>JAHLSL010000036.1:6630113-6661447 GCA_025920805.1 Petroica traversi | reverse complement strand
ATATATATATATATATATATATATATATATATATATATATATTCACCCACACACCTTTTTCCCCCCAGCAGTTATTCATTAGAGTGGACAAGGATGAAATCCCTTGATATTTTTGCTGGAGTTCTAACTTGTTCCAGTGTGCAAATTTTCTTTTTTTCCACCCCTCAGTTTCATCAAGCAGAATGGCCTATGTGTAACAGAAATAGCATCAGTCAGCAAGATCTTGTCTTCAAGCATTAACAATTTCAACCGGCAAATAAAATGGCCCAGAAATCGAAATCTCTTTTTCTTTTTTTTTTTCTTTTTTTTTTTTTTGTTTCTATTCTTGTATCTCCCCACTATCCCATCCAGGAAGAACATGTTGTCTTTTAGGCAAGTGCTCTGTGAATGTTTTCCTTCAGTCGTACACATGATCTCATCCATCCTCCTCAGGAGGCGGAGGTGGGGCTGTGTTTATTGAGCAGCCTCTAGTGGTTCCCCACGGAGCCACCCATGGCTGTAACTGCAGAGGCAGCAGGTACCTGCTCACACTTGGCACACAGATCAGCTCAGACAAACTCTCTGATATTGTCATCTTGCCTAGAACGTTGAGAAAACGGTTTGGCCTTTCTTTAGCCATCTCCAGTTTAACAGAGAAATTCTTCTAGCGATGAAAAATCTTTATTAGAAACGAATAATTGGAATAAAATTTCCTGTTACTGAGAGATTCCTCCTTAGGCTAATAAAATCTTCATTCCTAAAAGAGGTCGTCCTTGGGCAGCTCCAGGGTTTGGTTCAGTGAAAGGTTGTGGTGGATGGGCAGAGTACGTGGCTGGCAGGGGATGGGAGGGATGGAGCCACCACTGTGCTGGAAGAGTTCATCCTGCTCATCTTAAATTGTGGAACTGCCCCGGGCCCAGCAGAGCCCGGGCTACCTGAGAGACCTGGACCTGACCCCAGGGAAATAATCATCTGGGGAAGATGGGGATCTCAATAAGTGTCTTAAAAAAACAGAATCAAGAACTTTATACAGCACCGTTAATATAATAGAAAAAATGTCCAGCATATGAAAGACTGAATAGATATTAATCATTAAAAATTAATTATAAAATTAATTACGAAGTATTTTAAATTGTTTCCATTGTTTCCATTAATTACAGAAGTAATTAAAAAGGCTTTCTAATTGTTGCCACTGTTTATGTTTAAATACATAAACTTGGTGCTCTAATATCCTGTTAGCTTGAAAACTTAAAGACCTTCAAGCTTATACAGAAATTTTGGGCTCTGAAATTTACAAACCCACATCCAACTATTTTCTGATCATAGATTGAAATTAACGATTTTTTCCCAACTTTTAGTACCAGTTTTTTCCACTAAATATCAAGAAAAGAAGATTCAGCAGCATACGCCTTACTTCACATGTAAGAACTAGTGATCATCGCAGCAAAAGAGCAAAGTTATATTTAAAGTATCAACTTAATAATTCCTCTGACAACCTAGAACTTTAAACTCCGGAAAGCTCCAACCATTTTTTCCTGCCTGGGTAGGATTCTGAGAAAATATTTTTCAGCTGATTCTCTTCATTTGCATCCTAAAACTGCTGCTGAAGTTCTTCCCACCAGTAATTAATTACTCAGTGCAACGGGCATGTTTTCACTACAACTGAGATGCCCCAACCCTGCCCCGAGGGGAGCACAGCTGCCCCACCTGTCAGCATGCAAATATGTTTGGTATGCCCAGTCACATTCACGGCAAAGCCTGCGAGCCCACTAACAGAAAGATTAAGGTTTCCTATTACTCTGAGGCACGTTTCCAGCAGATCAAAACAATGGACTAAAGGGATACTCTGAAACTGGGAAGCCAAATTTGCAAGATTTTACACTTCTACCAAAGATAATCTGAACTCTTAAAAAAAAAAAAAAAGCCACCTTTTTGAGTTTCTGAAACCCAGTATAGCCTGAGTTTTGATTTTTTTTTTCAAAACGTAAAATTGCTCTTGGGTGGCAAAAGCTTCATGATTTTAGATCATTTAATAAAGTTCTGAAATAATATCTCATAAATCCAGGATCATGAAATAATTTCAGGAATCTTATTTGTGCTAAATTAAAGAATATTTCTGTAGTCATTGCTTTGTTCTTATTTCATGGTATCCCAGGCTGGTAGTCCAGGATATCCCCATAAGGTGGGAAGTGCTAGGAAAGTTTGTCATCCAAGACCTAAGAAACAAAATTATTAAATATCTATTATGACAACTCTCAAAAAAATGTGGGATGCAAATGGGATCATGGAACAAAAAACTCTTCAATAGTCTTGTCTACAGAGTGGTGGTGTCAAGGTTCTGCATCCTTCTTATTTGGGCAACACAAGAGTTCACCCTTCAGAACTTTGTGGTTTGGAAGAAAAAACCTCAAATATGCTGGTGTCCTTTTTTTTATTTGGCAAAGTTTAAATTCTGTCTTTTTTTTCCTTTTCTCATTTGCCGTTATCCCCAGTCAAACTGTCTGTTATCTCCATTTTTCTTCCTTTCTTCCCAATAGAGATGAGGGGGTGAGTGGGTAAGATAACACGTGCTGTGACTGCAAGCATTAATGTTGTTCCTAGAACATACAGGAATCTGCCTCTCAGCCACCAAAGCCTGGCTGGGGCACACAGGGAGCCTTCAGTATCAAAATGTAACTTATTATACATATTTTTATCCTATCCTGAAGGGTTACATAAGAAAGTGATTTTAAATGGAGTAAAATTACATTCTTAAAGGCTAAATCTGTCTACAGAGGAAATAAAGAATAATGTGTAATAGTCCAGGCTGGATTTAACTTCCACTTCCTTAAAGCTTCATATCTCTTGATGCTGAAAATCAAAGGGCCAATTCAGACAGATGTTTTTTTCATCAAGAAAACTGAAGCGTGAGTGGTATCTATGAAAATTTTTTAGTGACACACCAGATTGTAATCAATCATAGTTTAAAAATTACTAATTCCAGTTCGAGAAACTTTCTCACTAGCAATGATCTGTTCTTATACTTCCTGCCTTTCAAACTGGTGGACTGTGAAGATGATGAAGCACTTAAACTTCTGAAGGGAACAAATATAATTTTGGAGGCCAGTGAAAAGAAATAACCTGTAGAACTACACCTGAAAATGTATACTGTCTATTTGCAAATGTACCAAGAAAAATACCAAGAAGGTATCTGTAAGAAAATCATGCAAGTACTGTCCCAGCTCTGCTTCTTTTTCTATAGTTGCCTGATTGATCATCTTGATGCCAATTCATCAGTCACATTTATGACTGAACACTCCCAAAATACCTGCTGCTCTCTAGTGGCTTCCACAGAAACAATAAAGCACATTTCTACACACAAAAACTGTGAAAAGCAAAAATCTACATTTTGTACATGTGAAGGAAGGGATTGTCTTGCTATTTTGTGTTTTCTGTAGCAAAGTCTGTTTAATGAGTTCCCTCTCCCATGTTGGGCTTTGATACAATGGTTCACACAACTGCTCATGGGGCTGGGTAATGAAACCTGCCAAGTAACTGATCAGTGTCAAAAATCACCATTTTCCTTAAGATATTAAGGGTTAAGTTAACCCTAAGAAAAAAAAGGTTATTTTAAAACCAGGTAATTTCCCTGATCTGATGAACAGATTCACTATCACTATGGAGGACCACGCATGAGGACAAGGGTACAAAGTGACCAAACTTTGTAAGCTGTCACTGAGAGAAAGAAATGCACCCATGGTCCAAATTCCTGATTTCTTAAGGATTTCTGTGGAGTGGCTGTGCACAATCAGCTCCTGCTTTGGCAGCAACACTGCCAAAACTAATCAGAATGTTACAAACAATTTCTATACTAGTCATACACATTTTAAATTAAATCTTTCAGATTGCTGTTAGAATCAGTCAAAGGTTCTGTTAACATATTCCATTTTTGCCCCCATCTCATTCTTACATTTATAGGCCTCAATGAGGTTGGTCCTCCACAGTAATTTTCACCTATCATCCAATACTCCCAGCTAGAGTTTTTGCTGCCTGTTTCTTTATGACCAAACCTGTCTCTCACACTATCCCTTAAATCTAGAAAACTCCACTCAAATTAATTAGTATTCAACTTAAAATCCAGCGTCAAGTCATGTTTACACTCTGATGTTTACTGTAAACTGCCAGTTATGGTGGAGAGGAAGGTTGCACACAGGGAATTTTGATAGCATAAACACTGTTTACTTCCAGCTTCAGGAAGTCTACAAAGTATGCAAATAACTGGACTTGTTTCTCTGTGTTGTTTCCTATTTCTTCCACTAAATCAGCTGCTGCAGCTATTGCAAGATACTGACTGAAATAAATCTCAATGCACAGTTTGAAGACAATGGGACAGAAAGCTGATTATTGTTGTATCTCTTCTGTTTGATCCTGTGGTTGTATTAAGTAATTCCCATGTGCCAGGAGCAAAGCTGCCTAATCAACATTTATACTCAGGTAGCATGGTGCTCAATTCACCTTTTAAAATTGTTTTAGACCCAAACTGATTTTAACTGTATTTAGAAGCAAAGATGTTTTTTTCTTAAAGCTGATGGTAAGATATAGTAACATTTACATTTATCTGCCTTACTTTGGCAAAGGACTTGAAGGACTGAAGCTTGCTCTTTTACTTCAGTCCTCAGTCCATATCCCAAGGGAAAACTCAGTCATCTGTAAAACAGGAAAGGAAATGTAATACACCAAACTCTATCAGATCAAATAAGCTTCACCGTAACAAACTGATCTAAATCTATATTCTATTATATGAGAAAGAAAATCACGAATCTCTGACTTTTATAAGCAGAAACTCAGTTTATCCCTGAATTCTAATATATTTTCTGTGCATAGACATTCACACACACACACACACACACACACACACACACACACACACACATGAAAAGGGCTGTTCCTAGCTGCAGGGAATCTTTGACATTTCTGGTCTATCAGCAAGGGTTAAGAGACAGTTTACAAATAACAAACTTATTATTGCAGTAGTAGCTCTCACAATGTTAAAGGATGATTCCCAGATAGTCACAAAATAAATTCATTATGTGTTTAGAAAGACTTTTCAATTTGTGCACGATGTCACTCATTTATGAAGACAAGTTGAGAAAATAGACACAGAAAATACTGAACAGAATGAATCAGCTCTCTCATGGTGTAGCCTCTGTTGTCAAATACTACATGAGGCTGCTTTCATTTACAAGTTCAAGTTATGAGAGAAGAAAAATTCATGGGATAGTTTTACAAGACACAGGGTTAGCAGGATTGTGTTAATGCCTCACTGCTACAGAACCTCAAACCCATCTTTCTTCCCATATTTGATATTTCCTTCCTTAAGCACCAATATAACAAAGGAGCTGTGAAACCTCTCAAAGAGGGGACTTGAATGACTGAAAGATGTGGCTAAGGAAACAAGGGAAAAGGGAAACAAGAGGATGAATGCAGGAAAAAAACACTTCCAAACTCAATATGATTGTTAATGTAATATGAATGTTAAAACTGTCAGGAGAGAAATACAAATAGAAAATGAACAAATACGTAAAAAAAAACCTGAGGAAGACAAAGCAGTGTGCAAAGAACTGCCATGAAATCAGAAAGTCTTGACTCTATTTCCAAATCACCTCCTGTGTTTCCAAGAAAAAATTGTACAGAGGTTACTTAATCTATTACATTTTCTGTCTGTAAAATCAGAGAGAATGCTTATCTGATAGGCAACTTGTCTATAGAAAAATCTCTAAGTAATCTTCAGACCTATCAAGTTTCATGCACTGGAACGAGATTTCCACAGCTGGTTCCAAATACATTCTCCTACAGCCAGCCCCCCATACCTCTGCTGGGCAGTGCCACAGCTTCCCTTCTCCTCCCCCCTCTCAGTCCCAGGCTCCCCCAGCTCTGGTCCCAGCACATTTCCCACACATCTGTTCCAAGGCACCTGTGTGACCTGTGGGCAGGAGGACACTGTTTGTTTGAGGGGGTCTCCTGTTAGTGCAGTGACAGATCTAAGCTGCTACAGAACTGGACAGAGTCAAATTCCTCAGGTGATAGAAGCATCTTCTGAGACAAACATATGGCTCTATTCATAACACCAAGAGAAGTTAAATCTCTGACTCAGTCTATCTGACAGGGGTTAAAAAAATGAGTGGACAAATTTGCTGTGATAAAAAGTGTTGTCTCTTACTTTTCCTGAGGCTTTTTTCCTATTTGCTAGTGAAGTCTTGCTCCTTTACAAACACCTGTGGCTGGCTTTGTTTCTTTTTGTTTTCTGGGAAAAAACCCCTGAAATAGAAAGAATATGTAATTGGAAAAATACCCCAAATTATATGTTATACAGAAAGCAAACAACTGTAAAGTGAAATATGTTGTCCAATAGCAAACAGCATTCACAGAAGAAAATTCAAGCAGATGTAGCCAAAACAACTACAGAAGAATGCAAACATGATTCTGTAGCTAGAAGAAGATAATAATGAGAACAAAAGATATATTGTTAATACAAATGGTGGAATGGGAAGAATTATAAACAAAGCCATTCACTGGAAGAAAACATCAAATTAAGTATTGAGTAAGTTAAATAAAAAATAAAACTAATAATAAAAAAAAGCCCCACACCTGGAAATGTAAACAAAAGTGGTATTGAGAGATGCCAAACAGAAAAGATTAACAGTGGAAAAAAAAATTGAAAGTCATAGAATATTCTCCAGCCTGCCATGAAGGTTGGATTTAAAGTAGGGAAGATGAAGGCAGGGTATTTATACAACATAAAGTTAAATCTGTGGTTTAAGAAAATAAATTGGGAAAGTATTCTCCTTATTTTTAAGTATGGTTGATAAACAAATAAGACCTCCCCCTAAATTGCTTCAAGAGCTATTTGCTTCTCTCTACAGGTTAAACAGGGAGTCCAGAGAGTGACAAGGGCATGAGCCAAGTCAACAATTCTTGGAGGGAGGGCATCGAGTCCTGTCCCCACCCCTGCAGCTTCTCTTTCTTTTCTCCCATATCTTTCTTATGTTCCCTCTGAAGTTTATCTGATTCATCTCAAGGTCAGGCAACCAAACTCACTAACTTGGCAAAAATGTACACTTTGGAAGGTGGGCAAAGGTAACTTCTGTTGTTTTGTCGGGTTGAACAACCTGCAGCCAGATGAGCTCCAGAGGTGGCTCAAGGTGAGCAGGAGGATCACATAGCCAAGAGCAGAGGGGGTTACAGGAGAAGGGCAGAGGGAAAAGGTAAGTGCTTTCTGGCAACAATTAGCTTTTACCTAAAGTCAGAGCCAGTTTTGTAACATAACACATCAGGACAACTGCATCCCATGGGCTTTCTATAGGCAAGGATGCACCATGGGCAGCCTGAGCTGGAGACAATGTTTAAACTCCTGAAGCAAGCTGTCCATGATAAATGCCTGAAATTAAGGCAGTATCTGAGATAAATATGTAGTAGACTGAGAAGGAAATCCATTTTAGATGAATATATAGGAGATGTAGCCTTCACCTTGTTTGGCTTCACTGAAGTGTAACTTGACCAAAATTAAACCAATCTACAAAAATTATGCCCTGTGCCATTGTGCTCATTACATCTGTGTGGAAAACACACAACCATTTTGAAACAAAACTTTAGAGTCTGATTTTAAAATCGCAAATCATGACACTACATACCAGAAAACATACTTTCAGAATGTAAAAATCAGGGATGATACAACAGGGGTCTTAAATATATTAATAATTCTAAGAGGCATTTTCATGCTTATAGAATTTATATGAATTTGCTAAAAAAATCGAAGTGTTTTGATTATAAAATTTTTGAAGTGTTTTGCCCACCTGTGGGATAGTAATTTTGTTAGATTTATCTTTAACTATAGTCATATATTATTACACCTATCTCACTCTTCCACTGGCATTTATTGAGTAGCCTCGAGTACCTCCCTTCCCCTTCTGTTTTCCTGACTGTAAACCAGGAATAATCACAGCACAGCCAGGAGTCACACACAGCCTCTCTGGGCTGTGCAGAGGGGCTTTGCTGGCAGTCAGGTCATCAAGGCATCCCCTCTAAGCCATTCTTACATTTGGCTTTCATTTTGAAGCACAAAGGCATTTCTGCAGGAACGTTTTCTATTAAATACAAAACTGCACTCCTTGCCCAGTATCATCAGCCATCTGAAGTTGCTATGAATGTGAATTCTACTCAGAAAAAACCACAAACAAAACGCTTCTTTTGAGATGCAGGTAATGTTGGGGCATTAAAAGGAGTGCCCTCCTGACCCCCGCTCATGTCCCGAGGCAGTAGATTGGGTTACTTGGTATCATTGCCTTAAATTGGATAACTGCTCATAAAGTTAGAGTTTTAAAATTCCTGCAACACCACTCATTTCCATGAACACCTGCAGCTCTGGTTTCCGTAGGTCAGTTTTAAATTCAGTAGAGAAATATTTCTCGACTTTTACTGCCTTTCTTACTAAGGCAGTCCCCTAATTTCTTGTGGACTGAATGGAGTCTTACCAATTCTGTAAACCACTGCAAAGAAGCAAGTCTTCATTTCCTGAACTTCTTTTTGTCAGATTAAAATCCTTCTCCCTTAAATAATAATATAAAAAAATTAATGCTGTATTACTTATTTGCTATCATGTAATCATTAATTACACATCCAGAGTTAGAGTTTAAACAACAGATTTCAGAGATAATTAACTGTTCAAATTAGTAAATGATGTTATAGAAAAAGAGATAAATCCTTAGTTTTTTTCTGGCATTGGATTTTTTAGTTACTAGTGTTGATTTGCTTCAAACTGCTCTTTGGAGAATTGAATATACTATAATATTAATCAAAATACAGAAAGTTGTTAGCTTAAGAGGCTTATCTTTACCTTTTGATCAGACAAATGAAATTTGATTTCCTGTTGGGTTGGTTTTTTGGTTTGTTTTGGTTTGTTTGTTTATTTGGTTTTTTTTGTTTGCTTGTTCCCTTTACAGCAAAGTAATGATCTAAGGCACATTTCTACATCACAGTTTCAGCCTTTACCAGTGATCAGAGATAGATCATACTTCTCCTTAAACAGGAATAATGGTGAGCTACTTCGTGGATGGAAAGGGGAACAAGTAGAAAGAAAAGGAAGTGGCTTTGCCTCAAGCAACCAAGGTGAAATGTATATTTACACATACCCTGAAAGTAGGAAACCTCACTTCCCAGGCTTAGCAGTGCCACACTCTGTGCTTGTTTTTGCCTACCCATGTAGGAAATGAGAAGGGATTTCCTTGGCACACAATAAGCAATGGCAAGGTGGGAATTTGGAAGGCTGTCTATTCACTATTGTCTCACTGTGCTACTCTGATATGCTGGAAGGAGCTGGCAATGAGCTCACCTGCCATGGAACTGCTGTGGGCTGGGATGTCAGGCTGGGCTGAAGCCTCAGGGGCCTGGCAGGGGCAGTGGGGCCCCAGCTCCTTCAGCAGTGGTGTTTCCAAGCTGCCACACACATTTAGGAACTAAGCAATTGTAAGAGCAGCTGAAGCACAAAGAGGGTGTTCTGAGCCCTGCTGTAAGGAGGAATGAGAGTGAGAGGAAAATGTAGGACAGGCCACTCTGCCATAGGACAACTGCAGTAGAGGTCTGCTCACCTCCCACAGCTCCCTCACTCACAGGGAAAACCACAGCAAAGTCCCCCCTGGGTTCCTAAACAGTTCCACTGCTTTTGATACACAGTGCAAGCAATTTAAAAGATTAAATCACAACACTGCCCCTCTGTGAAATTAGCAGTGTGCCTAAAACTATTTACCTAGGTTAAATTATATAGCAACAAGGAAACAAGTACTCTACAGCCAATGCAGCATAAATTTGGCACTTGGGAAATGCATAGTTATGTTTTTTAAGCACATACCAAGCATTTTTCTTTTTTTTGCTTTTGTGCTCAAGGTGCTAAATATTTAACTTTATTCAACCAATGGTATTATGGAAATGAAATGAAAGATCCTATCACATGGCCAGTCTAACAGTTACACTGGACTATTTAATTGTCGGGTTAACTCAAGCCAAAGCTCAGCGACCCACAGCAGGTGAAATTCTCAGTGCAGAGTGTGATAACATCTTTGTGATCAGAACAGCGTATGCTTTCCTAGCTCTTGTGCTCATAGAGCTTCTAGGTGTCTCCAGTGGTTAAAAGATGTGATTTTTTGTATCTTGGAAAGAGCAAAGTATCTTTCTGTGTATCAAACACAGAAAAACCGTGATGAGACCGGAAGGCTCCAGAGAAGAAAAAGGGTCAGATGCAGGAAAAACACTCTGAAGTTCTTACATTGTAATTCTTCTTCATTTGTGGTATTGCAGGAGTGTAAGCGAAGTGAAAAATAGCAACTTTGAAATGTTAAAGAGTAAAAACAACATCATTTTTTCTAGGAGGCTCCCCCACTTTTTACAAAGTTACCTAACTTAAGCCATTACATAAAATGGCAATTGTGGCTTATGGGCATTATTCCATAATAATAATTTGTATTTTCCTATTCTTTTTCTTTGTGTTTCCATTGCTGCTGAGAAAGTACCAGGTGCCTGGGTGCACAATTACCCTGAATGTCCCTTCACTCCACAGACTCTGCCTATAGGTCTGGGGTCCATATAAACTCAGGCCTGGAACTGCACCCCTACTTGGCCTGTGTTGTTGGAGTGGCTGTTTGAGTTCTGCCCTGGCCATGCCTGTGCTTGGCCATGCACCTTGTTAATACAGGCCCTGACTATGGGCTGACCTCCTGAAGTGACCCTGAGCAGGACTGTGGTCCTGCTTGGTCACACTGGCTGCTTCTGATGGTGCTTATTCTCCATGGGCCTGATCCTGATCTTGACATATGGATTGGGTCCTTGGCTTCATCCTCGGGCCAGCTCCATCTGCCCAAAACCAAAAAACAGGAGCCTGGAGTGAACCCAGAGATAGAAAACCTTCACATTTCATTTTAATTTAGTTATCAAAGAACAAAATAAGGTGTGTAATGTAAAATTAGTAGGGTTTAGTGTAATATACAAGGCAAATCTTGGGGTAGAATGGATATTTAGGGAAATGGTTATTGGGTAGAAACCTTTAATTCATGAGGTCTTCTTCCTAGAAATGCTATGAGAAGTTCTGCAGCAAAATCAGTTTATTTTGATTCTGATAATTTTAAAAGTAGGATTAATCAATTAGTGTAATGCTATTCAACATGACAAATGTAAGAGGATTAAGCCAAGCCTTGTTCATAGACACTAAAAGCATTACATAAAGAAACTAAACACTTGAATAGAGAAAAAGAGAATTTGAAACTAAAGCTATTGATTCTGTTTTCTGCTTTACTCCTAACACCTCTCTCATTTTCTTAAAGGCAAAGCTTTCACAATTTTCTTATAATGGATATCTTTAAGACTGCAAGAACTATTGCTAATTTTAACCACAAGGAAGTCAAGACTTTCTAAAAATTTTTGAGAGCATCTCAAAACTACCAGAAGCCTATAAATCAATGATATCACTTGGCAGGAGATGTGAGCTGCTCAAATTCAAGTTGAGGTTCATCTCAACATGCTTATTGATGGTTTTGCTGGGGGGACAGGGGGACAGGGAGAAGCACATGAGGTAATTACATGCTGCCAAACATTCTCAGCTTGCCTAATTTATGCAATATTTAAAATAATGTGGGCTTAGGCCCCTGAAAAGTGAGAAAGAGATGAACTAGATCACTCTGAAATTAGTTGAATGCTTGATATATTACTGTGGTTTTTGTGAACCACCATTTCTGTCTCAATGATCTTAACCTTAAACACGGTTGGAAGTGAAACAATGAACAAGTACTTCATTACTTGTGTCAGTGAAATTAGGCCTAACTTTTTAAACAGAAAAGCCACATGGTGGCAGGAGAGAGCAAGGCGTGTAAAACCTGCCTTGTTAAATGTCTCCCTCAGGTTTAAGTACGTAATGTTCCCTTCAACAGCACAGCTGAAGCTCTGTGACTGTATTTTTAAATCTAGCAGGCACTAACATAATTCATTAGTTGCAATGTTTAAAAAAGTGTCCATAACTTCTAAGTTTCTGATACTGCTCACAAAGTTCAGCAGGAATTATACATTTAATGATAATATTACAGTAACTTTTGAAATCATGTAGTAGAGTTAAGGTATGGAATTTGCAACCTGTTTTCAGATTGTCTACACTGCAATATATTGCCATAGCATCAGTGGTGCAATGACTAAAAGTGATCCTCACACATCTATTTTCCTAATGTGGCTCTTATGGCGGCACTACCAAGTTAATGATGGGCCATAAATACTGCTCCAAATTCACAATTCTCTGAAAATGAAATATTTAGCCCTTTATTTTTTATGTAATGTGCTATACCATGAACAGGTCTGCTATACAAAAATGAAAAGTCTCATTTTTCAGTTTAAGACACTGTAAGAGCGGTCTACAATTCTAATCCTCCAATTTAAAACCATCTGGACATACCCATCACTTTAATTAGAATACACTGTTTGTAGCTCTCTCAGAGCAGTTCACTCTGTAATATCCTGTGGAAATACAATACAGCACTTAGCTGTACACATTGTTAGTACCTATACAGGTACAGCCAAAACTGAAGACAGACCAGTTACTTTGCAATCAAGTTATAGTTCTGATAGAGATAGTTTTGCTGTTTAGCAGATGTATAACCAGGATTTCTAATTTAAGAGCTGTGACTCTTTAACTTGTATTTGAAGACTTCATGGCATCTTTTTCATTAATTCCATCATTTAAATCATTGACTTGGCACATTCCACAAAATAATTTCCTTCTAATCTGAACATTTGTTCAAATTACATCTATTTTCAATGTTGAATCTTAGTAAGAACAATCCACATGATTTTTAGCATATTTGATTTAAGGGGAAAGAAGACACAAAGAAATCCAATAGTATATCATTCTCTTATCTCCATACCTATCTGTGCAAGAACTTTCTTAGGCCTGTAAACAGCGTTGTAAAGTTTCTGAAATCCTGGTGTCCCTTGCCATAGCCCTGGTCACACCCAGCTCTTAATGCTAACAGGAGCAGCATAAGTTACTCACCCTCTCACCAGAGGACAGGTTCATGTCTCCCTAAACTCTGGTTTATTGGATATTTTTAATTTAACCTATTGACCACCTATGGAGATCAAACTGAGAAGTTTTCTAATAAAGAACTGATTTAGTGATTAAATGATATGACAAGAAAGCGTTCACAAAACCCTGAAACTGTCTTGCAACTGAATAGTTTTCACTTCTCTGTCTATTCTCTTTCTATACCATTTCATGACTGAACTTCTCAGTTTCATTCTAAGTCCATATGGTTCCTAATAATCTTGACTAAATTCTTTCTCATGCTTTTCCACTCAAGAAACCCAATGACTTTTTCTTTGTCTTCCCTTTTCCCAATGTATGCAGAAAACGGAGAAATACAAGAGCTGTAAGCTAACCTGTAGAGAAAACCTTCACCTCTGCTAATATGTGCTAATTCTGCATCTTCTAAAATACTTATTCTTTAGCAGATTCTTTCTTGAATGTGAAAGATTGCATTCCTCTGTTTTTTCTGTGCCATCTGTTGGCTTCCAGGTTCTTTTATCCTTTTTACCCAAGCACTGCAGGCAAATCCTTCAATTAGTTCTGTTAATTGTAACACTAAGAGTTCCATAACTGCAGTCTTAACTGTCTTTAAAATGTGTCTTAATTTTTACTCTACTTCTTCCAATAAATTATTCTGGTGGTTTAAAAAGGAAAAAGCTTTTTTCTTTAGTAAATGCAGTTGCCCTGTTTCTGCTTGCAAAAAAGCATCTCTGATTTCCCTTGTACTACTCCTTAAATTAGAAGTTGCCTGTAAATATTCCCAAAGCTCTATTGTTTTAACCCAGATATGTTATAACACTTTTACCATGATATTTTGATGTCAATAGGCATCAAATGGTGTAAGGCTGATGCTTTATCTTAATGTTATTTTTTATCCTTCTTGTATATTGGCTGTATGAACTAAAAATTCCTCAGGCTTTCCTTCAATCCTGTAAATACAGCATGAACTCACTTTAAGCAACAGGATCCTACCACAGTAAATGTGAAAAAATCGTGATGTAAACCCATGGAATGTTCACAGCAAGTTTCAGGCTGGGAAATACTGACATGTTAAGAGGTAAATGTAGGAGATTATTAATTTTTATAAATGTGAGAAATTCAAACTATCTGGTCACCTCCAGTACTCAGTGTTCCAAGCAGTGTTGCATTTACTCCACATCATGTTCTCTGTACTCCAGTGTAGTCTGAGGTGATTTGACTCAGGTGACTGAAGTGGTCCTCTCTTAGCTCAGCCTTCTGCCTTGCTGAGTCATGAGAACTAGCTGGACACTGAAACCACAGAGCAGGCTTCATAAACAAGCGTGGAAGGGTTAGAAAGTAAAAAAAAAAAAAAAGAAAAAAAAAAAGAAAAAAAAACCTCAAATGACATGAAGCCTCAGTTTTCTCAGGAGAATTCAAATGTGTCAAGAGTTAAAAGGAAGATTGATCTCACCTCCAAGTCACTATTAAGATCTAGTTTGAACAACTGAGAGATGTGAGAGCACATTAACCCCAATGAAGTGCTAAATCTGGCTGCAATGCTAGGCTTGATGTGTACTTGCTCAAGGAAGCAGCAGACTACCAAGTCATCAGCTTGTATTTTTAGGTGGACTGTTATGGTCACAGTTGTACGACTGTTGTGTTGACAAAAATATTAGGTCAATGAGGGTTTTAACTGTGCATACCAACATTTGCAGGAATTAACTCTATTTACTCTATGTAAAAATGAAATTAGTTAAGGTTGCTGTTTTAGTATCTTCTACAACTTCTCAAACAGCTTTTAAAAGAAACACAGTTCTTGGAGACAATTTTCTACTGGAGGCAGACCCAAGGCCATTAACAAGAAATTAAGAGGGACAGATCTGGTTCCCTGATGGACCCCATGTTTTCAAAGGACTTCAGTACAGCAGTTGTGAATAAAAAGCAGTTAAGAAAATGTGAAAAATTGATATTGAGGCAGAAAATTCATGCACAGACTGCTAGAAAGGAAAATGCTGGTCAGGCAAACTGAAGTTTGTCTGGGTCTTTTTCCACCCTCGGTTGTGAAATGCTTGACTCCCCGTGGCCTAGAAGTTCAGCTGCAGAGCTCATGTGCTCATGAGATAGTAAATCTCTTTATCTTCTCTGTGTTGTTGAATAGTGAGTGATTCCTATCTCAAGAACGTATTGGGAAATACAGCTTCACTTTTTTATGAGTAGATAACTGAAGCTGCTGCTTTTTTGGCGAGATGTCACATTGCTATATTAAATATACTATAGTATTTAAAGGCCATTAGGGGTGAAAAAGAGTGGTAGGCAAAGGGTGGGGTAAAGTCTGAAGGGTTTAATCCATTGCTTACTATGTGCTGCAAACAAGACCTTGCTAAAGTTTTCTTTAATTTTAGTGAAGGAGTCCTACTTCAGGAAATCCCTCTGTGCTGTAGGCTTTTCTCCTATTCAGAGGAAAAAAAAAACCTATTTGATAACAAGCAGGAATAACATTTACATATGCAATGTTTAGAGAAATATTCTTCTATTAACAGCTAGAGATTTTACTTCCCCATGTTTATTTCAGTTTACAAGCTAAGTTAATACAACTCAAATATCCTATGCTGTGACACAATCAGACTTCAAAAATTAACTTCTAGTTAGTATTTGTAATTTCTTTGTAAAGATGACTATTGCAGCTATTTAGCAGCTATTCAGAACAAGGAATATGAAATTACAATATGCTTCTTAATCAGTAGTTATTTTGATCTTATTACAAATTATTAACTTAAAAATTAACAAAGCAAGTATAAAAAATGTTAGGCATAATTGAAATAAATAAAACTTCAAAAGTAGACACTTGATGCCATGCAGTTTTTCTCAGTGAGTTTGCATACATTTACAAAACTAAAGCCCTTGAAAATACTAATTGTACTGGTTTCTTATGGCAAAGTCCACTATTCTATAAGAGAAAAAAAAAAAGAATGCTTTTATTTTCAAGGTGAAGTTCTTATGATATGAGACATTTATACTGCTACCATAATTTTCTTATACATAAAAAATAATACAAAGGATCTCTCCTTCTTCCTCACCTGAGTCTGATCCAATTCCTCCATAATTTAATAGACTTCTTGGAAGTTTAACCTCTTTGAATCAAGGATACTCGAAGAGTATATATATTTAATACATCAAATTGCCACTGAAGTATGCAATGTGTTTGACATCAAATACAGCATGCAGTTCTGCAGTGATGTTTGCCATACACACAGTACTCATACCTCCTGCTTCTTCTGGAGGAATGCCACACTCCACATTTGACTTCTTCAAACCTATTACCCCAAGATAATGCAGTAAATGAGCTTGACTGTCTAAACAACCCTTATTACTTTCAAACTGAAACAAAGTAATGAAGAAAAATAGCTTTAGATTTTTCATTGTCCCACAAGAATTTTGTGTCATTTGTACACTTTAAAACCATTTTTACCCATATAAAAAATTTAACCTCTAAAAACTTTAGATTGTATAGGAATTTTTGAACATGTAACAATTCTTTTTCTGAAGAAAAGGTTAGGCTTAAGCTATTAAAGTCTCTCTTTTCCACATGCAGTTCTTTCCTATTTTCTGTACAAAGACTTTCTAGAAATCAGAAAGAACTTTAATGAAAAGTAAAATGCTGTATTCCTTATAATTTGAGCTTTTAGCCACCTTGCTGAGGTTCTCAGCAGCAGTGAAATAGGGCTCAATTCATGATGGGAATATTACCTTATGAACTAGCTTGTCAATGTCAATCTTATAAAACACTCAAGAAAATAAAATCCAAAAAGTTTTTATTTCTCCTCAGTTTTCCCTGGACTGTTCAATAAATGACACTGAGAGTATGAGGAGAAAGGACTGCTGAAGGAATGACACAGATTATTCTCTTAATTCCTTATTAGAGATTTTCTGTGTCTGCCAAAGGATCATTGTGTTTGGCAACAACCAGACTTCTTTTCTTGTCTTCCTCTATTACAGTCTGACTGATCTGTTCAAACAGCTTTGACATCTTGGCAAACCTCAGGTGGCTCTGAAACCTTCGTGCGGCAAAAGCATAAAGCAGAGGGTTAATACAGCTACTGATGAATACAAGTGCTCCAGAGATGTACACTCCTTTGCCTACAATATCTTCCAGTGCCAAAGACATCTCCTCATTAGAGAGTTCTGTTTCAATTGAAATAACATCCAGGATGTTAAAGAGATGGTGAGGGAACCAGCACAGAATGAACACCACCACAATGCTGGCAATGAGACGTTCTGATCGCCGTTTGGACTGGTAAGTCATCCTGCTTATTCTCCTTGCAACACACACATAACAAGTGCAAATAATTAAGAAAGGGATTACAAAACCTGCAAGGGTCTCCAGCAGAAGATATGTCACTTTCTGTCTATTAGAAGAGTAGTTGCGACACGTGCACAGAAGTCGACCGTTCATTTCTTCTGTCTCTTGAAATGGAATGACAGAAATGCTCAAGGCAATAGACAGGAACCAAATGAGGAACACAATCAAACAAATTTTTTCTCTTCTTCTGTATGTTTGAATTGTGAAAGGGTAAAACACAGCCAGTAGCCGCTCCAAGCTGAGTGCTGTAATCAGAAATATACTGGCATACATGCTGCAGTAAATAATGAAAACCAGCATTTTGCAGAAGATTACTCCAAAAATCCATGAGTCAGCAAATGAGTAAATCCAAATTGGTAGAGTGATCAGTACAAGGACATCAGCAATGGCCAGGTTCAAGATGAGCAGAACTGAAAGAGATACTTGCTTCATTTTTGTACAAATAGTCCAGATGACGATGCAGTTTCCAGGGGTGCCAATAATAAATGACAAGCTCAGTATTACACAGACTACTGACCTCACAATATTCCATGTCGAGTTGACACTGCTTTCCTCAGCTTGACTCATTCTGGAAATTGTTCTGTTCTTGGTTGCTCTGTACTCTGCTTTTATTCTGCAGGTGTTGGTGAACTGCTCAAAAGTTCTCCTCTAACTATTGTTCTGAGGGCAATGAGCAGACTGTGAGCTCACATCCTCATGCTCACTCTTACAGACATCTGACCACATATGGTAGTTCCTGTTTAGGAGGATGGATATTTTTGCATACAAAGCAAAGCAAAAATACAGTGCAGGACCTGACTTTGCTGTTGGTTACACATCCATTGTGCTTCAGCAAATTTTACAGCATGTCGGTGGTCTTTCCAAAGTGTCCCTATTTGAAAAAACTTGCTACTGTTTTGATGTTAGTGATTAATCAACAGCTGTGAGGAGAAAGAAACCCTTTTTATGCTATTCTATTCTTGCCCCTATGAATAAATTGACACTTTATTTTATAAAAACAAAAAAGCAGGGGTGGCAGGTAAAATACAAATGTGCATTATATGTTTGACATTAATTTTAAAGCACAAAAACTTGTGCTTACTACCTTCATGTCATCTTTTTTAATTCAGCAGAAAACAATCATATTTTAGAAATACAATGGCATAAAGCAAATAAACTTTTGTCCTCTTTGTACTGTACTGGTACAATATAGTAGGTGGGAGTTGTATTTCTAATTCCCTGAGAAATTGCAGTTCTTTACCAAACAATAACCATCAGAGTTTTCAGTCTGGATGTAGAGTTAGAGGAGGAAATGCTCCATGTCAGAGAGAAAATATATTATTCCATTATTGTCCTTCTGGGACAGCAATGGGCTATGACTTTAATGATTTTTCCTAGGAAACTTGGTAGTCAGTGCAGTACTTAAATGCTAAAAGAATCCTAAGTTCTTCAGGGCAAAGAGCATGAAACTATTTTGCTATCCTGATTTCAAAACATCTCTTGAAGTTCACTTCTAAAATGTTAAAGGAGGAACTATAACAGCAGAGCAAACAGAAATATTCAAGAAGTGGAACTATAAGGGTATTTACCATTAAAAAAAAGATTCACAGAAACAAAGGAGTTATTTATAGCTTTTGTAAATTTAAGAACATGATACAGATTATTTCCCTAATTTTACAAACCTGCCAAATGCAGTGCATAGTATTAAGTCAAAAGGTACTTTTCATCATGGCAAAAGGATTGTAACATCAGCACCCCCAAAGCAGCTTAGTCGGTTTTGCCCTCATAAGAGTATAATGAGATCAGAAGTAAATCCAGAATAACCCCACTGAAGTGAAGTATTATATCTTCAAAATACTATTTGTGTAATAAAGATTTTAATTGGGATTTAATCCCATACATGATTGTAGTTCCTTTCATTTTTAACTGCATTTAATGAATATCAGGCAGAGGAAAATCTGAAGCAAGTTGTTTGTATTCTGAAGAAAATTTCTGAAAGCCACTTGTGAAAATTAACTAATGGGAGGAAGTGCTGGGCAGTATCTCTTCTTCTAATGAAATCCCTTTACGCACATTATTTCTCCAAAAGTACTTTGATAGACTGTTTTTGATTTATTGTCAGTGGCATATCTAGATTGAACTAAGTTGCAGATTTTTATTGGAAAGAGACAATCAAGGAGAGATGCCCAGTACCTCTTGTCACCCAATGCAACAGGCACTGGCAGGTTCTTTAAGTAAAGTCAATCTAGATTATGATTATTGTGTCACACACTGATTATCAGGACTTCGACCTGAATTGCAGAAGGCCCATGTGACTAAAAGCCTACATAACCAAAGACTCTAGATAATAAAGAAAGCTACACTGATTACTAGAAATTCTGCTTAACTGAAAGCTTGGATAATTGCTAAAAATCCTATATAGCAGTAAGCTACACTGACTGCTAGAAATTGTAGATAGCAATAAGGTGTACTTCTGTGATAAGTGAATTTTTAGGTTAGAATAAAGTTCTAATTGTAGCTACAACCTTGTGGCCAGTCCTCAGTCCAGCAATGATCCCTAAAAGGACCTGTATGTTCTGTACCATCATGTGACACCTCCGTAGGATTTTCTTCTGTAAAACTTTACTTTTGGTGGAAAAGAGCAGTAGTCTGAACAACCATTGGTATGAGTATAGTTCTAATCCAGTGGTGAATGGATCTGGTTGAACTTCAGGAGCATCTGGCCTTACATTTTCCAGAAACATATTTGAACTGAAGTTTGCTTGAGTTGAAGTTTGCTTGCCAGATGGCCTTTGCCTCTGGCTGTATCCTCCATTTAAAGAAGAAAACAAATGAATCTCTGAATTGCAGCCACAGCCTGGTACTTCTGTTTCAAAACAATTTCAGGGAAGTATTGAACTGCTAAGATGTCCTTGAACAAGACTCTGAATCCAGACTATTAGTCTAAATATCTGACATTAGAGTTAACATTAGCTCAGATATTAGAGTTACCAGGAGTATGTTTCTGAGCAGCTCTATGTGACTGCTGGATCACTATGAAAACTTCAGACTGTAAGCACTCTTAAACATCCTCTAAAAATATCTGACTGTTATTTATCTAATTCACATTTGTAGCACACAAACTTTGTGGGTAATTCAGCAAATATTTCCATTAACAGGGGAGCAATGTAGTGCTGTCAATAACTGCTAAACACAACAGTGGCTGAACACAACAGTGGCTAAACAATTCAGTACCTTACTCACCCTAGCGACCACATGTGGGTGGGCTTTAATGCATTTGCTATGGATGCATTTGGCCTTCAGACCACAGAAGCTCTGGTCTCCTTCACCACAGCAGCGAAATTTGGCTGTATCTGTATGTTTAAAAAAAAAAAACAGTTTAAGTTTTTTGTGTGCATGCATATTATATGTAGTGCAATAACTCAGTCATCAGTACAGGAAATTTTCTGTACATCAAATAACTTCTGAAAACTTTGCAAGCTCAAAAAGTCTGTGTTACTGCTGTGAAACACTTTAAATAGAATTTGTTTTGCCTTAAATAGCAGGTATGTGTCTCTCTTATCCTTCAAGTTATCTATTTTACTCTGAATGAATGCACGAGCTTCCCTCTGGTGGATGTTCTGTAATTTACACTACCACTGAACATTTTCAAACAGCCATGTTTGCATCCCTAAATGTAAATTGTAATTGATATTTCCACCTTTTGCATATTTATTCTGAGAATCAGAGTTTCAGTTCAAAATGCTGAGAGTCTTTGGGCAAAGAGCCTCTGCTCAAAGTGTATCCATCCCTCCATGCAGTAAGAGCATCCCAGTAAAGATTTACAGGGTAGCTAATGCATGGCAAATCCAGAATTTGGATGATATGGAACACATATTTTGAACTCTACCAAGAAGACCTTTTAAATCCTCTTTACATTTTGTCTTCAGAAGGATCCCCTGGATGTTTGCCTGGTAAATGATTGTAGAATAATGATTATCAAGTATCATGTATCTCCTGAGATGCTGCAAATTGATGTGATAACCTCATTTATTGTTAATGTGAAAGGGAAGAAGTTATTAGTCTGAAGTCCTCAGTTCTCCAGCCATTGAATTGAGGTGCATTTGCAGGATTTGTACAAATGTCTTTGTATTGGCATCTTTCTTGCCCTAACAGATAATCAGAATACGTTTCCATGGTGAAAACCACGGAGAAATATTTACCTTGTACAGACACATTAGGTGCAACATATTAGAGGTGTTAATTAAGATCATGAAGAATTGTATTCATAAATCTGACTCTAAGCAGGAATATGAACAACAATTATGTAGATATAATGGGAAAACTGATGGACACCTTTTCTTGACATTATTAATGTACACAGTTTTAGTGTCCTGTTACAGTACAAACTTTTGAAGAGTAAATGTACAGGTTTGTAACAACTTAAGGCAAGACTGGCCCATTCTGAATCAGCTACTGCTAAGTAGCTATTTGTACACGAACTGTTGCTAGCCAAAATCATAACAATATAAGCATATTGCATATAGCACCACAGTTGCTACTGAATAAATCAAATTCACCGTTTACATGCTCTTCCATTTGAGTAATAAATGACAAATACTGCTTGGATGATTTGCTGTCAAACATTACTTGCTTTTTTATTACTATTTTTTAAACAAACCTACTGATATTTCTACCTTTTTTGCTGGGATTGCACGTAAATATCATTTTGCTATATGATCAATGTCTCTTTTTGTTATTCAGCAGTGATGAAAGAAAATCTTTAGCAGAGCATGTCTCGGTGAAGGGCAGTGATTAAAACCCCTCAAAAAGACACACTGCAGTGCCCGGGCAGCAGCACAGACAGCAGCTGTTCTGCCCACGTGGAAGGGGCTGCCCGTGCACTTCTGGGTTTGCAACACAGGGCGGCACTGGGGAACCAGCCCTTGGGTTTTGGCTGAGCCTGCAGGCCCGGAGGGGTTGCCTTTCTCTGCAGGGGGTGCACGGCGTTCAAGGCCATGGCCTCCACAGAACTGATTCTTTTGCATAAGAAGGTTAGGTGATTGGGACTGGAATTTTAATAAACTTACAGAGAAAAATCACCATGTCTTTCTTTGTCTTGCAGATAACATTATTTTCTAAATAGTCATATTTCTAGCTTGCTCAGTTCTGTTTTGATACATATCCATTTCCAGTGCTACATTCTGTTCTAACTGATATGTTAAGAACAATTCCCTCTGTGACAAAAGTAACATTAATTTTAATAAATAAATTAAATTTTTTATGCCTCTGAAGGAACAAAGTTTGCAGAATTTGGCAATTATATTAACAATTGGTCCTTCGGTGTAGCTCCATTTGTGTGTTCACTTTGATAAGCAGATCAAATTGTCATCTCTTGAGTTGTGAAACAGATTTGAGCACCTTTGAAGACTTACTTAATTCCTTTATTACACATGCCTTAAGCTTGGTCCCAGTGTGACATGAAATCTTGATTTTGTGGCCTTGTGTCAGGAGGCTGGTTAATTGTGCTGAAATGAGCAGACTGTACCGATTTTCTGGGGAATACAAAGATCTTTCTCCTGCTCTGCAGCAGCCACCACGTGTGTCAGGAATGCCTGTGCCCTCAGTCACTCAGTAATTAGCATACCTGACATTCTGTTCTGCACAGCCAGAGAAACCAGCACCGTGTGCTACACTGCTCTTCAGAATGGTCTGGTCCAAGCTTCTTAATCTGAAACAAGAAAGAGTCAGGATTCAGAGATGCTACACAGAGCTACACTAACAGCTATTTAGTAAACATACACACAATAAACTGTATGGAAAACCTGTAAGATATGCAAATTTCAGGCACAGGTTATTTTTTATCATTCTATAATGTGAGCTATTGTTTCTGTAGAATTTCTGTATAATATTAGAAATTACTCTGAACAATAATATCTCCATTAAATGAAGCAAGTATTTTCAATGGAAGAAAGTGGTAGCAGCATTTTCTTAGTTAAAACATATAATTACTTATGGAATTTAATAGAATGTAAAGCTAATAGACTGTAAAATCATCTGATGTCATACTTTACTTATATTTGACTCCTGATGCTAATAACTTGATCTGGTTTCAGGCTGACTATTTCTTATGTTCTGGTGTTGAGTCAGATCAAAAAGTACTTTTAGCCCAGAATCTTGTATCTGGTAGCAGCCACAAGCAGGTGCTTAGAGAAGAATGTAAGAAGAAGCCATGTGTGTCTATACTTGTCCTACACATTCTCTGGCATTCAGTCAATTACATATGAGGAGTTCCTTGAATCAGGGACAGTTTCTGGTGTTTAATAAAGCTTTGTGGACATCTGTTCTGTAGACTTGCTAAGCCTATCCTTGAAGTCATGTGAACTTTAAGCACTGCAGCTTTGATCCAGGCTGTGTGGAGAACCACCTCCTTTTGTTTGTTTGCTGTTCTCCTGTTGGCTCCAGCCGACTTCCTACAGCTCATTTGTTGGAAAAACATGGATGTGAACAGCACATCTGTGTTCATCCTTTCCACAGTCCTTCCTTGATTAAACCCTACATCTGTAATTTCTTAGCTGCAGCCTGAAGGGTTCTTACATCCTTGAATATACCTACACACCTTCCTATGCCCCATATAGAAACAGACCCATGCTTTTCATTCTTCTTTCTTCTCACTGTCTCTTCATTCAGGTCTTTTATGTTACTTTCAGACAGAGGAACACATTAGTGCTGAAATTCAATAGTTCAATTAAACAACAGTGTGCTGATGAGGGAAAATGAAAGAAATCAAGTCACACAGAGGTCAAAGTTCCCTCATATCCAGTCTGTTTGTCTCACCCTGCTGCAGTGTAACAGGCCTGGCCATACTGCATTCAAACATGCTCTTTTTTCCTAATTGGGGATTAGTTTAGTTTACATTCAAACCACAAAAATAATAATTAGCTTTTGTCTTTCTCAATGCCAGTCTGTGCTCTAAGATTTAGAAGACTTTGTTCCAAAGGTCACTGTGTCATTCTTCCTTCATTTACTCCAGATGCTCCACAATCATAGAAATCCTCATGTGATGCAATTACCTTGTAATACTTAAACCATAGGTTATCCTCTGACTGGCAGAGCTTTGTGCCTCTGCTGTGTGTCCTATTCTGTGCTTAAACCACTAAAAGCCAAGTATAATCTAAAATTGCCATTATTTGGTACTCTATGAAAGGCAGCTTTAATTGCATCTGTTACCTTTTTCTTGGTGGCTTTATGTCTTGTTACGCCTGGCTGTGTGGGAAGCATTTTATCCTCCATAGTATTGAACAGTAGGTCTTTAACAACTCTTCTTTCCTGACACAGCAAATGTGTGACTCCTCTTTCTCTCATGATTGCTGTTTTCCTGTCTTTTGAATTTGTGACTATTCCCCAAGGTCTGGGATATCCGACCATGGTGTCACTGAAGCTCTGCTGCCCTGGCTCCCTTCAGGGAGAGCTGCAGGTACCTCATGCTGGCCCAGCAAAGTGTTTGCTATGTGCAATACACCCTGATACACAGGGCTGGTTTTTGGCACATTCTGGGATCTGTTAGTGAGTGGAAAACAGACAACATAGCACAGAAAACATGGCAAAGACTCTCGGTAGACAGTGCTGATGAATATTGATCAAATTGCTAGGGATCCCCCTAGCAATGACAAATCAGAGATCCAGTGACAAACATTATCCATTTTCTAGTCCTCTGACTGAGGTTTTGAACAGTGTTAGGTTCAATTTTTAATTTAAGAGATTTGCTAGGTTGTGTCATTATAATACTAACTTCTATAAAAATTTATACAGATATCAAGACGACAACTGTAAAGGATATAAAACCAGATTTTAAACATACATTTATAAAGAATTCACATTTTAAACACCACTAGTCTTTCTGTGTTATCTAAGAACAATCATCATAAACACAACACAAAATCATCAATACTGTCTAGCAGATTGCCAAAATGAGAAAATATCCAATAAAACAGAACAAGAGAGCAGCTTTGAGAGAACTGTTTTCCACATCTAATAAATGCATTTTTGCAGCACACAAACACAGGAGAACCACTTTCACAAGTTATGTTAGAATGAGGTCCAAGTAGAAGAGTTGAAATTGCCTCATAATGGGATAACCTTTTCCAGGAACATTCATGTATTCTTTGCATTCAGCAAAAAATTTGTTTTCATGTCACAAGATAGCAGTACCCATTTTTTACTGCTTTTTGGCTTGTAATCTGAGCAGCTTCATGACCAGCTGCCAAGCACTGATAGCCAAATTAATTTCACCATACCACGAAGAAACTCTTATGAGTTATTAGTCTATTATCAGTGTAGCATGGCAACAATATTTACAACATCTCAAGCTGTCTTTGGCATACTAATTTTAAAAAAAAATCCTACTAAATCCATCTTCTCAAAGTACTATGTCCAGATAGCCTTTGGCAAACTTCCCTTTTCTAATACATCCACAAGTGTATCTAATATCACTTTTCAGGTTAAAACATGACAGGTCATTCACTGTTGCCTGCTTAAAATGTCCTTTATTCAGTGCTATTACCAGGAATGTATTAAATGAAATGCTGGAATTTTATTCAAATTTTCACTTTATATTCACTTATTTGC
This sequence comes from Petroica traversi, assembly GCA_025920805.1. Taxonomy (NCBI): domain Eukaryota; kingdom Metazoa; phylum Chordata; class Aves; order Passeriformes; family Petroicidae; genus Petroica; species Petroica traversi. The sequence goes on along the minus strand of JAHLSL010000036.1, from coordinate 6,635,468 downwards.
CCAACAGAACTATCAATATAATTATCCTTACCCAAATTTGATCATAGCTGTGCTTCCAACACAAGGATTAAAATAATGACCTTAAAAGTCCCTTCCAACCTCAATTTCCCAGTAACTGTATTTTTGCACTGACACGTTTGACAGAGCCTCACTCATGCTACTCATGATGCTGCTGATTCAGCCATTTCCCCATGATTAACTGTTCCCAACTGCCTGTGTCCCTCAGCCTAGAAGGGAACTGTGTCCTTACAGGAATCATCAAGCAATACTTTTTAACTTAATCTGCCCAAAAGATGGGACAGGAAGTGCCTGTGCATTTGTAGCTTATTTATCTCTTACTTTAGAACATTGTATCAGCCAAATAGCAGATCAGGCTTTTGTTTTTACATTCAGTGGCAGTCAAAACTCAGATCTTAACAATTAACTTTGTTAATCTTGCCCATTTTGTTTGTTTTTAATGTTAATCAAAAAACTTTCGTAAAATTTGGGTCTTAAATATAGTCAGCTTTCCTATTCATATCTAGTTTTTAACGTGATAATCTAGATTTCAAGGATAGAAACTAACTGGGTTATCTATGGACATTACATCTTCAAATCTAAGATAACATTTGCTTTACAGATGCATCTTTTAGTGGGATTGCATACACATTTCAGAGCCAGAGAGACACAATTATAAAATGAAGAAAAAAAATCTTTACACATCCTTTAAACTCAGGTAAACTCATTTTTTAATACACTGGCTAAAGAGGAACTCTCAGATTGTTTCTGATAGGCTGAAGGGAAGTCTCTCAATAAATGTGATCAGGGTCAGATGGTTTTCCGTTCCTCAGTGTTGGAAAAATTTAGACTGAAAATGAGTGAGTGAAACCTTATAGAGACTGGACAAAGACCAACATCCCCTTCAATATGTAACTAAATTACTAGCACCACTTTCAGTTCTTCTGGACACATTTGTATTTCCAGAGATGGATTCACTTTTGCCAGTAATCCATCAGGTTCAGCACTAGCAGCATTGTGTCTCTTCAGAAGTAGCTCCAAGCTAGCAGATTTCCTAAGCACTGTATTTCCTTGTGACTTCCCTGACACCCTGTCCAGCTGGGATACCAAACAGGTGTGACACTGGATGAAGCTGCTTATTAAGCAGTGGGCTCTTGCCTTTTCATTACTTGTGGATTGGAACCCTGAAATGCTGCTGCTTGGCTCGTGTCACTGCGCCCTCTCTAACTGCCCTCAGTCCTGTAAGACTTGTTAAGTCTTACAGTGACAGTATGTCAAATTGTGCTTTTTCTCCAAATCTTCTCTTCACAGAAAAAGTACCTTGTCTGCAGATTATAACCACCTTGTCAGCTTTCTACCTCAGAGGGCCCAAGTTTCTCTGCACAGCAAAGGTGTCAGGTTCTACCACTCTCGCAATGTGCTGGGAAGTTGTTGTACTTTGTGGGAACTTGTGCAAGACCTAAACTGTCCCTGAGGGTTCAACCTACTCAGTTTTCATCACAACATGGATTGTATTTTCAACACTTTTCCTCATATATTCATCCTACACAAGATTGTATCTCTCCATTTCATCTTCCCATGCCACCTTTAATTTTTTAAAAATTCCATATATTACCTACCTCCAATTTCAGAATTCTTCAGTGGTCCAACCCAGAATACCAACTCTGAGTAAATCTTGAGTAAAAGTCCCACTAGTTAAGTCTGAGCATTCTTGCCAAAAAATTTCTCACTCCCACATTCTAACAAAATCTCTGAGCAGGAATTCTGAAATTCAGCTTGTTAGTAATTAAATCCTCACAATTTACTATGAAGCCCTATAACATGGATGGTTTACAAGGACAAATTGATTTGCTTTAGCAAAACATAAGCCAAAGGAGTAATATTATCTCTACTATATGGAATAAAGGTTTGAAGATAGGAGAGATGACAGGACTGTTAATCTGTTAATTGTGGTTATCCTACCTTGGCTCTGAGTTTGTGTTGATGTTTATGTACGCCTGCATTTCAGTACTCTCACTATCCAACTGCCCTCTTCCCTTTTTTCCAGCCCCTGTTTGACACTGTAACCAAATTTAGCCTGCAAGACATGAGGAACACAAATCTTATTTACTGTCCCAATGCTACAGAGCAGCACATGGGGAACAATATGGAAGTGGATGTGAAACGCTGAGGAAGAAGGGAGAAGTGAAAGGAAGAAGTGTCTTGGCAGCCCTGGTTGAAATGCATGTCAGGTTGTGTCCTGGGACTGTGCTACTGTGCTAAGGTGCAAAGACAGAGTAGATTTGTCACAACACTTTTGGTTGTCTTCACATCTTCCTTAGAAATTGGCTGTCTTCTACTTGTGTGTGTAATTCAGCACAATTGTGTTTGAGGGTATTTGAGCCAATACAAACACCACTTAAAATGGCAAAGATCAGAGGTAAACAGAGAATTCTGTTCAGTCAAATAAAAGACATTTAAACAAACAATAGATTTCTGGAAAGGATTGTTTCTTTTAAATAACCAGTGTGCAAACTCACATCCAATTCACAACCTTTGTCAAGTGCAAGCCCTCAAAGAGCCTCAAACAAAGATAATGCTACTGACACTGTAGTTTCTGGCATTTAATATAATTTATTTCTATGGTGTGGGTTTTTTGGAAGAAGTGAAAAATATTTTCTTAGAAGATGGATTATCCACATGAAAAAAAAAGTGGTGACAAACTGGCTTCTGAAGTATGGATAATGATTTTTTTTTCACTTCATACATAAGTGAAAAAGATGCAGTACTCCTTTTATCAGTAGTTTAACTGTAACAATTTTCAATTTCTAGCCAGCTTTGGATATGAAACGTGAAGGAAGCAATATATAGAATATATTTCATAAAATAATGAGCGGGCTGGCACTTCAGTGGCAGTTCAGATGTGTAGTTGGTTCTGTTACTCTTTCAATCTGCCTTGGATGATGACAGGTTGATTTCTGTGTGGCTACACATGGTCATGATCCTGAACTGCTGTTAATCCACAAATGCCCTGTTGTCAAGTCATTCCCTGTGGAGAAAGAGCTGGATTGCTCTTCTAACAAAACAGTTCCTGGAAATCGTTACACTGACTCAATTAATAGCAGGGTATCATCAGCTGGGAAGCAATGCCGTGTGTCCAGGTTCCTGGGTTTGCTGGTGTGAGTGACAATAGCACCAGGCACTCTCTGTGAAACCAGAAATTTGCTGTGCATATTTAAACCTTACAAAGGACAAGAGCTTAATGCACTTTGTGTTTAAATGCAAATGGTCCTGATCTCACAGAAGGAGACAACAAAAGAAATAACTAACATACACTATTCGATTCATCAGCTGAAAGACCATTATCTAAAGAGTCTGAGATTGCAGGAATAGCTATTATGTGCTTAGAAGGCTTTTCCTGGGACAGAATTAGATGGATAATATTTTAGAGAATTGTGAAGACATTCTCAGCTGTCAAAACAGCACAGAGATTTGTAAGGAAATATTAAGACGGGTTTGAAGACTTCTTGAGTAAAATCAATGAGGAAATGGTTATAGGAATTATACATATGTGATAATCAACAGGAGCACTCGTAAATGCTGACAAATGCAAAGTGTACCTCGAGCCCAAAAGGCCTGTGCTCTGAGGCCTACAGCAAGGCACAGAAAATCTGTCCCAAGATGATGCTTTCATGCCACCCAAGGGAACCCACAAGTAGAGGACTTGACCGGTGTCATTCCTTGAACCTTGTGTCATAGCACCAGTGATCCCAGCCAGACTATTTGGACATGAGCATTTGGGGGCTTTTACAATGAGAGAAAACTGATTTCAGACATAATAATTCTTTTAAATACTGTTTTACCCTTCCATAAGGTCTTTTGCTGCATTTGGTAACTTTTAATTCGTACACTGGGTTCCCTGTTGCAATCAGTTTTAGTCAGTCACACTTGCACACCCTGTGGTTTGTTTTAGTAGGAGGTCATTTCATGTCAACACTTGCATGGTGACTAAGCACCTGTCTTTGGGTTTGTTTGATGTAAACACACAAGGTGTGGCTGCTGACTAGAAAAAGACAACTCTAGATTTAGACTTAGCCTTACCTTCCTTGAATGATTTGTTGCTTTTTCTTCTCTTATCTAAGGAGGAAGATGTGTCCTTCTCCTTCCATGTCAATGCCAAGACACCATAATTTTTCTAAACTCTTCGCAGTAGGATGTGTATCTGATTTACCACATTCTACCTTCACATACAGGTACATACAGGTCTCTGACATGTCTGTCTTCTGGAATTACAGAAGTTGTAGAATACTGAATTCAGTGAGGCCAGGAGTTTCAATTTTATACTTCAGCTGGTAGGAGTTACCAAGTCACAGAGTAGGTTTCTACTTGTCTTTCACTCACATGTCTTCACTTGTGACATTGTTCATGCTAATGTATTAACCATTCAAGGTAAGAATACATCTGAAAATTAGTAGGCCCACTAGGGGATGTAGGAAGCTGTGAAGCTGACAGAGCAGCACTCCTGTTGCAAAATAACCTTATCAGAAATAGCTTTATCCTGAGCATGAATTGATAACATCTGCCTCAGAAGGTGTGTTTCCACTGCAGTAGGAGTAGATATATGAGTGAATCAAGGAAATCTTGTCCAGCACAATCACTACTGATCATGAGCTGGTTCCAAGTACCATTTTTTTCTCTGTTTAATTTCTGCTTCTGTGGATACCCTTCCTTATTCCTCTCCCCAGGCAGACACCCACCAAACGACCTGTACACCGAAAAGAGCACGTAGCCCCTGCTGGGATTGCTGAAGCACAAAGGCTTATAACCCTTCTGGTTCCAAATTACTGTAATTACAGGTCTTCCTGTACTTGTTACAAGTATAAAGGTCTAATGATTTTTTTTCTCCTCTCAGGATTGCCAAACGCCTGATCTCAGGGATCCTCTGTACCAATTAGCTCTCACGTTAGTCGGGTGTTGCCTGAAGTGCAGGTATGCCCATAAGCTTATCTATCAGATGCCCAGTTCTTTGACCGTGTAATACTAAAATTCCCATCTCTTCCAAGTACTTTGGCTTTCCCTTCAACCATTCTGACCACGCCCCTTCTGCGCTGCTTAATTTTAGACATGTTTTGCAGCAAACGCCCATTACTTCGCTGTTAGAATTTATCACTACCACACAACTGTAGATGTAATAATGAGAAACAAACGCTCTCCTCCCTCAGCACGTCCCCCTCCTCAAAGCCCCTGCCGGGGCTGTGGGGTACCCTCCCTACCTGTGCCTGCGGCCAGGACCGAGCACTGACAGGGCTTTCTGTGGGGAAGGAGCTCCCACAGCCGGGGCCGGGCACTGACAGGGCTTTCTGTGGGGAAGGAGCTCCC
>JAHLSL010000036.1:6563759-6629713 GCA_025920805.1 Petroica traversi | reverse complement strand
GGGGACCCAGGCCGGGCACCGGCCGGGGGCCGTGCCCAAAGTATCGGCTGCCTTGGCCTGGCAGCGGGCGGGGGACAGACAGGGCTCGCTTTAATACGCTTCGAGCTTATTAAGTAACACCAGAGCATCCCTGCTTAAGTCTTTCCTCTAGATGAACCTTTCGTGAAAGAGGTGGAAAGAGGAGTGTTTTGGTGTTCCAGCAGTAGAATTACAGAACTTTTTAAAAAAAAGGCTTATTTCATCATACAGTATGAAGAACTAGTATTTGTTGCTGGCCTGTGGATTCACCTGTTAACACAAATCGCGTGTAATGAATGTGCAGGCGGTACTGTATAGTGGTTAATGAGTAATATTTGTTAGTTGCTTTTGTATCCATCGATAAGAAGACATAAATAAATGTTAAATGTTTCAATAACTTGTCTACTGAAACCGTAATTCTTAAGCATCCTAAGACAGCAAGTGCATTTGATGACAGTAATGTCAGTAGCCAGTCCTGTGAATATATTCAGCATGCTGTGTGCTCTTATTATTGAGTAACCTTGATGGTCATAAAGGAAGAAAAACTGAGAAGATGAGAAAAAAAACTGGGAAAAAGAAAATCAGTGCCATGTTGTTCAGTTCAAGCTCCATTTCTTGATAATAATTTCAGCTCTGATGGTGACTTTGTTACTACTGTTACAAGCTTCTGACTTAGAAGGGCAAACTATAACACAGCATTTTAAAAAATCTTCTTGTTATCTCAGGGAACTGTGTGTACAAATCCACAAGTCTTAAAAGACCATGGAACTGACTGACAGGCTGTGGATTTGGAAGTAGAAACTGCAGAGGGATGTCCTAAGAGGCAGGAGTTGAAACAGGAACAGAAGTTCTTTGAATGCTGTCTGGGGAGGCTAGAAACAATCTTTTGTGCCATCTTTGCACTCTGTAGTGCTGCACTTAGCAATAGGCCTTGGCACTTGCTCCAGTGCAGGCTTTTTGATGACAGAGATGTTTTAGTTGCTGATCCAATATTGAACTCTATCTGGGAAGGAATCAAAGATTTAAAAGCAATTAGGAGAAAGGGTTACTGATTGTGGAAGTGTGGATTTACTACTGATGGATCTGTGAGTATATACTGTCCCTAAGGATGGTTTTAAGAACTGTGGCTGACCTACATTTCCTGGAGAGATGTTCCGGTAAATACTGTGTGGCTGAGCACACGTTCATCCCGAGTGCTTTACAGCAGACTTTCTTGCTGTTACAGTGAATTTTCATCAAATGCTGCAGAGCTTTCATCTCTTACTGTTCTGGTCAGTCTCTGCATTTTAAAATTTGCTGGATTTTTTTGCTGCCCAGTTCTCATCCTACTTACATATATGACATGTTAAAATAAGCTTGTTAAGAATTATTGTGATGAGGAAGGTAGAAGGGCTTAGGAGAATCATTTAGGGAAGCATTCTAAGTGCTGGCTTAACACAGGTGTTTGGGGAAGGGAGAAAAACCCACACCACCTGGCAACCCAAATGAAAAGGAGATTCATAGGTGCAAGGCTGCATTATACAGGCCTATACAAGCCTGGGGTGAACTTGGAGCCCATACAGGTGCAAATACTGTTGCAGGAGTGGATCCTCCTGATTTATCAGACTGACATTTAGACTCCTAATTCCTCATATAAGTTCATGATTTTAAATAAAATCTTACAGTGAACAGGATCTCATGATCAAAGCACTCGATCTGCTTGGAGATTAACAACTTCAGTGCAAAGGGGAGAGTTAGGTTTGGTCTTACTCTGTGTGACAAGTTGGCTACCTGAACTTAAGGAATAAAGAAAGAAGAAATGCTGTTTAAAGGAATGTTGTCAACACAATGATCACTTCAGAAATGTTTTGGACCATGGATGGTCACAAGACCCAGTGTAGCTTGCTCTCAGACCTTTTGTGTAATGCTCCCACTTTGCAGTTGCAATCTATGCTTGCCCAAGTAACGGAGGGGGAAGTAGAGCAGAATCTTGCAAAATATGGAGCGTTGCTTGTATATGGTTAACTTTTGTTCTGCTGCCCAGATCTGCTGCTTCGAGGAATCTCCCCTTTGAAAACAGCTGAGCTGTGTGAATTCGTCCTTGTCACTCTTGGTTGTAGTTGTGATGGCAACAGCTCAGATTTGGAGAGCCCCCGGCTGGCTCAGGTGAAAGGTGGTTCTGTGGAACGGCTGTGCCAGCCTAGCAGCTCGTTAGTGCTCACCCAGCTTTCCTTGTACCTGTTTGTTGGCCACTTTGTGAAGTCCTTTGTTTTGCTAAAGCATGAGGAAATAACCTGGTGAGGAAGAAGTGATTAATTTTGTAGTTGAATGACTTTAATGGAGGAGCTGGCACGAAGAATGGGGAGAGTGGCACCACACTGTAACTGGAGCTCATGTTTGTTCATACCAAGGGAGCAACACCAGGGACCAAACTGCCATGGGTCGTAACTGACAGCAAAATATGCTGTGCGGTTGCTCAGTTTTCTCTGAGGTTTAAATTAAAAAGTGATATTAGAGAAGAAACAGGTGAAAATCAAAACCTGACTTGCAGAGCCTGCTTGAAGGCTTGATATCAGGCATAATGCTCATTAAACCTAAGCTGATTGTCTCAGATTCCTTTTTTGGGGGAAAAGAAGACTAATTATGGTGCTGACCTACTTTTATGCCTTTTTTAAAGTGTCTTCTATGTAGCCAGGATTTTATAATCATACAGAAAAATCTCCTTTAAGCACCAAAATAACCCACTGAGTGCTTGTGTTCTACTGACAATATCTACTAAAAATGTGTATTACATATATTCTGTGCAATTACTTCTGCAGATCTGCTTCATATTTAGATGAGCTATAATTTTTTACACTTATCCATTTGGTAGTGTTTTGCTTGTCTTTAGTGCTTGTGGCAAGTTCTTGTGGCTGTTCTTCCTCCTTCATTCTCTCATATAGTCCATTGGTAATCACTGCATACTATCTCGTGTCTTAGACATTTTTGGAGCTGATAACCCATCCTTATAAGATCAGTGTCAGATGCACTGAACTCTTTACCTTTTAGAGCTGACTCAACACAATAACTATATCAATGTTCTGATACCTTCTGCAAACAATTTGTTAGGTACTTGGCTAAAGTTTTCTAGAAAGACACCTAAATGAAGTTTGTTAATAATTGATTTACATGCAAAAAAGCTTTGCCTGTGAATTCCTGCTGACTGCTAATTGAACTGTGTTTGTATGGTCAGCTGGCCAGATGTCAGGAGTGATTTAAATGTTTATGCCTCATGTGATCCAAGGTAGCTGGAAGTATCATGTGAGACGTTGTTTGCTTTCTTGTTCCTAATTTTAAACACAGGCCTTTTCTGTGTCAGTCCGTGGAGTCTATGAGCTGCTCCAAGACGTCCTTCTTAAAGAACTGTGGTCAGAGTTTAAAATTAATTTTCCAGGAAGGTTGGTTTATTTTGAAGGAAGACTAGAACAAAATAGAAGAAGGAAGAATATAACCAAAAAGATGACAGTTATTTGAGGAAATAATACTGGTTAAAAAGTTAGGATAGTTGATAAATACCCAAAGGCATTTGCATTTCAGATAAATGTAGTAAAAAAGAACCAACTGCTGGCCCTCTTTTTTTTTCTTTTCCCCCACATGAAAAATATCCTGGCTCCCTATCCTGTTATTAAATAGGTACCTTTCTTTTTTTTCTTAGGATCCTCATATTTGTTGAATGATCTTTTTTTCTTTGTTATCTGAGCAGTCTTAAGGCAAATCACTTTCAGGGTGCTATTTGCTTATTGTCTTTTGGTGGGAGCTGTGACTCTGTCATTAAGACTTAAGGATAGGCATGACTAGGAATGTGTCCTAAAGCTAATTGCTGCAATTCACAGTCTGTTACCTCTCCTAAACGCTAATGTTATTTATAAATGTGCTTTTCCATACAGTTTAATCACGTAAAAACACATCTCAGAGGGAGATCTACTAGTTTTTTCAGGGCAGATGAGACCAAATACTTAGCCACGGATACTATAAATATTGGAAGTGAATTTGGCTTATCCATGCACTAGAGTGAGTTCTGTTGGGATTAGCATCTTTGTGAAAAATCAGGATGTGCTAGAACTGATAGAACACGAAGTCTTATGGAAACACTTTTTTTCTGCTGAATAAGAAATCTAATTTTTCCAGATGTTGCAGTTCTGAAATCAATAGAGGAATTACACAGCTGCAAATTGGGGAAGCAGGGTGCTGCTGTAGATCTTGTCTTGGACATCCGGTCTTAACTAGTGCTGATGTATTTTGCAGAACTTTCCAAGCCAGTTATTTGGCTTGGCAGTCTGCAGGCTTTGAAAAGGAAGAGCTCTCTTTAATATTTCCAGCAAAATGGCTTAAAAACTGCAGGTAGTGGAGATGAGAAGAAAAATTGCATACAGATTACTCTGCCCATGGGGGCTATCTCTGTATGGCCTGAAAGCAAAGGGAAGGATGTTTGTCTACTGCTTTCAAATTCCACTAGAGAAAAATTGGAAAGCTACATTCTTAACCTACAGAATTAATCTTCGGTGTGATATTTTTTAACATGTTACTTATAAAAAACCTCTAAGTAGTTCTCCAACCAAAATGTAAATCATTAACGCTGTTAAACTGCGCGGGTTGAGGACTGAAGATATTGCATGTTTTTTTCCATAATCTCTAAAACCAGAATTTGTGTTTTGTTCCCTGTAGGTTCATCATGAACCATCTTCAGTTTGCAGAGTATGCTTAAGAAAATTTAAAAACCCCAAGGTGTGAATGGTAGTGATAAGCAGCTTCACTGTTAATATGAAACTGTAAACATGATGAAATCATTCTTGTTAATCCCCTCATTATAAACCTGCAGGCATCATACTTGTACATGAGAACTTAATCTTTAACTACAGTATGTTTCTTTGCACAGGTGGAACTTGTTCCTTATCTTTTGTTTAGAATTGAAAAAGTTTCCATTTTTCATCTTGTTCCTTATCATCCCTTGAGTAAAAATCAATATGTCATGTTTCACATCTTGTGTCCTGAATTGGACACAGGAGCATGGTCTCTATCCTCCAGAGGCTTGAAGATAAAATATCTTAACTACGTGGAAGTTGCAGTTAATCTAAGATCATTCCATTAAATCCAGGGGAGTCTTTGTACAGTTTCCTGCTTTCAGTTCTTTTGTTGATAAATGTATCCTGACTATAATCTTAAACTTCTTCAGCTGTGAGTTTTCCTGCTCTGAGCAGGAGTATTGATTGAGTGCAGTTTGGAAAGCTCAGCAAGGTCTCCAAACTCTAATACCCCAGGTGTTTGTCTAAGTCTTTCAAAGGTATCTTTGCTGGAAGAACTTTATTTTTACCCAAGGAAGTGAGATTCCAGGCTAGAACAAAATGTCACTCTTCTTTGTTCTGCATTGAAACTGAAGTCAAAATCAACCTGTTCTGTCCTTGGCAGGTCTGCTGCTGAGACTGGCCACTCATAAAAGATTGATATAAATAGAATTACGTTCTGTTCCTTTTCCAATTAAAAGCACTGATATGGCAGAGGCACGAGACTGGAACAAGTTGTTGCCTTAGTTTTCTAAGCAATTACCAAGTAGGATTTTGTGAGGTTACAAGACTGAACTTCAGTAAACTCTTTCTAGTGTGTGATGCAATGCTGTAATCTCCCTTACTATGCTTTCCAGTATATCAGGGTCCTTGAAATATGACCTAAAATAAACCATGGTCAGCTACTGGGCCTTTTAACATTTCACTTAAGCCCCTAAAATAAGCCCCTAAAAACCTAATGAGAAAGTAGAGGTAGCTAATAAAGAAATTCTGAGGTACATCTTGTGGTGGGGCATAACCTGCAGTGGTTGGAGGTTGTAAGAGTGTGGTTGTCTGAAGTTCTGGCCTTTTTCAGTTCTGCAATATGTTTTTCTCTAAAAGCACATCTGGTTTTCCAGTTAAATTAGGTATTCTGCTAAAAGATATTGTCTTTCCATAAACCATTGCTAAGTATCAGTGTGTTGTAGAACTCAAACTGTTTTGATAAAATAGTTTACTGGGGGATAGGGAGGAACAAATGTATGGTTTGACCTGCACTGAAAAACTCCAAAACTAAACCTTCACAAGCACACCCTAAAAAGGGGGCTTTGTGGACCTGAAGGGAGTGGAGGGAGCCCTTCAGAAGTGCGGAACTTCTAAATTTTTCTAATACAGAAAAGCTTTTCAGTTACTGAAATGTTTTTACTTCTCTGGCAAAAATGGAAATTACTAAACAGAAGAAGTTTCGGTAGCACAAGAAGTTTCTCTGAACACTTGAAGCTAAAAATTGTTAGTGTTTGGTTAAGACGAATTCTAATTTGGGAAAATATTCCTATTTCCATCTAGGATTTAAAAAATAACGAAGAATAAACCTTAGTCAAAGGAATACTGGCATTTAGTAAATTCCTTAAGAAGGGGCAAATACCCAAGACTGTTCCTCCAAGTATTTCTGATGTAAGGTGTTCAAAGAAAAAAAAAAAAAATAACGCTGTTGTTGCAGCCAAACCTGAATGTAAAGGATATGAAACTGCATTTTTACGTTGTTAGCCAACTATGCCTTGCATTGTAAAAATCTGGTCTTCTGTGAAGAAGGACAGATAAATAACATAAGTGAATCTTTTATTTTTTGCATTTAAAATGTAATATTGATAGTTTGCAGGCAACTGTTTAAAGAGAGCAAAGACTTAAATGTGCAGTTGTGATGCTCTGAAAAAAAAATTCTTTCAGAAAGATTTGGTTTGTACTTTAAAACACAGCTAATTTTGGTAATGTCCTGGACAATCTTTTTCTTCATACCCATGGCCTTACATGCTCTTTGAAATTAGGAACTGATGGTCCAGAATCATTCTACACGATGGTTTCTCAGTGGACCTTTAAAAATATATAAATATTTTCAGAGGAAAATGTATATGTAGTCCCTTCTTATGTAGTATTTTTTTCTCCAATTAGAAAACCTGATGGTGTCTCTGGATGCAGTGATAATGGCTATAAGGGCTTCAGTATTTGGCTGTATACTACAGTATAAAATGTTGTATGCTTTAATTAACTGTCTCCTTTTTCTATCTCTCTCTCCTTTTTATACTTTTCAGTTCCAGGGGACTTAGGTAATCAATTGGAAGCAAAGTTAGATAAGCCATCAGTGGTGCACTATCTCTGCTCTAAGAAGACAGACAGTTACTTTACACTCTGGCTGAATCTAGAATTGCTCCTGCCTGTCATCATTGACTGCTGGATTGATAATATCAGGTAAGAGCTGAAATGTTGCTCTTTGCAGTTGCAGTTTCCTTAGGCTGACATACTCTATGGCTGTCTTTAAATTCCTTTTCTGGTTCAATACCAGTGAGGGAAATGATTTGGAATTCTGCTGGGTAGGCTAACAGGGAGGGTCAGAAGATGTGGCTCTGTTGCATCTGAGGCTGCTGTTATTGCTGATGAGGAGCAGAGGCTTTTTTAGTTTCTTCCACTTTCTCTTCTACCAGTGACTCAGTGTTGGTTTGAGCCCTTATTAGACATCTCTATGGTCTTATCTCAAGGAGGAGGTTTTCTGCTTTTTTTTTTTTTAATTGCCAAGCGATAGAACAGGAGGAAATGAGCAGAAAGTGATGCACAGGAAGTTCCACCTGAAATATTTTGGTTTTAAAAATTGCCTAATTTAAAACTTTCATACTATTTCATAATTCAGTCTGCTTTAATGTTCCTGTAAAAATAATATGAGGAATATATGTATGGAAACAAGAAATAATTAGCTGGTGCAATTAAAAACAATTGTGTTTGCATGTTGCTCTTTTATGAATGTACTGAGCTGTTGTAAGGCAGTCTGCTTTGTCTTGCCCTGTGCCTTATGGATTAGAGAGATTTTTGTTGAGAGAATATTTGTGCATCAGTTTAGATTCTTAGACTCCATCTAGGAGCAGAACCTTGCATTCAGAAATGGCAATTGTATTGGTATGGTATTAAAAACAAATCAAACCCCAGCTATAATAATAGGGATGTTTAAAGAAATAAGCTCCTGACTCAATGCTCCAGATTATTCACATCCTAAGTTGATTTGAAAAGTGTTTACAAAACACTTGATACCTCAATATGTTTCCTGAGGTGCCAATTGTTATTAATCAGGAAATAAAGTATTCCCTTGTGCTGGTACGGATGCTTCTAGTTAAATGGAAATTATTTTTAGGTGGTTTAATATTTTTGATATTTGATTTAATAGATATTTTTATGATACACTACCACATTCCTATAGTCTTTATAAGTTTTTCCATTTTGTGGCTTGATGCAAAGTCAAATGGTTCAGAAATATATTAAGTGGCTTATATTTTAAAGATGGAGTTCAGCCACTGTTCCATATACTCAGTTTTACAGATACAACAAGTCTTAGATTCTGCACATAAAGCATTAAAGTAATTGTTTGCATTGTACAGCCTCTTACTCATGAGAGTACTCTGGTCATGTCTGCTTGGGTTGGCATTTTTCCTCCTTCTGAGTAACAGCACTTAAAGTCCTTGTACTGCACTCAGAATGTAAGACCCAGTGTAGCTGAGGGTTGCCATGAGGCAATATAACATGTTTTATGGGTTTTTAAATTGTTTATCTTCCCCTCCTCCCAGGTTGGTATATAATCGAACAAGTAAGATTACAGAACCACCAGATGGAGTGGATATCAGAGTTCCAGGATTTGGGCAGACATTTTCCCTGGAATTTCTTGACCCCAGTAAAAGGAGTGTTGGTATGTACAAGCTGTGTCTGAAGTGCTTTGTCACTTGGAGGGTTTTTCTAGCTTGTCTTATGCCACAAGCTACTGAAATGGGATTTCACATTACAGTTCTGTGAGCTCACTTGGCCTTTAAGAGTTTCCATTGCATCATTTGCAAAATGTTTGAGAGATCAACCAGCTTGTAAGAAGTAGTGATGTTCTCTCAGTTTTGGGGGATAGTAAGCATAACTCATATTGTTTAATATACGTGCAGCTTTCTTGATTGTTATAGGCCAACTGCAGGTTTCATGTCTGTATATATGGTGTTGGATATAATGCCTCTGGAACTTTGTTTTGCAGTAGCATCTGACAGCTGCTTCTCACACTAACCTTGTTACTGTTCTGTTTGTCTCTATCTGATGTTTACAGGAAGTTACTTTTATATGTTGGTGCAGAGTTTGGTAGATTGGGGCTACAAACGTGACGAAGATGTAAGAGGAGCACCTTATGACTGGAGAAAAGCACCAAGTAAATAATATACTGTTACTTTAGCAAAAGTTTGACTCTCCTAGCCTGCAAATAATGTATTGAATCTCCTCTCCCATCCTTTATAATTATATCTAAAAACTTAATTTTGTTTAGTTCTTGGGGTCTGGGTACTCCTGGATGCAAATGCATGCTCATTGTTGTGATTTCATTTCTTTTTGTCTTTAAACAACTTGCTGCTTAAAACTTGATTAAAAACAGAACAAAATAACAGAAAAACCCCATTTCACCAAAGCATGTGCACACAAAACCCCCACCTGTCCCATTTAATATTGGAATTTCTAAGCTCTGCATTAGTAATTCCACAGACAGTTCAACAGAATTATTTAAAAGCCTATTGTTTTTAAAGCTTGGCATTCCCAATTAACAATTATCACTGTGTAATGTGTGTGTTTTAGATGAGAATGAAGAGTATTTTGTGGCACTTCGCAAGATGATAGAGTTACTGTATGAGCAGTATGGGAGCCCTGTTGTCCTGATTGCCCACAGCATGGGGAACATGTACACCCTGTACTTCCTCAACCGCCAGCCCCAGGATTGGAAAGACAAGTACATCAAGGATTATGTGTCATTAGGAGCTCCGTGGGGAGGAGTGGCTAAAACTCTCCGAGTGCTGGCTTCAGGTAATTTGAGGCTTTGCCCTTTATTTGGTGTGTAGTACACAATACTAACAAGACTGACTGTAAGACTGCATGGTGAGATTTTAAGGTACCGTGAAGGTAAAAATATTTTTTATAAGTGGTGACAACTTGATGTTTTAAATCTTGAAACCCAGCTGCTATTTTTTGTATTTTTGGGGATGGACTGAGCTTTCTCACGTCCCGTAACCAGGAACTTTCTCCCTTCTTGGCCTCTCCTGACCTCTTTTCAGCAGATTGTTGTCACCTGTTTGGCCTGATGCCTTCTCTTTCTGTCCCTTCTGCCACCAGCCTGATTGCTCTCTATTCAGTATTGCACAGCTACCAAGGACTCCAGAACATTCAGCAGTTTCCTTTGATTAAAGATCACACTGCTGCTTGAGGTTAACTTTAAAGAAAATATGTAGATGTGGTGGGGAACTGGTGTACAGAGTGTAAATGTCAGGTGAAAGTAATACCTCTACAGATTAGGAAAGTGAATCTTTGAGGTCTTGGGTTTAGCACACTGGATATGCCAGAGACTAAAAAACAGAAAAAAGAACTGAATAAGGCAGCGTAATGTACTTCACTAAGTAACAGGAAATGACTGATGGAAAATGTTCACTTATCCCATCATATGATACCATAATTGCATCATGTGCTTTGACATTTAGTTCTCGATGTTTCTGGTTTGGTTTTGTAGCTTGTTTCTGACTTGTTAGCTTTGGATATCTACTATCTTCTTCCTAATCAAAGCTGACATCAAAAACTGAACTTCATCAAAATGCAAAACACACAGCAAGAGCCAGCCATGCATGGACAGAGCAAAGAATACTTTGCTTAGCAGAGGCATTTGATTCTGAATAGTAGTGCACTGCTCCATTACTAATTAGAAAACTTGACTCAATACAAATATCCAATTTATATATTGTTAAAGCTGTTGAAATGGCACTGTAAAAATTGATTTTCTTTTTCCCAAGACTTTGTCTGGCATGCTTGCATGCTACAGAAATGGCAAGAAGTGAACAATATTAATATCACCTTCATAAAATTCCACAATTATATAAATTTCCACAGTCTCGTATTTGTTGAATTAAACTTTTGTGGTTCATGCCTTGTCTACATTTTATAATGCATCTCAAGCAAAGTGGCTAATTCTACTAATGCATAATGAATAGCTAAATTTCTACTAAAATGTAGTCAGTCACATTTTAATCTGTGTATCTGTTGTACTAAACTTCCATGTTTTCAGACAGAAATTTAAGAATCATATGAGAAAGTTACAGGGGCAAACATAATACCGGAACAGTTTTGCTGTTTCTGTTTCAAATATCTGTAGGAAAGCACCACCATCAGTACTTGGACTTTGTTAGTCTATTTAAGAGTTTCTAAAGTTACCAGGTTTAGTATGCAGAAGAATTGTTGCTTTGAAGAAAAATGCTGAGTTTCAGCAGGAAAGACAAGGCACTGTGAGTGCCTCTTTCTGCTCCTATTCGTGTTTATGATATGTAACACCAGGAACTTCTTGCCAAATCCACAGCTGGGTTATCCAAGTGGTAAACAGTACATGGGTGGAATTGTTTTCTGGAGACTTCTGTGATACTTTCAGCTTCTGAAAGTATACGTGAGCTTTGCTGAATCCCTTTACAGTGGGCAAAGACACAAAGCTCATAGTAGTTTGTTTCTAATTTTGAAATGTTGTAAGGTTGAAGTGTTAGCAGTGTCTTTCCTAGACCTAATGTTTTGTTGTGACTGATGTGTCTGCTGTCTTAAACGTGGTGTTGGCCACCCAGTGCTTCTTCACTTACGAGAAGAGTAAAGGATTTGAGAAACACTTCCTAACCCTTCTGTGAGAGAAGGCTGGAATAGTTGGGTTCTGTATTTGATTATTCTACTGGAAAGAAATGTTGTATACATTCCTTTCATTGTTCATTTCAGAACTTGGGCTTTCTTGCTGAAGAATGCTAAGCAGTATTCAGTAGCTTAGTGGTGAGAGTGCACAGTGAAGTGGTTACACCACACAGTATCATGAAACTCCTTTTCCCCTTTGTGATTCTTGCCGTACGTTTGAGTTTTCATTATCTGTTTCAGACTAGCATTGTCTCCATATAGTCCTCTTAAAGATGGCATTACTGAGCTTTGTGGCTCCTTGCTGAAGCAATAGTGCCACCCCATGGAATTGAAATAGCACCGGAGTATATTTTTCAGGAATAATAGTTTTGGTTGCAGCCTTTTCAGTTTTTATAGCATGGTTACCACTACGTGCTGGATCTAATAATGGAAAATAAAATTTAAAGTTCAGCTGACAAAAGAATTGAGGTGTGACAGCCACTGTGGTAATGGAAAGAAGCAAGGAACATAAACTTATCTGTCTCAAGGTTGTTTTTTTTTTTAAAGAAGTAATAACAATATTGGCCATTTATTGAGCAGCTTTTGATTTTGTGAAGATGCAAGAACAATAGTTAAAATATGCAGAAAGGGGCATATAAATTATTATTTAGTCATGTGTTAGTTTCAGCCATTTGTTTCAGTCATTCATCAACTCATATTTGACTTTTGAAAGCTATTAAAAGTCAGTTTACACAAGTTAATTTACAAGACAATCATAAATGAGGAAAAACTTTTCAAATTTTCACTGTAAGCCAGGGGAACAAACTTATTATTCGTGTTACCACCACGAGTGCTGGTTATTGCTGCCGGTGAGGATTAATGCCTTGCTTTATGGATAATGAAATTGCACCTTTTCCCCTAAGGTGACAACAACAGAATCCCTGTTATCAGTTCACTCAAGATCCGAGACCAGCAGAGATCAGCGGTTTCCACCAACTGGATGCTCCCCTACAACTACACGTGGCCTGCAGACAAGGTCTTTGTGAGCACACCCACAGCCAACTACACCCTCCGGGATTACAGGAAGTTCTACAGGGACATCAATTTTGAGGATGGCTGGCTGATGAGGCAGGACACGGAGCACCTGGTGTTCCACATGACCCCGCCCGGGGTGCGCATCCACTGCCTGTACGGCACCGGCGTGGAAACCCCCGACTCCTTCCACTACGAGAGCTTTCCTGACAAGGAGCCCAAGATCTTCTACAGCGACGGGGATGGCACAGTGAACTTACAGAGTGCCTTGCACTGCAGGAAGTGGGTGGACATGCAGAAACAGGAAGTGGTGATGTTGGAGCTTTCAGGAAATGAGCACATTGAAATGCTGTCCAATGATACTACGATCTCCTATGTGAAAAAGCTGCTCTTTGATTTGTGATAACCTTGTGTTGATAGTTCTTTTCCTCACCTGTGATGCCTTCCCTTAAAGATGGGGAAATGCCTTTTAATCCCTTGATATTTAGATATTTGGATTATTTATTTTGCTTTTTTAAAAGGTTGTGTTCAAGTTGCTTGGTGTTCTAAATGATCGTTTGTCTTTGATTTGTGTTTATGATACTTTATGGTATTTTCACATTCTTCAAATTTTGTCAGATAAGCATTTTGGTGCCTCTGGTGTTGTGTCCAATGGTCATACAGACTTTCCTTTGGAGATTGTGCAGCCCCTTGCACATACCACGTGGAGTCATAGATCCCAGAGTTCCTTTGAGTGGTCTTTGCAGGTTTGGGGTGGGAAGGTTAGGAAGGCTGGCAATTTTGGATGCCCAAGGGAACGGTATTAACAGTTTGGCAAACACAGTAAGCTTTTTAAAGGGTCTTGCATATTCTTGCAATTCCTCATGGATTATTTTGGAAATGTGCATATCTACTAGGTAAGATAGGGAAGAGGTCTGCCTGGAACTGTGCTACCATTGCTGTAATCCAGACTTTTTTTATTACAAGCTGGGTGGAAAAAAGATAGATGTGTGAATTACTTGAAGCTTCTTTATTAGGTGCTCTACTGGGCACTTCTCATAATTTTAGAAGGAAGCAATTGTTTGTTCATCGGCCTCTAGAATCCCTGATTTCATTGAGTCTGGAGTCCGAGGAATTCTCAGCCTGTGCTTTATTTATCAATGAGGGAATGAAGCTGAACTGTCGTTGGTGCTTGTAAAGTGTAGAGTAGCACATAAATCAAAGCTAATTGAATACTGGAAAACAACCTGTATGGTGTGGAATTGCATTTCTGGGTGAAAAACAACCTTCTGTAGTGGAAATGATAATTGATGGTGGGCAGTATTTAAAAAAGAAAAGTGAACTTCTGA
This sequence comes from Petroica traversi, assembly GCA_025920805.1. Classification (NCBI taxonomy): domain Eukaryota; kingdom Metazoa; phylum Chordata; class Aves; order Passeriformes; family Petroicidae; genus Petroica; species Petroica traversi. The sequence goes on along the minus strand of JAHLSL010000036.1, from coordinate 6,615,651 downwards.
AATAAGTTGGGAATGGAGGCCAGCATAATGTTATATGGAATATAAACCTTGTTCTCAGTCAAATATTTTGGCTCTGATCCATTTACCTGACTAAGCAGTGGTTAGATCAACATTGCATTCCACTGAAAAGAAATTTTTTGTTTTAAGGCTAAAAGTAATTTTCCATAGATGACAAGTTTCATTTTTGCTGTTTCAAGAAGTTGGGATATGTGGTTCCTTAAATGTTTCTATAAATTACTGAACACGTAATTCTGTAATTTCCTACAGTGCTGTTTTACTCAATGTTAAAATAGAATAATTTCAACTCTGACCTTCACAGAAGTGCTGGCCTAAAGGCCACTTTATTTACCACCTTGATTATAGAAGTCCTGTTGGAGAAATAGTTTTACTCAAAAATTCTTTCCTACTTTAAAACCAGTCACCCAGTTAGACTGCACTTAGTTTTCTGAAAACACAGCTTTGAATGCTTTCAAAATGCTAGGTTCTCTAAGAAAAATGTTTTTAAAGTTTCAGAAACTCATCAAACTATTAAGGAATCATTATTTGAATTTGTCTAAAGGCTAAAGTCTTAAGTATTTTGGTAGCATGCCTAAAATATTTTGTGCCATTGGACATATCAATAAGGTGTGTTGAACTGATGGGCTTGAATTCTTGCTGTTGTAGAATGGAACCAGGAGGTGGTTTTAAGACTTTAAGTTTTAGTTCAGAAATCTCTTGTTAATTCCAACGACTTGAACTAGGGTCATCAACGAGCTAAGTATCTTCCTAGGTTTTAGGTTCCTTATGTAGCTGTATTTCCCCCTCTGCATTTTTTCCTAGTACTGATGTTGAGGCATTGCAGACATTTCCCTGATTTTTAAAATGGATCAATTATCTTGTCCCCACTTGCCCAGGAGCCTACAGTTCAGCAGCAATATTGCCTAGACTTTCCAGAGTAAGTACTGAGTTGCCCACAGCCTTTGTAATGTGTAAGTGTTGAAATGGAAAAAAAAACAATACACAACCAATCCCTGCAAAACAAAAAGCCCTACAACAACAACTAGGAAAAAAACTCAACCAACTCGCCCTATATAACACCACAAAAAATTGCCCTTTAGCCAAGTGATCTTTTTTATGCAGAACTTGTCAGCTGGATGAGCTTCAGGCTTGTGTTCCAAGACTGCTCAAAGATGATAAAGCTCTTCCTTAGTCTGACTCAATTTTTGAATAAATTGCTATTTGAATGAATTACAGAAAACAGCAAATCACAATCTGTATTTCTTGCTGAAGGAGAATGCCTGTTAATAAGCACTGCATTGAGTGGAGCTGGAGGCTGCAGGATACCAACACAGACATCAAGGGCTGAAAAATGAGAAAAAAACGTAGGTAAAAAATTCTTAACCTGATCTGGAGAATGTTTCTAAGTTTCATTTGGATCCTTACCCATTAATCAGTAGTGTTTTCAGTCTTATAGCAAGAATTCAGCTGCGGGGTTTTTTGTGATTTGGAGTTCCAAAGTAGATTATTCAAAAAATGCTTGGTTTTTTTTCCTCTTTTTTTTCTTTTAGTACTTTTTAAATACATATTTTGTGACCCAAAAGAAGAAAAAAACCACAACTCTTTCATTCTTTTCTAATGTTGGCAACCCAGTACTGTTTCTGAGATTAGTTAGCTGAATTTTTTAACTTAAAGATTTCTAAAGCAGTTTTCCATTAGTAGACAAGCCCTAGAGTGTCTCCTTAAACTTGAGATAGTTAATGTGGTAAAATAAAGCTGAAGGTTTTCAAGGCTTTTATTTTTTTGTTTTGTTGTTTGTCCTTATAAAGCCTTGTAAAGAAATGTGTGTACCTGAGTCCCAAGTCCTGTGTGAGGGCATGGACAGCACTTCTGGTGTTCTTTGCTTGGATGTGGTGCATCTGCAGGCTGTAGTTTTATGTCTAGAAAGTGGGGGTTTTTGTTTGGTTGGGATTTTTTCCCCCATCAAGTGATCATCAGCCCTTTCATTTGCAGTTATGCATAGTAGGATGCAGTTCTCAGTGAAAAGTGAATGCATTATTCCAGTTCCGAGCTGCACTCTGTGAGAAGTGGCTGCTCTGAAGCAGAGCCTCTGCCAGGGCATTCCTGTTACTGAGCATTCCTGTTACTGACCTGCTGCAGCCACTGCATTGAGCTGTCTCCATTCTTCTGGAGAGAGAGGTCTGATAAAGAAATCTCCAAGGAGAATGTGGCACTTTGATAAGAGGATTAACTCAGGTGCTTTGCCGCAGAAATGTCTGAATTCACTAATGTATCTTCATTATACCTACAGCATTAATTGTGTGTCTCTTTCCATAATTTTTACTTAGTTTTATTCTTCCAGGATATTTTCAGAAACCAAAACTAGTCTTGAGGACCAAATGTGTTTCTTACTTTTGACAACATGTATAGAAAATGCTGAAGAAGCTTTCAGCTGTCATTGTAGTACTTCTGAAAAGGATGAGAGTCACTATGTGATTCTGTATAAAACCAGAAAGCTTCAATAACTAGCAATAATTGCAAAGGATTTGCAGACCAAAGGAAGGAATGTTTGGTATTAAGGTAGTTCTTGGAGCACAGTGTGTTCAAGGCCCTCTTAAATTCAGGGAATGTTTGGCAGTGACTTTGCTGCTCTACACTAACCAGTATTTTGTACAGAACATGTTCTGAGACCTGGCATTTTATATGTTCTTGTGTATGAATGTGTTCAATAGATTTTGAATATTTTATTGTCGAATTTGATAATATAATAAAGTTGATCTAATACAGATTGTCTCCTGTTGTGAATAATGTGCTGTCTCAGTTCTCAGAGGAAATGAAAACTAGGGACTGTTTTTCTTCCCTAAAGATGCCTGGTTTCTTTCACAGTAATTACTTCTTGCTTAATCTTCTAAATGCATCTACTGTCTTGTAGTACATTTGGAGTTCACTGTTAATTGTTCTTGAATTTTTGGAGGTGTGAGACTGAGACTGCTCAGTTTTGTTTTGCTTACATCTTGCTTGCTTATCTTGTTTTAAAAAAATAGTTCTCAGGATGCCTTGTATTCTGCTCTGGTAATTATTTTGAAATTAGCTCCTCAGACCTGAAGTGTTTGAAATGTCTGCCATTGCCTTTATACTGTTCATTTCCAAACTGATCCACAAACTCATGCACGAGGACCACACAGTTTTATAGTTGTATAAAACAATCCTTTTCCAGTTGGAAAGCTCTGAAGAGACTCTAGTGTTAGTGATTCTGCAAGCATCTGGGTTTTTGGGGGTTTTTTTTCACCTGAGAAAGGCTGTAATACCAGTTGGGTGTCAGTTGTTGCTGTTCTCTCTGTGCCCTAGGTGCCAGCTCCTTGGACATCGTGTCCCAGTACAGGTCTTGCTCGTGCCTGCCTTAAGGTTCATTTGACCCTATGTGATTGCAGAAAAAGGGAATGTGGCCTTCTTCCAGCTCCCTGTTAATATGGGCAAGGTTCTGCACTAAAGCCATGTGCCAGTTCTTGTGAGAGGCTGGGAAGGCTGAGAGCACAGGGGAGGGAAGGACAGAATGGAAATAGGCCTGGTAATTGATGCAAAGCCATGAGAGAGACACGTATGGTGTAATGCTGGAGTATTGATCTAACCCTGGTGTTAGCATGGCTTTTGCAACCTTCAAATAACAAAATTACAGTTGCAGATTGTCTCATGCTGTTTTGCTGGGCCATCTTAACTGATTGCATTAATTATAGGATTACAGTTTTGAGAAACGATGTTGACTTTCTCTGGCTTGAGTTGCAGTTTTCCTCCAAAGGTCTAGCTTAATAATTTGCTTAGGTTTAAGACTAATGTCCTTTGTGGTCATTCAGATCAACAAACGAGTTAAGTGGAATATTTAGCTCCCAGATCAGCATCCTTTAGGCAAAACCATAATGTAGTATGAGCCCAGGAAATGCAAGAAATTAAAATGCAATGTTTTACTAAAAACAGTGATGTTAAGTTTGTTTTGATGGGGGGTGTGTGTGTATAAATATATATATATACACACATTTCTGCGGTAGAGGGCAGTAGCATGTAAGCTGCAGAGGTTTTTTAGGTGCTGTTGAATGGCATCTGTCCTAATTTCACCTGAGAGATACAGGATTGCAGGGAAATGAAAACCTCAGTTTGATATTCACACAACATTTTCTGTCCTGAAGCAATTGTACATATACATACTCTGCTACTGGAGAAATTTTTTTCTCTATCTGATGTAAAAAGCAGGAAACTTCAGCTAGATTCAAACACTTGAGTAAAACAATCTAAGGCATGAATTAGATATTCACTCCCATTTAAATGCTCAGATTAAAGCACTAATTGGGAATCACAACTGCCTGGAGTGGATAGGTGGATATTACTATGATGTACAAAAGAGATCAGGTATTTTTTAAAAAGTGCTGCAAATGCTGTCAACTCTGTTTTCTTATTGCACTGCTGAATAAGGGATAAATCTTGGACCTCAAAGTTTTCACTTTGCTTGTAAGCACTGACTCACACCTACTAACCTTTCTGGGAAGGCAGATTTATTGATCAAGTGCAATTCCATGTATAAGTAAAAATGTCACCTTATGTGTGTGTAAAATTGTCAAGACAGATGGTAAATTTGACTGCATGAAAATGTGCCTACAAATTAAGTGGTTTTTAGTGTTTTTGAGGTAGTCAAAGACAGATTCTAGTATAGGTCTAAGTAGGTTAAAAATAGCCAGGAACACTGCTGTTATTTTAGCTGTGCTAGCACAGCCTTTGAACCTGTATGAAAGAAGGCTAGATTACAATGTAGGAATACTAAATACTTAGCATGACTAAATACTGTTGTGAGCAGTGCAGATGAAAAATGACAGTGGAATCTGTAAACAGATCTGGGAGACAACTGGCAAGGGGGGCAGTGATAATGGGTCCTTGCCCATCGACATCACCAGAACAGACTTTTAATGACCAAACCAAAACATGTCCTGCAGGTGCTAAAACATGGATTGGCCAGCCCTGCTTTACACAGTTCAGGTCTGGAAGGACTTTGGAAGGAGAAATTGTGTAGTGAATTGTTAAAGAGGTTTCAGTGGGAGTAAAATCATAAAGCAAAGAATGATATAATCTCTGATATGTGTGAAATCCTGACTTTGGAACTGCTTTAGCCTTGAGCTCCTGTGGTATTTCTAGATGCAGGAAGGACAGTTGTCCCTGTTTGACTCAGGCTTAGGTAACTTCTTCAGATTCCTTTAGGGAGAATGTAATCACGTACCTTTAACTCCAAAGTTGTGCTCTTGTCATGAAATCATCTTCAGTCTGCAGATCATTTGCATGCAAGTGCAAAGCAGCCGTGCTACTCCTGGAGAGAGGAAAAAATACTTGAGAAAGATGCAATGTGTCAATTAATGCATTTTCTGCTCGACACATTCCTTGTTAGTAATTTCATCTTGCTGAACTAACTCGAGGTTCCAAAGCCATTAATCTGCTACAAAGGAGCAGCTTTGCTTTTTCATCTGCTGGTAAGTATATGCTGCTTCACATTTTCCATGTTTCTATTATGTCCATTAGTACTTTTATGCCAGGCTATGGTACAATGAAGAAAAACAGAGCTAAAATAGGACATGAATTGACAAGGGGAAATGCCCTCAAATGGAAAGACAGTAGGTTTATGTTAAATATCAGAAAGAAATTCTTCACTGAGACAGTGGTGAGGCACTGGTGCAGGTTGCCCAGGGAAGCTGTGGATACCCCATCCCTGGAAGTGTATAAAGCCAGGTTGGATGGGGCTTTGAGCAACCTGGTTTAGTGTAAAGTTTCTGCCCATTGCAGGGGAGTTTGCTCAAGATGGTCTTTAAGGCTCCTTTCAACCCAAACCTTTCTATGAACATGAAAGATAAAACAAACACCAAATATTTAATTAAAATTTCCTCATTTGGCTCCTAATCCAGTGATATAAGCCCTTTCATCCTTGCCTTCGATGTGAACCTTTCCAATCAGGCTCTTGTCATTGAGCCCGAATATTTTCTCTTGCTTAAATGGTGCTTAAATCTCAGCGTCTTATGCAAAAATAAACCTTCTTAAGCCAAACACAGCATGAAAATCTTCCACACAGGCAGAAGCAAATTGTTAACCATCAAATGTTATGTAGAGTCTCTTTTTGGAGTGAGACCAAATGCTTCAATAACGGCAAATTAGCTTAAAGAAACCCGTGTTTTCTTAGCAGGCATGCCTATACAAAGATAGCATTTAGCTCAGACCTTAAGGGTGTCAGGCAAACAGAAAAGAGAGCTGAAATGTCAGGCAGCAGGAAGTGAGAGACTGAGCTGGTAAAATGATGTCTGTAGGGCTATAATGTAGTTGTTTGTTTTTAAAATCTACTTCATCAAAGCAAAAGGAAAATTCTGCCTCCATGAGAGACAAGGAAAAAACATGTAACTAGCTGCACTGCAGTTCCTGACATTTGACTATCCCACAGCAAAGTCTACACAGCAAGAGTTAATTTAAGGCTCCTTAGGTTCTCAAGTGGCCAGCAGAGAGTGATGTCGGATTGCTAAACAGCAAAGACTGCAGCTGTCTGGGAATCCTGAAGTTATCAAATATTTGCACAACATCCATGTATAGATCATGTGTCTTAAGAGAATGTTTCCTGTGAGAAGCAGCAAAGGGTCTGGATCTACTTGTGCAGATAGAAAACATTGTCTCCCTTTCTATAATTCCACTTAGCTAAAAGTCATTCAGCACTGCATGTTTCAGAGACCTCTGCTATTCATGGTGAGTGACTTTCCAAGCTCTGGTCTCTGCTTCAGCTCTGAAGATGTCTCAGTTCCTGCCTAAGGGGTTGAGACTCACCTAAGGACCATAAGTCTCACTGTATTTTGCTATTTTTCATGTCTTTGTTTTAAGAACACTGACCATAGTTTACTTCATCTCCCACTTCAGACCAGCCTGAGCAATAAATCCAAGGTCATTATGTTATTTTTTTTCCAGCTGTTTTTGTTATTAACTTTTTGAGGAGGGTCACTAATTTATTACCACTGAGATGAGGACATAAACACACAAGACAGTAGTATACATCTCTAAAAGAGGAGTATCACCTAATTTACACAAGAATTTGTCTCTGTTGCAGCTTAACAGTAGAACAAGACAAGTTTTATTACCTAATTTATATGTTTATGATTAGACTGGAAGGATTCTATTTGTAAAGTAAAATTTATACCTTTTGTGATGATATCTCATAGAATTTAGATAAGGAAATAATTTGGTCCATAGCAAAAGTTAGTGAGTTTTACCAAATTTATTTTTTTAAAATTGCCAGATTTTGTTAATCCATAAAATAATTCCATTTTTTCAATGTAATACTGACCTGTTGGATGTATGCCCAAGTATGACCAACTACTAGCAAGTGTTTTATTCAGAAGCATAAAAGAGTGAGGTACACAAGAAGAAACGCTGCTGCTATGATTCTTTGCTTCTAGCCCTTGTTAAATATTTACATATTCAAAATTATATTTAGTTTTTCAGATTTTGTAATACTTAAGGTTTAACATCATCCTATTTCTGTACAATGAAGCAGCCAAGATTTAGGATCAAATCTACATGAAAAAGTCTTATATTTAGTGTAAGGCTGTTCTTGGGAATACGTATTTAACATCAGGCCATTAAGAAGCAAGACACATTCATGGTATAGAGTAAGATACTGTGCACTTACTCCTTTCAGAAAGGCTTTTGTAAATGCTAAGTGTATGTTCAGTCAGTATTTTTTCCTGAATGTTCCAGATCAAGAGTAAACAATTTAATTTGTTACTATTTGTTGTTTGTTTCTATTTCCTGTACTCCAATTAGTAAATTGAGAAATTAAACTGATTCGTCTGGTTTCACTAATGAATAGAAAGTGAATAGAAAGGTCAGGCTCAGACTGTTTTCAGAAATGCACAAACACATGCTCCATAAAAATACTTTCATTTACAAAGAAGTGGCAGGTTGAAAACAGGAAATGCCATATTTTTATCTGCTGAAATTAATCAAGTTGTGATAAATAATAAGAGCAGTAGGGTTTAGACCTGACCTTGTATTCCATCTGTTTTACACAACAGCTCTGAGTTCCAGTTGCAACCAGGAACCGACTGACAGCACCAAAACTGACTGGGAAGCTCTGGCTGCCTTCAGCAAACAGGAGCAGCCTGTGGAGCTTCTTGTAAGACACAAAACTGACTGAAGCAGCTCAGAGCACGTCACTGAAAGCTCATGAGACTTGCCACTAACTTGCTGATAGCTGTTAATTACTCCTTTGCTGTTGTCATGACATATTTACTATAATTCTGTTATGAATTGATTGCAGAGAAAGGACTCGTTTTCTCCCAAGCTCTGTGTGTGTCATCAAGGCAAGCAATGAGTCAACATCAGAGCAAATTTGACTTCAGTGGTGCTGTGGTTTAACCCTCTGCAAGGTCCTTGTTTCAAGATGCAGCATCTGCAGCTTTCCAGTCCTCAGCACGGGACTGCCATTCTCTGCATTACCAGCTGCTCAGAGCTGGTGCACAAACTTGTCTCAGTAGCAAAGTTAAAACTATGAAATACCTATTAATTCAAAATGGATGCAATGGGTAATTTTCAAACCACTTCACTTGTAGTTTGGGACATAGCTATAAGGCTCATTTACTTTTCTAAATAAGGCTCCCCATTTCAAAAGGTGTGTGGGAAGCTATGCACAAATGCAGTCAGTAGGAATTTGTGTGCTAAACTCCCACGTTACATTAAAATGTCCTGCACCACAGGAGGTGGCATGTAGGAGTGGGTGGGCAAACTTCAGAACAGAAGAAGGTACTGAATCACTTGAAAAATTCTCCTTACTCTTTATTTATGTATTCAATTACTTGTTCCAGTTTTTACCTTCTAAGCACTCTTATTTGACAGGGTTATTTCAAGGCTGAATAGAAATGCTACGTTCTTGATGCAAACTTGTCTTTACTCCCACTTCTTCTTCTCTTCAAATTGGAGATGCAAAATTTTACTGAAACATGATGAACCAACTCCCAGTGCAAGTTCCAAACCTAGCTGGCAGTTGTCAGTTATTATCCAGGATTCCCTGAGGTGTACCACAATTCTGCTATGGTTGAATTTAAAGACATTTATATTTTGTAGACAAACAAGTCCTGTTGTGTTACAGTTCACATAAAATGGGAGTTATGACACATATTGTAATACAAACTTTCATTGGATGCGTCAAGAAATGCAACTTTTCTTTTTGGTTCCTCCAGGTGTTAGAACTGCCCCAGAGTGGGCAAACAAAATGTTAATTGGTTAAGAAGTTCTCCTAAAAAAGAGCAGTGTTAGAATTCTAACACTGCATGGCTAGAAAAGCGACAGTGGCTGGGTGTCTGCATGATTCTAGAGCAGCAAAAGCATCAGGGCCAGCTGCTTGGACAGAGAGTGGTTGTACCCTTAACCAAAGGCTGCATTTGTAAGTGATCACAGGTGATTTGAAATTTGTGTGTTTATGCATTTCTCCTTTTATAGAGAATTCAAACCTGAGCTTATTGCATTTAAAACTCTCCTCAGCTTTACCATCAATCTGCTATCTAAGTTAGTCTTGCACTGGAAAGTCAACTATGGAAGAAAACACATCTTCTAATTCTTTACTGAAGCCTCTATTTCTGGTAATTTGAAAAACTTCTGCCTGAAAAACTACATTTAGTCCAGAGGCTTATTATACCATGCTTTAAAATTAGCTTGTGACTTCTAACTCCAGTTCTAGAATGGCAGGGTTTCATTAGAGATGTTTTCAAAACCAGTAATTACCTTCTTAATGAGCCCTTGAAGATATTGTTTATATTTATAATTAGATTTACAGAGGACACTCAATCAGTTCAAGCACAGCTAGGTGCATGATGCTGCCTGAGACAGTCAATCCACTGCAATGTCCAGTCAGGCACAATTCCCTTTGACAACGACCACTGAGCGCCAAGAACTGGGACCTTGCAGTTGCCAAGCTAATGAAAACAGCTAATATGCTGCTCTGCATTTGCCAGTATGAAAGTGGTCATTCTCTGCTAGAGGAAAGATTTTTGATTTTTGTTTTTTAATCAAGCTGAACCTCAGTTGTGTTCCTGCTGAGCTCTACAGAGTTTGTGGATATTTGGGATTTTATGAGGAATTTTATTTACTTCTTTACGTCAGAATTGTTAGAACAAGATGTATGAGTCCATGATCTTATGAAAACTTTCTTAACCTACACCTGATGGCCCGTCCAGAAATAATGGGGCACAGCACAGCATCACTTAAAAACAAATCTACAAACCAGAAATTACAGGAATTCCTAATGTTTTATTTCTGTGTTGCTAATAATAAACAACACCTTAGATTATTTAAAATCCAAGATGTTAAGAAGAAAAAAATATTTATGTGCCTGGCAGGGTGATCTGTAAACTTGTAGAAATATTCACCTAGGTAGTTTCTTTCTTCTTCAATATCTTTTTACATTGCCTTTCTGTGCTCCATTTCTTTCAGTGCTTTTTTAATCTACATTACTATTCTAACCTACAAATATGCCCATGAAAACTAGAGGAGCTCCATGGAAACGAAGGTATTCCTTTAAAAACTGACTAGTTTTCCTTACGTAACTGCCAGAAGGTGATCAGGCAGAGCTAATGCTTTGATGAAGATGACTAGAATATGTAGGTAATAATGTATTTACACAGATTGATGTTTGCTTTAAAAATTATTTTCTATAGTTAAGTGCTACTATTGCCTTCTGCAGCCAGAAACTAAGCCAGGAAATCTGTATGTTCCATTTTCTCTGTTAGAGTGAACATGTACCTCAAGCACACCAGCTGCAGAATAGAAAGCAGAATTATAAAGTTGTTAGTAACATTCTAATTTACTCTAGAAGTTGATGCAGGGCCCCTAAGGCTGACTGACAAAATTTCCCCCTTATTTTAAAATAAAAATTAATTTAAAAATTAGGCTTTATCTTTGTCACCCAGCTGAAGCAGTGTGTTCTCACTCAATAATCCCCATTGCCATAGCAACACATGCTTGTCAGATCAGGGCTGAATTGATGCAGGAACCTCCCTGCAGAAATCTGCTAACCCTTAGATATGCAACTCTAGAAATCATTAGAATTTCTTTTTTCTTTTAGAAAGGTGATATTGCTCTACAATACAAGATAAACATCTCGATCCATCTGATCTGATTCTGTGCAACTTGCTTTCTAATAAACCAAAGTTCTGAAGTGCTTGATGCACCTAGAAGCAGAAGTAGCTTATTCTAGTTTTTCATGTAGGAAATTGTAAGTTAAAATAGAATCATAGAACGTACTGAGCTGGAATGGACCCACAAGGGTCATCGAGTCCAGCTCCTGGTCCTGCACAGGACACCCCAAAAATGCTACCCTGTGCCTGAGAGCATCATCCAAATGCTCCTTGAAATCTGTCAGGCTTGTAGCTGTGATCGCTGCCCTGGGGAGCCTGTTTCAGTGCTCAAGCACGCTCTGGGTGAGGAACCTTTTCCTAATATCCAATCTAATTCCACCCCCGGCACAACTTCAGCCGTTCCCTCGGGTCCTGTCACAGCAAGAGGAGATCGGCGCTGCCCCTCCACTGCAGCTGCTGAGGAAGCTGCAGCCCACGGTGAGCTCTGTCCTCAATCTCCCGCTGAACAAGCCAAGTGCCCTCAGCCGCTCCCCGTACCGCTTCCCCTCTATTTAGCGTTTCAATAATAGTACACAAAAATAGTACACAAATCATCCTGTTCCCTTTGAAGTGAGCAGAGAGTGCTTCCCCCTTTTATTCTTCATAGAAAAATATTTGTTCACTTTTCACCTACAGTCAGTAAGTGTCATCCATTGCCATCATGCACAGCTGGATTAAGCAAGGTAGAGGTGCAGAGATAAGTGATTTGTGCAAATTTACATATAAAGTTGGCATAAGAAATACTGTTTTGCAGCTCTGGATCAGTTATTACCGCATTTATCATTATTACATATGCTACCATTTATATTCTCATCACCTGATTAAAAGAAAAAAAAAAGCAATAATAAAATCTCTCAGCTAATATTGCACATTTCATCTGGTTCTGGGAATTCTCCACAAAGATTTCTAGGCCTGGTTTTCACTCCAGTATGCTGTGGTTTAGAGCCTTGGTACATTTTTAATCAATCAAGTGTTGCTACACTCAAAAATGTATGCAGATAGAAATGTTAATGTCCCTGTAAACTGAAGACTGGAAAATGCTGAAGTGTAACCACAAGTTACACTCAATACTGCATTATTCATGCTCTCTGCTTCTACTTTTTTCCACCATAGTTGGGCAGACTCCCTAAGTGCAGGGCAATTAAAGAGATTTCTATGGAAATATTGCCTCAGACATACAAGTACATCTTGAAGAATTGCCAAAATCAACTTACATGTACTTGTTTATTCTGTATTGCTAGAGTAAATTATTCAGAAGACCAGGTGATTTATTTCTAATAATCTATGTAGCAAATTGCCTCATGGAGTTAGAAAGAGTTCAGAACACCCCATTTCCTGTAGCAGGTGTTTTCTGAATCACTACTACACGTTTGTTAAGAGACACAGTCTAAGCCATATTGCATAGAGAATGGCAAACAGCAGGTAACTCTCACAGTGTCTGGTAGGTTCTTTTATATTAACTTTATATTAAATAGTACAATTTGCTCTGTATAGATTTTAATTCCTATAAGGTTCATGATGTGCTTGGATTTAGGATGACTTAAAAAAAATTGCCAATGTTTATTCATATCAGGTGCTATAAAGAGTCTCCTAAGTGTTGGGTGCTCAGGTAATGTTAGACCAAAAAAGATTCTAGAAAGATGAGAGTAATTCCACACATCCACTGTTTTCTGCAGCATACTTCAATAAAATCTGACAACCATATATTTTTTGTCTTTTAAATAAGGCACTAGACAGAAGCAGGATTCAAACTAAGCACGCTTTTAAATCTAAATTAACTTTTTAAAAATCTAGGCTAATATTTAGAACAATAGTTCCTCAGATATTTCAGTCTGTGTCTCAGCTGCAATAACTAAAAGTATGTCAAATGTATGAATCTAGTTGACAATAACATATTTTTTAGAAATGCTGATAAATTACCTTGAAAAGGCTTCACAGCACATCAATGAGTTCCTCTACCTTTATTAGTTTTTCTGATATGTTTCATCTCATGTTTTCTTTTTGTCAATACCTGGGAAAAAAATTTATATATACAGTGGAATGCCACTACAGAATTCTTTAGGATCAAGTAATAATTCTTTCTAGAAAATGATAATTCATTAAAATTATCTCCCTAACTCAAGGAAAAGCACTAAATCACAGAGGAAAGTTACATCAGCAGCTCTTATGGTTGGCACTGAAGCTAAAGTCTAAAACTGCGTTTCAGGAAACATGCCAAAATTATGAAAACCAGGAAAGAGTCAGGAAATATTCCTCTACATTCCATCAGCAATGAAGCTACACCACATACACCTAAACTATCTGTGGCAGCTATTTATGGAATTTGGGTTTTCTAAGTCTATCAATACGGGTTCCAGTTGTTTAAAAGTCTGTTAAAATATTCAGTTATAGAGAAAGAAAAAGCCTTTCACCCAGCTGATTCCATAATCAACACGTGTTGCCTTCTCCTCAACAGATCTACAAACCCAACAACCTTGCCTTGTACAACCCCAAAGAATGTCAGCCCATCATCCACAGCTGGAACTAAAGGACATTTATTTCCTTTAGGCCCACTTTTCTTTATGACAGGGCAGTTCCCTAAACAGTATTGATTATGGGAAAAAAGAGTAGGACTAGAACTAATCAGGGAGCCACTTAATCTGCTAAATGTGGATCAACATGGCTGCTGTCAATCATAAATCAGAACTGAGTAGAACCAGAAAGCCCTAAGGCTTAACAAATTCACACATACTGTGATTTTGTATTTTTTGCTATCCATGTACAAATGTAATACACAGTACATTTACAAATTCTGTGGCAAGTATGGAACACTTATATCATCTCAAGATGTTATGTAAGATCACCTAAAAGGCACATTAATGATTAGCCAATTACTCCTGTAAGAAGATGATGCACTTTTCCTACTGCAGCTGCTAAAAACAACTGTGTGTTCTGTACAGTAAAACTGAGATAGAGTTCCTGGGCAGCTGCTCTGCTTCCATGAAAACACTAGTAGCTTTTTGAGAGACCTGGAAGAAGATGCAGAAATGCAGCTGCACTGTATTTAAGTGAATTCAAGCATGAGATGGCTACAGCACATCACACTTCCTACTACTGCACACTACCACCATATTTCCCACTAATAAATGAAGGAAGAGAGCCAGAATAGAAATTTGTTTTCCATAAAGTTTACTGCCTATTTTATTTTATTACTTTCTCACTTGTCAGTTTTGAATCCCAGCATTTGTAAAGTGCCAGGATTTGGACCAGGAATTGTTAAACACATTTTGCATTCTCAGTGACACCAAAAACTCTCATTAGAATTCTGGCTCCATAACCCAATCACTCTAATTACCTTTTCAAATACCCAATTTAACTCTCTCAGCTAGGTAAAATGACAATGGTTTCTACATCCACCATAGAGGGAACACTGATTAGGAAAAAGCACAATTAGAATGTTTACAAGGCATGATCACAGAGCAGAGCAGTTCTGCATTAAAGCAATCCAATATGTAGAACTGTACAAAGCTCCAACTGGGTTATCACAACATTCCTAATTCAAGATGTAACATACATACACAATTTAAATGTAAATCTTTACAGCAGACAGAATTTCAGGTTTGCAGTTAATAATACCACAGAATATTTCTTCTTTTCAAAAATATGTTTTGAAACTTTTAAAAATATAGAGTTTGCTATGAACCTAAGCTATAGTTTTAGGTTTTCTAGCCTCGAGGTCTGTGGCATTGTTGAAATCATTAAGTTCTACTATACATTTGTATCTGGATGAGAAAAGATCCCAACCAAGTCTCCTGGGCTCCAAAACATACACTATACCATCTGAGTACCCACCCAATGTGTTTGTGTCTTTATTTAGCCAAGAAAAAGTGCACTCATACAAATTAAGTTTAGTTTGCTGTTCTTACATACCTAGGCTACCATGCAATAGCAATGTTGCTATGGCAACAGGTTTTTAAGAAGTAGGAGATCACACATGACAGGCAGCACGTGTTTGGATGTTTTTTGTATTATTATGCCAGGGTGGATAGTAACCCTAACAAAAATAAAGGCTCACTTAAAGCCTTATGTGCCCTATCAACGAGATTCCATTGATAATTTCACATTACATTTTTTCAAGGATTCTACAAAGCACTACTTGTTTCCAGGTGTGTAAGAATCCTTTTCCCTCATCTTTGTATACTTTATATTTTATTTGTAATTTCCTGTCTTACTATCAGGTCCTCCCTTTTTATTTTGTTTTTTCCATAAATATGTGCATAATGCTCATTTGCTCTTTGGTTCTTCTTGCCCATTATATTCACCTTTCTTTCTTTTTTCACTCTTTCTCTCTCTCGGTCTCTGTATATTTTTCTCAGAATTTTCAACCCTCTTTTGAATATTTTGCAGTCTACCTTCACTCACAGTATTAACCCCAGACAAAACACTCTGCATTTACTCTGACATGAAGGCCAGCAGACACCCAGAGCCACTGTAACAATACTTGGAGTGGCATTTTTTCATTCAATAAAACTGAACATGAATTTCTTCCTTCCACTTCCTCAAAAGGTAACATAAGAGGAAGAGTCACTTCTGCTTTTTGTTTTATGCATTAAAAGAACTACAGCAAAATGACATACGCTTTCATTTGTTCTTTCAAAATCTCTCAGTAAATCCATTTTGCAGAGTTTATTTCCTACTGTGCACAGTGGCAGGTATTGTGTTTTCTGTAAACTGATGTTAAACTTTTACCTCCTAGTGGAGAGTTTCAAAAGCTTACATCCCCAAAGCTTTAAAACTGCAAGGTAACACAGGCAGCCAGCTGAAGAACAGCTAAAGACAGTGCAAGTGTAGCAGAATTCCAGAAATCTGCCGCATCAATTCCTTCCTTTTAAATGCCCATGAAAATGTTATTAAAGATATTTGTAGGTCTTGACATAAAAAATGGTATTTCATGTCTTGATTTGACTTAATATGAATTGAAGAACTCTCCGGACTAATAACTTGCCTGATTAGCATCCTGTCCTGGGGTAGAGAAGCCATATTGAGCTTCATTTGACATTTCGAGCTGTTAGTCAGACATCAGCAGTGTCAGGAAAACGTCATCTCAAGTGCAAGGTGATATATTCAGATCAGTTCTACTTTTCCAGCTTTCTGATTTCTTCCTGTTCCATGATTATTCTTCTGCATCAACATTTGCAGGAATTTGTAATTCAAATATAGAATTTTTAAACCACCAGCAGCCCAAGTTCCATCTGGGATTTGAACAGTCAAGCTGAGCTCCTTCTGCTGCTCACAATACTTGCACCACCACTGCCAATAAATATTGTGAAATTAGAATTCTGCAGGCAGACTTTCTAATGATCAGAACAATTTGCTCTTTCACACTCTTGCTATGATTCTAATTATGATTCTCATAAAAACTAATTTTGTGGGGTAACATTTTTATATTCCAGTCAATCAAAATGTTAGTCACATAACCCTAAATTCATGTGCATACTTAATAAAGTTTTAAAAACTATAAGTATGAGTGACATGTCTATATGAACATGCACTGAAAGGTGTATAGCACCAGTTTCCTTCAATGATAGTGAATCGTGGCAATTCTATTAATCAGTTTGGGTTTTCCTTTTGTTTGTTTGTTTGTTTGTTTGTTTTTGGTTTGGTATGGTTTTTTGTTGTTGGGTTTTTTCTTCTTTTTGTGTTACAGAAACCCAGAAGACTCAACATAATCTTTTAAAAAATTTAACATGCAACAAGAATCGTATTATAATTGGCTTATACATACAAAACCAGAAGATATTTCAGAGTTACCCTCTTTACACTTAATGTATTCTCTTGATTAAAAATTCCGAGATCTCCAGTTTTCTACTGTATTTCAACTGCCATTAATTTTCAAATAAAAGTATGTTGCATTTTTGTAAGATGTACCATTCAATCTTTTCCATTTGTAGTTTACTACTTCACCTGCTGCTGACTCAGAAACACAGTGATTCTGAAGTTCAGCATCATAGTGAAATTACTCACTATAAGCCATTTCCCTTCTTCAACTACAAACAAGATGAAGTTGTATTTGTCTGGCAAGTACTTTAAATAGTTCATTTCAATGAGATGGCTGCCAGACCACAAAACAAACTGTTTCTACACTGCTTTGCCTGAAACTGTTAAAAATGAGACTAATTTAGAAAATTGACACAATGCAGAAAACAAAAATCAGAAACACTAAGAGATTGGATGTAGTGAGTTTCTCCATTTCCCCCTCTTGTTTTGATGAAAAAGAATGGCACAACATTATGTGAGGTATTGTGTGAGGCAGGAAAAACTCCCCAGGAATTAATAACTTTGTAGAAGCTTTTTAAGCTAACATAATATATATACTGACTGCATGAAATCCCATCTGTTTGCAGGACGGAAGCAGAGTAAGTCAATATTGACCAATGAAGCTTATTAAAAGAATATACTATTGCATTACAAAGCATATTGTATGAGTAACTTTTACAAAACCTCTGGGGCTATTAACAGTTTTCCCCACCCAGTTATATGCATTTAGAAGCCCTTAGAAAATTGCCTTTGTAAGTTTGGCATGAAGAGTACACTCTTACACAGGATCTACTGGTATCAACAGTTCTTTAGGCATAAACTTGAAAATGCATGGCTGTAGCTGGGAAAAGAGTTTTTTAATCAATGTGTATCCAGACATCAAGGGAATAGAGCACTGCGTGGCAAATATTAACTAGTCAGTAAAAACAGATGTAAACATTAGTTCTTTGCTGTTTATGCTCAGCTTATTCCTGGACACCCAACCTTTCAGAAAATCCCCTGACTCTCCATGTGTACTATTGATGAAGGATTTCTCAGCGTTTTCCTCCTTTTGGGGAATGTGACACTAGGTGGCACATCACACCATGAAATGTGTGATGGAATGTAAGCAAACGCTGCTTGCACTAAAGCCCAGTACTCATTTTAAAAGCTCCTTAAATCAATACACTAACACTTCTATATCAGACTTGAGGTCTGCTTCTGAAAAAGGTCCTTGAAGAATAAATGTCATACAGTATTCATAGGTAGATATTTAATTTACTACTAAATTAATCCTAGCAGGCTTTATTATATATTAAACTTCTATTACATTAGCTGATATTAAAATATAATTTAATATCCACAGGAGATTCATAGGTATTAATTTATGCTTTTCTTTCAAAACTATTTGCAAAATAATACCACCATGGTTTAGTGTCACTAGTGATGCTTTACTGTCTAAACCTTTATTTTAATTCACATAACTTTGAGAGTAACAGAACTAATTGCAGCTCTCAGAACTCAGAGCACAGTGATTTTTTGCATACTAAAAATTAGTAAGACTATAACGTTGAGCAGTAGTCCTCCAGATCTCATTTTTTTCATAAAGTAAGGTCACATCACTAATCACAATGGATCCTATGGTCAAAGCTGTACTGCTCAAGGTCTGAAGCTTTCCAGGCAACCAGTATATTTTATTCATAAGGCAAGTATTAAGTGCATTTTTAGGCCTGTAAATAAATATCTATGATTCACCTAGGTATTATATTTGTGATGCATGATTGCACAAACCCCTTTAAATTAGATCTGTATTTCACATGCCTTGTAACAGCTTGGCAACATTTAAGTAGGAATCTAGCAGGCTGAGTATTCTTAAGCTACATTGATGTTTGATGCATGAATTCTGTAATAAAATGCAAAATAATCTCTGAGAAAGAATTGGCATGCAGTTTGTTTTAAGCTCCATGAATAAAAATATAGAGAGCTTCTCTTTTCAAAATAGAAATAAAGGAAGATCTCATAGGGAAATAATTCAGTCAGTGGAAAACAGTGCTTATATTTGCTTTCATATGAAAACAAGGAAGTGAGAGTTAGAGCATAGAACAAAATGTATTTTTTTCTGGAGAAGAAAAATAAGTTTTAGAACTCTATTTCATATAAACTGAGCCAAAACTCTAAAATGTTTTAAATGACAATGTAATTGCAAGAAAAAGAAGTTATATGGTTGCCATGGCTGCCTCCAAATGCCTTGATATGCTTTCCTGTCTTTATTTTTAATCCTAACTCTGAACTAACTCTGAATTTATGTCTTCTACTGCCATATCAGCAATTTTTCTTCAAAAGTCTATTCTACTGCTTGATATCTTTTCTGGTAAGACCAGACAACTTTAGAATAGTAAATCTTCCAGTCCAAAATTTCAGTTCAACATTTTCCATGTTAAAAACAAGACTGGAAAAGAATACTTCACTATCTAATTCCTCTGCTGTTATAACTGCTGCAAAAATAACTGCAGTTAAACAGTTATAGCCTTATTTACTTTCTCAGCATGATTTGTCTTGTCTCTGGGTAGATACCCAGCCTAGAATAAGATTCTCGAGCTGTATAACATGATTTTCTCCACTAGGATAGGAAAAAGAGCCCATGGTGCTCTCAGTCCAGCTAGACAACCAGCACACCAGCCACAGCTATTTTGGTAGCAGCAGCACCTTACAAAGTAGGCTCCACAAAGATGATGTGGTTTAAACTGTATCACTCAAGGAGGTTAAATTGTCAAAAATAACTTTCCCTCAAATGCAGTAATCAGGCTTGTATTTGTATGTTGAAATTACAGGCAGTTTTGCATTGCAAACAACTTTGTGGCAAACCAAAATTATGGGTTTTTTTTTGCTTCCCACTACCCACATGTTGATTTATGCTGTCCATTAGGTAGAAGGAAGTTTCCTCTGTCTTTAAAATAAAGCAATCCTTTAATAAAATGAGTTTGGACTTTGAGATGACAAAATAGTAGCTGGGATAATGCAATCCAAAGACAAGTTTTCTCCTGTCATAATGCTGTGGCTATAACCACCATAATCCTTTGAATTCCATTATTTTTGAAGAAAGATGCTGGCTCATAGTACCCATCAATGAGGCTGCTCCCAGCAGAATTACACTCTAATTCAGACAGTTTCGAGTGTGCCATGTTTTCCCTTGTAACCGAAAGGGCAAAACACTGGTCAGCTTCTTCATGAGCCACAGATGCTAATGAATTATTAATGAAAGAATTGTGTTTCCTGTTGCATCATCACAGCATGAGGGTGCTTAAACATATTTCATATAGAAATCATGTTTTAATTGCAGCATTATGCAGCATTCTGCCCTAGGATGGACAAATTAAATACAAACAATAAACATTGGGGAGATCTATCTACTCTCAGCCAGCATTCAAGTACATATGGCTACATAAACTGACAATTATTGGTGGGTTTGGGAAGACTTCATTTTATTTGTGTTATTTTAGTTAGTGTTAGAATTAGAAGTCGAAAATCCAAGCATGCAAAAACATTCAGAGATAATACCACAGCCCTGAACTAATGACATACTCCTGTTCTATAAGGAGAGCAGTTTAGGCTTTGAGGATAACAACCACTAACAGTTCTAAGGTCACTGTAGGATCATGGAGGAGCACAACCATATGCACAAACTTTAAACAGCAAAGAACAAAGAACATGAAACCAAATAACCAGATTAAAAGGCTACTCTTTCAAAAATCACTGGAAGTGTGTGCTTTGTACTTTACCATTTCAAGCCCAGATTTACAGTGCAGTGGCAGCAATTGAAGTCTCCAATTAAAGGGAAAAAGTCTTTAAAGAAGTCAGTAGTTTCCATTTGGGATAGAAATAAAAGAACTAAGACTCCTATACTCCTGATCAACCAGCAAGTTCCAACCAGTTCTTGTTTTTTTAACATGTCACTGTTTAATTTTGAGGTCTAAATACAAATCAGGTCTTGTTAAATAGGATCTTTGATACAGTGTGGAGAAGAGACATTTGAAAAACATTTTCCTTTAAAACATGGTTGTAAAAAACCAGAACCACCCCAACTAAATGGTCATCCAGCCTCTTACTGCAGCCACAGTGTTGCAATGTCAGTACTGCAGTGCTACATTATTTTCAGCAATAAAAGTCCTACAGATTTGGCAACATAAAAGCCGAGATTCGTGGCTTGTCAGTTTGGTGCACCCCTTAGCTTTGCATCCTTAGTAAACACTAGGTAGTTAAAAATCTAGTAAATTTATCCTGACATTACTGATTTATTTCTTTCTTTGTAAAGGGTACATATTTTTTAACATTCCAAGTCTATACAACAGCAGAAAGCAAAAGTTGGAAAGTTGATCACAGTTCAAAGGTGATTAAGGAGGAAATAAAAGAAGACAATGTACATACTTGGATGAGGAATCTGCTTGCAGTGGTAGATAATTTGTACACATCTCCTCCACTCTATCTGATTTTATAGGAAATAAAACTAAGAGCAGAAGACTACTGTCACTCAGGAGTGTAGTTCATGAAGTTACAAAATTACTGAGTACTTTCTTTCAGTGCTTCAATTTAACTTTACAAATGGTATTCTCCATTTTCTGCACTCATTGTAAACTACATAATTAAAAGATATCATACTCTGCCACTAAAGAATTCTTTGTTCTCGTTCCTTTTCCTAAAATAAATTCAAGTTAAGGTACATTATTATTATGGATGTCTAGGAAAGTAGAACATATCCAAAGCTTTTAAGTGCTCATTCTGTAATTCAGTTATTCACATTAAGTTAAAAACTTACACTTAAGAATGTGCAGTTGATGTTACTATGGCAACCTTAGAGGAGTGAATCTAAATTTTGGAAAGATCTGCTACCCAGATTTGTTGCAGTATGACAAGCCAGTGGTTCCACTCTGGGATCCGGTGTTTCTTACCACACTCAAGAATGGAGGATTAAAAGAACTAAGATTAAAATAACCTTCTGCTGGATACTGTAGGAGTTCACAGATTTAACAGTGGCCTAGCAAAAATCTGGAAATCAAATTTAAAGACTACCATGTGCAGACTACTGATACCTGATCCAAAAAAATGTCAGTAAATTCCCTCAGTATAGAACAGCAGGCAATGACAGCAGAAGATTAAAGTCTTCCAGTCTTTGAGGTGTCACAAATTTATGGACAACAGAGTAACTCAGGTTGGACTGCAGTTTATTGCAAATTGAATTTATTACCAGCAGTAGAGATTCAGTGTTTTCACTCTGCATAGCAAATTTTTCCAGTAACTCTCTTGAAAAGTTTAAGTAAACAGGAACAATTTGTTCAAGAAAAATGATATCTCTATGACTATCATAAATGCCCCATGTCATATTTTCTACAGCAAATGCAAAGGAAGAAATTTAAATACCTAATACCAGAAAGAGATTTTACTTAGACATATGTCAACTATATCAGGCTTAGCTGAATACCATATGCCATGGAGACGACTTACATTCATATGCATATACAAGGAATGTGACATTTTACTTCTCTATCAGATTAATATTTTAAAGGATATTGAAAAAAATGATGGAATAAGGGTAAAAATCAGATTATATAGGTAGACTAGCCTTTGGCACTGTCATTACTTAACTTTAAAAATACTTTCATACAGGTCTGCATAATATAAGAATAATTCCTTAAAGAATAGAAGCCAAGATATAAGGAAAATTTAGAAACAGATTCCATTTAATAAAATCTTACCAGATCAAAGTCACCCTATGCTTAATCTGAAATTCATATGTTTAAAACCACAGAATGGAAACTTCCAGTTATATTGAAAGCCATGTCCTGCATATAGCCTTTCCCTTTTGGAAACTGGAACCACAGTCTTGCTCTTTATTTACTGAACTTTCTCTGTGCTTGCTCATCACTGAAGTCTGTCATTACAGACCCTGCATAGTTCCAGGCCAAAAGGCAGAACTATTTATGAACCTCTGTAGCAGCAGAGGTAAAATAGGGATACTAATAGGAATTCAAGGCATGTGTTAACATTCAGGATCTTGAGCAGAATTCTTTAGGCAAACAAGAAGGCAAACAAGAATGAACCACAAATACTGTGCACATTAGTCCTAGATGAACATATGCAGCAGAATAAAATGAGCTGTCATCATTCACTTTACTTCTATTTTTTTCATTTTTATTTCCAAATGGGCATCTAGTTTGAAAAGGATCCAGTTCCCTTATCTTCTCCATGATTTGCCAAAACTAGAAAACTTGCTTGAGGTGTTTTCCTGAAGAGAAGTGTAGTTCAGTTTTTTCACTGGGGTTCAGTTTTGAAGGATCAGTGAGTGAACAACAACAAATATTTGCACATCTATCAATGTGGGGAAAAAGTCTGGAATGTTTCTTAATGATGACGTTGTAGCTATACTGATGTAAGGATCCAGAAAGAATGATTTTATAGTCCAAAAACTGCATGAACAAACAGAAGCTCAGCAAACAAAAAAATTATCACTAAAATATGAAGTCAATCTGGCACATGCTAACTAAAATCAGACATATTTAATGGTTTATTTTGCCTTATAAAACACAGTGACTACTAATCCTCAACACAGCTCTTTTTCAGTTTACTGCTTATTACAACACACTGTTCATTAATGTAATATTGACATTTTTACAGTAATATTTTATTGATGCATGTCTGTCTGTGGAACAGAATTTACTGGTTAACCATCGTTATAATCCTTCAGCTTTTTATGGCTTAACAAGCAATGTGTACACACAAGTGTTCACAGTCTAACTATTTAATCTCATTTATTCTTCTAACGATCTTATTATTAACTGGAGTTTGATTTGTTAATTCTAAACTTAATTGAAATTTGGAAGATTTATATAGTACTTGCAGGTCAATTGTAACATTAACTCTTCATTCACAAAATTCTCCTTTTTGTGCCACGTCTTTTTTTTACATGGTCATCTCAGATATTTAACATAAAAATAATTGGGAAATTCTACATGGTTTGAGTAGGATAAACCAGCTTTTGTAATTATAAAAGACCCTAAGGGAGTGCAAACCTACAGTTCTACACATTTTCCATGCATAAGAAAGCTAAAATAAGGGAAATAACTGTGTAACTATGAAAACATAATCCTATCATTGGAACTCCAAGAACAGCATAAATAAAGTACATTCCTTTTTATCTCCATTCCACACAAATTCTCTTATTAATCTTCCTTCCATCTAGAGATGAACTGTCATAGGAATAGAAAACATCCTTATATACCTAAGCATCACCAAAATCAAAATGAAGAATGCACAGTTAGATTAACCAGACTTCTCTAACCACACTTCATCTCATGAAGCTAGAAAATGAAGTGTTATGATGTGCCTTAAACAGGGCTTTTTATTCCAGAAGAGGAACTGATTTAGGTGGTTTTGAGTATTGCTCTTGTTACATGAACAAAAGCAGTCTTCATCATTCTTCCTGTTCTATTTAAGTAGTTTCCTTGCTGGCTCTGATGACAGTCACATAATCTCCTAATTCACACAGAATGTAAAATCTGGATAATAAGTGGCAAGATTTTTTTTCATATGACTGACTACATATTTAATGTGCAAATCTACATGCTAGAAATATTCAGGATCTTAACTCTTATTTAACTTTTCAGATTTGCTCAGTTGAATCCCCTTAGAAATGAAGATAATATTAGTTGAATATTTCAGACTTTGAACAGAATGCTCATCATCTAGAATTAAATTATTTACATTTTTAAAGAAAAATATCTGTGTTTATCACTAAAACTGCCAGAGCAGAGACGACCTGTTTCTAACACTGGGATGCACAATTTGAAAACAAAAAAATTAAGACAGCCACATGCACTATAAAAATGCAATTCAAATCAGCAATCTTAGCCAGGGCTTAGAAAGTGGCATTAGGATACAATATGCTGTGTATTTAATGCTCTGCTGCAGTGCAATGAAGTTTAAAGATGAGCTGGAGGTTAGAAACTTCTCTAAAACACATGGCTGTAGACACTCCTGGAATTACCATAAAGGCTCATAATTTATCTTAGTTTAAAAAAAATCTTATAAATTCAAGATAACAATTAATTACCATGTCTAAAGAAAGAGCTCCAAGTGACTGAACAGGAAATTTTAGCATAGAGTTACAATTAAGTTCTCCTTTCTTTATCTGATTGTCTCTGTAAGATGCAAGGAAATACTACCAGGCATGGATTAGTGTCACACCCCTGAAGCTGTGGGTACCTTGAAGAGTTTTTCCATAATCCTTTACTCATAGCAGAGGATCCCAGCTCCAGGGGGGCTCATAGGAACACTCTACATATTCAACACATAATGAGGACAGAGGCTTTAGGCAAGAAGAGTATGTAGGGAGAGGAAAGGTTGTAAATTATTAAATGTTTCAAGAATTATGACTGCTGCTAAATGACTGCACAGTTACACATACTATATCATTTGTAAAGGGAGGTGATTATGAAAGAAAGCAGTATTAAAACAGAATGCTGAAATCAGTTTGAAGAACTCAAGAACTGTTCCCTCTTGACAGGTTTATAACATAATATTCATAAAGTATCTATAAAGATAGATTTTTCAAAACCTAGCCAAACATTTTGCCACAGCATTCTTCTACAAATAAACAAATTAACCAAATAAATGCTAGCTTGGATAGACTTAAAAATGCTGCAGAATAATAAACATATCCATGAACTAATCTCTTACAGAGTGTTGTTATTTTGATGTACTTCTGAGGAAAAAAGCTCAGAATATAAAACTGTTTCCATATGATACTTTATGTCAGTCCAGACAGCAAAACAATTACAAAATTTTGGCATGCTAAAGTCCTCATTACATTTTCTCTTACTCATTATTTGTTTGTAAAGATTCCACTTAAAATTATTTGTAATAAACAGAAAAGAAGAATCCCCTTCAAACAGCACTAAATTGGGTATGTCTGTATATAACAAAAGTCAAAATCAACATTCCAACTTGAATGTGTGTTGTACATCTCTTTGTTAGTGGTAAAGTACATCTTACCTTTTCCCTTGCCAATTATGTGCATCATCTTAAACATTATTTTCTCCGACAATTGCTGCTCCTTCTAAAACTGTAAAAAAATAGAAAAAAAAAATGGTCACATTGTGCTTTCTTAAGGTCATAATATAAATTGTCACTCCTGTTACTATAGAAACAGAGTGGATTTCATCATTCTAATGCATGCAGTGATAATTGTTCTTCTTTCAGTCTATGGATAGGTAGTTAATGGTGCCAGTTGCTGTTAGCACAGGCACAGACTATTGTCATCTAAGCACAAAGCTGCTGTCTCCTGTTCTGTCACTGTGAGCTTTCCTAACCATCAGCAATTCATAAGGGAACATTCAGGCAGAATGAAGAGCTGTTCACAGGCCTCTGTTCTGTGGCTGAAACAGAATTCCCTGCAGGAATTATGTTTTCAAATGAAAACCAAATAAATACGACACAGCACAGAGTGCTTCTTCAGATTGTCCTGTCACGTCATTGCACAAAAACTGTTTTCTGAGTGGTAGCCTATAAAATTTACATTGCATTGAGAAAAGCTTCAGTTGACATCCCATCTAAAGAGCAAGATTTCACTGGTACAGCCAGATACCACGAGCTTACAAGACATATCTCTGTGCAGCTGCATATTTCAACCTTGAGATTTTAAACAGATCAATGGGTACTAAATAAATGTAAATGCTGCAGTTCTGGTGGATCACAGTTATTCCAAAGGTGCTCAAATTTAGGCTCATTAGAATATGCAAGAGGAAAATAACGTAAAGTGAAAGTAATATAGGATAAGGCAACCACTATCTAAATTCCAGCATTATCCAGTCTCAATACAAAACTTGGTTGCATCGGTTTTAAAACAGATACACTCTAAAATGGGCAGATAAAGGGTTACTAAAACTATTGTTATCACTTTTACTCAGGTTTGGCTTGAAACATGAAATATTTATTCCAAATCAGTTATTCTCAGTTCATGTTAATTTGGCTGTAATTAATGGAAGTTATGGGGAATATTATCTCCTTATAAGAGATGCAGCTAATGTGTAGTTTAAATATTAATGAGCTTATTCTTTATAAGGATAACTGCAATGTTTAATATAAATTAGCCAAGCAGACAGAAGCATTTCTTAAAATTGAGGTGCTTCAAATCAATAGGGTTACAGGTTAAATACATAACGCTGTTTTCTGTACTTAGCCTTCCTCACTCAACACCATGAAATACATAAATTGTACTCAGGATTGTATTTCCCTCTGACATACGTCAGCACAATTTGGTTCTGAAAGTCTTTCAGAAACCAATACTATAGCAAAAGGAATTGGCTTTTCTTGTCTCTTTGCCCAGTCTAGAACTGACAAAAATGCTGTAATGAATTAGAGCACTGTATCATCAAAAATAGACATTTATGTAAATCATTATGAAAACTGAATTATGTCTGGAATTACACTTGGAAAGGTCTGTTTAGAGGTCCCATCTGTGAACACAGAAAATTATAACAGGCAAAATGTTGATGGTGGTATAATTTGTGAACCCCAATAATGACATTAGCTGTAGCTGGACAGATAAAACCTCCAAGCCAGTAAACTCCTGTACAGTTCTTTTATTAATTATGTCTCTTCAGATCCTAAGAATTGTAACACAAGCATTCTTACTCATGAGTTTTTCTGCAGTGTATCCCTGCATGCCTCTGGCTCCTGAGGTTTTCAAAATTCCCTGGGAATCATCTCTCTGTTATTCATAGATATGTACATACATACCCTACTTATTTTGTATTTAGGTCACATCAGCTGTGCGCACACAGCAGCACCAAACAGGTCACCATATGTCAAAAAATTCCACATATATTGGTTGTGTATGTCCATTCTGAAATGCATTTGATTTACTACAGTGAGCATATTTGTTTGTTCAGAAAAACAGTAACCACAATTAGAATTTAGGCAATATATCAGCTACACAGTAAACTCGGTCATTTGGAGAAACATCAGGGTTACTGCATGAGGGCTTCGTAGTGCACATACACATACAACTTCCTCACAAATCTCAGGCAATATGATAGCCCTGTGTTTCCCAAAGATTTTACTTTTTTGGCAGACAGCCAGGCTGGAAAGATTCTGCTGGAGCCCTATAAACCATATTTGGCAATAACTCACTTTCTAGCAAGCATATACAAAACAACGTGAGAGGAGAAATAACGTTCTAATTCTCCCCCCTTTGAAAAGAGCCCAGTGGAAAGAAAACCAGCAGTGTTCTGTGCAAATGTGGCTTGCTGCAGAAAGTCGGAAATGGCTGGGACCATGATTCCTGCCCTTCAGGCCCTGGCACATTTGCCCACAACCTGGCTCATTTGCTCAGGACACACATTGAGCTGGGACTTGGAACAGAAACAAAGTGTGATCAGTGAAGTTGTGTTGACTTTTTTTTTTTTAACAAATGTTTGCTTTGAGCAAGTATAGCTAAAATAAATAGACCATAATAGGACGAGAGTAATTTAGGCATATTTCAGTAGCCAACTTGACTTCCATAACACTTTGCTACAGACAATATTAAATACTTCATTTTCATTAATGACACTACAGTGTATCTGTATTGTATATACTGTTTTCTAACCTGAACTCAACCAGAATGCACTGTGTGGCAAAATAAAAATTCAGTAAGAACAAATTACATACAGTAGTATGAAGACTAGCAGTACAATTAAAATTTGGAGAGCAGTAGCCCAGCAGAAGTGGCATTCTTTTCATATTCCAGCTATAAGGCAATGAGATCAGTACATTGTAAGCAAAACTGAAGCATATAAAAAACCTGTAACATTTCAAGACAAATCACCTATGCAATTGCAGCATTTTTATGATGAACAATACAATCATACAAGGCTGAATGAACTCAAAGACAAAGCAGATGGAAAAAGTTCATTGCAAAATATGTCTATAGCTCATTTGTGAGCTACTTAGATGAGATTACATCTCTTCTTCAGGGAAAGCTGGGAAGAGAACCCATGTCTGTGATCCAGGTCTTCTTGAAATTGAGACAGATTTTGCACACAGAATAAAATCAGCCTGCTTTCTTACAGGTGTCTTTTATATTCAGCTGTTAATTTTCTTGATAGCTTTTGTGCTTTCATTGTATTTCCCTATAATTGGAATGGTGGGGCATCACAACAAACAGAAACATCCTTGCATGTACCAAAATCTAGAGCTCACAGTACACTTAACAGAACTTTTTAGACACTAATACAGAATACTTCCAGGCCACACTCCCTTTACAGCTATTAGAGAGGGGATTGAGGCAGGAAATTACTTATTAACAACATTTTAATGTAGGCTGCCTTGTTCAGCAAAGCAAATTTGGTCTGGGAAAAAACCTTTCCCCACCAGCTCTTAAAATGATTCAGGTAATACTCAGCCTGATCAAAAGACTAACCAATTTCCTCCTGACCACATCCTTCTCTGCTCTGACAGTGAACACAATGAAATAAAAGCCTGTAGGCACATGCTGGAGTAAAAATATTTTTAGATTTTTAATCCCCTGGCTGGATACAGCCATATTAAATATGGATTCCTTTTTATGACTAGAGATAAAATGGAATGAAAATAGGAAAATTGTCACTGAATAAAAAATAAGTGTAGCAATGAAGGTATATCATGTACTGTAGATAATGCAGTATAGAGAAAGCTAATGTATATGTTCATCATATGAGGCAGAAAAATGAAGATAATATTTCTGGTGTATATAATTTAATATTAATAATTTATAAATATATTCTTACTTTAAGTCCATGTCTGAACCACTCTTGAATTTACAGGGTCTTGTTTTAAAATGTCCTCTAAACAAAATGAGATTCAAGTCCTGCAACTTCCATTTACATAATCAGGTCTTGGGACATAGAGAAAATATAACGATTATTCATTTAAAAAAATTTTAAAATCCAGTGATATTTGTACTTCATACACAAAACTTCTGTTCCTTTGGCTAGCCTCACAAAAGAAAACAGTCCCATTGTGATGCAAGATTCAAAATACAGCTTAGTATTATAAATAGTATGAAAAGCTGATCTTTCAACTAGGTTTTCGCTGTACTGGTACAGTAAACAAGTTGGAGTTTTCCTGTTATAATTATAAATATGTTGGCTTTCCATTGAGGTTTCAGGATATCTTCTTTTGTTATGGATAAAATGTATATTTTCGAGAAATACTTCTGTCTTTTCTACAGAAGTACCAACCAAACAAACCAGTCAATCCTCTCTGGGTAGTTGACCACTCAAATGCCAAGAGTTAAGTGGGATGAAACTGTTCAGTTGAGGTGAGCACTGAAGAAGTGACTGCTGGGAAGGACTACTGTGAAAATTGTTTGACTACACACTGAACAGTTTAGCAGCAGACAGAGAGAAAAAACATGAAATACTATGTTTTAAAATATTACCCCCAATTTATCCAATTGATTGCAATATTCACATAGCCAATCTTTTCTGTCTGGAGCAGAGTGCATACAGGATGGATTAGGGAAAATGGAGGTGTTCCAAAGAATGGCTCATAACATTCATGTTACCTTCAATGGAAGTAGCAAGGCTTTCCTGAGCAAATGCTTCTTTGGCTGTTCCAGAATCCAAATGTACTGAGTTAATCTGAAAGCTTTCTTTCATTTACAGACTAAAATAATTTTTTGGTACACCTTATGACATATGAAAGGACAAAGAAAAAGGAAAAAAATTAATTCCCTACACTTTGTGTATATTTTTCTGCTCTGGTTACATAAAAATCACATAAATTTTATACAGGAAAAAAGGACCTAACACCTTCACTTCCAACACAGGAGGAATAACAAGGTGCCTAACTAGACAGTGAGTGGGGTGGTAAAAGTCCTGCAATTCTTTAAAAAGAAAGCATTCTTTGACCCCCCCCCCCCCGCCCCCCAAAAAAATAGTGTATTTTTGTGTGTGATTTGGTCTGGGCTTTTTTTGGGGGGGTGTTTTTTTTGTTTGTTTGTTTTTCAGAACTAGCTCTTTTCCCAAAATGACATGGCAGACATCTGAAACACAGATCAACTGAGAAACTGGGAAAGTCCTTAGTGGACATAGCTCTGGCTAGAATTCTCACAGAATAAACACTACCTCTTAGCCGTGACTGAATTTAATGACTCTGCTCCAAAAAAAATTGCAGAATTCCACTTTTGCCTATTGCATAGAAGGAAGAAATATTTGAGTTCAACATCTTTCTGCTGGTGGAAAAGGGTTATTTGGGTTGAAACTCCATATTAAAGTGTAATGTTCATTTTTGTAAAGTAAGAATCATTAAATAATACTGAAGCATCTATTACTACACAGTATTTAAAACATTTTGAACTCATAGTTCTATTTCTGGATACGTCTTTGTCCCTGTTTGAAATTTTGAAATTGTTCACAGCTCAAAGAGGAAACTGAAGGCAGCCTTTAAATAATTTTCTCTGCAGATGAAAATAACTAAATTTTGAAGATCTAAGGAGTCAAGAAGAGCACAGTGGCACACACAGCCAGTTTGATTACAGAGGGTCAGACTAGCCTATATTTCATCAAGTGTTATATATTCTATTTTTAAAAAACCTTTAAACTTATGGACACTTTCAATACATTACAGTATTTAGAATTGAGAGCGTAGTCCTTCACCTCTGATGTTGAGCTGCCTTTGCAGAATTCCTCTCTCAAAATGTCTTCTACGAAGACTCCATACTAACTAAAGCAGTATGTTCACAGAATTCTCCTCTTTTCATCACTCTTCCTAAGGAACAGGAGTCAACACACTAAAATTACGTCTGTTTCCAATGGTCCCTGCCCAGTTCTGAGCTCATGATCCATTTTCCAACTTCTGTTATTTTATTTCTTCTCCTATTGTAAGATCATCTCCATGAATGGGTGTCTGAAGGGAGGGTCATTTGAAAACCTCACCAGTTATGAGAGACATAATTGTGCTCAGATCGGACACTGGTATAAACCAGCAGGAGTCAGTAGATGGGCACTGGCTCATTCCAGAGTTGAATTTGATACTTTGTGTTTACATTAATTGTTTCACCATTTGAAACAAATGTTTATTTAAAGCTGATTGAGGTAAGAGCTGACACGGTGTGCCATTTATATCATCAGTGCCTTTCCCTCTTCATCTCAGCAGGTTTTACTTTGAAGAAGCAAAAATAGCTTCATCAGACACTGAAAGAAAATCTTAACATTCTGGTTAATCAGCAGCAGTCTGTGAAGAAAACAGCAAAGTAATGAAATCTCCACTTCTGAATAATTGTACTTGGGAAGCAGTGAGATTCCAGCATAAATTAATTCTGAGCATCCAGCTCAGTTTTCAGCTAGAATCAATCAATCAAGTACCGAAACTAAATTCATAGCTCTTCACAGCATACTCCTTTCAGTAGGATGCAGAAAGATTAAAAAATAAAATAAAATAAAATTAAGGCACTAAATTATTTTTTTCCCTAGGAGATCCATGATTTGTACAATAGAAATCAGTTACTGATGTAGAGAATGTTAATAATCTTATGTTCTCAATGTTCCAAATCCAAGTGATGGATACATTGGAAGGCACATTGATAGATATGCCTCAGAATTTTTACTAAACATGATTTACTATTGGGGAAATGTTAGTAACTCTATCCTAACACCCCACCCCCCAATCTTCTGTTGTTTTACATCACATGGAGCCTTTGCATAAAGTTCATAAAAAACTCCACTATAAATTTTGAAGAGGAGTCCACATTAACCATGCTTCTCAGCCTAAATTTATCATCCCAACAACTTTATAAAAGTATAATGAAAAGAAAGCAGTTAAAAGGCTATTTAAGATATACTATAAAACTTGGGGCCTTCAACATCTTGAGGTGTCAGGGAGCCAGGAAAAATTTTACCCACAATAGTATCTTGTACAGTGTCAAGTACCCAGTCACAGAAAATAAGAATCACATAAATAGAATGTAAGGGAAAGATGTAAAAGTGACATCCTCCGTTAGAATTGGACTGTTATGGGTGAGCCAAATTTAGCTCTAAGATCATTCCACCTTAGCTAATCAAAATTTACAACTCGCTTCAATTTCGGTCTCTGAAGTGCCTCAAAACATCTTTTTGTAATTTTATTTCATCACTGCACACATCTGTCTCAAAGAAAAAGTGTCCTTAAATCCATGAATATAACATATGCTACTCATTCCATTCCTTCGGGTACTTGACCAATCTTCCAGAGCCCAGTGAAATTTAAAAGCCATTAAGAAAACAAGCAGAAATTCTAGACCAATTAGAGAGCTGATAAAGGACAAAATTTCTGTGGAAAAATATCCTTCTTGTGACTGGAATAAGCTAGAAAATGTCTCCATTATTCTGCTGTACTTCAAGGCACTTGCCTAAACCTTTAACATCCGTCAAAAAGTTTTAGCAGTTTAACACCTGGAATTCTGAGAAACTTTTCTGAGGAGGAAAAAAGTAATTCTTTTTAGTAAGAAACCATCACTAATTTAAGCTGTAAATTGTGTCATCCCTAGAACCTAGCATTTTTCAAAATGGGATTTTTATCTTAAGAGAGACTCACTGTATTTTGTCTTCAGACAACAATTGAATGGTTTCTGCTGAGGGCCTCGTGACAGGGAAGCTGATCAGTTTCTGTGGTAAAGAACAGTCCACGCTAGAGTTCAGCAATAATATCAAATAATTTCAATATATATAATACCAGCCACTAAAAAAGCACCCTGACAAAGGAGCATAAGCTGTTCTTTGTTCATCAGGACCATGTTTTCATCTAGACGAGAAAGGAATTGAAAGTAGAAAGGTTTAAGTTTTGTAAAAAGGTTGTTCTTAAAATTATCAGTATTAGAAAATGCATTCCTTAATATAATAAGTCATTTTATATTAGAAAATAATATTATTTCAAATTCTGATCAATTAAGGAACTTCTCTGCATCTCAAAAAATTCATCTCCTCATCAAGTGCCAAATTACTGAACTAATCCTCATTTGCTTTACAACTGTAAAACAAAGACCTTTGTAAAACTGTGTGTGCAATGCTGCAGAATTGGTAACCTTTACTCCAGTCTCTTCTGTACTGAGTGAATTTTGTTGAACTGTGGCAGTGGGAAAATTACCTCTATTTATTCTATGCACATTTTGCTCTCTGATATTTTTTTCAGTTAGAGATTTTTTAAATGCTAAAAGGTATTTTTGAATCTATTTCAGCAATTACTGAGCTAATGTTACAAGAATTCCTTCATTTGCTCTTTTCCCCATACCTGCACAAAGAACATGCCCTGCTGATGGACAAGCTGTTCCACAGACAAGAACAACCATAGGACACTTAACCGTGTATTATCCAGATAGAGACAAAACATGCAAATATCCAAGAGTATATGAGATACGTCCTTTACTGTAAGAAAAAGAAACTTTTAGGACTTCTTCCTGAGCTTCCAGTTACTAACACAAACACTGATCACAGAAAACTAAAGGTGCCCTTCCAGGGAATGCTGGAGTATCACATTCCAGCCAAGCTCTCTGTAGTGCTTCTGGAAAACAGAGAGAAAGAAGATGTTTTCATATTCTAGATGTATACAAATACATACCTCAGTAAATAAAGACTTGCCCACTTGGTTCTGCTAACAACACCTTCATTACCTTCTACAGGGGCAGCAGCCTCAGCAGGAGGAGACTTGAATTTGATGACAGCTCTTCTGCTTATCAGAAAAGCAGAGCACAGGACCTACAATACAACACAATGGTGTCTTCACATGACTTTCTAACACCTTCAACTAAAAGGGAAATAATTAATTTACCTGGAACCAAATCTGAAATTATTACATCAAAGAAATAAGTCTGAGAGTTAACAATACATTAAACAGTTGTGTTTTCTGGAAAGATAACTGGAAAGAATATCAATAAATAAATCTTCTTGAGCCTTCTGAGAAACAAACCAATTGGAAGGTCACCAATAAATGAATACCACTGGAAAGACAGAACACAGGCTACACAAATATAAGTATGATGGTTTTGCATCATTGGAACAAGAGTCATATATGTAAGATTTCCTCTCCTTGTCTCAATATTGAAAGTCCTGCTGTAACTGTTTCTAAACCACATAAACTTAGAAGTTGACCATGTACCAAGTGAGAGTTTAATGTTGTAAAATGGAGTGTAGTTTTCTCATCACTCTCTGAAGGATGATGATTCTTCTTTCCTCTTGCTTCAGAAAACAAGAGCTCTCGTTCATTTGTTATGATTTCCCAGGAGATCAAGAGAGGCAGAAATTACACTGTCATGGCCACAGCTTTCAACATTTGCTTTCTGACTAGATCATCTCAGATTTCAGTTTTGTTTTTAATGCTCACTAGTGACCCACATCAATGCAGTGTGAAGGCAACATTATTATATAAAAGTCACTACAGAATCTAAATTAAAGATCTCATAATTGATCAGAATGATGGGTCTCTTCATAGCAGAAGGTTTGAATTGCAAGGTTTGCTTCTCCTTAAACTGATGGTAGGCTCTTCTGTGGTCTCAGTTTCACTCTTTAGTGCTTATTTTAGAAGATCAAAATACAGTAGTTAGTAAAGATGTTTTGGACCACATTCATCTCTGAAATTACTCCTTCAACTTGATAAAGTAAAAGTAAGCATTTTTGCTTTAAAAAAAGTCACAGTGAAAATAGTGTTTTGCTATGCGAGGAACTGATTATTATTATACAGACAGGCAGTAAATTTAGAAATAGAAAAATAAAACTTAAGAAACAGCAAGCAATAAAAGCTTTAAAACACTGTCTATGTAGCTGCTGGCTGCCCATGTGCCACAAACAAAAAAAAACCCCAACTGGCTTAAACTAGTTGTTGTCCACTTTGTGCTCACTAGATTTTAATTTCCACGGCTTGGGAAAACTTTGAAACTTGTTTCTTTTGACAAATCTCAGCATCACCGCAAAAGATGGTGAAAATTATCATGAGCACAGGAAAAGCATGGCAGTAAAACTACTTTTGCATATTGCAATAAAATTCTATGAAGTGATGTAGAAATGTCTTCCTCAGCAGTCGTTAACCACAGGTCAGTTTGTTTCAAGACAGATTTTGGTGCATTGGGTGCAATTCAGCCACTGCAGTTGATACTAAAACTCTATCCAAATTCACTGTAAATGTGATTTTACAAGCTGGAATTAATCAATGTAATAACTGAAGCAGAACTTTCGCCCTTGCACTTTAATCAATAATGGACCACATTTCACAAGAAGAAAACTGTTGATGTATCACAGCTGCTATGAGAACAACTAGCAAAATCCCTGGAATGAGCAAGGCTGGCAAACCATAGCAGCCAGCCCTGTGCTGCTGCCACAGCAGATGAGAACATAAACTTCTTGCTGAAATACTTGGCTTTATCAAAAAACATTAAAAAATCCATTCCGCCTGAACAGAGCAGCTCAGCAAGAAAGTGTCCCCCTACCAAGGTTATCCATGCCACTTGATTGATTTCTCACATCCTTTGAGATTTAAGTAGCGTTATATCTACATAAACCAATGCATCTCTTCTATCCCCATTGTTTCAAGCTAGAGATGTTTTACTGATTCTGAAGGAGAAACCCATGGTATTGCAGCTCAACAGCTGCCAGTATCCAGCCAGTCAAACACACCTAGCACCAGGACTCAAGAAAAGCCCTCTCGCATGTTGATTTGAACAGAATACCCTGAACTGACATGGAAATGCACCCTCAAAGTGAGTTACCCATGGGCTCCTGGATTCCTGCCCTCCCATTTTGTAAGGGTTGTTTCAGCTCCCTTCTCTTCCACCAGCACAGACATGTGCAGTCAACAAATCCGGGAGTGGGAAACGACATTTCCACCAAAGACTGATTTTCTGAAAAGCACAATCACAGCACCACTTATGCACCAGTGTCAGACCAGCAGCAGGTTGCAATTTTCTGATCACAGATGGCCGGGCTTGGCTTCAGTCTCCCATGAACGATAGCCTAAGTTCTTACTGGTTTGTGTGCTTTACAGTCCACTTGTACGTCAGTAAAACTAAACCCTGTTTCTGTGTAATGCTCTCCGTGGTTTTAGAATGTATTAGTGAGTTCCACAGATTCTCTGGTAGGAGATCAGTGATCCTGCCAGAGGGGAAAAAAAAGAAATCTTTTAAAAGGTCATGTTTACTACATTTGAAAAGATATGCTACTGATTTGCTAAGTGGACAGATTAGGCAAAGTGCTACTATGAAACATAGTTTCTGAGCTTTCTTTGGCTACTGAATACTTTGGAACAGTCTACAAAACCCCTTTACCATTAACCTCAAGAAAACCATTACTGCAGTTAATTCAATCAGAATTCTTGCTAGCACAGGTTCTTATCTACACATACTTACAGGCCAAGAAATCACTTACTACTGAGTCATTACAGAACTTCTTCTAGAAATTATTCTCAGCAGTAAAAACAAACAAAAGCCAAAACTCAATTCTGTATTGTTTAGGTTCTCCTCAAAAAGAGCCAGCACATAAAGATAAAAAAGTTTCATGTGAATGATGAAAGTAAGAATTTAATTTATGCCTTATTTTCAGCCTCTAGTTAAACAAATCTTTCTTCTGTTTGTCAAGGAAGATTTCATCCCTAGGTCTGTTCTTTGCTACTATATTTGATCCTCATGTCAGATACTACATGGAATAACATTTGTCTTCCAGCTATAAATTAATCAAGCTAAAAAATTGCAACAGTTTTTCATTCTCACATGCAGACAGTTATGAGATGTAGTTGGTAAAACCAAAAAAATTAAAACATTCTTATTATCTTCTGTTGTTTTTTCTAAATTCTAAAATATAATAGCAGAGATCAGAATTAGCCCAAATGATGTAAAGAAAGTGATTTTAATCTCATCCAAACCCATACCAATTATGTCTAATACATTTATTTACAGAGTTCAGAACTGAAAAAAGAAACAGAATGATGCATAGTGACTTTCCACTGGACTTATTCTCTTTCCTTATGTTATCTTGATCTATTCAGGGTGTCTGATGTTGTAGCAATTCTTATTTTACAGCTTTAGTACTTAAATACTGCTCAACTGATATTTTATATGCAGAAGATTAAGTTATCTACTTGAGCAAAGACTTCAAAATTAGTGCTTTCTGATGATATTTTTACTCTACTAAGCAAGAAGCTAGAAAGACAAAAATTGTTATATTAGCTTGATTATGCCTATGATTAGCTCTTGTCTCCAGTGCTGGCCAATATCAGACACTGATTGCAAAAAGCAGAACAATTTTGAATCAACTTTGTAGGCAAACCAGGGAGTTATTTTGTCAGGCTCCAGGCTTGCTGTACAGGTGAAAGTTGTCTAACAATTCTTAAACCCCCACAACATTAATGCAGTAAAAATCATACTAAAGTGCACAAAAAGGCAAAATTCTGTTCTGTAGTTATAACCAGAAAAACTTAATAACCACAGCTCTTGTTCAGATTAGAAGTGGCTCTCTTCCAGAGGGCTCTAAGGTCGACTTCTCAACTGTTTAGCAATTCTGCTTCTAGATATTGGGAGCAATATTTTACAGATCACAAGATGGCCTGGGACCCTACTGAAGAGAGGAGGTAAAATGCTCTGTTGTATTTGTGGTAGAAGAGAATTCTATGGCAGATTTACCAGGCCCGGCAGAACCCAGTCTGAATGAACACAGGAAGGCCACAGCTGCAAAATCACCAAGGTAGGTTTCAGAGAAAAGCACATGGATTAGAAAAGTCAGTCCTTTCTAAACTGGAAAGTGAGGATGTAAAACAAAGTCTGAGGTTCTGGGTATGATTTTGATCGTCCTTAGGCTTTAACTATGGTGATACAGCAGCAATCTGTTCTCAGACTGATCTTATGTGAAAGATATCTACGTTATTGTCTTGGTGAAGTCAACACTAAGAGCTTAAACAATGAACTTTTAAGAGAATTGCTCTAAGTGCTAATTTCTGTGAAGACCTTAGACCTCAGATCTCTTTTTCCATGAAGCTTGTAGACTGCACCCAGTTCCTGCATGTGAATTTCCCAAACCTAAGACCTCATTTTAAGACACGAGAGAAACTCAATTTATTTCAGTTTTCTACTGTCACTTATAGTAAGAGCTAGAGTAGATTTCCCATTACATTGTAGAAACTATATTGGGATATATTTACCATATTCTATAACTCAGTCTCTCAGCTTGATAAAACAGAAAGAAGACCCCAGAACTGGAGAAATGTATTCGTTTGTCATACCAAGTGAATTCAGAGTGCATATGAGCAAAGCAAGGGTAAAAAAAACATGTCAAGGTGAACATCTTAATAATTTGTAAAGGTTGCCGGTTCTACAAATAATAGAACCACTTAGGTATTTGGAATTAGGTCCTTCTTTTGAATTCTTGTAGCAGCCGCTAAGATCCCTGCTGCAGGTCATGCATGACAGTACAAGAAGAGTAAACAAAACCAGGCATAGCTTGTCCCTGTGAAAGGAGATGGGAACATTTTGCACAGAGGTTGCATTTTTATTTGATTAAAACTTCAGCACTGCTCATGGCATTAAACCCTTTAATTAATTTACTGGAAGATTAGTTTCAATGCTATGCCTTTTAATGGAAACTTAACCTGCAAGCCAGAATTTCTGAAGTGAGCAAGTCAACTAGCATACTTCAAATACCAAAGTAGCTCTTATTTAACAAAACATGTACATAATTCTAAAAGAATCCCATAAAGATCTACTGACAGCAGGAACACTGTATTAGTCAGTGTAAAAAGAGGAGTTACTATCAAAAGTGAAGCTGGCAGAGAAATGTTTTTCCTATTCATCGGTGTTCTGACACGAAAAACAATTCCATTGCAGATCACAATGAAATCAAGGCTTTATTTTTTCCATGGAAGTGTAAGAGGGAATTCTTGTCTCAGTCAGGGTATTCACTGTTAAATTCAGATCCAAATCCTTGGCTTAGTTAACTCAAACCTGGCTGCTAATGTTCAAGTTACTGCCCATCCATCCAGACTGCAGGTTTGCCTCAGTACTTCCTTGTTGATGGGATTTCATATCTGAACAGATCAACAAAGAAACAAATACTAAGAGCTGCACCCTGAAAGGAAATAATTTCAAGATAAGAACCTAAATGCAAACCAGCCTGTTCAGGACAGAGATTCTATTTCTCAATGTGCTGTTGATGATGGCTGTTATTAATTTTTGGCTCACAGGCTGTCATCTTCAATAATGAGAATTTGTTGTGTTCTGAGTTCTGCACACAGAAGCTATGCAAATACACCGTTGTCAAGATACACACAGTAAAAAGGAACGAAAAGAAGGATATTTGACAGAAAATTTCTCCCATTTGCAGGACAAGCTATGTGTCCCCTTCACATTCTCTTTGTTAATAAACACTGATAAAAGGTCTTAACAACTTTGCAGGGCATGATTTTT
This sequence comes from Petroica traversi, assembly GCA_025920805.1. Taxonomy (NCBI): domain Eukaryota; kingdom Metazoa; phylum Chordata; class Aves; order Passeriformes; family Petroicidae; genus Petroica; species Petroica traversi. Next base: position 6,575,295 of record JAHLSL010000036.1, on the reverse strand, counting down.
AAATTTTCTGTCTGAAGAAATGTATGGAATATCAAGTCTTTATGCTTGCCAGCTCATTCTTAAATACATTCTATACCCAGTTATTTCAAAATAGAAAGAAAAAAAGAAAACCACCATCAAACTTTAATGCTGTTGACTACTTGTGACTAAGAACTGATTCCAGAGAACTCAAAGTGAATTTCAACACTATTTTAGTCTCCTGACTGAAAATTTAATTTCTCTTGCTCCTGTGATATCAGTCTTAGCAGATGATGCCTAATGACAACATTCTTTCATTTTAATAAGAACACAAAGAACAGCTACCTTATTTTATGGCCTATGATTGGTACTGCACCTCTTCTATATTACAGTTAGATTAAATGGTAAGTAAATGTATTCTTGGCAAATTTTCTTATCAAGTGACACTGGATTTTGCATAAATAGATCCAAAAAATGTTAACCAGCTAAGCAAACAGTGTTGCAGTGCCCCAGCATACAGCTGTTGGTAATGGTGATTGTAACATGAGCAGTACTTTTTAAAAAAATCCATGTTACCAGATTCAGAAAATAGAGAAATGGTTAATGTGTTATGTTCCCAGCTGACTTACAAGAACCACTATCACTCTCTTGGATCACATTCTTAGCTTACCTCAGAAGAGCACAGCTCATATCAGAAGGAAGAGAGGATCAGGTACAAAGAAAATTTTTTTTGTTAGATGAGGAAATAAATATAGAAATGAGAATTGATACTGTGTTAAGCTTGTTTAGGTTTGAAATGAAAGTCAGATAATTCACAGTCATGATTCTCATAATTAGAAATTGCATTTCCCCTTCTCTGCTATGACACTGCAAATCTCCTTCTCACAGGAGCTTCACAGCAAACAGATGAGAATCCTCTGCTCCAAAACCCACCGGTGACTCCTAAACCAGAAGATAATGTTACAACTTTTATTTGCTGAACTTTGCTGGGATGCAGAGGAGACTGAAATGTACTGTTTCAGTAAGTGCTGATATGACTCAATCCAGTCGGAGTATTTACCCCACTGTATCCTTTTGTTTAGATGAGCTCTTGAGGGCCAAGACTTCTCTTCCTGGGTGAGTACTGAGCATAAATGAGAAGTGATGATCTAGAGAAAAGCCTGTGGGTGTGTCTGGGGTTTGTACAAAGGTCTGTTTGGAGAATGGAAAGGTTTCATGCTGCCTTTCTTGGCTCTTAACCTGTGCTTTGTTCATACCTGAGGAAGTGACCTGGAAAAAATGGACTTGCAGGATGTGGGAAATCAAGTTTTAAAGAGGCAAAGCACATAGCATTAACAAAAGCAGAACTGCCAGGTGGTAAATAATCTTAATGAAGAAATCATGCATATCTTGAAAAAAGTCTTCTGGACACAATGTACAAAAATAAACAATGAAAATCCCGACAGTCAATCCACCTCTTTGGCTAATACTGGGCCTGCTCTCATTAAGAACAAACTTTTACTGTAAACTCTACACTAAAGTTTTAAAGCTCTGTTATATGACCTAATGCTTTTTTCTGTTCTCATTCCCTATCTCAGGAGAAATTATCTTCACACTGCATTCAACAACTATGCATAAGCATGATCAAAAGGGTATTTTTTATTTCTCCATAAGTTGCAGAATTCCCTTGCTTACTTGGGCACTCTAAGCATTTGAAAATGAAAGTTATTTCACTCATCTGCCAAAATAGGTGACAGAACCTTTGACACCAATGATCTAGGGGGATGCGCAACATAAATTAAGCAGGCCTGTTGCAATAAATTGGCAAATTGATTTTACAAAACTGCTCAGCCCTGAATGGTATATAGTAATTAGCAGAAGAGGTTCTTAGCACCTCATCAACATGAAGAAATTCAACATTTTGGATGTCACTGCCCATGGCAGGGGGGTTGCACTAGATGACCTTTTCAACCCAGACTATTCTAGGAGTCTGTAAGTAAACACTTCTAAAACTGAACTATGCAATAGTAAAAATGTCTATCTTTTAAATATACGACTTGACTATTGGAAAGCTTGCTTTAAGCAGGAAATATTACAATCTCAATGGTGATTAAATAGCTTAAAATTTCTGGCACTTCTACCATCAGATCCCTTGAACTGTTAACTTGCTACTTTTCCAGAGCACATATCTTTATGGAAGCCATTAGTGATGGATGGGGCAGATTTTTCCTTGGAGGAAATTGTGCCCCACTTCCCATTCCCATCACCCCCTCTTGCCCCTCAATTCAAGTCTTGATTCCAATTTTAATTTTAAAAGTTAAAAATTAGTGGAGAAGGAGAAATGAAGAGTTATTTAAATGGCTTTAAATAAAACCACATTTCTGTTCATTCTCAATTTCACATCTAAATGGCTTGTGGCAAATGCTCAGCACAGATAAAAGTTCATAATCCTTTTAATAACAATTTGCCTGCTGTTCAAATCCATTTTATTTTTTGTTTAACTGAAGATATTTGGAAAGTATAAAATTGTAAGAAACCAATTACATTGTTTTGTTGGCACAATCAATTTTTTATGTCACAGGATGTGAAACTGCTAAAATGCTAAAAATGGAAATTCAAGGATGAAGTCACAGAAAAAGAACTCTGAGAAATAAATTAGAATGTTCAGTGCCATCTTCATATTTTTTTAGTTAGCACTGGAGAAAGGAAGTATTTAGCTCAGAAATCCAGTCTAACCAAGTCTTCAGCCTTCAGTTGGCATCCAATCTGAACAGGGTTCTGAAGGTGAGATGATCTTGCACCTATTGTAAAGCTTGAGGTACTTCTGCACCTACCACAGTGAACACTCAAAAAATGCACTCAAGTGCCTGCAGGAGATAAAAGCAAGGAGCTTGGCAATCTATCACTTGAAAAACAAATCTCTCTGATAGCAGAAACCAAAAAGGTTGCACTGGATCAGAATACTATGTCATATCAGAAAAAATATTAACCTCTCTCACATTCTGAGTCAGCAAGTCATTGAGATTTCTACCCAATTCATGTGTTCAGCTTCACTCTCCCTCCTGATTCACTTGTTGAGTTGTCCTTAGAGGAATTAAGGATTTAAATAATCAGTAAGTTTTTAAAACCAACTACCTAGTGGGAATATCTTTAGTCAAAAATTGTAGAACATATGGCTTTAAATGCTAAAATCTTTCATTCAGATCCAGAAACAATCCCACAATAGAGGTAACTAGCAAGATCAGCCCAAGTAGCGACAAATATCTTCAAATACTTGCTTGTGGATATTTTTTTGTTTGTTTTTTTGTTTATTGGATTTTGTTTTCCACCAAGAAAATTACAAGGAAATAGAGACGCTGTTCAATTCTAGACTTTGGTCTGATCTTTTGATTTGCTTTATTATACAGTGTGTTCATTTTGTCTCATCTCTCTAATATTTTATTCTCGGAGGTTTCTGTTTTAGCAGACATTGAAGTTTATTTCATAAATCTCATTAAAACCTTTTCCTAACTTTTTATTACAGTCATTTTTTTTCACCAGATAGGCAGTATATGCCTTCAGTATGGACTAATACTTAATAAATCTTGTTTTAATCAGCTTAATTCTTTCCCTCCTCCCTGTACTATTTAATGATCTATATTCAGATCAAATTTTCTTGAAATAATCTGTTATTCAATGTTGATCTGAGAATCAAAGTCAATTTTTTTACTAGAACCTAATAAGGCAAACTGTTTATGGCAATTATTCAATATTAAACTAATTTGAACTACAAAGCATTCTGAAATTTCCCAACTTGGATGTCCAAATGTAGGCAGCTTGATCTATGCCTAGGAATCGAAATTAATGGTCTGGCTTTTCAAATATGCTAAGCAATTTTCTTTTTTTTTTTCTTTTTTTTTTTTTTTGCCTAATAAGGCTTAATTAATTTAATCTACCACAAACAGTATTTTTTAAGGATTATGGAAGGGGCAAATACTTGGTTTTCATTTAATAAATAGCTTGAAAAAAGAATAATGATATTTTAATGTTTTTATGCTAAAAAGTAACATGATAAGTGGCTTTCTACTCCAACATAAATAAAACATTAAACAAAACAGTAAAACCATCCATAACATCAATGGAGTTGTCTTCTAAAAACCAAAACATCCAATTCAAATGAATAATGAAAGGCTTCAGCACAGTTTTTACGCTTACAGTATTTACTTATAGATCATCTAATTTCCTCCTAAGGCTAATGTGGAAACTGGAAGCTGCTACCATACACAATCAATAATCCTCTTAGAAGCTTAGTGTGAGATACAGGAGGCATTGCCAAAAGTAGTCAGCCAGAAATTAAATTCATTTCAGTTTTGTTGTTGTCACTATTGCTTTAAGGAGAAAGCAGCGCAAATATTTCCCAGCATCTCTCATTTTGCTTGCTGACTCTTCCAAGCAAAGGATGATGTTCAAATCTTCTAAAGGTTTGCTTGACTGGCTGGACTTGATTAGCACAATTTGAACTTGGAGAAAAAGCAACAAAACAGTTTGTAGTTCATGATTTCTGAATGTGATAACATTTTTAGAGAATTATCAGAATGGTCCGCCATTAAATGGTTGCATCAGGCACTCCCAAGGAATAAAGCATTCAAAAGCATTCAGAAGAGTTATCTATTTCCTCTACAGACACTTAAATTTCTAAGTTATTAAAATATACATCCTAACGGTTGAGTGATAGATCTGTAGGCACATTTAGGTTTCCCCAGCACTTGGCTATCCAGAAAATAAACATAAAGAATGATATGGAGAGCTTTCAAGTCAAACATAAGAAAAAAAATTCTTAGATGCTGACAAATTATTGCTTTAATGTTAATTTTTCAAGATTTGAACAGAAGTTCTGCAAACCCCTTGTCTCCATAAGGGAAATTCAGACCTTAAAAAGTAAAGGGAGATAATCAAAACAGTGCCAGTTGTAAGGAGAAGATAGTCTATTATTTCAAAATATCTATAATCCACAAAACTTGGCAAGACTGTGCAAGGGGAGAGAACTGCCAAAAATCAAGTTAGGAGATTGCACCTACTACTTGATATTAATTTCAATTCTGATTAAATGGCAAACCCAAAAATCAAGAAAGGACAAACATTTCAAAAAAATCCACATAAACAAGTACTCACTCAAAGTACAAAGGACTAATCAGAAAAATCCTTAAATTTAGTAACAAAGATGTAGGAGTATTTTGTGCACTGAGTTGATTCTGGTTTGCTTTTGTGTTTTAAATCAAGGTTCTGCTTTACTGGGGACCTTTATATGTTATATAAATCCAGTAATGAAGGAATGTGTCTGCATTCTCAAGGATGGAAGGCAAACAAGAACAAATACAGATGAGGGTTCAGCTCTGAACAGAACAATCAAAAATCAGAGACATTTTTATTTGCCCAGAGAAACCAGGTCTGTAGTGTCTATTACATGTCATTAAAACTGTACACAGGACAAGAGCTTGAGATGTCCTGATGTTTCTGGTTATTAGGACAAGACTAAAAGCAATCATCATCCTCTATTGCTTGCTTGGAAGCTACAATTATCCTGGCCAGTAGGACTTGAAAAAGGATACCCATTCTCCCAGAAATCTGAAGCATAGTCTACTAGTCTGGATAATTACTGCTTAAATTGCAGATCCAACCATAATTATTCAATTTGCTGAGCAACAAAAAGATCTGAAGCTGGAAATAAACATTTGGCTCCTGCTTTGCTGTCTTTTGTACATGCTACCTAGGAACATAAGAATGGATTGTGTGCCTTCCACCTAAGCTTTTGTGTTTTTCTGAGTGACTGTCTCATTTTAATCCTTCACTTTTACATTCTTTTCCACCATCTTTTCTAGATCTCAAGATATTTTTCAGATGGGCTTTAAAATGATATTTCTTAGACTTCTAATGAACAAGTAAGAGAAAAACAGGTCAAGAGACAGAAAAAGGGGAAGATTTCAGACTGCTTTCCAGTCCTGATGAGGTAAAAACAACCTGCCTCCAAACTTCAGAACACCTTGTCCCCTAAAGGTATCCAGACACTGGATAAATCATGCACCCTCATTACCTTATAAGAGGTAACAAAACCTCTTATGATTTTGTACTCAATTTTTTTTGGCACCAGATATCTGAAGATAGCTAACTAAGTTAAGTGTAATACTACTGTCTTGAATTTAAACTCTGAAAGTTGAGAGAAATATGAAAGTACAAGAAATTTGCTTTAATTATGCTATTTTTAACCCTCAGCATTTTTTAAATGCAATCTGCTCTATGCAGTTGATTTGACTACAATTTATATTAATGAAACATTTCAACAGCATACTGCTTTGCAATAAAAACCTTGAAGCTACCAGCACAACACTGATTAAAATGAAGGTTTTGGTGGGGATCTGAAGAAAGATTTATTGAGTTGCACTCAGTAATTGAGAGGGGTTGTGGTGCTTTTTTTCCCCCCTACACAGAAATAGAAATAACCTGTCAAGATTAAAAATTATCTCAGATTAAAAGTATTGCATTTTTTTTCCCTGAAAGAGGAAGATAATTCTCACCCATACCCATAAAAAATTCCATCCATAAGTTATGGGCAGCCTCAAGCTAACTCATGTACCATAAATACCAAAAGAAATACTCACTCTCAACTGCCAGATGTCTTCATCTCTTAATCTATTGTAACTTGCCTTCTGGTTGTGTGGTCCAACAGGTGATTTTAAATCAATTTTGTAAAGCTGCAATAGTGATTTTTGTACTATTTTGTACTGCAGGCCTTCAGCTCTTGATGGTAAGCTGAATTTAAAAGTAATTGCTGCTCTCTTGTCAAGCAAATCCTAGTAATTCTGAAAGCCAGAGTTTATGGGCCTTATTCTGATTCTATTTAGGAAGATGAACGAAATAATTTTATTTTTAAGGATTCAGTGTTTAATTAGCACACACGTTTTATAAAGCTCTATTGTAGGGACATGATAAACTTGCCTGCCTTTTGGAAACTGAGACTTGAAAAGCTACTCTGCTAAAGAAGTTAAACTAAAAGTGCAGCAGCAGATTAAGCAAACTTGCTTTTGGCGAATCATGGCAGCAAAATATTTTTTGTTATAAATACAACGCTATTAATGGAACACTACCTAACTTTATTCTCTGGATCAACTTTTACTGTCTACCACCTTCAGACACAGCTTAGTCATTATGAGACCCCTTATCCTTCCTTTTGACAGCAGGACAGTCAATACAATCCATTCTCTTTACGCAAAGCACAGCTTCCTTATGATGAACAAGACAGATTTTTTTCCTTGTAGAAAAATTATTCCTGCTTCAAGTTTTTTTCTCTTCATGTAGGCTCCACAAGGAGGATGTCAAAAGGCACAGCATAAAGTTAGACTGGAAAAATTAATTTCCCACTGTAAATAATAATAAATGGAAGTAAAGAATGAAATAATATCACAACTAAAAAGTGTCTCTTCTTAGCAGTAACAGAACAAAATTTGCTGGCAACAATCGCAATATCTACCCCATCCCTTACTATTCACTGTATAGTTGCTTTCTTGGGTTTTTCCATTCTCTACTTTTATTCCTTTACCTGACTTGCTTCCCAACAAAACAGCACAATTAGAGGTACTGCATTGTGCTCCATTTCATTTCTGTGAGCATGACAACTGTTGTCACCTTCCGTGAAGCCAACTTGACCACCTTCTTGGACTCTCCAAATCTCAGAGAACTATGGCAAAAGATTGGACTGTCAAATTAATGTCTTTTAGCATTATTGTCTGACAGCTCCCTGTGATAATTCTGAAGTCTTGCACATTTACAACTATTTCACACTTTTTTTTTCTCCTGGTTTGTTAACTGATGCTGTAAAATCAACTGCTTTCTCAGTTCAGTCTATTCTGTCTGTGCATTTGACATCTATGCTTAAGCAGTGATAAACAAACCATTACAACTCCAGACACAGAACACTGTGCCACGGAATCTCTTACTGAAAAAACATTGAACCTCCAATGGCACAACCATGAAAGACTTACGCAAGACACACATCAAATCAGATTGCAGTACTCTCTATGTGAACAGGAAGGTCTAAAAATAATTTCAAAGCCCTATTTAGATAATGTATTCATAGCTGTATCTATGAATTTTTAAAACAGTTGTATTTTTTAACAAATACCTTGAATTTCTTCTTTTGTATATACTTTCAATTTTATGAGACCCTAACTGTATAAGGCTGTGCCATTTATTTTAGCTATACCATTTTGCACAATCTCAGCTTTTCTATTCTGTTGACAACTTAAGAGAAATTATTCTTACTTTATTCTGTCAGTTTATTTCTTTGCAAGACAAAGAAAATGTTGACCCTGTATGGTTATAATTTACTGAGGATGAGAAAATGGAGGTAGTGAGGGTGAATCATCACATCTGCTGTTCTTTCATTTAATAAGAACAAACCTTCGAAAGCATAATTGGGCAGTCCTTAGACAGAATGATCAGTGATCCTTCAGTATGTCTAATTAAATGTTTACTAAGCCCATCAATAAGAATTTGTATGTACAAAACCTGAAAAGAAGAAACACATTGTGGTTTCTGTTGAAAATAACAGCAATCTTTTTCTTGCTTTTCTTCATAAGATAGATGACCCACTGAGATAAATGCAGGCATTTCATTGAAATTGGGAAGAAATTTAATCTTCTATCTGGGTTTCCCTGAATCTATTTTATGTGTGCAGGAAAATGGGAGTCACTGTCTCCAGGGTAAGCAGATTGGTTGCTGCTGACAACAGCACACTACAGCTGCTGTTAGCAGAAACCAGGATCCATGAATTCAGTGATTCAGCTGTACTTGAATGGCTGATGGCTCCTTGTGTAAGATCTCAAAGAACTTTTCATATTTGACTTGATAAAGATATTCCACTTTCACTTCCATCCGGAATCTAGTGTAACTGGAGAAACCTTAACCTAGCCAGACCTAATGCCAGATTCAAAGGGAGTTCTCAGGAATTTCTATGAGATCTTGGAAGCAAAGAGATGTTTGTTCTTCTGTTTTGGTGCCCAGAAAGTTATAGTTCAGAACAAGGGGTATGAAAGAGGAGAGCAAGAATTACATGAGCTTTTGATAAACTAAGTTACCATGTATTAAAATGACCTGCATTAAATTGTTTCAGTCACTAAATTCTTTAATTAAAGACAATTTGAACTGTGTTACTGTTTGAATTAATATATTTTGATTAATCACAAGTATTTGGAAAGTATTTTGAATGTGTCTACATTTATATTTTTCTTCTATGTAAAGCAGAACACAGTTAGTAGTTTAGTAGGACCCTTTCAGCTAACAAAAGAACAAACTTGGCTTGTTAAGATTAATGGGGTGGGGAAACAAAGAGCAGGGAGTAGTGGTGTCTGTCCTCCACATTAGCACTAAAAGGTTTCCTTACTTGTGGTCCTGTAATTTGGGAGTGCCCTGTAGCTGCCTATACTGCTGAAGGTTTTCCTCAGGCCTTGTGTTTGCCCCAGCCAGGCTCTTTGGCAGGGGTCTTTGCCTCAGACAGTCTCAGGCAGCCTTCTGGAGAGGGAGCCCCAGCCTTGAGGAATCACATTCTATTGTTACATTAATGTGAAGGAGATGCCAAATGAAAGAAATTGTTTTCTGTAATTTGTTCTTTACTGTATCAAACCCACATTTTGAATAATCCCAGGAGTCATTATTCAAAGAGAAGAGTTTGCCATAATACTTCCATAAATACTTTCCATAAATACAATGTGTTTCAGTCAAATAAAAGCTGTAATAATGTAAATGCTGATTTAAACTTACCTACTATAATTTGCTAGAACTTTTTAATGCTGAAAAGTTCAGCAAGGTAGGGAACTAAGAATACGTAATTCTGACCTAAGTGAGCCTTGTGGAAACACTGGGGAAGGTACTTCAGGAAGCAATTTAGCAGTCAGCATGTAGCAAAGATGAGAATAATTATCAAACAGCTGTATATTTTCCAAAGAGTTATGCTGTGATCAAGTTAGCATGCTGGTGGCATAGAATGGCATATCATATCAGGCATCCATTTCAACAGATCCTGCAGTACTTTAAATCCATGAACCACTATGCAAAATGTAACATCAGTGTCAACTTCTCCCCGTTTCAAGATTTCTTCAGAAGCGATCTTGCTCAGTAGGGTGTGACTGTGTGATGCAGTTGCTATTTGGAAAAGTTGCTATTACATACAAAAATTATCCAAGAAAGCAGCCAAAAGTGGGCAAGAAATCATTATAATATCTGCCCACTGAATAGAAAGAAGCAGTAAACCTACCTCCTGCACCACTGATTTAGAATAAACCACATAGGGATGAAGACAACCCAAAGGGAGGTTTTGCTAACACACTATAAATAAAACATTGTGCTCAGTTTATTTGGCTGCCCCAGATTTCTGTCATATTGCTTGAAAGCTGGCAGTACAGTTGCTAAAAACCTTCTTCTAGATAAGGGCAATGCTTGGTCAACAGGATTTCAAAAGCATCCCTTCATGCAGCAAGAACATACCAATCCTCCACACAAGCCTTCAGCATCTTTCTATGCCACATAATTCAGGGTGAGATGGGATAGGGCATAAACTTCTAAATATACTTGTTAACTATCTTTTTTTTTTTAATTTTATATAACACTTGAAAGGTTCTTCTATTATAGTCATTAGCAAATGAGTAAATGAACTTCTAATTTAAAACTACACTAAATAATGTCTTTTTCTTTTGATGAGCAAGTAAATAGAAAATGCTTGGAAATACTGTACCAGTTCACCAGTTAACTAATAACACATCCTGCTTCAGAAAATGCTTCATGTCTACATGAAAAGCCCTGTATAACCATAGATATCAGAGATACCTTTCTAAAAGCCATGTGCAATTGGATTACAGGGGGTTTTTTACTACATTTTCTGCAGTGTTTTGCTTTTGATGAGGCAGAATTCTGACTCTGTTTAGCTGCTCCAAACAGCTAAACATGTATCATACAACATACAACATGTATCTTCTACCTTCTCAGTCTTGGTGGGAGGAAGGGAGGCAGCACAGCTGTCAGAATTCTCTCAAAGACCATAAAAACTATACCACCCATTTTTTTTCCTCCCCCCAAAAAACCGACAAAAAGGACTGTCAAAGGTTGTGGAAATGCTTCCCATATTAAACCAGAAAAAGAGCCAGAAAGACAATTGCTGGGAGCAGTAAGGCAAGTGTTTAAAATCAAGTTGATGTGACCTGCATAGTTCCAATGCTATTAGAAGTTCTCCAGACTGAATAGAAATATAGTACTTCTTATATTCAGCGACTTTTTCTCTTTTTCTTTTTTTTTTTTTTACTAATGCTTAAGGTTCAGATATGCAATTCGTTTCCAAGATAGCATACATTCGACTTGTCTTATATAGGCTGCAGAGTAACAGATTTTTTGCTTTACCGTAATAGAAAGAAGTTGTCTACACCCCCGAAAAAAAAAAAGAAAGGAAAAAAAAAAGGACAGAATCAAGCATTTTGGAAAGTGTCCACACAAAGCGCAGCGCCGCAGTGCCAACACCCCGGTGCGGGGCAGCCGCGGCCCCTCGGGACTCGAGGCAGGCGGAGCTCCCGCTCGGGGG
>JAHLSL010000036.1:6551048-6563359 GCA_025920805.1 Petroica traversi | reverse complement strand
CGCATTGCATCCCCGCCCGCCCTCCGCTCGGAGCTGCCGGCTCGGGGGCTCTTGCCGAGCCGAGAGCCGGAGGCGCGAGTTGCGTGCAGGGAGCGAGCTCCGCGAGGCGGACCGCGGGGAACAAAGCGGTGCTGTCCAGATGCTTTTTGAGTAGTTTCGTTATTTTAGTTTCCGGGGAGTGGGGAAGGGAATAGAGGGATGGCTGGTTAACTGCAAATATCTGTGTTTAGTTAAATGTAGGGTGAAAAAAACCTTAAGTATATTAATTTGCTCATGGAATCACATTGCTATTCTCATGGTTCAGCAGGGGAAAAGATGCGTTTCTCATACAGGTAAGATAGTGCTATAGTCAAACTGCAAAATGGTTTCCTTGAGTACCCTCCTTAACTGTAATGCTTGTATAGATTTTGCACTGCAATAATTTCTTACTTCTTTCTGTGTGGATTACCAGCCCCACTGAAGAGCTAGGACAAGCAGCAGAAGGTCAGAGTAGCAGCCCCAGTGTTTCTGTGACAAGGTGTCAGAAAAGGAGAGGAAAAGATTCCGCTGTATTTAAGGCCAAATGACAAGTTGCATCCTACATGAAGTCATTTACAGCCAAGCATTGTGCTGTTATGCCTGATGCTTCAGGCTTCCTCTTAGTGCTGGGTGATGAATAAGGAATTGAGCAAGCATATTAACCATGCATAATCAAGCAGCAAGTGTTCTTCTCTGCTTGTATGTGTAGTACCTTCTGTCACAGGATCAGCAAGTATTCCTGTCAAAAGACTGTTTCACCCCAATTTGAGCAGGATGCAGCTGCACCCTTTTTGTGTTGTTAGTAAGATGGGTTAACTTACACTCTGAGAGTGGCATTGTAAGGGGAAGCCTGGCAAAACAGAAACTCAGCACTTTTCTCAGGTGTAGATGGTGAGAAAAGTTTAACCCAGGAGACTGCATGCAGCCAGACCAGGAATTTGAACAGTTTCTGTGTTGATTTTCAAAAAAAATTGAAGAACCAAAATAAGATTAAAAAATTCCTTCCTTTAGAAAATCAAAGGCAGTCATATTAACATACTTTTAGCACTTTGCCTTAACTTACTTCTGCCCTGTATCTAGTATTTCTTTGTGTATTAAGTATCTCCTGCTCCCCATGTTACTGTATCATTGTCAGAAGAAAAGATCCAGAAAAACAGTTGCTGGGAGCAGTAAGGTAAGTGTTTAAAAGCAAAATCGTGGGACTCACATAAATTCCCATAATATTAAAGATTCTCCAGTCTGGACAGAAACATTTCTCATTTTCATTGACTTGGCTTTCTCTTTTTATATTTTGTACTAATGATTAGGGTTCAGGTATGTTACTCATTTCCAAGACAGCATGCATTCAATTTGTCTTATAGAGGCTGCAGATTAACAGAATTTGTGCTTTATTATAATAAAAAGAAGTTGAATAGATTGAATGCTGTCTGACAGTTATCTCACATCCAAAAGCTCTCCTTCCAATAGGCACCTTGGACATGCAGGGGCATAACATCTGTCTCTTAACAGTAGCCTTTTAGGGATCAATTGAGTTAATAATTACAATAGTGCTTTACTGTAAAATTAAAAATCAATTTGTACACATGACTGTGTGCAAGGCAAGCTTCCCCTCACACCAGCAGAATTAGATTTCCTGACACAGCTCCTCCCTACCTCTGCCTTTTAGCCTAAGCACCATCGAAGCCTCAGAGCACGTGATCAGCTATGTGTGATTTAAGCGATGCTATTGAATTTTTTCCACAGGGAACAATTACTATAGAGTGACAAGTCAACCATTTTGATCCTAACAGATCCAGCTCTGTTTAGTGATGGTAACCATAGCATACTCTGCCTAACACAGTCTGAATATCTCACTGGAGCAGTTTGCTTCTAATTTAAAAGGACACTTAAAATAGGTTCTCATTTTTGGGTAGGAATAAGAGGCTTAATAGCAGAGGGACATTGTAGACATTTCAGCTGTATATTTGCAGTTGCTGCTGCCTGCAACAGCCCTCAAGAAGCTGCTAAAATATGAGAAAAGCTAAGCAGCATGCTCTGACCACACCTCTACATTGCCATAATTCATAAACTGAAGCTCTGTGCTTGCTGCCACATTCATGTTTCTACCTGGTCACTTAGGACAAAGACAAAGCTGCTTTGTCCTAGTGAAGCCAGTGCAGCATGCTTTTAAAAGAGCTAACAATCTGGGCTTCCCAAAATATTTTAAAAAGGATTTTTGTGTTCCCCAACATTGTTTATGCTAAAGGCTATTGCAATAGAATATTTATGCTAATTACTTGTATGTCAGCTTGGGCAATAAACAATCAATATTTTACTGATGTAGGATCCACTGCCACTTTCCGTATCTAGTTGTCATGCAGTCAGTGTAGTAAATTAAATCTCAAGTTGCAATTTCTTTGTGGAAATGTTTATTTTAACTTCCATAGGAGACTGCTGAAGTAATGGAAATGTTTCCATTACACTTAAGTAAAAGTCTGTTTTTCAAAAAGACTTGCACAAAAACCTGACCCGGATATATCTTTAATGTTAGAGCCACTGTTATGGCCACACTATACAGCAACAAAGTAAGAGTAGGGGTTTTTAAGAATTAAAAAAAGATCCTTACAAGCACAGTCTGTAGAAAAATACTATAGTTAATAATCAACATGTGCTATAGAAAAGCAGAGACTTTTTAACTGCTGTCTGTATGAGGGAGAATGACAGGACACATACCTTTATGTAGTATGGAGAGTCAAAGTACTCTGTATTACCAAAACATCTTTTCAGTATTGTTCCTTGGGTTTTGACTGAGATGGCTTTTGTAGTTTCTACACATCTAAAATGAGAAAAAATAATTTTATGTAGTGCCAATTTTCTGCTTGAATTCTAGCAATTCTTGGCATTAAACATAACTAGATTTTACTTATCCCCATAAATGCCTGTAAATGGTTATATGATACTCCCAAGTCTACTCTTTAAAAAAGGCATTTTAATGCACACTGCAATAAGCAATTACTGAACTGCTTCATTTTACAGGAAAGGGCCTGCTAACTAAAAAGGAGCAATCCCAGTGACTTGCTTCAAGCAGCAAGTAATATTTTCAGTAATTTTTGAAGGCATAGTTTCTAACCTATAGATATTTGACTAGTGTTTAAGCATTTGCTTGAAGTTATCCACAACACTCCACAATAGAAGAAAATTGTAGCTGGACTCCAGGCATTATTGCTATAATCGTGTACTTTTATGTTTCATAGGTCAAAGTCACTCTAAAATCTGGGAAAATGTTAGGCTATGGTTGAATTGTGACATTGTTGTAAAAATGGAAAATCTATAATTTGAGCTGACAACACAATGCTGACAAGATTTGCGGAAATATTCACTTCCATTTTATTTTGTCTTGAACAAGTAGTTTCTGAGAAATGGGCAGTTTGGAGACAGTATTAATGTGGAAAGGCAATGAATACAAGATATTCCTGCTTGAGTAAGTTCTACTCAGCTTTGTTTGTAGTGCTTGGGATGGAGGGCAAGAAGAGGAAAACTATGAGAGAACAAGCCCTGCACATACAGTTGTATTTATACCACCAGATTTTGGTGATTCCTGACTTGGTCATGCACATACTGCCCTTTGAGGGCTCCACTGTCAGAGCCACTCAGCTTTTTTAGGAGGCAAAATGTTGTCATACCTTAAAGAGGTGACCAGGAAATATCCTCTTGTGTGAAAGCAGGAGCAAACAATTTCATGATTATAGAGAATCTCAGTGAAGGTGAGGGAGACTGAGAAATCTCTCAGTCTTGAATCTTGTCCTGCAAGTTTGAGGTTTAACAAGCATATTTAAAGAACAGAGAGCTCACTCTGTGTGAGCTGACCCCAGTCTCCTCAGAAGGAATAAGTGTCTGGGCAGAATGCCTTCTTCTCTGTCAGTGATGATTATTCTCTCTGGCCTAACACTTGATAGTTTGCATTCTTCACTCACCTGCTATTTTACAGAGCAGAGATGATAGACCTGGACTAGCACTTGTTTGCAAGAAATGCATGAAACAATTTGTTCTGTAATTTTTCAAATTTCTTTTTTTGCTTTCTTTTGAGATGTATCTGAGGCTGCTATCAAAAATTTACACTTGGGGTTTTTTAGATCTCTTACTATTTGTCCTAAAAAATGCAACTTGACAAAATTTTCAAATACAGACATCTGAGGTATTCCACATAAAACACACAGGACCAGATTATTGAAAATTTCTGAAACAAATTGAACTTCCATTAGTTTTCATTTAAGATGGTTATACAGTCTTTTTAAAATTTGTAGTAAAGATGTCTCAGAACTTATAGAAGAAGAGTAATCTATATACAACCAATATTCCACTCACAAGAAGTTTATCCTCTGCCTGCCCACTTAGCATTATGCCAGCAGGAAAGGATGATTATGGCTACATTTGCAGTAGTGAGTTGCTCTGGTGACATGGTTTACTATCTTTGCTTTGGAAGTCCATTAAAACTTCAGCATCACAAATACGAAGCAGAAAAACATTAAACTGGGATCCTAAATATGGGAAATTATTTTTTAAGGTGACTTTTGTTAACATTCACACAGCATCAGTTGAAACATGCACTTTGGAAGTAGTGTGTGACCAATGACACAGCTCAACTACAGAATAAGAAAAAGATTTAACAATTCAGTTAAGTTTTGAGATAATAAAAAACAAAATGCATGTTCTTTAGATAATAAGAGGTTGCTTACTCCACAGATATTACCAGAGAACAGATTGCAATTAAACAACACAGGCGGAGAAATTCTGATTTAGATATGAATTACATCAATGCTTAGACTTGTATCACTGTCTTGTGGGGGAAAAACCCACAAGATGCACTATGAGTTCTGAGCAAACTTCAGAGAGCCTGTCCTGAGCTCTGTTCTGGGTAGCTGATTGCTGTGTCAAGGAATACAGTTAAGGAAAAAGTTTAACGTGGGTTTACTGTACAATCACACTCCCCACCCCCACTCTCTTGTCTTCTAAAAGGCATCAACTTGAACAGCGTTCTATTCCTGTTACATAATTTCAAAGTTTCACCACAGACAACTGCTTAAATCTGAAAGCTGAGATAATAAATTCAAGACAAGTATTTTCTCTGAGGTACTTAAGACTTTTGTTAACTACTGTTACTCAAGTTCAATCTATTTCAGTATTAACAATAGCAAAAATACCCTTTAAAGTGACAAGCATATATGCCACTCAAAAGTACACAAGCCTTAATGTATTTTAAAACTGGCTCAAGTAAAAGAGAGGTAATAACTGGATTCCATCTATCCCTCTTGAATGTTTCTAAATGAGTTAATGCTGATTAACAGTTGTGCTTCAACACAGGGTTTTGATGATTTTTTAGCTCTTTCCCACCTATACTGTACTTCACGTACAGTGGAACTTCTACACTTTTAAGAAGGATGTCTTGTTTCAATCTTTTCTCTGCCAAAAGAGAGTTAAGTGGTCACTTTATTCCCTTCATTTACTCAAAACCTTGGTACAACCATGTTAGAAAAAAGGGTAAAATGCTTAGATTTCTTTAGAGTAACTGCAAAGAGGCTAGCAGAAAAATTCATGATCAGGAAGCTGTGCAACTTAGTTTTCTTTCTTTACTAAGCAATTACTGGCTGGAGAAAAAGCAGAGCTTAACCCTTTCTGGGAAGAGATAATATTATCTAAGAAAAGTAAGCAGCTATCTGTTCAGGGGCTGTAGCTTTCAGGCTACTCCATCCTTCCCATACTGCTAAGCAGAACTGTCTGTCATTGAAACCAATGAGAAATTCTGTCTCAGTGAGAAATGGCAAGTGAAGATACATCAGAATTATAAGTGTGCCCTGAAACACTTCAAATATCATAGACTAGAAGAAAAAATGCTCAGTTCCTGACTCCTTCATCACAGTTACTTCTGTGAAATCAGTACTGCCATACAGATTAGAGATCAAAGATTCATAGCTTTTCCTCTAGGAGTCCTTCACTGAGCTCAAACTGAACTGCATTGATGACCGTACCAGCAGAAAGAAAAGATAGGGAGAGTCTGGAAAACACAGCATGGACAGGAGTCTCTTATCCTGCTAAGGATAAGAGCAGGATAAGCTAAGGAACTGGCAGAGAAAAATGAAGAAAGATAAGAATCTTGTGAAGTTTATTATTTCTTTGTCAACTGGTATATGTTAGTAGATCTATTCAGAGGATAGAGAGCAGTTGGTATTCTCTTGTTGCCATGAATGAGAGGAAAGAAGGATAAAATCCCTCTTGGGATCCCTTAGTGCCTCTTTGAGAGAGAAAGAGAGGGAGGAGGAGACCCTCAGCACACATAATGAATTCCTGGGCAGGTGGATTTGCTGGCAGAGGCTGGAGTTGGAGATCCTTGCTAATCCCATAGGATGCACATACCACCCCTTTCTCATGATAGAGCTTTAAGCTGCTGTTACTCTGCAAGCATGGCAAGGCAGTGCAAGTAAAGATGACTCTATAGTCTAAAAACAACCCTTCATTGATTCTAGTCCTGGGGAAACTTTTCTTACTCCCACAGCAAAGGTGGAAAAATTACTGAAAAATTCTCATCCTGATAAGGTGCAATTATGTAAATTACTCTAATTATCTGTATGATAAGCATTCCTTTGAAAGAACAACGTACAATGGAAATGAAGCACAAGAAGTTGGCTACCACAGCCTGGCAAACCTAATTCTAATGTGAATTGCTGTAAACAAATGGGAATATCTTTGATATGAAAGGAATTTTATTCACTGTGAGAAGGCCTGAACTTGCCATTTCACCTTCCCTGTTAAGCTATTAACTTTCAAATAACATGAGTGTCAGAAGTAGATATTTGCAACTTTTTAAAAAAACAGTTTCTTGATAATTTCTCAGAACCTCAGTTTTAGCCCAATATACTCCTTTTTTATGTCTTCCAGAGCAAAACACAATGTAGCCAAGGGACATAAGGTGAAAAAGTACAGGCACAGCTAAATCTTTATTGAACATAGACACATTTGCTGAAAGTTTCTCTGATGCACAGCACACAGGCTGCTGGTCATATCTAATTGCATTAGTCTGTGTTTTGGTCCTGCATGAAAAGGCAGAACACAGAACAATCAATGGATCGGTACAGAACCCGACCTTACCAGAGCACTAGGGCAGCACAAAGTAAGTGTTCTTTCTTCTGTTGACTCTTCGGACTTTCCAAGAGACTCTTCACAAGTGACTTACAGCAAACATGTGACACTCATCTCTGCTAGCTGATACGATGCCTGCTTTCATTATTTCCCAGTGGCCTTCAAGTCTAGCTTATACATTAACCTTGCAGATTGCACACACTAAACTTTACTCAGCTAAACCCACTCCTGAAAGAAAGAAACAAAGAAACAAAAAAACCTCATGTAGTTTTCATTCAGGACTCTCATTCTCCTCATGTTTTAATGCTTTTGACTACTACTTCTCACACTATTTTTTCTTGCACAAACAAGTTTCAAATATCACACCAAAGAAGAGAAAAAGGATTTTTAGTATGTTTAGTTATTGTAAATAAATACATCCATTATGCCCATTCACTCCTTCACCTGGTGGTCTGCCAGCAGGTACCCACAATTCTTCAAAAGGGCTCCATAATACAGCCACAAGAAGGTTTTCCTCCATGCAATCTCAGTTTCAAATTAATGTATTTCCTTCCCATAGAAGCTAGGAAAATCCTGACAGATGGAAGAATCAGTAAACAGCTTCAATCCTGGAATGGCTGCATATTAACTCTATGTCAGGCAGAGATTACAGCTCTAATTTCATAATCTGCCTCTGAAGAGCTACTTCTGACAACACTGCAAGGCCCAGCTCCAGATTTCTCCATTCAGAATTTACCTATACACAGTCTTTATACCTGTGCCACAACACAGCTGTTTTTACAGAATATGAAAAGTCACTTAATTTAGCTTCTTATTGAACATGTTATAATGGAACAGTATGCCTTGTATTAAAAAATATGAAAAAGGATAGTAAACCCTACACAGTTACTATTATTTTAGGATGTTGCAATGAGCATTTCTTGCTAACTGGAAGTGTGACTTGCTCACACAGTTATGATAAAATGTAAAGCTATTTAATTATAATACAATGTAAAAGCTATGGTGATGGAAAGATTTTATTAGCCTAATATAAAAATTAAGTTTTTATTCACTTTGCACTTCTTTGACTGTATTGGTGGAAATTCCAGCTGGTATGTAAGCAGGAATTCTCTTTGGTAACTGAGGTTATTTAAAGCATAAAATCTTGAAATCTTGTGAGGCCTAAATTTTTTTTCCTTCAGAGGGAATTAATTGAGATTCCTTTTAGTTAAGAGCATGCTAAGTAGTAGCTCCTTCTAGCCTAGCATGTAAGTAGATTTTGTCTGCTCCTAAAATACCCTTCCAATCACATTCTGGTGAATAGTTTTATTCTTCTGAAGCCAGTTGATATGTTATTTCAAGCAGAATAAATTAACATAGGTGGTTTGTTCATCTAACAACAAGGACATTCCTTAATGTTCATGGATAATGCTTAGCTTGAACCCAAACTAGAGAGCATATCCTGGTGACAAGAAGGGAAGATAAGTTAGAGCTCACCAGTTTCCTCTGCAGCTATCTTGGATTTGACTACTTGCTCTTCTTAGCATAAGATATCTGTAGCTTCACTTAATGAGAGAAAAAGTATATTAGTTACCAGTTCACTGTTGAAGATTTCTGCACAGTTTCAAATTTCTCTGTCTCTCCTGGTTATATTTAATCATGTCATGATCTCACCTGAGTACCTCACTTAATAGGATTTTGGAGACAACCTCTGCTGTCTGAACGACTAGCACTATGCCACCATCCTACTGGAAGTCACATTCTGGAGTTAGGGAGTTGATTTGCCTGAAACAAAGACAGAAAAGAAATTAATTTACACTCTCAGTCTCTTCTATGCTGCTCTCTTGTTTGACTGTTTTCACTTTCTGTGCACAAAGGAAAAAAAGGCCTGAGCAATGCCAGAAAAACCCTGCAACTTTTAGTAAAACTTTTCTGTAGCACTATTTGTAGAATTATTTGTTATACTGGATTAATTCTGTTACCAATATAATAATACAGTTTTAACTTTCTAGCCCAGAAGGGATGAATGTATTATGAACACACTTCTTCCAGCATAAGAGCAGTACACTGTGAGAAGACCTGTTTCAGTGACAATGTTTAGTTGGGTAGCAAATCTTTCTCAGATGGACAGACCCTCATGAGTGGCATTAAATGACAGGTCTAAATTTATCCTGGAGGTCATAAGTACAGTGGGGACATAAAATCCTTCTTACTAATTATTAGTTACGACTGTAAGCATGCTCAGTTTTCTTTATCATTAAGAAACCCTAAGGATGGAAGAAATCTGGAAGATTACAAACAATGACATCTATCATGCAAATCAACTGGGAGTTTTAATCTTCTGGGGTTTCTTTGTGAGGACAGCTGCCAGCTGCAGATGCTTGGCTGACTAATTGGCTCTAGCAATAAACAATATTTGAGTTTGTCCAGGAAAGGAGCAGAAGGTCTGAGAAAGGATTATCAATATACATTAAAAAAGAAAAACTGATGTGTCTCTGTTGAAATTATTATCTGTGTGATTCATTTCTACAACTGAAAACTGCACTAAACCCAAGTGATTGTTTATATAAAGCTCTCAACACTATCTAACTGAATCTTAGCTATTGGAAGATTATAAAGCAAGTATAGTGTACAAAAATAAAACAAACTGCTACTATAATAAGGAATACTACACTCTCAGGGCTTCATAAAGCAATTTTGCATCCAGGCCTGACTGGCTTACAAGCAAATAGAACTCTTCATCAAAAAGATTGCTAGGTTGTTTAGCAATGTGCCAGCCCCTGAGCTGAGACAATCTATTCTATCTGTAACACTGATACCTCCACAAAGAAGTTGTTGTCAAACTTATTGACAAAAAGTAACAATCTTACACTTCTCAGGAGCTATTACCTGACTCCTGTAATATCTGAAAGTGCTTAGATGCTTCTTGCAGCGATTGTAGAGTTACTGTGCCACAACATTCAGAACTGGATTAGACCTTCCTTGCATTCAGACATGCAACCCCCAGATAGAATTCAGGGACAAATTCTTAAACTGGAGAAAATTACTCTAAAACTTTCAGGAAAAGAAATGAAGTGATAGACAACTTGCAAAGGAACCTGGAAAAAGGAGGATGCAGAAGAAAGCAACTATTAAGAGCCAAGGATAGGATAGAGAAGATTGAAATATAGAGTATTTGTGTGCAGCAACAATTGTTTTAAAAGCTTCTGAATAAAAAATTAACAGCTGATGGCATACTCACTAGGACTTACATCTAGTCTGAGAAAGAGAGCTGTTAAGAGAGTGAGCGAGCCAGCAAGGCAGATGGCTGGTGAAGGAACTGACACTGCAAGAGCTGGAACATTCAGTAGAGAGGAAAAACAACAGCTATACCCATGAAGGGACTGCTGCCAAGCACGTAAGTGAAGTGAGCAGAACACACCATTTCAAGAGTTTCTATGAAAATGTGGATGATGTGCTGAACTGCAGGTAATGTATAGGGCCCCAAGCTGACATAGCTGCATCAGCACAGAAGCAAACAGACAAAGGAATAATTAAAAGTTCGTTACCTGGAAAAACACCAGCAAATAGCTCAGAGTTGTGAAATTATACAAGTGAGTAAAAAGATTTTGCAAGTGAGGAAAGGCTCAATAGGCATAAACTTGAAGAGATGAATATATCACCTAGAATTCATTTGCAAAAGCTACCTCTTGTATTCAATATAAAAAGTGTCAGAAGCTAAGGATTATGACATCACCTCACCACTCCTCCCCAATTTAAATCTGTCTACTAAGAATAAAAGAGTTTCCAGAAAGCTTGCATTTCTTACAGCTACAGATTTACTATCAGTAACATTCCAGACATTCAATACTCAAGCATTCCATAACAGTCAACTCCAACACCTGCATCTTGAAACCCACTAAATAGTTGGAGTCAAGTTTCTACATACTTTTAAATATTTTTATCCACTGCTCTTTACATTGACCAAAAAAAAAAAAAAAACAAACCCTAAAAAATCTGGCTATAACATATTGTTGAAAATAGAGTGAATGAAATGGACAGGGTTTAGGGGTTACAGGAAGAACAAGTTTGAGAACTGAACAGCTTTGCATGCACAAGGAGGTGTCATGAGGTTTCATGAAAACTGATCTCGAATTTTGTACCATCGTGAGGAGAAGCAGTTCTGGCAAAAAAAAAGGGAGGTTTAGAATAATACCCCAGATGAGCACCTTATTTTTTAAAAAAATAGTTTCTACACTGACTTTCAGTTAGCCAAGTTACTTTTTCCTATTTCTTTTCTTTATTACTTTTCCAGCCCATTACTGCTGCCAATCATTAAGAACAAGAGGAAAACTGCATCCTTCCTTTGAGTTCTGGGATGGTGTTTCTGTATTTAGCATTACCACACAGACATACACTGAAGTCCATGTTGTTTCATTAATCGTGCCCTGTATAATAAGTGTTTAAGCTGTACAGTTCAAGAAAAACAGTTCATTGCTGAAGACAGATGTCCAGAAATTCTTTAAGCACTGATGAGTCTATTACCACTTTTGCAGTGGAAAAATGAGTATGGCATGGACAAGTAGAATATTAAAAATCATGTCAAATTTCTTGCCAAATATGATTATCTTTCTGGTATTTGAAAAATTAGATTACTTTTCAAGATGCAAAGGATTTTAATATAGAGATCAGGCAAACTAATTAAATAAACAATATGGGATGGCTCCAAAACATTATAGATCACACATTAATGCTAAAAGCCAACATAATTATGAAGAACTCAAGCCAGGCAGTTTGGCATCAATAAAGGTATTAGGACTTATTAATTATTATCAGTCAAGGCACCTTTTCCCTGGTTTAAGAACTGTGTTGTTGGAAGTTTGTTGCATAGCATTAGAAAGGCACAGGTGAGGTGAAACGAGGCTATTCCTCAAGAGGGCACTGACACTTTATTCTGCGGCCAACATTAGATATCTCCGAACAAATATAACATTGAGGTGAATAACATTACAATTCATCTAGAGGAGAACACCGGCGGAGGTTTCACCCTTCAGCAGAGCCCCTGGCTCCCGGGAACAGGAGAATCTCTGACCGACTCCCCTGAGGCGCCGCCGCCGCCTCAGCGCCCGGGGCATCCCCGCCCTCACACCTCGCTTCCGCCCTCACGCGCGTTTTTAATGCTATGCAACAAACTTCCAACAACACAGTTCTTAAACCAGGGA
>JAHLSL010000036.1:6433008-6546048 GCA_025920805.1 Petroica traversi | reverse complement strand
AGTATTGCATTTGTAGAACAGCTGAGTGAACCTCTGATCAACAAATGAAAATGGCTACATTTGAGTGGATAACTCTCAGAGCATAAGATTTAGAGATATTCACATAGAGGTGATAAGGGAAAAGAGATGAGGTCTTGTTGAGATACCTGCTTTACAGACCTTCTATAAAATTGAGATTAAGGCATCATGCTGTTTCTAGCTTGCCAGTGCTAGCTGGAGTGAATTCTAGGCTTTAAAAAAATTAATGAATTAAATAAGATGGCAATTGTAGAGATTGATGAAACTTGCATGAAGGGAGCTGCCCATAAACACTGTCACTGCTCTGTGAGCTCCAGGTATGATCCTGGGTGGTTGAATGGAGGTTCTATTTTACTTGTCACTTAACTCTGATGCTGTGACATTCTTCTGCTTTTTTGATCTTAATTGCAAGTAAGTTTAATATTAAAGATTTTGACCAGGCTTTGAGAAATTCTTGTGTTCTTGTGTTCCTTGTTAGCCATGGCACAAAGTTCTGGAGTTTGGTGTGTACTATTGCATATGTACACACTAAAAAACATATGTGATGGGTCTCCTGAAGTCAGTGTGCCAAACAGATTCTACACTTACTGATATCGATTCCATGTAGCAGTTGCTAATATTTCATCTTGTGGCTTGTTTATTTTTTAAAAGTAGAACTTGTACACTGAAATGGCAAAGCAGAACCTCTTTTACTCTGTAGTTCCCAAAACTAATTTCCCAGGCACGTGACTGGGTCACTGTGCTTTCTCTCTGTCTCTTATGACACGTGCATTGGGGTCACAGTGCTAAATAAGTAAGGTTGGAAGCAGGTATGTTTTAAAAAACATTTTGTTGCTTTTGGGGTTTTTTTTCAACTTTTTTAGTATCTTCAGTCTATGTGATGAGAGACTCTCCAGGCTAAAGAAGTCTCACAGCAGTCACAAGCCTCATTTTGGACAGAGAATATTTGATGTGCTTATGATAAGACTGAGCATCCTTTTATCACACTTTTAGAGTGGGTGGATAACTTAGCTCTGTTTTACATCTGTTTGTACATCCTCTGAATGTCCTTCTGCAAATGAAAATTTAATTTAGTGAGGTTAATACACTGAATTTGATTCAGCTTGCACCTCACTGACATTGTGAGCCCATTATGGCATCATTACTCTCCAATTACAGGCATGTAGGTGAGAAGTGACCTGGTAATGAAGGGTACACACCCAGAATGGTATAGTGAGAATTTTATATGAGGCTAAAGGGGGGGAAAATCTACACTGATATGTGCCAAAAGGCTGTTTATCATAAGTGATTGTTTTGAAAAGAGTCCCTTAGAAGGGCTTGTGCTAAGCATTACTGTGCTATTGCTGGGATGTGTCTTGGGTGCAGACATCTACAATTTCTATAGTTCTCTGTACTGCATAATACTTGTACAGAAACAAGGTCAAGCAGTTGGGTTTGTTTATTTATTTAACTTCTGAGAGCAATATCTAAGCTACCGTTTAGAATAATCTATAATGGAATGAAATTTTCTGCTTTTGTGCTTTATGTTCTTTTAGTTTTGAAAAATAATATTGGGTTTCAAATGTACTCTAGAAAACAGATAATTACTAGCATTGTTATTTGATCAATTGAATTGTATTCTGTATTTTAAGATATTAAAAACTGACTTTGTCTGCTTTTCCAAAACGTCCCTTTTCTTGTGTGATAGAGTTTTGTGTGAATAACTGTTATGAAATTCTACAGGATACATTTTTAGAGAAACTGTACCTGCTATAGGATACTTTATTGAGACTGTTCTGAATATGCTGCAGTAAACTGAAGGCTTGAGAGGAAGCAGCAGCATAGTAAGTGTCAGTAGGAGGCAGAGTCCATGTAAGTTACATTGTACTGAACCATGGATTCAAATGGATAAGTATTTCCATTCTCTAGGAAGAACAGACCCACAAAGGACTGGTGGCCAGAGAAAATGGAGTAAACCTGAGCAGCAAGGAAACAACTTCTGGTAAAAAAAGTGAAATCTGAGCAAACTGGTAGAAGCAGAGGCAAAAGCTGCACATTCTTTTCAGAGGATGTTTCTGAAAGCTGAGGTCCTTCTGACAGAGGAAGGCATCCAGTGGAATATTAATAGTAAGGCTGTCAACTGGCAGAGTAGCAATGGTGAGTTTTATTTAGGTTCTCTTTTTGTCTTTTTACCAGGTTATCTACAAGTAGTCACATAAAGATTCCAAAGTAGTCAGTTGCAGTGTGCTGTGGTGCTCTGCAGTACTTTGGGGATGCAGACCCATGCTTAATTTCAAGATAATGAAATTCAGTGCTGCTACACAGCCTTAGCTGCAGCAATTCCTTGGTTTATTTAAGTGTGCAGAGCTGCTTGAGGTACCAGTGACAAGTGCAAAAGATACCACGAGAACACACATAGCAGGCAGGAAAAAGTGCAAACCAATTATTTCTGGTAAAGATTCACAATGGCTGAGTTAAAAGTTCTGTGAACAGATGAAAAATATGGTCTTGCACATAGTTTAGTTACTTCTTGCCATTTGGAATAGTTTATTAAATTATTAAATGTCATCTTGCATTTAAATTTGTCCAGCTTTCTGCGCTGGTTTGCTTTCTGGAAAAAATCACTGAAATTTTCTAGGTGCTATGGAGACAGTGCTGATGTCAGAAATGTTTTCAGTGGAGGCCTGAAAAAGGGAGCCAGATGGCTGCAGTTACTGGTGAGCATGGCTGGCTGTTGGTGCACAACCCAGCAGTGCAGGGCAGAATTGCTGAGCTGGCTGTGGGTTGGGTGAGTCAGGCTGGCAGCAAGGTGGGAGAGCCTGCAGAGAGGCAGAGCTGGGAGCTTCCCCTGGTGCTGCAGTGACTTCATGGCTGTGGTGTCCCCAGGAGCAGAGCCACACCACATGGCTGCACGGGCTTCAATTCATGCCAGCTCAGGTGCCTCTCACTTGCAGACCTGGGCCAGAGTACACTGCCTTTTCAGTGGCTCTTTTTCTGTCCCAGGATGTTGAGAAGTGTCTTTCTGGTACTTATATTGTCTTGACCTTTAGAGATGTTTATTTTCTATGTGGCTTCTCAACTCATGGGCCTATTATCAGACCTGTTGACCCAGGCTGAAGAGACAGTATATGTGTAGCTTGAAGTGCCTCTGTTAATGAAATAAATGCTTGGGGTTTTTTAAGTATTAAACTCTTGGGTGATGTTAAATGCTGTTGCCTTTAAAAACTTATCACAGTATCTTGCACTGAATTGGAACCAAACCACAAACAGTACCACCAAAAAAGCTTTCCAAATTCCAGACTTCTCCCACACTCTGAGAAGAACCTCCTCCTCTTGAAACCAATTTTCTGCAGTTGACATCAATGCAGAACTCTGCTGCTGAGGTCACTGGTTGGCTCTTGAGTCAGCCACACTGCATGCTTCTCCTGCTCGCATCTTAAGCACGTGGGTGACAGGATCTTGCCAGCTGCTCTGCCTGGCTTATCCAGTGTCACTTGCTTTTAGTTTTTGTTCTGAAGTACAGATGAGCAACGAGTCTTGGTGGCTTATTTATCGAGCTTTCTAATAGGCTTCTTTTACCTTCCCTTGTGTTTAGAAGAAGATGCTTCTAAATGTTTCTTGAGGTCACCTTTCTTCCTTTCAAGTCCATCCCTTTGAAATTCTTATTTGCTGTGATACCTTTAAAGATTTTACAGTGATTAAACAGTGCTTATCATGATGTTCACTTGTATTTTCCAGTCACTCTGTTCAATTGTCTAAAAATAAAATGAAATATTCTGTAAGCTCTTCAGAACAGAGACTGGCTTTTTGTGCAAATGTTTAACACTGCAGGGCCCAGAAATCCAGGTAAGGAAAAAAAAAGGGTTTCCAGGTATGAATTTTTTTTTCATAGGAAGGTAAGTGTGGGGTGCCTCCAGGAATCATTTCTTCAGAATTAAATGTGCATTAATTCTAATAATATGCAATGATTTTTAATCAGGCTGACATGTCTACAATGCAAAGATCAAGGTTTTTTATCAGTGGTATTTAGGGCACCAGTAGCATTTATGTGAGCTAGATGGTCTATGTGACAGAATGATTCTGCTGGAAAGCTACAATTATTCTGTAAACTTTAAAATCCAGAATTTAAGATGAGAAAAGGGTGAGAATTTCTGCATTTGATTGGCTTAGGCTGAAAGCTAGAGAAAAAGCAGTTTGCCTTTTATGCGTTCTGTCAGCTACAACAATGCTAACCAAAGAAAGTGTCATCTCCCCAGAGTCTCTTTTCAGACAAATGTGCTATAGGGCAATAATGAATCTTAAAAGAAATTCATGATCAGAAAAAGCAGTGTTTTGCATATAAATGTCTCTAATGGAGCTATGAACATCAGTCTTTTGCTCTATTACTTTGAAAAATACCATGTGAATCCTTGTAGCTTTTAGTAATTCAAGACATGAAAGGTGTTATTTGTTTTTATTTGTGTTATGTTCCTTATGAAATATTAAATAATCCTTTGGCCAAAAGTACTATTAGCTCTTTGAGACTGTACAGAAATATTATTCATAACTTCAAAAGCTTAAGTTGCTAATGGGTGACTTGGATAAACTGTGATCAGCAGACAGCAATTCCTACTGATCTCCTAGGCAGGAATTCCTACAGGTAAGTAGATTAAAATTTGTAAGGAAATATACTTCTCCAGTATTGTTGACCTGATGAATTTCTTAAGAACAAAGTTATACTTTAAAGCCCCAATAAGATTTTGAAAATTTTTCTCTTAGTTTTTCTCTTTGCATCATTTGTCATTATCTTTAAGGCCTACACAGCACAGTTTTCCAGCTCATCTTTTTAGCCATGGGGAATAAAGTAAAAAACATTCTATTTTAAGAGAATTAAGATCCCTGTAATTTGCTGGAACCGTAAAGAAAAAACTCCTAGCTCCAACTAAGTTAGGAGTTGTTAATTTAAGTCTATTAGATCAGCATTAAATTTAAAAGAACGTTAAGACTTTTTTTTCTGTATTGCATGGGAAATTGGTGACTGTTTTAATTGTCCATCTTCATGCCTCAGTCATCCCCAAACTCTGCCCACAGAGTGTGTCATCAGGAAAATGAAACTGTGCTGAGATTCTGCTGCTACATGTGATTGAAACAAATGTTGACACTTGGAAATTTCAGAAGCACATATACAAGCTGAATTCATTGCATAGGTTTTTTGGACCAAGGAAATATTTTACTCTTCAAGTTTTTCCAAATTCAGCTGTTGCAAAATGCTACTCTTAATACTTATTTTTAGAAAAGCAGGAATAAGTGATAACCTGCACATGGATCTTTTTGTTTGTTGTTGTTCCTCCTTGCAGAGCACATCTCCAGGGAATGACTTACAGGATGATCTGACTGGAAAGATCTGTGTTCCATTAAGACTGTGGTAGAAGAAGCAATCCAGCCTATTTAGCAAATAGAAACTTTATCCCATTGTCTTGTCATTGTGTTCCAATGGTGTTGGCTGAATAAGATGATAAAATAAAGGGGATTTGGGACATAATGTCAATAGATTGTTTTCTGTGGTTCTGCAAAATAATGACAAGCAGTTTCCTTTCTTCTTGGGTGTAACTCTGACCTGGTTGTGTTGTGCACAATAGATATTTTCCCCAGTTACAGTTTTCCACTGGAAATAAACTTCTAAAATTTAAGTCACTCAGGATTCCCTGTCACTTCTTTCAACAGGGAGGGGATGATAAACTGAGATGAAAAGCCCTAATTGCTTTCTGCATTATGTTTTCCTTTGCTATTAGGAAGTATTGTAGTGATGGCTGTGTGTTTCTAAGGCTTTATGCAGTGATTCTCTTTTCCTGACATAGCTGGGCTCCAGTGGGGACTGCAAATATTTTTGCCTGAAGGCAGAGCCAGTTATGATGTGGCTGATGCTGGCCAGTGCTTATTTTGCTAGTGTTTGGCAGCCAAGAGAATCTGGTCACTGGCTACAGAAATAGTGTCGAGTCCTTTGGGATGACAGTACTGATTCAGAGGTAAGAAGACTGATTTCAAGGTTTACTGCAAGTCTGAAGCTGGAGGAAGTGCCCTGATGGATAGAATGAGCACCTGGTACTTAAATGTGCAGGCATTATTTGCTTTTCCATGTTCAGCTTGCTTATCACAGATCTGGATTCCAAAATAGAGTTTCTTTTGACTCGGTTTCTCTCTCCTGAACTATTTTAATGATTTTTTTTATATAAAGTTTTTTTATAAAAAGAAACAATAAATTAATATCTGACCTAAATCTACCTTTTGCTTTTGCCAATAAAAATCTGCAGATAAACTGGTGTTGCACTCCAACTTTCAGAACCAGAGGAATTTGCAAAAGGTTAATGGTTGTAAATATTTGTGAAAGTGTTTGTTGCTAGACTGTATTTGTGGACTCTAAAGATTATGGTGTTCTTTGAAATGCCTGTGGAACTACTCTTTGGATGACAAATCTTTCATGTTTTCTCAGAATCATTACGAGAGACTGGCAAACACTCTAGAGAGGGGGAAGAGAATATATGGGGAAATAAGGCATGTTCAGTTCGTAGTAGAGATTTTTTTTGTTGTTGTTGTTCCTAAATATTAGAATGAAACTTGAAACTTTACCAATATTTCACATTCCTATTTTTGCCTATTAATAATCACCAATGTATTCTTCATTCTTTACTGCTCAGCACTGAGAAAGAAAAAATATAAATATTTCAACCGTACTTATTGATTCTAATGTCTTCAATGTACTGTATTACAATCAGAATTGCAAGGGTTTTCATGTGTCACATCACCAGAGAAATACTTATCCTTAACGTGTTATACCTTTTCTCACTTTAATAGTCATCTCATAGAACTGTCAGATTTATAGTTACTGCTCAAGCTCTACAGTAAAGCAGAATTTACATGAGTTTCCTATTTCTAATCCCTATTTGAGATAGCATTCTGTGTAGCATGCTCTCTTTTCCTTAGTAAATCCTGCTTGAAAGACTTGACTGGTTTCAGAAATTAGTTCTGCTCATTGTCGACTTCACAATTCTTTGTTTTCCTTTGCTGTAAATCTGACTTCTGAAAAAAATCAGTTTTTCAGACAAAGGCAAAATAATCTTTTTTTTTTTAACCTTTTGTGCATGGAACTTCATTCATGCTATTACTGCTCATTATTAAAAAATGCTGAAATTTGATTTTAATTGAGTTTTGGGGGAGTGAAATTTACTTATTTTAGACTGCCTTTGTGTTAAAATGTGGTTCTTCAAAAACACTGAAGAGGCTTAATGTACTGATTGTAAGATTTAGGGACTGAGAGTGTGGATTCCTTCCCTCATATTATTTCATGTTTTCTCTGTGTTTCATTGAAGTCTTGCTTCCATCTCCCTTTAGAAAGACTTACAAATTATCCCTGAAAAATGTGCTGATTTATAGGTGATAGGCAGCACACACAATGTTTAGCTTTGGGTTTGGGTGTTTGAGTTGTGTGAGGCCTTGTGCTGCCCCCCTATAGGAAAACTTTTGTCAGAATATTCTTTACTGCCAGTACTTTCTGAAAATATAAAGATGTTTTTTAGATACCCAGGTGTTTTTCTGTTCATGACTGTGTTTTTCTACAGTTTAATTAGAGCTGAATTTTTAAACTGGCATGGATTTATCAGTACAAGTGACCTTTTCTGCTGGTATGTTCCATAGAACAAGGACAAAGAAACAGGTGTTCTGGCAGAAAGTTCAAAATAGAATAATTCAAAGTAGTTTCAAAGGCTGAGGGAAACACAGGTTACATTTCTGTGAGTAGTCAGCTTGTGCAGCTTTGTGCAACTACAGCTAAAACTGTGTGTGCCCAGCATCTCACCTACTCCTCTGCACTTCTTTCCCCTTTTCAGTGCAAAGACGTGAGCACTTCCATAAGAAGTGTATTTCAACTTTGTGAGTCTGAATAAAAATAGTTGCTTTACAGAGGTCAGAGCAGTCTGCCCTGCTATGCCCAGAACACTTCTTGGATATATTTGAAAGCAAAGATGAGCAGAGCACATTTGGCTGTGTCTTTTATCACTTTTAAACTCAGTATGGTCAAACGTAGAACAGTTTTGTTTGGAATAGGTTTTGTCCACACCTAATTGCTTGTAAGAGATGCAGTTGCTAATTCACAGCACAGCTAAATGACTGCCAGCTCCTCACAGGGACTGGTGGCACCAGCAAGATGTGCTTCATTTATCACATGCACTTTATATGACTTTCATTTGGAAAGGGGAGCAGTCTATATTTACTGTCTATATTTACTCCTTCTTGATGTCAGTTGGATGTTGATGTGTTGTTAACTCTGATGCTTGTGTTAAAGGCAACAATTAATTTAAATAATCAGAACTCAAAAGAGGAAGAAGCAACATATTTAGGGAAAGAGAGCATTGAAGTGTTACTTAAAAACAAAAAAAGACGTCTGATAGAAATAAAAATCGTGGTTTACAAAAGGTTACTCCTGCCTTCTGCCTTGTTTGCTCAGGTGAACTGTGATAGGAAGTGCAAAATATTATGGAAATAAGTGTTTCTTCAATTCTTAAAGGCCATTAGAATTATGAATACCAATTTTTTGTGGAATGATGGTAAGAAATTATTAGTTTGCCATTCCTGTATCCTGCTTATATGCCTACAGTTAATGTCTTACCACGTATTTCTTTAGCCTTAATCCAAGAGAAAGCAAACCAACTTCATGTATAAGCCAGTTCAGATAAACAATGAAATTGTTATGTACTTAGAAATTCCAACACTTGTACTACTGTTCCTGGGTGAATTTTGCCTTTAACACACTGCAAGGAAGTCACGTTTCAGAAGACAGTTACAGTTCTTTGTATATATGCAGAATTATTCAATTAGGAATGACTAAGCCTAAATAAAGTGTCAGGTGTTTCTGTCAATGATATGGCTCAGAAGCTGCTTCAGTGTAGGTTAAAAACAAACAAGGATGTGTAGTCTAGCTAAGGTTTTGGACTTGTGCTTTCATATTCCAACTGATGACTCAGTGATATTATGGTGTACTGTGGAAATGTGCTCTGACACATGGTCATCCATCACTATGAGTCTGTGATCCCATAATAAGAAGTACAGAGATTAATGTTTTATTACAGCGGGGTAGCTTTTACAATTACATATGTAATGAGAGAGGGAGCAGGGGGATTGCAAAGTCTCCATCTTTCTAGAATTAATATGGAACTCAAATGACCTAAAAATAAAGAACATTATGATCCTGGAAAAATTAGCTGGCTTAAGTTTCATTCTTCCCCCCATCATGGCTCGTTAATGAGGAAAATCCTTTCCATTACTATTTAGTACAAAATTATATTCAGCAAGAACAGAGAGTGCTCATATCTCCTAGATGACACTGAACCCTCCCAACAGCCATACTGAAAAATTTTATCTCTGCAATGAAATGACTGTAGTTCACACTAGGGTTCTTTCACTATAGTTTGTAGTAGTGAGGTAGTTCCTTTCAATATTTGGTTCTTTGTATTCTTCACCTTAGAAATTTCTTATAAGATGGGAAGAACAGGACTGTGCCTGCTTGGTTCTGCTTTCTGTCCTGCTCCTGGGCTTTTTGAAATTCACAAGCATGGTCTGGTATAAAAGGTGATTACTCCACAAGTCAATGCTATTTTCCCTAGTAATTTACAGTTATAAATGGTGGGACAGTTTTTAATATCGTCTGTTCATTCCCTCGAATTGACTAATACTGATTAGTAAAATCAGGTTTGACCTGAATATTGGGGAAGAGCAAGGTAAGAAAATCTACCCATAGTGACCAGAGTAATTCTATTTTCTTCTTTGCTTCAAATTCAACACCTGTTCTGGATATGATAAACAGAGCCACTGATTTAACTGTGTAGCCCTTAAAATCTGCTAATGGTCACTGAAAGCTACAAGATGGGAATTATGTACCTGATTGATGCTTGATTCGGTCAGTAACAGAATCATTAATTTCTTAAGATGCAACTAAACAACTGACAAACAGCCTGCTACACGTTCTACAGCTGTCTCCTGAAATGGTAAGAGATCAATAGGCCTTTAAGGTCAGGGAGTGGGGCAGTTTAAAAAAAGCCAGTCAAACTCAGGAACAACTCATAGTGAAGAAAGGTCGTGGAAAGGAGAGAGAAGATGATTATCCAGCCAGCATCACAGCTTATCAGGGACACAACACTAATGCAGCTAATCTGTATAAACCTATTATAGACAGCAACTAAAAATGGGGGGAAAGGCATGCTCCTGAAATCTGGGAGCAAGGAGAAATCCACTATTTGTTGATTTGGATGGATGGAGCTTGCCAATATCAGCACATCGCAGTCAGTGGATAACTCAGCAGGTACCTTGCTGACTTTATAGCTGATGTTTGGGAGGTGGGCACAGTGGTAGTAATGATCCTCATGTCTGTTGTCTGTCTCTCTGTTGTCACTGTGCAGTGTAATAGGATTATGATTTAGGGAACAGCCCTAAACTTATTGAAATTGATAGGTATTTTGTTTATCTGCAACTGTGTGCTCAGATTGGGTCCTTCAATGTCCCATTTTGTAAAGCAATTTAAACATTCTTGAACTGTCTTCAAGCTTGATGCTTTCCCCCACTGAATTGCTGTTGGGAGAAAATCAAACATAGCATCTGTTTCTCATTGACAGAATTAATAAAATAGAATGCAGACAGGATACAGAGCAAGTGTAATTTCAGCACTGCTGGTATACATCATTCTTCCCTAGCAAAGGAAGAGACAGTTCAACTTGATATCCTGAAACAGCCCTCGAGGTGAATTCCTTTAAGTAAAGCTGTCAATTTCATCATTACATCTCAAGTTTTTATCAGAAGTTCTAATGGAAATATATATGTAGCTTCTGTTATCTATTCTCCCACTTTAAGGAGAAGGAAAGGAAAAAGAGTCTGATGCCAGAGTTGCTAGATTGATGTCAGAATTACCTGTTCCACTTCAGGGACTTGCATACTTGGTTGCCTGCCTGCTGTTAAACGTAACTGGGAGTTTTAAAGGGCTGTTAAATCCTGTGAAGGTGCTTGCTGGGCTATACCATCATTTTTCCTCTGCTCACTGCTTTGCTCCGTGATGGCTAAAACATTTAAGACCCTAGTTTGAACCGTCTATTAAATAGACTCAATATGAAATTGTGGAACTGACTGGGTGCTCAAATCAGCAGATAATCTTTTGAATGGACATAGTGGCATGTTCAGACCAAGAATGATGAAGTGCAGTAGAGAGTTAGAGGTTTTTGAGAGTCTGTCTTTTAATTAAACTACCCCGTCCCAAAAATCATAATATGCAGAGTGGAAAATTAAATCAGCTCATGTTAGTTAGGGCCTTACCACTAAATCAGGTTTTTTGGCACCAGAATAAAACACTGTAGGAGATGGATATGGAACAATTTCCACTTGGACTTTTATTTCAGTTGAGAGTTTGAGATAATTATTGCAAAATTACTGTGGATCTTTAGGGAAATAAGTCCATAAAAACTTTAGATTTACTGCTTTTTTATTTATGTAATTACTGTCTTGCTATAATAAAATATATTAAAATATTGCTTAAAGTATATCTTGTTAACCTCTCAACAATCCCAGACATTTTTAAGCAGCAAAATTAACATTTGTTGAGAGCAAATAAAATTTTCAAGTTAGAAAGAGCTTATAGAGGGTTGCAAACTGTGCAGGATCATTTTTCATCCATTTTTCTTTTTTATCACAGTAATTAGGCAAGTTGCCAGGCAGCACAATGGAAAAGACATTTTCTTTAATAGAATATTTTTTTTACAGGCACTGCTGGTCACATACAGACATCTCCTGTATTTTTGTTCCTGGTGATGCTCTCTTCCTGGTTGTATTTTCCATGGAAAAGCCTTTAGGTCATTAATTACTTTTTTTGATAAATTACCTACAGGTTATTTGGGGTTTGAGCCATGTCAGTTAGTAAGACAATTGCTCACACTGGCCAGAGTGTTTCTGGTGGTTTTTTGTCTTTGAGGTACCATGAGGATATTTGGTATGGAGCAATGTTAATTAGGATGCTGCACAAAGAACATTCTGGAATAACATGTGCAAGGAACTGTCCTGCTTGTTTGCATGACTATATGATGCTTCTGCAGCTCAGGTACCCATCTCTGTAGCTCCCTCTGGTTTCCAGCATGAGTCTATGTCAAGAAAAAAAATGCTTTACTGCAGTGGTTCCTTAGCTCTTTGTTTTAAATCGATTATCTATCATTGTAGGTCTGCCCATGTTTTCAACATTATTTTCTTTGGCTGAAACATTGAGAGCTCTTTGCAGATAACCAATCTGCAGAGAAGGGTTTTTGTGTTCTCTCTGGTTTAAAAAGCTGTAACACCATTTAACTCCTGTTACTGGCCCATGGTACATGATATTTCTAGAAATTTTAATGTGATTTTATGGTATTTCTGATTTTATTGAAATCTAGTCTACATGTTGTGTGAATTTGATAGTGTCTGTTTTTTAACTCTGTTACTGTAGTTCAATATTAGAGTAGGAATAATCAAATCTGGACTTGATTTTTAAAAAATCAGACTCTCAGCATTATTGATTCACTTAGTAGTTGGAGGTACATTTATTTTCCTTTAAATATTTTAAGGCCTAAGTTTAAGCTTGCAGATATAAAATTTGAGTTGTTTGGAATTAAGATGGTAGTAAACAGATAATTTGAGTTTAACCAGTTTTCATGGGTTCAAAATGCATGACCTTGAAAAGATTTCAACATCACTGATAAGCTATTTAGCAGAAAGCAGCCAACCTCTTCTCTTCCAAAGTCTATTGTGAATTCAAAAGTCTTCTTTTCAGTGCTGTAAATAGTTTTTTTACAATAGTTCAGTGAGTTACTTAGCAAAAGTATGCCTTAACTATTGCAGAGGTAACCATCTTTTAATGTTTATTGTGCCTTTTAATTTAGACTTTAATGTAGCCTTCTCAGAAGGATAAAATACAGAATACAAAATGTGTGTTAGGTTTTAAAACTTTAAAGGTTTTTTGTGGGTTGAGCAAATTTTGTATTAGGCTTTAGACTTTACAGATTTGTTTTGAATGGAGCAATTTCTGCAACTAATTGCATCCAAAGAATCTGTGATGGTGGTTACTGAGACAGCTCCTTCTTTACTTTCCATTTCTGCAAGTGAAATGCTAACATTTTGCAGGATTGCTGCCATCTTCCAGAAAATCTGTGCTTCTTTTTGTTCGTGGAATGAGTTGAGTGGTTTTGTCCATTTTAGATAAGCTCTACAGCCCTTGATATCTTTTCATCATAGCACAGTAGTAAGTGCCTGAGATAGACTTGGCTTATGTACAGTCTCTGAATAACTGGAATCTGGACAATGGGTGTTGTGAGTGCATGTGATTGGATGTACTATTACAAGAAATTGTAAAAATAATAATGTGCAAGCTGGTGGAGAACTTGGTTTTGCTGAACTAAAGGGAATTAACTTGAGGATACAGAGGAATCGTTTACCTGTGACTCTTAATTGCATTTTGAGTTGATACTTCACCTAACACACTTGCAGTGCTTGACTGTGGGAGGGGCATGGCCTCATAAAAGATCCACAAAATTACAGTGACAGAATGGAACCATGGGGACAGGAATGCCTCCAATACAGAGCTTGTGCTGCTTCTGCCCTGTGCTTGCAACTTGACCTCATCCCTTCTGTGATCTGCATCAGAAAATGCTGCTGGGAGGGCATGGGATCTGTAGTTCCAGGCTGTTTTCACTCTCTTCATTTCTAGTTAAAGGCCAATTTCTCCTGGTACGGTTAGACTTTGGAGAGTGCAGTTAAATACAAGTTTTGTTCAAAATTACTTTATTTCAAAATTTGCATTCTAGGCATGGGGGTTTATTTTGATTAATATTTTATATATATTAAAATTCAAAGAGACTGAGTGGAGAATTGAGGTCATTTTTGTATGCTAAAGAGAGTGATTTTAGTATTAATGTTTCTAAGAGTAGGAAAAAAGATCTACAATTAAAATTAATTACATATAAAAAACTACATTTGAAGTTGCAAGTAAAGAAGATATTTAAGGTTTTGCTCATGGAAAATATAGCACATCTTCCACTACTTAGCTTTATGTGTACAATATACTGTCTTACTTGAAGATCTCTGTTGGGGTGGAACAATTTCTCCTAGAGTATACAAAGCTTAATATTATTGTCTGGCACACATCCTACTGAAGGACCTGGGAAGTGTCAGAAGTTTGGTTACTCAGGCTGAATTTTTTTCAGTTTCTTGCTTAGTTTGTATTAGTGATCATATAGCATGTGCTTTACAGGCACGTCTGTGTATGCCATGTACCTGCTGACATAATTTTTTTATTGCAGTGTGTCTCCACCTTCTTGATATAAAGTAACCTTATTCACTACAGAAAAATAAAAAAAGATAGTTGTGAGTCCTGTTACTTTATTGAAAGCAAAATCCATACGTGCTGTTTTGCAATCTAATCACAAAGGCTTTTCTTTGCAAAAAATAGGATTAATACTTGAATATTCGTTCTATCTTCATTCTTCCCTACCATTTTTCCATGTTTATACATGTGTTGCAGACCAAGTGTGACTTTTTAAATCAACTTTTGTGAAGCTTTCATGGATGACATTCTGTTCCCATAAACTGCAGCTGCAAATGGGGAAAAGAGGTCACAACCAGGGGAAACTGTTCATAGGCCTCAGATATCTGACTTGTATTTGCCTGGTTGGTAATTGGGTAGAAGTCAGTGTGGTACCTAATCTGAGCAGAAACTGCATCATTTTCTTCAGTGGTTCCTTCTAAAGAACAATCTGAGAACTGAGATTCTACAGCAGCTGCTGTTCTTGTGGCCCTCAACGCTGATAGAAGTTGTTCACTGTTCCCTTCAATCTAAAAAAGATCAACTAATACATTCTGGTAATGACTTTTTAGCTTGTAGTGACAGCATGCGTGTAGATATTTCATCTAAAAATTAATCTGAAATTGAGGTCCCTGTTAGGCAGCTGATGCTCTAAATCTTTGCTGTTTCTTTCCTCTTCTGCTTTAAATGCTGCTGGGAAGGCTCAGAAGCTGGGTAGTTTTCCAGCCAGTAGGATGAAGTAGTAGCTGCACTAGAGCAGTTCCTTAGCTGTAGTTTCTGAGCCCAAGATTGGTGTATTGTCTTATTTGACTGAATTAGGTGGAAGTTCTGTTCAGACTTCATACAAACAGGAAGGACCTTCCCTACACAGAGAAGCTGTTTCATTATGTAACTTATTTTATAACTCTTTTCTATGTATGTGAAATGTAATTATTTCTCAAAATTGGGAGTCACCTTAAAAAAACTATATACAAAAACATTTTGTTATTCTGACTATGAAATATACAGTTGGATTATTTCAGACACATGTGAACCAATTTAAAATAGAAAACCAATAAGTGCTTTTCATTAAATCTTTTGATATTTATTGACTGATAGCTATGCATGAATACTTATATTTTTAAGAGGAAAAATGATTTCATGCTTTCATTTATTAAAAAAAAAGTTTAATAATCTTCATTTGTTTGACTCAGAGATTTGCTGTCTCACTTTTGAAAAGCCCATTGTCTGCTTCGGAGAGGTTCTTAATAGAGCTTTAACAGGAGACTAACTTTGAACAGCCAGAGATATTTGAATAAAAAGTTTTCTCATTCTCACTCTAGCTTATTTAAATTTTAAGCTTTAGAACTGCAGCAAGAAATTTGAAAATTTCTACTCTGCCTCTGCTGCAACTTTAGGCTTTGAATTTATTCTGTAGCAGCAAAATCTTGTATGTGCTACTGATTGCCTATCAACATAATAATTATTTGTTACTATACACATTACATGACTTGTAGGGAGGAAAAAGTTATATACTTAGATATTTTACACACAGACTGGTCTAAAATGTTTGAAATACTAGGTTGTTGTCATTCTTGAATTAACTTCTGTTTGATCAAAATGATGTTGAGTTATTCCTCAGTAACTTAGAGTTCTATAAATCTAATTTCTACTTAAGAAACAATAGACTTACTTATGCATTAACAACAGAGGACTGAAAGAAAACCTGAAACATCAAGCGCCAACCTTGCATCCCATTTAGGCAAGGCTTTTTTCACTCTTTTTCGAGGTCTTGTGTAACTGCATGAAGATCCAGGCCTAGGAAACAGGCTGAGTTAACTGGGTATTTTTTCCTGAGGAAACTACTCTGTTTTATTCATAAATGTGAAAAAAATGGATTAGCACTTGAGCCCTAGCTGATAGTTAAAGGAAGAGCTGCAAACACCCAAGTTCTGTCCATGTTTCCTATTTGGGGAGCAGAAATTTGTCATTGCTTAGTAAATCCAATGTGCAGGGAACTTGCATGCAGTAAAACAAACTGTATGATTACATTTATAACAATGTCACTGATTCCATGTGGTATGAAAATGGAATTGTATGCCTGATTGCACGTTGAAGTGTAAATTAAAGCCAAGTCTACTGGTCCAACTCTTTGACTGCTCAGCAGCTGGTGATGAGCAGGTGCTTTATAGCTGTGTCTTCCCAGCTCTGCACAGCTGAGAAAAGCAGCAGTTGCCCTTTCCTCCCTAAATCCAGTCCTTGCTGAAGAATACTGTAGAAATGGACCTTCTTGATGACTTTCTGCATACATGAATCATGAGTTATGTAGAAAATATGGATTAACTGGAAAAAAATCATTTGCTGATTAGGATTTTTTTTCAGGTCAGGAAAAACCAATTTTGAACCAAAATTAATGAAGCATTATACTTTTATATTTTCAAAATTGAATATCTAGGACTCTCATTAAAAATTCTTTTTTTCAGTTGTTTTCTGGAGAAAATTTCTAAAATCAAAATTACTGACTCTGAAATCAAATTAGGCTAGAAGGGGCGGAGAGTTGAAAATTTTCTTCTTCTAAGGAAATATTTCAGTATTTTTAGAACTTTGGCTGTCTTGAGAAAATAATTCCATAGATTTTCACAGGAGTTCACAGAAAAGAATCTTGCATATTTTAGACTACTTTTAAAACCTAGACCCAAATGTACTTTCAGATGCCAGTATAGCCATGACAAAGGTGAGATCAGGGTCTGCTGCAATAGTGAACCATGCCTAAATTTTCATTCTGGGCAATTTATTAGTAGATAGATCTCATAGAGACTAATAATTTTGGCCAGAATTGTACAAAACTGCAAGAGGTAGTGACGGCTCCATGAAAGTTTGTCTTGTCCATTTGGGTCGGCAGGAACTTTCAGCAAGGCAGGGAGGTGGTGAGGGATAAAACGAGCTCTGGAAATCTGAGAGGGCTCCGAGCAAGAGCCTCAGACAGAGCTCCAATCTAAACACTGGTGCGGGGATGGAACTGAGCAGTGCTGTGTGAGGAATGGCAAGGCTTCAAGTGGGAGGGGAGAACAGATCTGCTCTTTCCCACAGACTTTACAGTGCCTGTTTTAGCTCTCTTGTCACTTTTGAGGACAATTCTCTCATCTCCCCTGAACCACTTTCTTGGCGCTTTTTTCACCGCACAGTCTTTTGAAATCTACAGAGGAGTTGGCTTTTTTGGGTGGAAGTACATGTGTGTTTTGCTTTCTTTGGGAAATGCTGTCTTTTAAAATATTTTAATTACTTTTTTTGCATTTAATTTCTCCTACAGCTTGCTTCATTCTGGATTGGGTACTTGTTTCCTTTTTTGTCCTATTTGGGCTTAGTTTCTTTTTTTCCTGTTTATTTTGCTCATAATTTTGCTGTTGAAGTTTTCCAAAGACCTTCACAACAGGCTCACAATTTTAAAGTATTTTTTGTGTTTGGAAACAATAATGTTTGTGTCTAGGGAGTCTTTTCATCTCTCAAAAGTTCACAGACATTGTGGGCTCAGGTTATCAATAATCCTCTGAGCCATACTCACAGTAAAATGTTAAAATTGTATTTGCAGGTGTTGCTTGCATAAAGCCAAATGTAATTGCTAGAGAAGACAGCAGGAAATGGAATTCACTTGTACATGTACCAAGTTCACAACTGACTGCAGTGATGAGCAGCAGGACTCTTGTATGTCCAACTGTTCCCCTGCAGAAAGTCTCAGAATGGTTCTAGAACCTGTCATCAAAAATGTGTCCTATTATTGCAAAGGTTGAACTTCTCCCATGTAGAGGAGTAGTTAAATCACAGTTGGTAGTCCCAAGCTTCCTATTTTGTTTAAAGTCAGATTTGACCAA
Source organism: Petroica traversi (assembly GCA_025920805.1). Lineage (NCBI taxonomy): Eukaryota > Metazoa > Chordata > Aves > Passeriformes > Petroicidae > Petroica > Petroica traversi. The sequence continues at coordinate 6,527,868 of JAHLSL010000036.1, read as the reverse complement.
AATATTAGCAACCAGCATAGCTTTTCCCTTTGCTTAACCACAGGGAACAAATCTCAGGTTTTTAACTGCTGCTAATCTGTTGCTGAATCCCACTGAGGAGAAAAGGTTGCTGCATAATGATTTCCAAATAGGTCTTTAAAATTAGAAAACAATATGTTTATTGGGAAATTACCCAAAGTTCTTATGTCTAGTATTAAATTTGAAAGTTTTGCATTAGAAATATTTTGTGGAGCATTATTTTGTCCATGCTGCAGTACTCTTTAGACAGAAATTTATTTCAGGGACTAATAGCATACTCATGGTTTTGTGCGGAAACACTAAACTACTGGGCTTGGGAAAGTCACTTGGTTTTGTTTTATTTTACCAATCTTCTCAAATTCTCAAGGATTTGGTAATAGAATGTATTCTGAAATGTTTACACCAAGTAGCTGTGTAATCTTGATAAAAATAGGTTGCTGGGAGGACTTTTTTCTTTTCAGGAAAGCTGTTTATAGCTCTTAAGTCTAGAAAGATTGGTGCATGAAAATTTACTTATGGAAGAAGAGATGGGTATTTATAAGATAAAAATCTTTTTTAGTAGCATTGCAGAAGCTTTTTCTTCCTTGAAGTCTTATACGAATAGTCACGTTACTATTATATGTTTATATAAATATCGTAAAAAATGAAGATTTTAAGCCTTTAGGAAGTCAGTGTGTTCAGATACCTGTGGATTTAAGACATCTGCGCATCTGCAGTTAACTTTTCTCTATACTATACAAAAATGTTGAATCAGTCAGCACCTCTGAAAACTGACATGGAGAATATGTCTTTCTGTCTGGCTGATTCAGAACCAAGTGGTTCAGAAGCACAATGAAAAGCAGTCATTGTTTTGTCTTATCACTTTTGAGCCATATGTTCCTTTACTCAACTGAACTGGTGACTGTATAAAACTATACAGTCTTCTCTCCAGGATTGTCTGGAGCTGTGTGTAAAGGGTTTCTGACAGGTGTTTGTAGTAACTGTTCAGCTTAGAACGTGATTGTACATTTCATTTCGCTTTTGGCACTTTTTCTGCAAGAAGTTTCTAAAGCGATTAGAGCATATTTTGCTTTGGAAATGTTGATTGTAAAGCCCTGATTACTGCAGGTAGTACTTGAGGTGCTCAGTGATTCCAAATAGGATTTGAGGAACCTGATGGTAGAACAAAACCATACAGCTAAATGTCAAGAATGAGGTAGTGATAAAAAGCAAAACCTTTCACTACCCGATTACCAAAATCAGCTTTAATGGTCATGCTTTGCTTAGCAAAGGTAAATATGTACAACTCCGAAAATGCAGTTGTTGCACAGTTCTTTTTCAGCAGAAATCTGCTGTTTCTCTTGAAGTTTCCTCTTTAACAGGTACTGCTGAAACTTGTGAGAGAATAGTAAATATGTCTCATATGACATATGAAAGAGAGCAAGGCAAGCATACATACTGATGGTAAAAATAAATTTTTTTTGTTGAGGTTTTTTATTATTGTTATTTTGTGGGCTTGTTTTAAGTATATTGTACCTGGAAAATGCTGAAGTGTGGAATATCTCAGTTGTGGCAGAAATTAATGGCAGGGCTGAGTGATGCAGTTGGAAGTACAAAACAAATGTAATGCAATTTTTTTTGGCTTTGGTGACTTGTACTCATCAGGAAAATCTGAGGCGTCTATTATGAATGACAAAAGTGCCAGTGAATCCAGGCTTGGAAACATAACTTTTGATTACTACAGGGAATAGTCTACTTGATTTGTTGGGCAAGATTTGCCAAGAGTATAATGAGAATTGCTTTGTCATTTAATAGATGCTTAAAAGATGCAGTGAGCTTGGATGAGATGTGAGGAATCTCTATTAAGGAAGTGCTTACTGTAAGTCCCAATGATATTAGACTGCTAATACCATCTGCCTCTTTGTCTTCTGATTGTTTCATTTGCAAGATTTCTGTTTGCATAGTTTTAGAAGGTGCAGTGCTTGAATGTGCAGGATCTTGTAGCAATAATAGTGTTTTACAATATGGGTGGGGAAATTATTCATGAACCATTTGCCACCTGACTGTAAAGTATCATAAAAAGTAGTTATTACTCTTTTTTAATGCAGGTAGTAGTAGAACTGTCTTGTGGAACATATTAAATATTTTACCAACTGGTCTGCCTAAATCAATGACAGCATTTTCTGTGTCTGTGCATCCCTTTTGAAAGCTGTATAATTACAAGGCATATGATGTTTGACCAACTGGGTGAGACAAATATGCAGAGGACTGTCAAATTTCCAAAAGAATGGCATGCAGAGAGATCAAAAATAATAAATAACAGACATAATAAAAGATATAATTAAGAAAGGTTAAAACAATAAAATATCGAATGTAAAGGCCTGGTGATTTCTTTTAGTCATGATGGCAGTAATAAAAAATTTCTCATAGAAAGTCTTGGTCAGTTTTAGACATTGACATATGCTGCTGTTCTTTAAGTAGAATTTGCTGGGTACAGAGAACAAATAAGATTATTTCTGTGAGCTTAGAGGTTTACTAATATGTAAATCACTATACATATTCTAAGGGATTTCCCATCAATAATTCTGTGAAGTGTTAGAATTCTCCAGTGTGAAGAATGCACAAATAAAGTCAGCACTTATTCCTGAGAGAAAATCCCTCTCTCTGTTCTCCAAGTGGCTGATGGGCTGATTAAACTGGTAAGGCCTATAGACTCTCACAACAAATATTGTTCTTTGGAGCAGAAAGGGGAAGACACCAGGTGCAGGAGAAAATACAGCTTCCCTTCTTGCTGTGACTGTTAAGTAATGAATGATGACAGACACAGAAACTCAGACACAAAACTGCCATTGCACCTGTTGCTGTCCTGCTGTGGTGTTTCAATGGCAGAAACACCTTCTAACAGTGTTTGAGAAAAATTTTGGAACCCTGTGCTTACCTTGCTAACTCGGTATCCCACTCTATTTACTTTGTTTTCCACTTACAAGAATGGACTTCTTGGGAATTCTATTTGAGTCAGTGAAGTAAATTTTGGAAAAGAGCAGCCATTTCCAGCATCTTTCACCTGACCTTTCAGAGCTGAGATTCCAATTTCCTGATCCAGATGGTTGAGGAAATAGAATAAGTCTCTACAGAATCTTTACAGGGGCAAACAGTTCATTAATAATTCAAATTGCCTGAATTAAGACAGTCATTCCATTCTTTATTCAGTGTCTGAATTAGTGTAATCTTATTTCCTTTATTTCCTGTACTGCCTTTACCAAATCTTATTTTGATATAGCATATGATTAGGCCATGCTGTGAAATAACATGTTGTAAAGGATTGTATTGAGTGACTTGGGTCATAATACTTTAGACAGTGATAACTGGCATGTAGTTGGAAAGAAATCTTTACATATAAAACCCAGAACAAATAGCTTCTAGTATTATATAATTATTTCCAGTCATTTGCAGTACATTTCAGGGTGACAGACAATCTGGTCTATCACTAATTTGGGTAAGAACTTCCAGAACTTCCATAATAACTAGGTCTTCTATTCAGTATATTCTGTATATCTGGTTTTATGTAACTTTGGTGCTGTTTAAATATTAGCTGTTTTAGCATTCAGTATTAAAATTGTTCATAGTCTTAAAAATGAGGTAAAGTTGCTATTATTATTACAAATTAGCAGCTCTTTCACTATTAGGTGTTTCAAAATCAATTTTGCACTTCCATTTTGGGCACTAAATGTGTCTTCTCTCCCACACTCAAAGGGGTGTGAGAATCTCTAAAAATGCTAAGTTACAAAAGGAAGCAGGTGAGCCTATGAATTTGATAAAATAAAATTTAAGTAAATAAAATTTAAGTAAATAAAATTTAAAAGTGTTTCGGGCCAATGGGAGCAATACGGCAATGAGTGGTAACATTTAAACTTTATGGGAAAAAAATCCAATTTTTTTAAACTCTCAACTGTCCATATAAGAAATATTATGTTTAGATGGCAAGTTCATTCCAAAGCTGCTGAATAGAAAGCCATCAGCCAGAAATACTTGTTAACCCATGCTGCCGAGCCTGGATTCTCACACTACAAGAAACAGCAGAGCCCTGCAGAGTGAAGCTGAACTGAACTCAAGTGGAGGTGAGATGCCCTATTGTTCAATCAAGAGGAAAAGCTCTTAAATACTTGTTTGGGCTTCTGATTGGTTTTTGACCATACCTTCTTAATCAGTATGCTTCCAATAACCTTTACTAGTGAGAACTGGGCTCTCCAGAAAATTAGGGATTGTAGGTATTAATCAGAGCAGGTTTGCAGTCTTTTTCCCTGATAGTAAAATTGTAAATGTACCAAGCAGCTTCAGTTCTTCAGCTTGCAAACATTTCCTTGAAACATAGATAATTCCTCTCTCTTATAGCTTCTTTTTTTTTTTTTTCCCAATAAAGGGATTTTCTTTGAGAAGGAAAGAATTGCCTGAGTTAAAGTATTTACCTTTTTAATAGACAGGCTCTATAATTTTCGGCTATAGAACTGACTTGCAATTGGTTGCACTTGGAATTCTACCAAATTGAATGGTAAAATAACAGCACAATGTGAAAGGCCCAGATCACCCCCTCTCACACCTGCAGTCAAAAGCCATTTCTGCAACCATCAGGCACACAGCACTGCGAGTGACAAGGCTTCCTGGCTTCTCTTTGTCAGCTAACAATTGTCAGGTTATGTGAACAGGAGGACTTCCACTTCCACAGGTCCCAGAGATGATGGCCAAAGCATTTTGAATGCTTTTGTGAAAGGTCAGCTTTGTCGGTGGGAAGCAAGAAAGGGCAGTTGTTTTAAAGATCTAATGTTAGGGGAGGTGAAAAGAAAGAACTGAGAATGGGAGGGATCTTACAAGCAGCTAAGACATTTCTGTTAATTATATTGCTTTTTAATTTTTTTTTCTAAAAGCTTTAAGGAACTGGAGAAGAATGAAGTGGCAATTTGATTAATGGTTGCCTAGACTGCAGTTTGAAAGAAAGAAATAGAGTGGTTTTGAAATAAATTTGACTTTTAAAAAAGAAAGATTATCTGTTCTTGCTCTATTTCTTACATCATGATCTGGCAAATGAGATACACTTTGAAAGAACAAAACATAGCTGAGATACCAAAGTGACAGTAATTCACAATCACAGAAGCTTCCAGAAGGCATCAGAATCATGTTCTCTGTTTGTTTCTGCAAGAAGAGCTCACACTACTCCTACATGGTGGTGCAGAGGCATCGTGTACTATAGGAGCCTGTAATTCCTCGAGTGTCGTTTGGTTCCAAAATAAACATTTCCTAACCACTGAGTAAACTCATGCATATATAAAAGAGAAAGTTACATAAACCTTTAGACTGACAAGACTACTTAATTCACTCAGTATTTGTCATGGGATGTATTATACCCCTGGGCATCTCCACAGCAAGTCCACTGCAAGCAGTGTCTAATGAATTCATGAGTTATTTGTTATGCCCCACGTGTGACTGGATTCTATCAGTTTATATTGTGCAAATGGAATGTAGAAAAGGGCTACACTGATAGGAAATCATTCACTTGGTCATTGAGGCAATCCTGGAGACACTTACAGATAAGGCTAAACTGTATGCATTGTGATTTTGACTTTTTTTCTTATAGTCTATCTAGTGTTTTGTTAGTCTGCAAGTTATTCTTCTGTGGTAAAAATAATGGAAACATGAGTATTTTTATTTTTTTTTTAACTGCCATTTTTCCTGTATAAAATAGGATCTACCAAGATGATGACTGTTAAGGTAACTTATTTAAAGACTTTTTCCAATTCTGACCATTGGAAAAAGGTCTATAGAAATTGATTATGAAGATATCAGAGTGAAAATGAAATTTAGCCCGTTCTGTCCTTAACATGACTCTGGTCAGATTGAAAAAGTTGTTGATGTACGTTTTTTCTTGACACTGTTTTGAGGAGTATAGACATGTATAACTTTTTCTTATGAGGTTTTTGGGCTTCTTTTGGCTTTCTTTTCTTTTTTTTTTTTGATGGAGAGGTTTTTTGTTTGTTTGTTTGTGGGGTTTTTTGTTGTTGTTGTTGTTGTTTGGTTGGTTTTAGTTTTGTTTTGTTTTGGGGATTTTTTTTCCAATCTAAGTTGTGCTTCTGCTTTTTCATCATGCTGGATTGGTTGTTTTTCAGACAAACCCCCTCTTCCTTTTTCCCCAAATAAGAAGTGCTATCAGTCTAAATTTACCTGATCCTGAAACTAACAAAAACTCATATGACTGCTAATAGGAAAAAAAAGAAAGACATAGAGCCTGCAGTTACCATGCCAACACTGTTCCCTGGGATGTAGCAACACAGAGAAGGATGCTGTGAAATTAAGATCTGTGTGATAGGTAGGAGGTACCTTTGCATGTGACTGTGCAATATTTGGAGCTTTTGCATATGTTATACTTTACTATTTGTATTTTTAAAGTTATGCCCTGATCTGGTCTTTATGTTGTTCCCTTCACTCCCTGTGTGCACATTACGGTTTCCCATTTTTGTGGAATGAGAGAATTTGGTATTTAGCATATAATAAGTTCCATGAAAAATGAATAATAAAATGGGTAAGATTTGATGAAGAAAGAATGGCTTCTGACCTGAATTCGACCTACCATATAATTGTCTCTGTAAAGCTGTTGGAATTGTAGTCTACTCTCACCTCACACGTGCCCAGTCGGTTTGTGTGGGCTATATGGGGATAAGCAAAATATCTTACAAGACAACCACTAACAAAACTCACATATGAGAAAGGAGCAAGACAAAATTTACTTTCTATTTCTCTGCTTATATGTGATTTTTCTGTTTTTTAAAAGCTGAGCTTTAGATATTTGGTAAAGAAAAACCTCCTTTTCCTTAATGCGCTTGATGTGTTTACCAAATGTTGCATCATTCTATGAAGTTACCTCACTACATAAATACTCCTTTTTTAGATTCAACAAAAGGGTTCAGTTCCATATTCTCTCTCCCACTCTGTGCTTTCTGGGTTGAGGGGATGACCAGAGACTTGGGAGTATAATTCTTAGTCAATATTTAAGATGGTCATCAATCAATAGGACCTTGATTAGAATTGTATGTTACAATTCTACAATATTGTCCCATTTGAATATTTTGATTGAGAGCTTTGAAAAGCACTTTTTAATACCTTCACACATTTTTTGAAGCAAAACCTTTCTGAGTTAAGCATCTCAATTTGTTTTCTTTATTTCCTGCTGCTTTATTTATTTCTCCATCCTCCAGTCACAAATACATGCAAAGCAGAGGCAGAGCTGTTTATAGGATGATGAGCTCGCCAGGTTGGTTTACTTGAACTTTTTTTGAAGACTGGATTGGTTATGTAAGTAGAAATTCTGTGGGATATTTTACTGACACTTTTTCAAGTCTCTGAGAGGTTACTTTGTGCACTAGAAATGCCAGTCTTGAAGACTGAGACTGAAAGCAGCAGAAAGCTCATCAGCTCCTAAATTTAAAATCTGTTTAGATTTTTTTGTGGGTCACATTAAAGATAACAGTCTTTAACTCAATAGCAGCTAATCAAAAATATTTAAATTGCAATGTTTTTGCATACTGATTTTTGCTGAGGTCACGAAGCAACAAAATTATATTCATGGTAACTGCACTTATATAATGTCCCAATGAGGTTTCCTTCCTTCCAGGCCACAGCTACACTAAGAAATGTTCAGCACAGCTGCAAGTGCACTTTGTCAGTGTTAATTATTAACATACAAAAAGCAGCTAAAACAAGAACTCACCCAGAAAGGTAACTAAATCTATTACTGTTAGTTATGTGGAAGTATAAAAGGGATTAATATATATGTTGCAATGATATTTTAAAAGCTGGTCTGCTGCTGGATGAAAACTTAAAACCAAATTATGTGGCTTGTGGTTTAAATCTGCTGGGTGTAGTTGTGAATACTGGGGACTTGGAAATTAAAATTTAAAAGTAACTGAGATACTAATGCATCTGAGTCCTGTCAACCAGAGGTTCCTTCTGGGAGTGTTTTTTTGAGGTGGCAGCAAAGCATCACATATTTAAACCTTTGTATTGAACCAGGTTCAGTGAAGCTGTTCTTGACATCTGCAAGCATCATGTTAATGAGGCTAAAATATAGCAAGGTGGATGAGAGCAGAAAATCTAATTAGGAGCTGCTGTATAACAGCTGTTACATCAAAACACAGCAGATACAGGAACAATACACAGTTGAGGGACACTAATTCTGTATGATAAATGTGTATTTTGTGAGTGATGCACATAATTGCCTGTCTTGGATATATGTCTGATACAGTCTGTCTTGGATTTCCTCATTTGCATAATAAACTACTATTCTATGACTCCATATGAAGAAGGAATTCCTTGAGCAATTGAGGCTGGCTCCTTATTTGTCTACAAAATTTGACTGTGAAAGCCATGGGAGTTGTAATTCTGACTTAACAAAGATTTTCATAGCCTCAATCCTTTCCTGTAAAACCGTATGAATTAATTAAGCAGAGGGAAAGGATCTGGAACTATAAGTTACTAAAACTTCCTTTTTTCGTGTTTTAAAGGATTCCCTTGAACTGATTTTATTCTTCGTGTTGTAGTCTGTGGGGTATAAATGTAATGAACCTTTCCCTTGAAAATATCCATAATCATGTATCAACTTAGCAGAATTTTTCTTGTGAGCAAAAAAGACTTTAGTCTTACATCATCAGTTTGGGATTTCTGTTAGTCTTTATGCAACTGAATTGCATAATGCCAAATTCTGAGGCTGGAACTGGAATGAAATTTCTGTTGCCACACAGAATGACCACTTGACATTATTCTTGAATGCTTGCTGATATTATATTCAAAATAACTCTGCCATTATGTTTGTGACCCTGCTTGGAGGAAAATTAATTTTCAAAAATACTTTCATTTACTCATGTTAGCTAATGAGCTAAGCAGGCCTCAAATGTAATATGTTTGTAAAAAAAATATGAATAAATTTACTTTCTGTAGAGGATAATGCCACTTCTGCAGCCCTGTGAATGGGAAGAGCCAGGAAACAGTGGGACATGGCAGCTAGATGAGTCCTGTGTACCTGCAATTAAACTGAAATTTTTTTACCCTTAACTGGTGGTTAAAGCAAAGCTTTTTGATTGTGAATCACAGGAAATCAACTCACAGAGGTTACTTTAATCATGCATTGTTGGTCAGAGCACCTGGAAACATGATTTAAGTGGTAACTCTGTGCATGGAATCTGCCTACCTTGCTCTGCACGGGAAATGAGCTCGGTATGCTGATGCTTCAGTGAGGACAAGCTCTGAATTAAACCCATCGGATTGTCTGAATGAGGAAATTACCCACCTGATTGCAAGTATGCCTCATAAATATTAACTCTAACTGTGTTGGGAAAGAAGAGAGCAGATTATAACATCTAGTTAATAAACAGATGCCTTCTCCTTAGTATGTGTTACCCCTTATCCACTCTCGTTTTCTTCAGGAATGTTTTGAGAAGATTGGCACTTGACTTTTTCTGTGGTGGATTAGTTTGTCAAACAAAGACCAGAAACTTGGGGTTTGCAGCTCGGTTGTAGCGTGCGGTGTGTGCTAATCTTCATATGCTGAGCAGCTTTCCAGCTTCAGTCCTGAAAGATGTATTTAAAATGGAGATTGTACGCTCCCAAATAAGCCTTGATTTGCAGAGTGAAAGGGAAAATCACAGTCAAAGAATGAGCTAAAAAGGAGCTGGGCACAGTTGATCATAATCCAGGGCTGGCAGGAGGGATTATAGTAAAAATATTACCAGCTGTATGACACTGGCAATGGGGGTGTCTCCTAGAAATCTCTTTGAATATTTAAAGTCAGTGCAGCAGAGTAGTGTGATTAGGACTTCCCAAGATGATAGCAAAGTCTGTTGAGTATCCCTATGCAATTCTAAAATCTAAGAATAAAATTGACCTTGCTTAATTACTGCCCAAGCAAAAAAACTAGACTTATACTGTATATCTGAGGAAAAAAAATTAATTAAAACCTCTATAATATGCTTGCAATTCTGATATCATGGGAACGTGATTCTGAGTTTTGCTATGATGCTGCCTGACAGTGCTGCATGTTTCCTTGCTTTTGCTATTAGGAAAGCAGGCTGGGTCAGCCCTCCTAGCAGATCTTGACAAAAAAGAAAAATCCCCTTATGTTGATGTTGGTACTGGTGAGGAGGCAGCTGTACTGAATGAGGCACAAATTCTTCAAATTATTTATTGTTTCTTTTTGAGAGTTGGTGTCTTAATGCCAGTGCTTAAAATTTCATTTTGATAATGTTGGTCGTCAGAGTACTTGGAACTTTCATATAATTGTCACTCTTTAATGCTGTTGAACATGTTTGGCTGTGAAGAGTGTAGTGAGTGTATTAAAAAATTTAAATAATAGTAATGCAGCTCATCCTGAAAAAATTGATATACAACAGTCTCAACATAATCCATTGGACACTGGGTAGGTTTGATCTTAACATACAAGCATTTCAGTGTGTTTGATATTGATAGAATTGTTTATAATGTAAATTAATTAAACTGTAGCTATATATATAGCAACCTATCAAAATATACATCAATTACTAAATTAAATATGAATTATTTTTGTGGAGAAAGAGAGAAGCAAAGAAATAATGAAAACGGTGACGACAATATTAAATTTGGATGGGAGAGCTGATGAGTTAAAAGAAGGCAGGACACAAGGAGATCAAGGTAAAGAGAGGAGCAGTTCAAGTGCAATCACATACAGTACCTTTGCCATAAAATGAATAACAGATACATAAGAGATGTGATTAGACATTTGCTGCTTTAGTGAAAGTTTAGGGATTTTCTAAGCCATTTCATCCTGAATGCATGGAAACTGGAAGTCTGTGCTGGTTACCTTTGCAAAAAAAAAACAAACAACAAAACCAGCAACAATATTTGATCTGAAAACTTTTCTCAGGAGGTTTTGTTTCACTGTTATGGTGAGAACCACCAAGGAGAGCTTCTGCTATTGGGTTTTGCTTTATGTTACATTTTTTCTTCTTATACTCCTGTAGTTTTATTTTCCTTGCAGCTTGTGCTGTGCAAGTGTTTGCAGGCACAGATGGGCAGCCAGGCATGCAGGGTTCAGTAATAACAAATAATAATAGCATTTTACTTCTTTTGTCTGTGCTGGGATGGCAACATGTGTTCCATTAGCTCTCTGATTGCAGTGCTCTTGTCAAGAATCCTGTTTTTTGCTGCTGGATTCTAAAAGCACTTGATCAATTGATCTTGAAAGGTGCTGAGTTTTTTCCCAAAATCTTTCATACGTGGCCATCAGTAGGCGAACTTTTTAGCAGTTTGATTCTATCTGTAAATAGAAGTGGATGAATCAATAAATGTATAATGATTTTTGTTGAACTAGAGAATCAGGAACGTATATGTAAAAGAAACTCATCTTTCTGCAGTATATGTTTGTAAAGTTAGATGGATAATACAAGGATCTCAATAGGAAACTGGGTGCTTTTCTTGCAGTCAGTACCTTAAAGTTTAATTTTTTACTTTCTGGAAAACTTTCTGTACTGTACACCCTGCATTTACTCAATTTTTAAACTTGTGTATGGATAGGAGGTTTGTACTAAGTGAGTCACAGATTGTTTATTTCTTTGTATTTTAACAGCATGTATTTTAAATGTGTTTAAAATAGCACATTTTTTCATATATAACCTCCTGCCGAATTCTACCTATAGCATCACCTTAATATAAAATATTGAAAAGGAGAGCAAATATGACAGGAAAAGCCAGTGAATTTTGTGAAAGGCTATTAGTAAATGGTGTGAGACCCAGTTCGAATCTAGAGTTGCAATGTGACTGTTCCAAACTTTGCAGCTGGGGCTTATCAGAATGTCTGACACAGCAAAGCTTGGATTTCAGTAACATACACCCTAATAATTCAAGTGTTATTTAGTTTATATATGCATTAACAAAGACCCTTTGCAGTTGGAGTCATTTATTGCAATCCTTTTAAGGAGAACTGTGAGCTTGCTGGTTCTCTGATCTTTATCCTATCCCAGCCTATTAGGGTAAGTGTGGTTGGGGAAATGACAGCAACAGCCTGCTAGCAGCCTTAAATAAGTATCACCCAAATATAAACAGAGAAGAATACACAAAGGTGTATTTTGGAGAATTCTGTTGTTTTACATTCGTTCAGTTTTCCTGTAGTTTGGGGATAGGAAGCAGGGACCTCCCGTCTCTCTATGTGCTGCTGCTTTAGTAAACTCTTTCCTCTCTCCAAAATGAGAGGGTTTTGCTTCCTCCTTGCCTATTTCTCTGAGTGATTTTAGTGTCTTCTGCTGCGTTTTGGAATTGTTTAGACTAATATTCTGTGAGCAGCGCTGTATACTGGAGAGGTTTGGGTTAAAATTTCCATGATCCTATAAAAGACGAAAAGCTTACTGACCCTGTTGATGGATCAGTGGGGGAAGCAGGGAAAGCAAACAAATCATTAGATAAATGACTGTTGTGGGCTGATACAGGAGGATTTAAATAAGAGACGCTTAGAAGAGGTTGCTTGAAAAGATAATGATGGAAGCTCTGTGAACCCTGCAAAGCAAAGATGGAGTCTTATTTAAGCTACTGACTTCTAAGGAGATCAGAAAATCCCACCTTCAATGCTTTGTGTTTGGGGAATTCTTAATTACAAGAAACTTGTTGCTTTTTCTGTAGAGGAGAAACAAAGGACTGACTTGCAGTGTTGGAAAAGTCAGAGCTGTAGCACTAACTCGCTTCCCTGGTGGCTTTCTTTCAAACACATTTTTAAAGGAATTTGAGCTCCAAACTGTTATTTGTGCCTTTGAAAATCCCTTGTGTGAAAGCAAGGGTGATTTAGAAAGGCTTATCATTTGGAAAACCTTTGATAACACTTCATACTGGTTTCACAATTTAGGACAAACAATTAATTCTTAATAGCAATCTGCTTACGTACTCACTTGTGCTTTCTCAAATGCATTCTTAGTAGCAATGCCATAGTGAATGTTTGGATGCCTGATGTGGATCCCTGAAAAGGATGAGTTGTGAGCACTGTACCCTGAAAGAGGTGCCTAGCACAGAGCAGTGCTTCAGATCATTGGTGACTGTTACACAAATGTGTATTAAATTTTCCAGAGTGTGTCTTCATATTTATTGCACACTGGATTTGGTGCTGGTGCTTTCCTTCATCTTTCCTTGCTAACTTATTCCTAGCTTCTAAACCATCATGCCTTTTATCTCTGCTGGAGTTATTTGTTTGCTTGGCATCACATCTTAGTGGTTGTTTTGTGTAGTCAGGGTGGTCTATCAGGTTGAAAGCTCTTATCAGCCTTGAGCTGCACATTACCACGTAACTTCCATGAAGGTTATTCCATAGAATAAGCACAGGAACAAATGCTACTCCTGGGGTACAAACTTGGTTTCCCAGTACAAAATCAGTGGTGTTGTTCCCTTTTACTGGAGACCATGTGAGGGAGACCAGTCCCTGCCACCCTGATGGGGCAGTAAAACACTGTTGTTGCTGCAAAAAGGTGTAAAACCTTCGAGGACAAGGTATAGACCATAACAATAGTGATGGATAGTGCTCCTCAAGTACTTGTCAAATACCCATCTCCACACAAAAATACATCTTGGTGGCTATTTTTAGGATAGTCACGTCCAGTGAAATGGCAGAGTTTTCTATATTTTCAGGATTTCATTTCTTTTCAGTAATCATACTTCTGCTGCTGCAGGTCTGTGGGAGAGATGCTGCATTTATGTCTTTGTTTAATGGTAAAACTATCTCGGTTTTCTGATTTCAGAGCTTGTTAACACAAACTGCATTTGAAAATGGTAATTTTCCTTTTGTGAAACTGCGTAAATGGGGCTAAAACTTGCTTGGTATCTGCATGACATTTTAAAGAATTTTGTGATTTTTTAAATGCCATGTGGCATCAATTTACAGTACTCAGTGTCCTTTTTAAGGGATGCAAGACTAGAAGGGACCATCTGGGTTATCAAATACAAAGCCTCACAATTGCAGGCAAACAGACAGAAGCAGACCTGGTGCAGAAAGGCTCACAGAGTAGTTTTCTTTCAAGTATCCTCCCTTGCCAAATACAATAAAGCATTCCTAAAACCTTACAACAAAGTAAAAAAATATTTTTAATTAAGAAGAAAGAAAACTACTTTGTCAGGTTTTATCAAGGCCAAGAAGAAAAGCTGAAGTGTAATGAATTGCATGCAAGTTGGGAGAAAAGAGAGAGCACTTACAAATTAACTGAGAACAGGATTCAAAAGACTTGCAAATTTTTCCAGTTTAGTGGAATTGCCAACTGCAATTTCTAAAAGCAAAAATGAGCACTACTTGGCACACAGGTTGTGTATGAACCTCTTCCCAATTTGGAAGGGACACCAAAGCTATTGAAGAGTGTCCAAAGCACAACGAGCTATGATTCCAAAATACAAGGAGCATTTCATTTTATAGTATAAATTATCTTTATCTTTCAGAGAAATATAAACTAACAATTATGAACAGATAGTCTAGTAATGCAGCTATTCATTGTAAGCAATTTTTAGTGGGTTGATTTTAAGTTAATTTTGAAAAACAACATCTTTTGTTCAGAGAAAGGAACTGCATGTGTTACCATAACATTATGCAGATCAGCTCCCATTACAGTAGCATTTATTTTAATAGGAGGAGGTTTTCCTGCTGTGAGGGGGACAGGCAGTTGTTTAGTTCCTTCATGAGTGCATTTCTTTTTTCTCTCTTAGTGTCTCTTGAAAGAGATATCCTTTTTACCATATCTGTGAGACAATGAACAGGTGTATGTATACTTAATGTATCTGGAGTTTCTTAATCCACAGGGGCATGTACTATATTGAATTAATCTCCAGAAGAGATTTACACAAGGGAAATTCCTCTTTCCTGGCCTTTTCTCCTTCTTTGTACACAGAAGAGAGATATTCCTGCTGGAGATTAAGTATTTTTTGCTCTTTGCGTATTATCTGTGATTACTTTAAATTCCTTTTTTGTTGTTTTTAGGAAGGCTTTGTATCATAAAATAAAAATAATTTAATACTATGAAGAAGAGTGAACTGGCAGTGTTAAACATATACCACAGTGAATCCACCAGTTCCTTCCTACAGCTTTTACATGGATTATGATAAAATAGCTTAACAGTTCTGCTTATCAATATTAATATATGCAAATACATCCAGGGATGTTGATGTACACCTACATGCTCATCAGTTCCTATAGAAGAAGTCTTAGGTGAGTAAAGTCAGGAGCTTGGTTGCCATGGTACAGAATAAGTTCCTTCTTGAGGACAAATTTTCCAGTGCTGCTGATTGGTTTTTGACAGGTGTCCCAGCTCCTGCCTGGGACCAACTCCTCTAGCTCTTATTTAGATACAGTTTAGGTAAAACTTTTAAAATTTGATCAGAAATTTTGCCTGGCAGAGATTGAAAGGTTTGTTTCCGCATGTCATCTTTAATTTATATAATACCCATACTTATTTAATTTACAATATTAAAAAATTATCTAAAGGCTGTAAAAATACATTTTTAAGTACACTAATATACAGTTAGAACAGTAGGAAGGAAAGTTATTAAATAACTTTGTAGATGGAAACAGATATATTCATTAAAATAATTTATATTACCTCATGCTCCCATAAAGCCAGCGCACAATATAGGAAGTATAGAATACTAGGTAATACATTCCAGAATGTTAAAAGAGGTAGCAATTAAACAATAAAATAGAATAAATAACAAAAATGAAAAAAAAACCAAAACCCTTTGTATTTCTCCAGTGTTTGTGGAGCTCTGATTTTTTTCTTCCTAGTATTTCTGTCAAGGCGGGTCCTTTTCTAACCCTTGCAAAGAAATAGGTTCAGATACTGTTTCATCTCTCATGCACTGTGGAACTTCAATACTGGAAGGGTTGTTTTCCCTGTTGTTATCTGGTTTACAAACTGTCCCGTTGGAGAAAAAATTCTGGTTAGCATTTCCAATGTAAGCACATAAACCAACAAATTGATTAACAATGCACACTACTGAACATTTTAAAAAATACTGAAGAGCATTTAACTCAGAATTTCTGGGTGATATTATAACAGCATTGTTCCTGTGAAAGACAGGCAGCAATATCCTGCTGGTTAAATAAGCAGCATTACTGCTTTGTTGGGATCTTCTTGCATTATTTCCATGAATATAATATTGCTTGTTTCTTTTTTGATGTTTCTCATTGTTTCATGTTGCTTTACTATTTGCATGCCAAGGGTTATCTCTTGCTAAGTTCCACTCTTCTGTCTGCAGGAGACAAGGAGCAGCTTTCAAGAATCCCTTTGACATCATTTAGTAGGTTGTACTGAGAGCTAATGGTGCTTTAAATTTAATCTTCAGTATCTCAGGGTGTGATACTAAATACAAGCTGAACAGTTTCAGCACACTCAGACTGACCAAACCTTCTCTGATTAAAAATGAAACCCCAGAAATGAGTGAGGAGCACCTTTGAGCAGACAGAGCCCTCTCCCAAGGAGATAATGAGGCTGGAATAAGTTGACTTTAACATTTAGGTTTTCCCTCAGTAAGACAGAGAAAGAATTTGGAAGAATTAATTTAATTCCTTCTCCTATTTGCAATTAACTAGAATTCATTTTAAAAGAGTCATTCTGGATCTCTGCATTTGCACAGTGGTCTCTGCTCTTCTGGTGTCTGAGCTGCCAGCTGGTTGCCTCTGCTGAGAGACTGGGGAATGAGGGTTCAGTTACCAGGGGCATTATGAATCAAGGGATGATGCAATTCTGCCTCAAGGGCCTGATCTTTCTGGGAATGCATTTCTAAGAAGGCCTCAAAGATTTCAGACTGGAAGGCGAAGATTTCCCTACAAGAGACAAAGCCTAGCTGAAGGAATATGAGAAATAATTGTGGCTCTTCTGTAGCCAGCAGGTAGCTGCCTGTGTGAATCTGACCTTTTCCTTAGTCCTTAGGTCATTGGAAGTGATGCTCTTCAATCTGTTTCTAATGACAATTCACTGGAGGATGCAACGTGGATCTTTACAGTGAATAATACATGAATATGCTGAATGCTTCCAATGGTTTGTCAGAACTCGTTTTGGGAAGTGGAAGGGGGAAATTAATGCAAAAAAAGTAGATAACAGTTTATGTCTTTAATGTGAAATAGTTATGGCTGCTATGAGCTGCTGTTCTTGGTATGAGCCTTCTCAATGATCCAAGCATAGCATCTATCTTCCTTGTATTCTGCATTTGCACTGTAATAATGATTCTGAACTTAGGATCAATAAGCTGAGAGAATTAGTCATTATATAAGAGTACTGTGTTCTGTCCCAGGGAATTTAATCAGTAACACCATACACAATTAATTTGAACAAATCTAAGCAGGGTACAATGGAATCGGGAGCAAGAATATATTCTTAACAGTCAGACAACACCTACAGTAACTGCTCAGATTAATATTAGAATTTGAATTAAAATTCAAGTGACACCCATTTGCCCTTAACGAATTTCTTGGAAATAATCACTGCTGAAGTACATATTAAGCCCTTTCATTAACCTCTAAAAGAATGTCTTTAAGTGTTGCTTCTTGGCTGAGATGTTAATATGCTAGTCATGCTGATGACCTGTTCACAAAGGCTGAATTACCAGCTGCATTTGCATTGATCTACAGAAGAAGAGTGCTATTTCAGAGCTCTGGTGTTCTCCAGCTACAACTGTGTGCAGTTATTTGAGTGATAATACAACAAACATTAATTATGTTGATGAAAATTCATCCATTTTTAATACGATGAGTACAAAATATATGATTTTATATATATGATGAGAAATCTTATACTATGAATAATAATTTTTCCATCAAAGGCACCAAAATAGACAGTTACTGCACTCATAAAAGCTGATGGTGTGAAGGGGTGAGACACAGGGCAAGAAATTGAGTGATCTCAGTGGGGAGAGTTGCTTGAGTAGCACTGCAAGGCTGACCATTGTCTCAGAAAATAAAATTGCCTGTTTCCAGAGCACAGCTTCTCCTCTGCTGTGCTGACTAGCTGAGGTTGTCAGCTCATGGGTCCTGATGAGGGAGGTGCCTCCCTGCCAAACTGTGCCAAATCTGAAGTGAATCACAGCACAGAACTCGGGCAGGTGGGGCAGCATGGACTGGGAAAGGGGCAGTGAATGAGGAAGGGCACACAGAGGTTCAAAAACTCCTGCAGGGGCAGGGGGCAGGTGCAGGAGCAGTACTTCACTCTGCTTTGTGTCTTGGCCACAGCTCCTGCTGCTGGGAAGTTTCTGCATCACTGTGTGTGCTTGTGTTGTGCAGTGGGCAAGGAGGCAAAGGCAGGGTGGGCTCTGAACTGGGACTGTGGGTGGCACAGGCGTCAGAAATGGTGAAGCACATCTCAAGGTTTGGGAATCAGTGCTTTGCCCTGTACTGGCTGCTATAACCTGGTCATTACTCTGCTCATGACGTTTATCCTCCTGATACAATGGAAGAAAATAATGCAAATTATGTGAAATTACAGTGTTGGGTTACTGTGGAACGGTCACCCTTTGTTCTGGCCTGACAGCCCAGTTAATAGCAATGATGGAATTAACTGTCTCTTTGAGATGAAAGCTAGTGACGAGACTGTTTCATTCCTGTAATATTTCTCTGCAATTTAGCATGTCTTGAAGGTAGGGTTTTAAGCATAAAAGCAGGTAGAAGTGCTATGTAGAAAGCAGACACCTGATGTATAAAGACAAATAAGCAGAAACAAGGTGTATTAGCAGTGCTCACATGTTTGTGTGCATTGAAAGAAAACTGTGAAACAGAAAATGTTAGGCAGAGTTAAAAATAAAGGCATGTTGCAAGATTTGAGCTACCTTCTGTGAGAATGGCAAAGTATTTTGTTGGTGTTTAGTTTTTGCTTGTCTAGTTATACCTAACCTGTTCCTATTGGGGGAATTTCCAAAAAGTAATAGTAATAATAATTATAATATTGATAATGATAATAAGTATAATAATGATAACATCATCAACAACAACAACAACAACAACAACAATAATAATAATAATAATAATTCAGTTATACTCCCCAAATATGAAGAAATATAAATAATTCAAAAGGATTTTTTAAATTAAAAAGATGTGGTCATGGCCCATAAGGAAGAAGAAATGCAGTCAAATATGCCCAATACCTAGTAAATTAATAAAATCTAGGGAAAATAGGTTTGTATCATAAAGCAAAACAGTTGAGTCACACATCCTGTATCATGATTACTTTTAGTATTTGATGGGAAAATTTCCTAGATTATCCATCTGTAAATAAGATTTTTTCATTGAATTGCAGTGCAAAGTCTGGCCTAGCCTCACCATATGAAACTGAAATTACAGTAGTTAACCCTCATCAGCTTCCAGCCTCCTTGTATGAGGCACAGTATCAAATAATCCTCAACTATTCCTCATTCAGTATTACTCAAATCCTTTACTCTGAGATTTATCTTAAAATATAGCACTGGTACTGATGAGCATTAATCTGCTTTTTCAAACATACTGTTTCCAAACATGCACCAAGAAATCAAAAGAAGGTCATCTTCTGAGCTCTAGTGGGAAGTTTGTTTAGGAGGTCCATGCATGGGTAGCAAAAAGAAAAAGATAAGAAAATATTTTAAATTACTTTTAGCAACTTCCTCCCAGAAAGCCAAGAAATCTTTGAGTTATTTCAAATTTTCAAATATTGTGCTAAGCACAACATAGTAGAGAAATGCTTTGGGTTGAGCTTTGTCCTATAAAATTATCAGTGTCTGTTTCTGCCTGGAGCGCTTCAGAGTTTGAGGTTCCTGACCTTTTTCCTCTACCAAGTCAAGTTTTCCTTTGAAGTACTTCTTTGACGTGGCTATTGCCACAAATAGATAATATGAGTTTCTTCAGACTTTAGCATTCCTGAAAAGCCACAGCTACAGTCTGAGCAAGGGTTAGACCTGGCTGAATTGCTTGTTGCAAATCTCTTTTGTAGATTTTTATTGGTGCTGTAGGTGGACTTGGTGAAGAACTTTCAAAATAGGCTCCTAACTTAACATACACTGGGAACTGTGAAGTATTTTACATAAAAAGTCACGTATAAATATGTGTTACATAACTGCAGCAAGCAGCTGCAATGTAGCTGGGGAATGCAAATAGTTTCCAAGGGGCCTAGGACAGGGAGCAGCCCACAGCTTGCCTGGAGAGATCAATGTTAATTACAAAAGCAATTGTTTCCTCAAAACTTGTTTATCAGAGCTTTTGCAATTGAAAAGAGGGATGAATGTGATAAAACAAGGCAGCTATTTGGTATCCAAGAAATATTCACAAACATAGAATTAGTGCTTTTATTTGTTGTTCTTCTGCTTTGTTTGCTTTCAGATAATGCTGCAGTACAGAAAATACTGGGTTGTAGAAAATGGAAAATTATTTAAGATTTTATTTTATGTAGAAAATGGAAGATAATTTAAACTGCATTTAAGTTACAGGTGACTTCAAAGAACACCTTTGATTCTGGAGGAGTGGGTTTGGAACTGCATTTTCTTTGAATTTACTTATCTTCTATTCATGCCTTCCTTTCTTCTGTTAGCTGCTTATAATTTCATTGATGTATCTACCAGTGGTGCATATAAAAACATGGTACACTAATGACATAATAAATATGCCAAGCAGCATATGAAGGCACCTTGACAGGTTTGTGGTTTACCAACACTGGTTTTACAAGATTAGGCTGGAGCTCTCCAACTGCCTTACGTGAGTTGTTTACTCAGTCTCTCATAATGCTGAAATCAAGTTGTTATCAGCCGACTGAGCAGCAAAGTGTTACCATTTCAGTGCTTGCCAGTTGGGCTTCTTTGCCTTAGTGAGCCAGTCATAATTTTCAATTAGTTTAAGGATAATAAATTCAGGGAGCAATTTTGATCTCAGCTACAAAATTACTTGCTTAAATGCTTAAGACAGTTTGAGATACAAAGGAAAAATTATTCTTACACAGAAAAAAACCTCCCAGAACACAAGTTTTTAAAAATTTCATAGAAGAGTTTTTGGTCTTTGGATGGTTGAAATGCATCTTGCATGTAATGGCCTTACAGCTTTGGGCAGAAGTACTTTCCATCAAGACAGATCAATAATCCTTTTAGAT
Source organism: Petroica traversi (assembly GCA_025920805.1). Taxonomy (NCBI): domain Eukaryota; kingdom Metazoa; phylum Chordata; class Aves; order Passeriformes; family Petroicidae; genus Petroica; species Petroica traversi. Next base: position 6,506,743 of record JAHLSL010000036.1, on the reverse strand, counting down.
AGAGTGAGCAGTGTAAGCAGCTGGTAGTACCTGTGCTCAGGGTTCTGTGCCAGTTCAGTGATCTCAGCCCAGGCCCTGACCAGCCTGATAACACTTTCTACAAAATGCAGCAGCAATATTTAGGGACTTTTGGTTGTTTTGGCTGTCAGGCTCGAGGGTGAATGAATGTGGCTTGTAAATTAAAGCCTTCTGTTCCCTAGGAGAAGGTGATTCATTTTAGAGTAACTGTGTGGAGTGAGGATTGTGCTGCTCCCAGGTGTCTCTGTGATCGCCCTCTGCTTCTCATGGCTAAGGCAGTTATGTCTCCTGACCATAGTGCAAGCTGTTGTTCCTTTGGTGTGAAAGGTTTGCTGTTTAATTGCATGGACATAAGTGACTTCTTGTCACCTGTAGCCAAGGCACAGTGGAATTGGAAGTTCTGCTGTGGTTGCTGTAGAATATAGTTTTATGTCACTTACAAGAGGCCTCTGGTCTCTTGATTTAGCTGCTTAACACCTGTCAGATTCATAGAACACAGTCAGAATAAAAATTAATGTTCTCTTTTGTGAATTCCCTTCACTGGAGGTAATCCAAAGGCTTTATTTCTTCAGTTTTGCTGGTGCATTTACTGCACACAACAATAATTATCTGAGATAAAAATCTACTGTACTTTGACTCCCGTTGATAGTGAAGCTCATTACACCCCCATTATAATTATTACCCTCTTTATATATACCTCGTTAAACACTTCAAAAGCTGGCATCCAGGGGATGCTGTTTTAAGAAACTATTTGAGGGATCAGGATGAATTATGTAAGACACTAACAGTATGTTCCTTCTACATCACTTCAAATCTTACAAAATTTGGGGTGCATAATAATCAGAATTTTACAGATAATATTATTCTGTCTAACAGTTCTCTGTATGAACTTTCTCAGTATGCATTTGCTTCACTAATGCAAATTTATCTCTAGGAGCAGTCCTACTAAAGGCAGTATAGGAGTCAAAGCCATGGCAATACTCAAGTAAATGTATGTCCTGAAAATTGGTGCACAGGCTAGGGGCATCCAGCAGAAATAGAAATGCAACTAATAGCTAATAAGGATAATTTTAAAAAACAAAAAAACTAAACATTTGTTTAGTCCATCCAAGACATGGACTCTTGGTTCTTTCTATGTGACAACTTCAGCTGTGTAGTGGGGATCAGATAACCCAGAGCCAGAGATTACCAGTATCAGAAATGTTGCTTTTCACAATTTACACCTTTTTCCTTGTCATTTCTTTGGCAACTGCTCTGTGACATGAAGGAGATAATGCAAACTTAGACTGAAATATGATTTTCATTTCAGTGCTGAAGAGCTTCACTTCCAAGAACACAGCATTCAATATATGAAAGCCTGCTTTTCTATTAAAGACAATTGAATTTTTAGAAATGTATTTCTGCTCTGCAAAATTACTCTTAAAAATTTAATTCTGAAGTGAATCATAGGGCAAAATGAGTTTATTTAATAGCAGGACAAGATTATGCTGGTTTGGAAAACCTTGCAAAAGTCTCTACAGTTTAGGCATTGCTATTGACAATTGTTCTGTGGGGATGCTGAACTGTTTACAGTTGCATGAACCTAATAATTTACGCCAATATTTTGCATGTCTGAGGATGCTCTTTATAAATAATGGACTGCACAGTTCAAAGAATGAAACAAACCTGACAAATACATCAATGCAGGTCTTGAAAAACCAAACCCCTATTTAACTTGCTTTGGTAGAATTCGTTGTGCAGAGTTTACTAAACCCAACCTTTTAAAATTAGAGTTTGTTGCTTGTTCTGGGAATATGCATCAGAGGATTGGTTAAAAAAAAAAAAAAAGCAGCAGTTTGTTTGTTTTTCTGACCATATTTCGACCAAACTTTAATGCACTCCATTTTTTACCCCCTGGTATAGCAGGATGTATCCCTAGTAATTTCTTGCTGAGCCATTGTAATAGTAAAGTTTACATGAATTAAAACAGCAACAAAATCTAGAATGTTTGTTTTGCATCCTAAACTAATACTGAGATCAAGCTGCTTATACTGGAGGTATGCCCAGGTTTATTCTGGAGTCATACTTCTGACTCTTTAAAGTTTTGTTATTTGGACTGAAATCTTATTTAACTTGTCTTATATTCTAGGATATGGAAATATCATGCATGGAATGCCATGCATGAAAATCTAATCTGGAAATGCCACGCATTCGTGCGCACAGCTTCTGGTTATTTATAAGGAACAGCTGTTTCAATTAAACATTTTACTTTTAGTCACAATAAAAAACTAGTAATAGTTTGACTCAGTAGATATTTTTAAAAGCTTATTAAATATTTAAACAAATTTTGTTCTGCTGATGGCTAAGTGCGTCTAGTGTACCTCATTTGTTGGTGATCACATGAGAACACTGCAGAGGGTCTTTTTAGATGTAAACAAACACTCTGTCCCTCTTACTCCTTCTGGATGTGGCAAACTTGCTGATTTCATTCTAGTTCCAAGAGTAAATAAAAAATGGGGTGTAAAGTGAAATATCTGTAGATTGCCCTGGTCTTTACAAATGCATTTAATAACAGAAAAACCCACAAGCATTTGCTGTATTTTTAAGGAAAATAAAAGTCCACAGAATAATGAGGTGAACTTTGTATTCATATATGCATACCATACTGAAGTAGCTGCTCATTTGCACTCATTCCTTGTTTTTATCCTTTTTGATTTTTGTTAGATTATATTACTGGATTATGCTACTTTCTTGATTTAGAAGGAGTGGAATGCTGGGTATTTAGCACAGCTTATCTTGTTTCTTTTCTAAACATGGGCCACTTTGATTAACAACACCACAGTTTTGATATTTCAGGTGTGATATTGATTAAACACATTTTGTATGCTACAAAAAAAATGAGATTACCATTTATTCTTGTTTTTCCACAGAGAAACAAAAACTTCTGGCTCAGAAATAAGATTCCCCTCTCCCTATCCCACCTAATATTTTGTGTTTGCTTTTTTCTACCAAGTCCTTTCCCAACTCACGTACAAAAGCAGTGATGTCTGAAGAATAGAAACCTCTGAAACCTGAAATGTTGAAAGCATCCAGGCAGGAGCCAGGATCTGTTCTGCCAGCCGAAAATATGGGAGACTCTTGGGCAATTTAGTGTAGAATGCCAGAAACCTGGTTCTTATCAGGCAATGTCAGCAGACTTCAAAGGATGCTTTGTGACTGAGCATTGCTTCCTGTGCTGTAACAGTGAGGCATCCAGAACAGACTGAGCATATTCCCAGTTTGCCTGGATGTCTTGGAAAGCAAAGAGGAAGGATCAGCATTTTCTGTCTAATGCAATGGTTAATAAGAGTGAAGGAAGTTTTAGGATAAGTCAGAAACATATTGCAGTCCTTCTGTTCTGTGTTCTTGTGAGAGTCAAAAAGATTTTTTTCAAGAATGCCATTTTAGTGGCAAACACATTTCAAAAAAACGTTGCAGGGTTGGGGCGTTCCACCCTGAAGGGAAGGGAAGCACCCAAGATTTGTAGATGCAGTTGAAAAGGAACCACAAATGTCAGAGGCTTTTAAAAAGACAGTTTTATTGGTAAATTATACACTTGGCATGGAAATTGGTATTTTAGTCCCTTATCTTCTTGTGTAAACACAGTGGTGGATTTTGAATAAAGGGTAGGGTGAAAGACAGGGAGAGAAAGGAAGATCACCAGAGCTGGCTCCAGCATTGATCCAGCACCTCGGGACACTGGGGCTTTGTGGAGGTAGGTTTTTATAGATGTTTTCCCCACCCTGGAGGTAATTTTCTCACATTCTATGTAAGTGTTTACGATATGCAGCTCATTCTTCTTGGCCTGTCTAGAAATGGGTCAGAGCCCTTTGGGGTTAGGGGTGGTCTCTTTTTCTGCCTACTGAGCTGTTATTTGGTCCGTGTCTGTTTCTTGACCTCAATCCTGTGGCTGTGCTATGTAGTGCTTATTCCCAGGACCCAGAACAAGGACATTTGTCTCAGGAAAGTACTGCCCACCTCGCTTGTGGCCCCTTCCCCAGCCCCATCCCGTTGTTTCTCACAGCGTGTCCTTGCCAGCGATCCTTGTTGGCCATCGGTGTTTGAGACCCGCAATCAGCCCCTTGTCCCCAGGCTTCTGCAGGGCTGTCTGTACAAATGTGTAGCAGCAGAATGTGGAGTGAGTCAGGAAATTCCTGGCATGGGTCTTATTGGGTATCCCTGTTCTCCCAGAGCTGCCCGGCCTAACAAGGAGCAGTGTGTTACTCCAGAGTAGCCAGTGGAAGTTTTGCAGTTAGAACAAGCAATGAGGTTTCTTGGAATAATCCTGCACAACATCTTCTCTCTGCTTTCTTAGGGGTGGTTTTAAGACAAGTCACCACACAGATTTCGTGGTTTTAAATAATTCATTCTTGAGTATTTGAGAGATTAGTAGCTTTGTAATATCTGAGCTAAATTTGGCTATGCTTTACATAAAGATGGCAACAAGCGTTCTTTCAGAGTGCCAAGCGATTGGATGGGATAATTTAAAAAATCACATATTGCTTTCTGTCTTCTTTAATGTCATACTCTGTAAGAAGAAAGTATGAGAGGATTGGCATGCTTTAGTCTATCCGTGTATTTCTGTGAAAGGAATTTACAAATAAGTAAATGTAATATTTTTGCTTGAATTTGCTATTACATTTCAAAAGCTGCAAGTGTCGAGTCCTCTGGATTGCTTTTTTAGGTTGGTGGTTCCTTTTTTTGTAAAGAGAATTTTAATAGACATATATTTGGCTGTATGAAAACATGCAACAGAAGTACTCAGCCTATCTTGGAGCAATTTGATTGTAAAAAGCTTGAGTTTGAATTCTTGCATTTTTGTCAGAGTGGCTTGACATAGTAGCATGTTTTGGGGGAAGGACTCAGTATTTGTGTTGGGTTTTGAGCAATGCTGGTTTTTTTATGATTACCACTATACACTAATATCTCTGGGTCCTGGGGAAATACACCTTTGTCCGTAGAGCTGGAAACTGTGAGTTAAGTAGTCTTAGGATTTCCATGAAAACTTATCCAAGTTGTAAATGCTCTGATTTTCCAATTTTCCATAAGTAGAACATGAATAAATGTACTTTAATTTTCTTTATAAAGGTAAATGCGTTTTAATTCAGTTGCACTGTCTGTATTTTAATTTCTTTTATAAAGTATTTTGAGAATTGTAGTTAAGCATTTTTTATAGAGGAACAGATCTTTAGTGGCAGGAATTTGTCTTGGATTTACTGTAGGTTAAGGTAACTTTTCTTTGGCACCTCTAAGAACAATTTAAACAGTATAAAAATATCCACTCTGGGGGAAAATGGTTACTTTATAATTCTATTGAGCTGTCTTGGGCTAACCAGAAGCCTGGAGGCTCAAAGTGCTGCTTGAGAAAGCACAGCTTTTCATTTTACAGGGAGTTTGTACCCCCTGACAATTTATGGGCCAGGCATGGCTGTAGTCAGACCTCTGTAGGGTTTAGACGGTGAAAGATGAGTAGGAAAAATTTTATCTCCACTTCTGTCTTGTGCACCTAAAGCCAATATTGTTCCATCTCTCTGAGTTTTGTTAAACAAACCATCTACAAGGATCAGATTTATTTAGTCATTATTGAATTACTCCAGCTCCTGTAAAATACGAGGTTAAAGCACACTAAAAGGTGATTTTGTAAATAGAGCCCATTCTGTTTCTATTGTATAAACACAGATTCGTGTCACAGATTCATACTTTTGCAGGCTGCAGTTGTCTCACTACTGAAGTTCACCAAATAAGGTCTCGAAACAGTGTGTTTAAATTTCCAGGTGCTGAGTGAGATCACCAAGTGGTCAGATGAACTTCTTTTTTTGTCTAAATCTTGCCTGATAGCAAAGCTTTTCTGAAAACTTAGAGCTCTCTGTATTTGCTGTTATTTTCAGCCATCAATATGCTATTGATTCTACTTCTTACCAGTTCCCAAGGCCATAAATAGGAATTGATAGCTTGGAAATACGTGATTGTCTCCTGTACAAGAAGAGACAGTTCTGCTGATTAGGATTTTTTTGTATGAATTCTCATACACAGTAGTTACTCAAACAATGCACTCAAATTTATGCTTTAAAATAATGTCCTTGCAGATGAGAACTGACATTGGTTGTTGTCACTTAGTTTGCATAACCGTGATATTTTTAGAGGCATTCGTGTCATTGGCCCCTCTAAAATACAACAGAAACTGTCAGTCTGCTTCTATTTCCACTGAAATAAAAATAATTGAAGAAAGTTTATGGAGTCCAGATTTTTAGATGACTCTTCATGCCCTCCAGTGAAGTAGAACTAAACGTCCTTGTAAAAAGTTCCCACATAGCTTTTATTTGATTAGTTAGCTGATGTTCACAGGCTGGTAGTGGTGCACTCTCAGTCAGTGACAGAATGCACAAAGCTTTGGAGATATATTTTAGAATTTGGAGTTGGATTGGTGAAGTTTTCTGGGTTTGGGACAGGCCTCCAGAGAGCAATTAGTACAGCTAGAGTGTAAACACAGCATTCATTGTTGGAGTGCAGTTTGTATGTGTGAAGTGAAGAATAAACCTCTCCTAGGCTTGAGAGATGTCGTGTGTCCCTTCTGGATGTAAGTTTTAAGCAAGTGTATCGGATGTGTCAGGGTGGACTCTGTGTGGAGTATGAAAGCTGATTGTTTTCTGCAATGATGCATTCAGCTTCAATTTTCCCCCCGTTTTGAAAGAAAAAAGGAACAAAAATGACATGTTTTTAATGCTTTTCAATGGGATATATTTGTTTAGATATTTTTTAACCTGTGTTTCCATGCATTAACATAATTGAATTTGTGGTTTTTTATTAATTTTAAAACATAACCCAATTTATTTAGGTAGCAGAAGGTGTGTGGGTATGGTTTTCGGCCCAGGAATATGATCTGGGACTACCAAATTGAGATGATTTGCTTTTGGAAATGCGAATCTGTTGCCATGGCCAACATAACTGTAAAGCTCAGAGCAAGTTTTACAGTGTGATCACAAACAAATTTTCAGCACTTTGAGAGAAAAGCTCCCATTTGGGGTGAGGAGGGCACCAGGCCAGCACACAGGTACCTTGGGCTCTGCTGATCCAGCTCCAGCAGGAAGGGCTCCAGCACTGAGTGACCAATGGACTCCTAGCCCAGTTCAGTCCCATAACTGGGGTTAATAACAGCACCACATCTCCTTCAATGTGCAGCTTTTAAAGACATTCAGAGAGAGGCACCACTGAGATTTCAAGAACTCCTTAAGTAAATTTAGTCCAAGTGTTTGATCCCTCCCTGTTTTGAACAGAGATTGCATCATCACAAATCCACTCTCTAAATAAGCCAGAGGCTCGAGCAGCTCCCTGAACTTGTAGGGATGCTTGGGGTTTTGGTCTGCAGACATGTACTTAACTGCTGACATCACTGCTATCCAGAGAGACTTGTAAATTCACACTTCTTAATATTTTATTTTTTACAGATTAGTTCAGTTAAGTCAGACATCTTCTTTATACTGACTTCTTGCCTGATGCAGCCTATGGACAGAAGGGACAAACTGCAGAGCAGCCTGGCAATGTTTAATTACCTTCTTTAGAAAGGAGACAGTTTAGGCAGAAACTGGTAAATGAACATAGCAACGGCAGGTCTGCAAAAACATTTTCCTCCTTCCCTTCTCCTCCTGCCAAATCTTTAGTTTGAATGGGTTCTGCTTTATTCATCAGTACCTGTGATTCACCAAATTCAGCTTCTCATACCAAAGAGGATCCATGTTTTTGCTAAGATTTTCCTAGGCTGTAAATTGTTATTGATTTAAGTGGAAGTTAAGGTGAGCCAGTAAGCTCTGCTTAAATTCCCTTAGCCTGCATTGTGAGCTCCTTCATGGAACGAGTCCCATCCAGGAAGCCAGGATTTCAGTTAAAACATCAGGCTGTTAAGTGATCATGGGGGAACAAGAAAACATCTTCATTAGAGCCACTGACCCCGTGAGATGGCTGCATCTCTGTAATTACAGTCAAGTAATCAAGCATGGAAAGCAGTTCATGTGGTTTTGGCCTTTTGGAGTAGGTTTTTTTCCAGAAGGTTAGTTAGCTGTTGAACTAGACTCTAATTAAAAGCATGTATAAGAATAATCAGGGGAAAGACACTGAATAAAGGAAAGAAGATTTTATGAAGCGTGTCTGGGAGGAAAACCAAATGAGAACAATGAGGAAAGCAAAAATTAAGTTGTGGTTTGTCTAATAAGCCTGAATGACGTGAGAGCCTGAGTGAGAATTCCCTCTGTTTTCTCAGATCTTCTTTTCACCTGTGCTCAGTTACAAACACTAATTTTTGCTGTTTCACATGGTGTAGTGGGACTATTTTTATAAGATTTTTTCTGATTCAAATTACAATTACAATAAGGAAATCAAGGCAACAAAAAACAACAGCCTAAATAAACTGCTTTTCTAGAATTAATTTTTAGATAAATATTGCTACACTTTTCAGTGGAAACCAACTGTGAGGATTCAAGAAACACTAGTTTTAATGAATATATGTAAACTATTATGCGAAGTTACTCATAGGGAAACTTTCCAAATCAGTTAGTCACTTCAGCAGTTTTATTCTGTTTTTAAAGAAATAACTGTTCTGCCAGTGATTTACTTATAGTTTTAAAAATACAGTTGATATAACTATCACCTTTGAAGAAATTATAGTTGCCTGAATTTGAAAGTGTACTTTAGTTTCTAAGCAAAAGGAAGCTTAAACTTTTCTGATAATTTCTAGACTGTTCTCATAACCTTATTATTGCAAGATTTGTTGTTTATATTCTGTTTCTCTTATCACTTGTTGACTCGTATTGTCCTTTATTTAGTTTGCGAGCAATGCTGGAGCTAGAAATATCCCTTTTGAGCTATGACGTCTCTAACATACTTCTGGGCATAATTATAATCATAAAAATCTTTGAAACCTTTCTGCCTGATGTCTTGTTATCACTAAAGTTGATATGTTCTCTACTGCCACTATAAAAAAAATTAAATAAAGTCTATTTTTAGCCTTCAAACACTCAAAAAGTAATAAAAACCACCAAACAAGACTGCAGTTTACGTCTTTGTGGCATACAAAAATATCTGTTTCATTGCAATATCTTAAATTCTCCCTTAATCTCTCAAACCCCTATGAATAAAGCATTGGATTACCAAGTAATACCCTTCATCACAAGGAATTAGGCACTTTAGCTTTAGGCTCCATCTAAACCGTTGCATTAGGAAAGATGTTACTGACGTCATGTTTTCCAAGTTCCTGTTGACTCACATGGTGCCTTCCCTCACCCTTTAAGATCTTGTTGAGATAAAATCTGTCTCTCATGACCCTCTTAATTCTCTTTTTTTGGGGGTGGCTTTGAGGCACTAGTGTACACAGGATTTTCTAGCAAGGAGTAGGAAATTTAGTTCCTGTTTGTGTGTGTGCCAGTGTGTCTGTAACAGAGCTTTGGCAAGTTTTGTGATTGCCTTCATCTGGAAGTTTAATAAGTCAGGCTAATAATTTCCGTGCAAGAAGAGGGTTTTTAATTAGGACCTTGAGGTGTCTATGTCTTCTGTCTGCAATATGCAAAAATTTAAAGGACATCCAGCTAATGATTCCCAATTCCCTTTTGTCCAGCTATTATATTTTAAAATTTGCTATGGTACCAAAGTTTTTGTACTTCTGTGTCATGAGTTGTGGGAATTCTATTAGAATTAATGGGATAAAATGCATGGAATGTAAGTGTGTACTCAAATCCTTGTTGCCTCCTCACTTCAGCAGGCTGGCAGTGAGGAATGCTGCTGGCATCTGGTCAAAAACTCTCCTGATTTTGCAATATACTCTCCCTTTTTAAGGCAGAGGAAGTGTAGGAGTCACCAATGTGGCCCTGAACCATCATACAGCCTTTAGTGTTTACAAAGAATCACATTCTTGCTAAAAGTTGTTAAAACAAATCTCAGTCCAAACCAATTTGCTTCATGACATGTGCTGTGCAATCTTATCCCATGGAAAAATTAGTGATTGCATTAATTTTTCTTCCATTTTTACACAAACACATGGTAGTATGTTGGATCCACAGTAAGCATGAATTCCTTTTACTTAGTATGTCCCCACAATCTGGATAATTGCTTTTATGAAGCTGTTTTAGTTGGGTATTTCATGGTTTGCTGGACAGCTTTATCTTGCAGATTTATCTTGTAGATTATTGATACTGCAGTCCATAACAGAACTGGCAAGAGTTGTATTGAATTGATTTTTTTTTTTTTTTTTTTACTTCAGCACATCACCAAGCAGGCATTGAATGCTCTGTCTACAAAACTGTCACTTGGTTTCATGTTCCCCAGGGAGTTGTAACATCCTGTTATCATATACTCAAGAGAAAACCTATTGAAGGTCTAATTAGGCATTTTTTATGGATCTATTGTGCTTCTGTGTTTTTTTCTTGTGTGTTATTTTAAAATCTTAAAAATCAAATTGACCTTATATCCTGCAACACTACTACACCTTTCACTGGGAAGCTTGAAATTTGGAATAGAAGGTCTGCGCACTGTCCTCACTTCACAGATCCCAAACACAATGTTCTGCTTACCCTTGGCACTGCTGTAAACAAGAATCTTTCTGGTCTGCTGAGTGATTATGTAAATAGGGCTTTTAAAAAGCATTCTAAGCACCCAGTAGAACAGAATAACTTCTTCAGAGAATTTTCTAATAGTAATTACATAATTGGATAGGTTTTAGATTATTTTTTCTATCTGATATGTAGACGCCAGAGTCTCTTTGGAGCATTTTTACTGAAGAATCCTAAAAATCATTCAGGAAAACAAATCTGCCAGGCTCCCCCCTATTATTAACATCCCAAAATGCCTTTGGCAATGAGTAAATGCCAAGCATTTGTTACTTGGCACTTGACTTGTCCTTTATTTCTTTGAACTCAAACATGTTGCATAAGATCGGTAAAGTTATGCTTAGCTAATAATTGAAACAAAACAAAAGAACCCCTAATCCTCCCTTGATCCAACCTTTCCAATTTCCATCTAAATACACTATATGAAATATGCCTTTAATTGTTGTGAAAAAAACTCTATCTGCTTTAAACTTCCAATAAATGTTACTTAAACTTCCAATATGTTTTGTTTTTTGTTTCTGCAGATTTCTGTTTTGCCTCTGGAGAGTTTCATTATGGCAGACCCCAGTGAACAATGACATCCTTTGACAAATACAAATGCCAAAAAGCCAGACAAAAACAGTGGCCTTGTTTCATTTTTACTCCAACACAGTGAAATGGTGCTCTTAAAGTTTTGTTATTGACTCTCACTGGAAAAAAAAACAAACAACTCCTGACCAGACCTTTTTCCCCCAGCCCTCTCCCAGTGAGTTATGGATGTTTGACACAGTGACATCATGTAGTAGGCCCTGAAGTGTTGTCATAATTGAGTTGCAATGGTTTTATACACTTCTCCATTTCCCAACAGCTTTCTGTCAGTTCTGCATTCTTTTTCCTGGGGCCTGATTTTCCCATGTTACTGGCTAGCGGACAGGCTCGTGGGCTCTTTTGTTCCAACCACCTATGAGAAACGTCAAAGAGCAGATGACCCATGCTACTTTCACGCGCTCTGCATCATTATTACCACTCCCATCTACCTGGCACTCTTGGTGGCCTCTCTTCCTTTTGCTCTGATTGGCTTCTTGCTCTGGTCCCCTCTCCAGTCAGCCCGAAGGCCCTACATCTACTCCAGACTGAAAGACAAGAACCATGCCAATGGAGCCTCGCTGCTCACTGAATGGAAGGCTGCAGGGAGTGGGAAAAGCTTCTGCTTTGGCAGTGCCAATGTTTGCCTGCTGCCCGATTCTCTGGCAAGATTTAACAACGTTTTCAATACACAGGCCAGGGCTAAAGAGATCGGCCGGAGGATCCGAAATGGGGCGAGCAGGCCACAGATTAAAATCTACATAGATTCTCCTACCAACACATCCATCAGTGCAGCGAGTTTCAGCAGCCTGGTCTCCCCCCAGGCTGGAGATAACCGTACTGTTAATGCTGGCATCAAAAGGACAACATCAATGGAGTATAAAGGAGACAACTGTGGCTCAAACAACGGCGAGGAGAACAGAGAAGATAAAGGTGGAAGTGGAGAGCCACACGAGGGAGAAGAAAACACTTGCATTGTCCGTATCAATGGGGAGGAGAATGGCCACATGTCAGACACAGAAACAGACACCGTCAATGGCCAGGCCCGTGCCAGCGGCCCAGCAGAGCCCCCACTGGAAGGTGATGCAGAGATCTCAAAAACACCGAACCACAAACAGAAGGAAGGAGATTCTGGGAGTTTAGACAGCTGCTCTGCCTCACGAGAGTCCCTAGTCAAAGTCCGTGTTGGAGATGGTACAGTGGACCAAAGCACTGTCAACAACAAGCTCCTCTACAAAGCTTCAATCATGAAGAAGACTTCAGTGCGGAAAAAGAAACACACAGATGAGACCTTTGATCATGAGATCTCTGCTTTCTTCCCTGCCAACCTGGACTTTCTGTGCTTGCAGGAAGTGTTTGACAAAAGAGCTGCAGAGAAATTGAAAGAGCAGCTCCATCACTACTTTGAATACATTGTCTATGATGTTGGGGTCTACAGTTGCCATGGCTGCTGTAGCTTTAAGTTTGTGAACAGTGGTCTACTTTTTGCCAGCCGCTATCCTGTTATGGATGCTGCCTATCACTGTTACCCCAATGGAAGAGGAATGGACTCCTTGGCCTCCAAGGGAGCCTTGTTTCTCAAGGTAAGAGCCTTTTTGAAGTCGTACATATTGACCCTATATATGTGACAAGTTATAAAGTGACATGATTTTCTCATTTCTTTGGACCTCAAAGAGGCAATATTCAGATTTAGATTTCCTGATATAACCTAATGAGTTACAGATATAACCTATTTGTGGCCTAAATACTGTGTTAAAATGATGGATATGTGTGAAATAATGAGGAACGTTTGGAGGTAGAACTCATGTATTGTTTCAAGACTCAAAATTTGAAGTGGCTTTCACAATATTTTGGTTTCTTTCTTTACAGAAATCTGTAATAAAATGCATGAACTCTAAGCTTCACAGCATGAGTACAGCACAATGGACATTACTGTTGGAAACCAGCTTGTGCTTGTTGTGTGTTTGTCTGGCAATCAAAAGTCTAAATGTCAGTATAATAAAACTGAAAGAATTGCAGTGAAACATGTGGCTACTCTGCTCTCTTGCTTGCAAAAGAATTAGTAAGGAGAGATATGAAGAACAAACAAGACAAACATGCCTGGGACACTGGGGAGCGCAGAGCTTTTTTGCCTTATTAACACAGTTTACTTGAATTAACTAATGGCAGAGGGAACAGGAGACCTGGGGTTATATGTCTGTAAATCATGAAAAGCAGAAATGAAAGTCTGCATGCAGTGATTTGCTTTTCCAAGACCTAGTGGCTGTTCATGCTTCATTCTTGGGAGAACTGGCTGCGCTCTTTCTAAACTGGGAAGTGGGCTTTGCTAATTTGTGATTAATCCAGAACCAAAACTTTTTGCCAGAGATCCAAGTCTGTAGACCCAAACCTAGAAAGACTTGAAAATGCCCAGAAGAGTGAATTTCAGATTTCGTGATTTAGCCACAGTTGGAATGAGTTTCAATAATTAACACCTGAACTTATTTTCTAACAGTGGCAAAGTACATCAGATGCTTGAATTATACGTTCATTCTAGTAACAAGTCCTCAACAAAAGCCATTAACAATATGGATTGTGAATAAGGATCAGTAGGAGGCTTTGTACCCCATTTGTAGTTTTTAAGTAAAGCAAAAACTTTTGGTACTGTGACTTGTGTAAAAAAAACCAAAACAACCACAAATATTAGATTTTTAGTTCTGGTAAGAGTTCAATATTTCATATACATTGGCATAAACAAAAGCCAATCCCTATCTAAATGAAGGTTTCCAAACCTGGATCTGAGATATCTGTAGCACTCTTAGGTACAGCAACAATTTATTTTTTCATCACAAATTGCTTCAAAAAATGAATATATATATATATATCTCCACACTATACACTATAAATACACTATAGTCTATAAATAATCCTGGGGTCACAAAGACTACCCTTGAACATATGCATATATTGGAGATTAAGAGATTAAAACCAATCTGTTTTTAACTGCCCATTGCTGAGTCATTGATTTGCCACCCTGCTAGGCAGGCTGCAATGTCTCCATTTCTCTTGCAGAAAATTAAGCCTCTTTTCAAGATTCCACTGGGATGATGAACTTAATTATGGATCCAAGTTGTTAAATAATGTTACACTTGAGCAGGGAATAGAGGCCAATTATTATGAAGTTCCAAAGATGACTCCATTCTTTTGAATATAACAGAATTCTGCCCGGCCATAAGACTATTTTTCCTCCTGTCTGTGTCATTCTGATATACTCTTCTTCATACCTAAAATATTTTTCATTGTAGGTCTACCTTGACATAAATTTACTTTCTGCCCTAGTTGTACATTAAATGACCAATTCTACGTAGGTAATTTCTTTGATGACAAGCAATGACATAATGCAGAAAAATTATTTAATTTTGTCTTTGAAATAAAGTAGGTTTAGAAGCTGTTTTTCTTGATCTGGTGCTTAATCAGCAAGTGGGGGGGTGTGGACTCCAGCAACAAAAACTACTTACAATAAGTAAAGCCTGGTTTGTTTTTGAAGCCAGTGAGAATCAATGCAGTGACTTCAGAAGCCTTGAGCTCTTACCCTGGGCCAGCAGGAAGCTGGCAGAGGGTGGCAGAGCTCAGGTGTTGTTCTGGCAGCTCTCTGCCATGCTCAGTGCACAGCTCATCTCCCTGCTTCCAGGTGGCACTTTGCTGACTCTTACAGAACTGTGAATGTCTGTAATACCAGCCAGTCTTACATTAGAGTGTCCCAACTGCTTCCCACTCCACTGGGGCATGGAATTGAATCTCTGTCCTATGTAAACCCTGGATTTTTAAGTTCCTTACTCCTGTGGAATGCAGTGTTCCCATTTCTGAAGTAGAAAAGGCATCAATTGAGTTATATTTTGGAAGGGTACTTGTGAAGACTGTTCCCCTTGCAAAGCTTCCATCTCTGAGTAAAGGAGCAGTTGCTCCCTGTGTTGGTTAAAAGCCAAAAATTGTGCAAAGCAATTGAGAAGACTCACATGTTTTGAAAATACAGATAAAGCCAGTTAATGTTTCCACTCATGGGGAGGATGAATCCTGTATTGCAATTATTCTGAACCTTGAGAAACACCCAACATCTAAATTCAGAAGAATGTTCAGAGAAAGAATCCGATTGTTGCTCAATAAGTATGATTGTCTTCTTGCTACAAATATAACTGTTAGGGAGATGAATTAAAGGTCTCAGAGCTAAATATTTAAAGAAAGTTGAAACAATTCGCAAAACTGCTTTGGGGGACTCTGACACAAAACAGATCCCTACTGCCCTGGTACAAGTATTTTGCACATTTTTTCATTTTAGAATGGGTTCTATTTCCAGTGAATTAGAAATGATTTTCCATCGCCCTCTTCCTTGCCCTATCTTCACTATCTAGATTGCAAAGTTCAGGTAGAGATTTGGAAGGATTTGAGAGATTTTCTTAGTCATACAAAATTATTTTACCTGAGAGACTTACAGAGCTCAAGGATTATTATTAGTAGCTGTAATAACAATCAGCTCTTGCCTACTGGTTTTCATTCCTATGTCTCAGAGTGCATAATGAAGAAAGGTCAATATCTGCTTAATAGAAGGAGAAACTAAAGTACAGGAAGGTAAAGTTATTTGATTATGGCTTAACACCTAGGGTGTCACAACCAAGGAGCCACGTTGGAAGTAAATTACAGAGGCTTTTAGCACTGTTTTGTGCTCCCTAACAGCTGAAAGGAGACCCGTGCAAAGGAAGTCTGCCTCTGTTCTCCTCCTAAGGATGTCTGCCACAAAAGGTGCTACTGCTGGCATTTTCCTGACAAAGATCAGACTGGTTTTTCCATCTGCAGAGGCTGATGTTTTCCAGGTCAGGATGAAGATGTGAGGATGATGTAGTTGTAAGGAGTTATTGTGTGAAGTCCATTTTCTGCAAAGCTGAGGACTAATTTGCATTTGACACTTGGAACTCTTCAAACTCTACCAGTGTTTCTGTCTCCAATCCAAGGGCCTCATTGGCATGTAAGAGAAACACAGTCACAGAAAAAAATAGCATATATGAAGGGGGAAAATGTCACATCCAAGTGACAGTTTCATGTCTGAAGTGTTAAACCATTGTTCCTAGTTGCCACTAAAGACTCAGAGGAAAAGTTAGCAAATACATAAATCAGCCAATCCATTTTCATACTTTGACAGTCTGGGCCCTTGGGAGACTCTGCCGTGACTCTCTGTTCCAGCATTGCATTTCACATTAATTTAAAATGCCGAAGAGAAGAACCCTTGAGTCACTTTGCAGGTTTTGTAACTCCCATTGTCTGCTGCTGCTCTGCTGAGACAGAGGTGGGAAGGGGGCCTGGCACAGACTGGCACTGAAAAGCTGGCTGGGACAGGTCTGTCTGTAACGTGGTGCAGATTGCAGTGGTCTCAGCTCCTCTGCAGCTGCTGGTTTGACACACACATAATGTTAATGCACAGTACTTTTAAAGCATTTTGAGGGAGTTATAAAATACACATCTTTTTCAGAACCTGGATGCTGATTTTACAAATCGGCATTGTCAAATCAAGTTTAAAAGGTGGCAATGAGTGCTGTGCAGAAATTGTGTAATGCATGACCTGTCTGTGATTTACTAGAAGGTTTCAAAATGTTACATCCTTCTTTAGGCAGAGAATTTAGCGTGGAGCCTTAGCTATGTTCTGCCAGGGATGCAGTGTAAGTTTTGCTCAGTAGTGCAACAAAACTGGAAAGCATCCTTAACTTGACCTAGTGAGTTTGTCCATATTTTTCCCTGTGTAGCAATCTAATAACAATTCACTTTTGCTGACAAATTTTGCCTCTCTTATCCTTAAATTGTAATAGTTGTAATTGTAATGTAAATCTGAGCTATCCAAGAGATGTAGATGCACAGTCAGAGTAGGGAGGTGAGTGAAAGAGGCATCATTCTCAAAATGGCTGTTAACTGAGAGAGAGGTTTTGGAGGCTTCTTCCTCCCAGTGAGACTGGGAGATACAGAAATATGGTGTGTAGAAGGTTGTTCTTTCTACTCTTCCTAGTAGGAAACTATTCTGGGTTTTGGCATCTGCCAAGAGAGTCAATTTTAGCAAAAAACAGTATGTGAACATAATGCAAAACTACAGTCTGATGTGGGAAGTTTAAACAGTTAATAGTATTCTTCAAAATCAAAAGGAAAATGAATGCCTTGTGGATTTTGCTAAATTTCAGGAAGAACTTGTGTTTAATGAATATTAATTCCTAAGGTTATTAACAGATTTACTTTCCAAAATCTTTGACAATGAAGGCTGTTCTCAGGGAGTGCAGTAATTGTGCAGAGAACGTGTTATTATTCATTGCTTAAAGGGAACCTAGCAACCTTTGCTTTGTGTGCAAAGCTCAACTTGTTTTCCAAAGAGCTGATATGGTGGTAACAGATGGTAGGAGCAGCAGCTCTGATTGCAAAACTGAAGCACAATTTTTACTGTTTTCTCCTCCTGAAGAGCCTGCTTTGTGTGAGAAAATGAGGGTTCCCTGAATTAACCTCTGTGATCCTACTTTTTGATATTTCTGATGCAGATGCATTTCGCTTGGGTAATTTGAGCTGCCTTTGCTGTCCCAAGCCAGCTCGTGTGTGCTGTGCCTGGGAGTGAAGGGGCAGCTGCTGAAGTTCCACACTGGGTTCAGGGGAAGCTTTTGGACCTCAGGATTGCACAGGAAAGGGGAATGGCTGCTTTCTGACCCCAGGAAAAAACACCTGGAGTTTTCAGTGGTTAGATTTTTCTTGTCCTTGATCAGCTGTCCAGTACCTACAGTTATCCTGAGATGTATGAAAGAAATGTCTAGTGCAGCTCATGAATTTGTTTAGATGACTCTAAAGCTGTGCCATTTAAAGCAGGAGGGTAACCTAAACATTTTCCACATGCTGAGTTTCTGCTGTAAAATGTTAATGCAGGAGTTGGATGGAGTCCAATGAACTCAGAGTTTTTTAAAAAAGAACAAAAGGACTCTACCATGGCACTGTACCATGTTCCTTCAATTTGATATAATTAATGTTATTAATCATGGTCCTTTTCCCCTTCATTAATGGGGATAAATAAAAACTGTTGTGCAGAATGATATACAGATTTGAGAAAATGTGAGTTGTGGGCTTTATCCACTTCAGGAGAGGAAGAGCTCTTCATTTGTGGCACCAATTTACAGCCATTTTCCCTCATATATAAACTTAATGCCACTTTGCCAAATAAGAAATTCTCTGAGTTCATGGAACAGTAATTGTTGCACATGGAAGGTGGGAAAAATAGAATTCTGAAATAATCAAGTGCAAATGTAGCTAGAAAGAATGGCAGAGAACCACACAATTTTGAGCTAGCTTCTATAATATTTTAAACTTATTTAATATACTTAAATAACTTGTTTATAGTAATAAATTAGGGATTTAACTAATGTGTCTTCTTTAGAAGCTGCTACATATTTCTGAAGGCAAAAGGCAGAGCTGTTAAATGATGGAAAAGAAGATAGACCATTTTGCACTGTGTCTAAGCTAACCAAAAGTGCATCTTTCTCGGGAATTATGACTAATCTAAGTCATCTCTGTGGGACAGGAATGTTTGAAGTGGGAATGGGAGTAGCTGCAAGTTCTCTTTGGCATCTTCTTTTAACAGTAACAGGAATGAGGACTTGGGCACAGTTTGGCTGTTCCAGTTAGGTTCCTGATGCCAACTCTCCTGCTTGTATTGGAAATTTGCTGAAATGGGAAAAACAGTTGATAGAATTTGGGAGATTACAGAATGTTGTACTGGAAAGAAAACAAATAGTATTTTCCATTGCTTTCTTTTCCCTTCCTCACTGCTTACTCACTATAATTACGTTGGGTTACACAATGGCATCCCCAGTGCAGTGCAAACAGGGAGGTGCAGAGCCTGTAACCAGCTCGTCTCTGAGCACCAACGCCGAGGCTCGACCCCGCAGCGTGTGTGGAAATCTCACTCCTTGTGCCTGAGCACTTGCTTCATCCACTGCAATTCTGCTGAAACTCAGCCTCCTTTAAGGGAGCTTCCCTTGAACTTAAACAATATTGCTGCATATGGTAAGATGAATATTTCTGTGGGAGTAAGTCACTGTCACATCGACTGTAAATTCCGCTTCTGTGCCCTGCACTTACTCTCTGTCTGGGGTGTTTCATTTCCAACACAAAGAGTTACTCAAGACTTACCCTGTGTAGATGATGTTCTTTACAAATGCCATGTTCATGCTTTTGTTTTTAGGGAGAGAAGTTTGGTTTTTTTTCCCCCAGAGCATGCAGAGGTACTTTCAGCCTGGCTAGTTTTTCTTCATAATCATTAGTGTGGTTCCTGTCCTGACTGAATTCATTTCCTGTAGAGCTCTGTGCTTTGGTGACTTACTCTCTTCAGAGTGCAGGGAGCAGTACTGTGGTTCACATTTATTTCAGTGGCAAAATTGACACCTTCATGGTCGCCTAAGTGGATGAAATGGATGGTTTTGCTCATTTACAGCCCAAGATGTGATTAAACTACACTGGCTAAAGCTGGAGCTGGGCTGTGGAGATCCCATCTCCCTGAAGGAGTCTCAGTATTACAGACAGGTTATTTACCCTTCCCAGCTCTGGCTTTATTGGCCACATGGAGATTCTGGGGTGACAGACTTTGTGAAGAACCTTTTCCAGGAGAATGCCAAAATTTTAGCTCTGGTCTGGTTTGCATACCAGGATTTGCTTCTGCTGAAGGGAGAGGCAATGGCATAGGCTTGGACTTGTATGTAAATAACTCCTTTGTTTTGGAGGGCACACATTTAAGAAAGTACTTTATTTTGGATTTTTTTAATGACTCCCTCCTGGCAGTGTGAAGCTTCTAGAAAATGTCACTAAAGATTTAGTTCTCCTCATAATAAATGTTTTGGTTCTGTGCACATATTATTGGTCAGGATTTGAGACTCTAGACTCTAGGTTCTTTAATCAAGTGAGATTTCTCATGCACGACTCAAATTTTTAATCATTGAAGACCATTTCCTCCCAAGCAGTTGATGATTTACTAACACAACTATGACCTGTTTGAAGCTGCTTTTCAAGGTGGTAAAGAAAGACCTCAGTATTGAAGTACCATTCCCTTGGGTTTTGTTTAAGTATCTGTTGATTCTTTTCTTCACATCCAGATGTGATAGAATTGTTTTGAACTCCTGGAACAGATGTGTGTAAATATAAACCCTTAAGAGACAAGGCATTTGTCAAGTTTGCAGCTATTTATATTTAGCATGCTAGCATATGGGGAACATGAGATGTGCAAGACTTTCCAGTTAGCTCAGGAAATTCCCATGATACCGAGCAGTGTGATTGAATTTAAAGTTATTTTCCCCTGCTGTAGCTCTAAAATTTCTGCTCTTGCTACTCATTAGTTTCTTTTTTTCTGTCAAAAAGAATCTTTTTGACAGAAAAAAAGAAACCTTGTTGACTTGATTTCTTTCTTGAGCCATTTATTACCTGATCCCAGTCTCAGTGGAGGACAGACCACCTGTGAGGACAAGCTTTTGCAAAACAATTCTAGGAATATACCCAGTCTTGCACAGCACAGCCCCAGTGTGGTCTCTCCAACAGATTGTACTAATGTGCTGTGGCATTGAGATGAAATTTTTAATAAAAAGTACTTGATGTCAAGTACTTTTATGTGCTTGACACAGCCAGTACTTGGAAAACAAAAATTCAGAGTGGTCAGTTTCACACTTACTTATTTAATTTACAGGTAGAGAACAAATATAAATATGTAGCAGCAGAAACTGGCATTTTGGATTCCAAACACATCCTTAGTAGGATTTTCCCTTAGGGAAAAAGTCTCTTTCCCATCTGTAATGAGCTTTTTATGACCCCCTCCCAAGTGCAAGCAAAATGTAATGGTCAGTGGTGTAATAGCGATCTGAATACCCTCTTAGCTTCTCAGTGTTGATTATTGCAAATCTAGTGAGAAGTTGAATATATCTCGCATATTTCAGCATAATTTTGAAAAATGCTAATTTTTTATGTGAAAATTACATAACTGGGACACTTTATTAAACAAAAATAGATTCTGTCAGTTTTAATTTTACCCCTAAGTAACACTAGAGTTTAACAGATTATCACATACCATTTTCCAACTGTAATAATTTTAAAATAAATATTTTAAAACATTGGGACCTTATATTTAGGTATTACCTTCCTGTACATTTCCATACCCAAAGAAGAAGGGTTCATGGCACAACCAAGGCTGTATGATGATTTTTAGAAAGCAGTATCTGAAGTAGGTCCCTGCAGAAGGATGATTCAATAAATGTGTTATTGACACACAGCTACCAACACAGAGCAGCTGAGGTGAGCTTAAGTCAGGCTTACGGTGACAAAGCCACTCTGCCTTATTTGTTTACATACATTTTCTTTGTAAATGTGACTGTAGAAGTTTCTGTGTAAAGCAGCTGAAGTTATATTTGTGAAGTGCTGACTTGTGTGGAAGCAGAGCCTTCCTGCCAAGGTCCACGTTGGAGGCTGAGCTGAGGGCTCAGCGTTGTCCCCTGGTGCTGCCACGTCGCTGCCCCAGCCCTGTCATCACCCCAGAACACAGCCTGGAAAGTGCAACAGCCTGAAATAGCTGCAGCACTTGGCCACACAAAAGCATGTTTTTATGTAGAATTATAGGGCTTGTAATATTTCAGAGGTCAAGTAGGTTTCCTGTCTGCACAACCCACAGTCCTTGTCCATCTGTGAAATACCAAATTAGACTGAATAAACAGATTTTTCTTACTATTTTACTTCAGATTGTATTTAATACAGTAATGCCTCTACTGTAGCTGGGAATTGACTAGGAGGATGTAAAGGTATTTATTTACTCTCCCAGTAGTTGTCACAAATATTTGCCTCCATTATGATTACACACCAAATATACTCACTTTAGTGGTTTCCATCAGTACTGCCACTCAAAAGAAATTGCAGATCCCTAAAAATATTAAAAAAAAAAAAAACAACTGGAGGAAATGTGAAATCTGGGAGAGAAGCTGCTTTGGATGCTCTTCCTTGCTGGCACTTTCCAAGGAAATTTATAATTATATTAATGTCTCCAGCTCTCGCTTTTGAGCTTTATTTATTGAATTAGCAGAGAGTTTGTGAAAGCCCCTCTCCTTTCCCTATGGGACTGGGAGTTCCAGCAGAGCCCTGGGGCACTGTCCCTGTGGGTTCCTCCACAGAGCACAGCCAGGCTTTATCCTGGGCCATTTCTCACCATTCTCTGAGAGCAGAGGATCCCAAGTCCATTTCAGCACAGATCTGTGCACGCAGGCACACTGAACTATACACATTTATTCATGATTAATGGAAATTAGTATGATCCTGTGCACATGTTGGTTGAGGCCATCTCAGGCACTCCATTAAAGCTGCACAGGAAATTCTAAAGCCAGTTTGAGCTGACTCTTGTACTCAATTGGGCTATAATTTATATTTGGATATTCAGAATTTAGATTTAAATCGTTTATGCTTTTTGAATGGAAACACTGAAATGATTCCATCTGCTTTAGTCAATAAGGGGATTATATGGAGCACAATCCTGCTGTAAAGCAGAACACTTGATGTGCAGTATTTTCCTTCCAGAGTGGTTATGGTGGATGATGTTGAAAGGTGTGTGACGGCCACACTTGTCCTCTGCTGCAGGAGACACTGCACATTTGCAAGCAAGTGGAGACTTTTTATAGTTTAGGGGTTTTTTTATAGCATTGAAGAGAAACCCTGATTTTGAATTACTAAGTCTGGAAAACATGGTTCATGCACTTGCCTGTCCTAGACAGCAGAGGAAATAAATTGTTTCCCACTTTTCTACTGGAATGGCATATATTGCATAAAGGAGCTGGAGAGAAAGCTCCTTATGACTGAGCAGTGACACTGAGATGTTCAGGCAGCCTGAGGGAGGAGGGAGAGGTCAGTGCAGAGCAGCTCCTGCAGCAGCCCCTGACAGCACCCAGCAGAGCTGCCCTCCCGGGGCTGCTGCAGCTCAGGACAATCTCCTCCCGTGGGGGAGGATGCACCACTGAGTGCCTGTGTTTGCCTTGTCTCCCTCTGCTCCCTCAAGCAGGTTAGCTGAATGGGAACAGCAATAAGAACACCATCAATATCCATTTGTAAAACTGTCTAAAAACGGACCGAGCAGACTGAGGACAGAATAATGCCAGTTGTTTATTACCTACTCCCCTGGCTGGCACAAACCCTCAAAGTTAACAAGGCATTGTTAAGTACAAATGACTTCTAAACTCACTTACTGCAAAGCTGCCTTTCCAGTTATAAAATGAATCAGATGGTTCTTGAATAGCTGAAAAACAAGAAAACCAACCAAGCTGACAAAATTGTGTCCATATGAAATGGAGCTCTGCTTGTTATTTAGAGGTGTCAGATAAAATTTGAGCCTAGCCTTGTGAAGCAGAGACATCTGTGGTGGTGTTTTTTGAGCCCTGGGTACAACTTTCCTCTGTGGGCATTTTCTATAATTCATGCAGTGTTGCCACATAAACTGTCAACAAGAAAACCATACACTCAAACTAGTTTCTTGCCACAATCCAAAACTTATCCCCTTATCACTGGGAATTTTGATTTGCAGCTGTCTAAGTCCTGAACTGTCAAAATCCTCAACACAGTTGGAAACCTAAACCAGAACTTGTTTCTAACTTGCTTGTGTGTCTACCCGCAAATACATTCTTAAGGATTGTAGCTGAAAATATAGTTGAGGAATTATACCACATTCCAGCTTCCCTGGAAGCCCTTCCTCTTCTGTGTGTAATAACAGGACCCCACATTGTGTTTTGTGTCTGCTTGGCAGGCATGGGGCTGCTGCTGTGAGCTGAAGGATGCAAGCACTGCTGAGGCACCAAGGCCCCAAAACCTTTGCAGAAGAATGTAAAAAAATCCATCAAAATCCAAAACTTGCTATGGAATGGAGAAAACATAGTCAAACCCAGTATTTATTTCATGTTTCATCCTTTTCCCTAGGCACCCTTGGCATTTTTTCCTTTTACATTTTAGTCATACACAGGTTCCAAGATTTAGGCTGCTGATAGTATTAGTTTTATAAGGCACTTGAGGGATGGGCCTGAATCTTACATAGGGAGGAGAGCTGGGACACAGAACCAGTGGGACTGTGAAGAACAGGAGAAAGTAAAAGTTTTTATGTGTTTCATAAAAAGATCAAACATTGAACACGGTAATGTGCAAAGGGTCAGTGTGCTGGCCACAAACCTCAGTAAGCCCAGTGTGTCTCTGGTGGTTTTGTGTCTACCCCTGTTTTCAAAATGGAATTGGCTAGAAAGAATGGTAAAAGAGGCTGCATAGATGGGCTTGGAAGCAGAGTTGTAGGAGCTCTTCCATTAATCACCTTTTTATTTCTCCCCTTCCAGGTGCAAGTGGGAAGTACACCTCAGGACCAAAGAATTGTGGGATACATTTCCTGCACTCACTTGCAAGCTATTGCAGGTACTGTCCTAAGATTCATATTTCAGTTTGTCGCTATTTCCAGGCCTGTGGTGGGATTTTTGTGCACAGAGTCAGAGAGTTGCCCCTGCTGTGTTTCTGACAGTCAAGTGCAGCCTGTGTTGCAAATAAGGGTAGATGAGTATCCTCAATCCTTCTCATCTTCAGTCTCAGAGTAATTATTATAGGACACTAAAAAAATATCCCTTGGTAACTTCTCTTTGCTCCCTCTTAACCAAATACTGGTACTTTAGAAATACATTACTATCATTGTTACTCGACAGCATTTAACAACCCATAGTGTATCAGCTTACAGACAAAAATGTCTTGGTACATAATTGGGGGATAATCAGAAGGTACATACTACAACAGTAATACTAGCTGCTGATTTCTGGTGGAAAAAGCCAAAATTCTCTGGCTTTTGACCTGCAAATTTCATTTGTAAATGACCAGCAAGTGAATATATGCACTGGAAAATCCTCTTGGTCATATGTTTAAAAGCAGTTCTGTACTTAGAGTAGGTGTAGTTATAAAAGCCAGATCTACAGACCTTTCCTTTGAGTTTGAGCAGCATTTTATTTAGCCAGAGGGTTGGATACCCTTCATTTATTTCTTATGGCTGTGATTGTTGTGCTCCTGGTGCTGGAGGCAGGACAGCCCTGCCAGCCCTGTGCTGGCACCAAGGCCAGGGCTGCAGGAGGATGGCAGAGCTGGGAGCCCAGTGCTGAGTGTGTGGCACTGCCCTGCTGCTCTGTCCCTGCCTCGGCCACACACAGACCTGGGAACAAAGCTGACAGTCCCTCAAGTCCATTAGAGACACTGGATGGCTCTGAAAGAGATTAATGAATTTTTCAGCCACTTTTTAGCAATTTGACACCCTTCTCTGCCTTTCTATTTTTAACTTACAGTAATATACTGTGAGATGGCTCTTGTGGAGCTGAGATTTATTGCTGTTCCAGTTTAGTTTCGTTTTTTGGGGTTTGTTTCTAGTTTTCAGTCCTGTTCCTTTTTACTGCCTAGTCATGTATTCTCAGTTAGTCCTTGATAATCACATTGTGAAATCCTTAAAATATTAAAGAGGAAGAGGGGGGAGGGAAGAAGAAAGTAATGTTCTATCTTCAAAGTCAGCCTAAAGTTTGTTCAAGGGTAAAACACAACCTTTATTTTCCTGCTTTGTATTTTTAGACTGATCTGGTTCAAACTACATTCAAATAGAGCAGACAATGATTTAAGAGTCTGTCCCTAGATATATCATATTTGTTTATGTAATGAAATGGAAAACTAAAGTTCATAAGTTCAGCAGAGCTGAGCTTTCTGATTTGCATCATTTGATTCGTTACATTCACACATTAAACAAATTATCCAAAAAACCAGTTTAACGATGTAAAGATGTGTATCTATAAAAACAAGCAGTGTTTAAAAGGTCAGCCATTTAAATCATCTTGTCACACATGGCTGAGTGCAGCCGGGTTTCCCTTCCAGGATACATAAACTTACACTTGACAGTTCTGATACTGACATTAAGTATAGAGTCAAATGATCCAACTGTTTATGATCAGGGACCAGCTACTAATGCTTTTCTCAAGGGATGTGCTGGCTCAGCTCTGCTCTGAGCACTTACTATTTGTTCAGACCTGATCCTCATCTTTTTCAAGAAACTTTAGATTTAGTTGTTGCTTTTCCTCTCAGGTCTCTGCCTGACGCTGGGTGCTGCTATGAAGAAGCTCTTCATTTCCACTGTGGAAATAGTTGCATTTCAGTGACAAATGAAGGGATCCTTTAATGAGATTTGATGTAATTGTTTTCCATGGGGCTGTTAATTTTACATGGTTCCTTTATGTCTTTTGATTAGTCAGTGATTAATGTTCTGGACAGGTTTGGCTGCCTTGAATCCACCCACATCCCGAGTCCCATTGAGTCACAGCTCTCAGACACCCCAGCAAAGCCATCAATACAGAATAAGCCTCAAGCTACTCCAGCCCCAATCCCAATGATGGAGCTGCTGGATGCTGTCTCCTGACTGTTCACATCCCTGTTCTGCACTTAGTGTGAGTCCAGCTGCTGGGAACCCACAACTCTCTAGCCCCTGTTTCAAGCTCCCAAGCCTGCACCCAGCTGAAGCAGAACTCAGCCCTGAGAAAGCTCTCAGTGTTTGCAATTGTGGTGGTGCAATCAAGAGTAGCTGCAGTGCTGAGCATCCTTAGGCAGTGATTCCTCAGCTGCTTCTGGAGTACCAGAACCTGCACATCCACAGCCTGTCCTTCCCCCTCCCCTCAGCTGCACTACCCAGCTGTCATAGGCTGGGCTGTACATGACTGGGGACATGACCTAGCTTGAAAAGTAACCCAGCAGAATAAAAGGAGACTTTGTTCCTTTGGATTTTTAGGTGATTTGTTCTTACTTTGGTTTGTTTTATTACCTCAACACTCTGGATTAAGTGTAGGAAGTCCAGGGGTCTGCTCACAGTCCCATGGGGCATAGCCTGTCTCACAGCTGAACTGAAGCCTTTGGTTTATTACTTGGAAACAATTTTCTCTTGTGACCAGGCTTTACAACCTACATTTTGCAAGTTTTTTTGCTCTTCTTCCCCAGGTTCCTTGCCAATATATCCCATACTGCAGTGCCTCCATTTTTAACAGATCATTTAATTTCCTGTGACTAGGTCTGTGTCTGCTTTGTCCTACAATCATAGTGCTTTTCCCATGTCTTTCAGAATAGGACAGAACAGCCAGTGTACAGTACTTGCCTGAGTTCTAACTGAAGCCAGGGTTTCACTCAAGTGTTTTCAAAGTGAATGGAAAGGGCAAGTATGCTTATTCTACAACGAACAAGGGTGAAGTATTTATTTATGCTGGCTGAAGTTTCCCATATTACCCTTTCATCCTTCCACAGAATTTGAAGCTGAAAGGAGCTTTCAGAGAATTCGGAAATGCTGACTGCAGGAACAGTCATCGCACAATTATGTGCATTTTTCCAGGCCAGTTACTGAAGAAAAGAGTGCAGAGCAATTAGTACAAATCTGTATTCTCTGGCTAATCCCTGGTGGCAGTCAGATCACTGATTCTATCTGAATGTTTAAGAAGCTGAACTTCCGTTGGGAGTTACTACCTAGTTCCCTTCTGTTACTATTCAGTGATTGTATTTCACTTCAGCAGCAGTTCCTGAACTGTCTGTTCCCCTGAGTGTTCTGGATGCAACTTGGGCTTCTCTTCTACTTGGGTGTCTGATAAATTCACTTATCTTCATCTCCACAGCTGTTGAGCATTGGGAGCTGCTAAGACTCGGGTCTGAGTAGTAACTTTTGCATGTGGATACGTGCAGTACCTGCTGCGAGCTGCTGTGAGCTGGATTATACTAATCTCAGAAAACAGTTACATTCCACTCATTCATTAGAGGGATTCATTAGAGGGATTCATTAGAGGGATCCCATCTTGTGTCCTGGAAATGTAGCTGAGTTCATGCCCCTGCTCCCAGTAGTGCCCTGAAGAGCAATTACTCCCATGACCTCTAGTGGGGACAGTCAGGGATGCTGGGCCCTCACACTTGGCTAAAGACAGATGAAAGTCATGTTCCCAGAGCTCCATTGTTCACCTGGGGTTAAAAGCTGTACAGGGCTGCTGCAAAGGCTCAGCATCCTCAGAGAGAGATGTATGCCACTATGCAGTTAATTCTTTCCTAGTAACAACAATGCATCTTATCAGACACAACATCATTTTTCCTCTCTTGCATAATTTCCTCTCTTATGTGTCTCTGTTCTTCTCAAGATTTTTCTGTTTTGGAGAATTTTACCTTTTTGTGTTTCAGTTAAGTGGGTTTGCTGTATCTTTCATGCTGATCTGGGACAGGTTGCTGCCTGAGTTTTATGCCCATGTGGTAATGGCCCTGTTATTTTATTTCTCATTTGGTGAAGCCATGCCAGATGGATAATACACAGAAAATGAGTAAAAAACCCTTGGCCATTCAGGAATGTAAAAGCCCATCTTAGAAAATGAAGCAATTTATGTGATTGGGACTTTGTGGGAAGCAAGATTTTACTGCATTCTCGTCAAGAAGCACCGTGCTTAAAAGTTATGAGGAAACAACAGCAGGTCAGAAAAAGAACAGCCTAAGGAGAGGAGACAGGAGAGGGAGATTCAGATGCTGCAAAAGGAGGACAGTCATGAATTTGAATAAGCTTCACCAGGAATGAGAATGCTGGGACAGCTTCAGGAGAAAGCTCCTGTCCAAGTGTAAATACCTGATGGGAGGGTGCAAGGAACTTGGAGGCAGCCACTCCTCACTGGGCTCCAGTAATGGGACAGGAGGCAGCGGGCACAAACTGAAAGGGAAAATGTTTTTTTATTGCAAGGATGACAAAGCACCATAAGAGACTACTCAGAGGTCACAGAGTCCCCAACCACAGAGATTTTCAAAACCTGACTGGACGTGGTCCTGAACAACCTGCTGTAGGTGATCCCTGCCTGGGCAGAGGGTTGGACTGGATGATCTCCAGAGGTCCCTTTCATCAGCTCATGCATTCCATGAATCTGAGGTTTCTCCCCTATCTTTAGCTAAGCAGACTGGATCGGTTAGTCACGCACACCTTTTGTAGTGAGTGTCACCTGCTCTAGGCTCTATTTATTCCATGTGACCTATTTCCTTTTGTTTAGCTCCATCTTCACTGCGGGGCTTTCTTGTGCAGGCAGAGCAGGGGCTTTCCCAAGAGTAAGATGTATCAAGCTGTGTGAGTAGGGTTCCATGGGAACTTGAGGTACAAGTAACAAGAAACTGTAGGTTAGGGAATGGATCTGGGGAACACATCTGCTTCTAAAGCTCATAAAGGTTTGTTAGGAGTAACACAAGCAGAAGAGAAAGATCAGATTTTTTTGCTGTTGGAATTACTAGCCTGAAGAGATGAGTCAATGTCAGAACCTACTGAAAACCCTCTTTCCCTAGTCATGGTCTTTTCAATGTTTTTAAAAAATATTTAGCTTTGTATCAAATAATCCTTGGTTGAACACTTCTGATTCTGTATTTAACAGACACTTTAAGACCTTCCTGCTCACCCCTGGCCCGAAATAATGTGGAAATTCCAATCCTTACAGTGGTAGGAAGGTAAAGCCCTAAGAGCTGGAGCCTGTGTGTGCTAATGCAGTGACAGTGGAAATGCTGCAGAGATCACTTTTTAAGGGTCTCTGAAGAGTCCTGGTGACAGCTGCAGTTGAGATGAGTGATTAATAAACTGTGAGTTCATTCACCATCTCCACAGTGGCCTCTGAAAGCAGCTCTGGACATGCATAACTGATGTTTTAAATAGGTTTTACAAAGTAGTAAATTATTTGAAAGTAAAATTCTACTCAGACAAAGTAATTCTGAGTTTGCTCCTTTTCCTCCTAAATCTGGCATTTGAAAACCAATTTTTATTTTGAAATAATGTAGTTCTGACTTGGTATATCTTTAAAAGCCTGAAATAAGCAAAATTATAGCTATATAACTATAGGGACAATGAGAACAAAACAAAAGGAAAGACAATATGGTAAATAATTGTTTCCAGAATGTATCTTTCTGCTCTTTGCCCATATCAAAATTATTTGCTGTAATCATTTTAAAAGAAAGACAATAATAATTTTTTATCTGACTTCATGTCTCCTAATGTGCTTGAAGTTAAGTGTGGTTAGTGGCTGTAATTAAAGAGCTGTTTTGTGTGTCAGATGGTTCCAAAAGCAAAACCAATCAGTCTCAGCCCTTTCATGTAGAACAGGGCACATCCTGGTGTAACTCTCTGGAACTGGTGAAAAGAATCTGATCCTTTGTTTCTGAATTCCTGCCTATCTGTACAGCCTATCATGTACAGCTAAACTTTTCATTTTTAAAAATTAGAAAGCAAAGCAAGATCAAGGGATTTACCCCAGATCATGCTGTCTAATTCTGTCTGAAGCAGGACTTTAACTCTGAGTTCCTGATTATAAATGCAGTGCATCAAAATCTCCTGTGACGAGAAACATCATTATATTGGCAGATCATCTGCAGCACAGTCTTCTCTTTTCTTCAGATGTGCCTGGCTCCAGAAGGAACCATAAAACCATCAGCAAGTGTGGTTCCTAATGGAGTTCCTAACAGGCTCATCACTGTGAGTGCAATCCTGGCCACACCATTTCTTATCTTGCAGCCTTTTTGTCAGGATGTCTGCCAATAGCTCAGCAACTCAAACGTGGCTGAGTAACACTCTAAAAGGAGGCCTGACTCCTTGTTTTGGTTGGTTGTTTGTTTGTTTGCTACAGGAGACACTACTGTTCGATGTGAGCAACTGGATATGCTTCAAGATTGGCTGTCTGAATTCAGAAAATCTACCTCCTCCTCCAGTACAGCCAATCCAGAGGAGCTGGTGGCTTTTGATGTGCTCTGTGGAGATCTCAACTTTGATAACTGCTCCTCTGGTAAGACAAGGTTTGCCTTTTCCTGGTGTCTTCCTGTCCTGAAAAAGAAGAGGAATGTTCTTGATCCCCATGGGTTATGACTACACTGGGTTATACACATATCCCCAGTGTATGACTATATACTAAATTATGCCTGACTTTTGCTAGGGAAAACTTAATCACTACAGACACTTCTAAATAGGTATGAGATTTAAGTGTGAGCTACTCCCCGTGGGTCATCCCAGGAGATCTGTGGATTTATTAAGCATAATGGATTTTAAGGCAAAAAGAGCAATAATTTGTGACTTGTGGTAGCAGTAATGAGGACAGATCCTGTGGTTTAGCTTTACTTGAATTAGGTAGACTCTTACTGAACTACAGTTTTAGTCACTGATGAGAGACATGTAAGTCATGGGATTTTTGGGGAGAAAAAGTAGTAAATTCATGCAGTTAAAAGTAATTTGGTAGTAAATATATACAGACATAGGAGACTAATGCTGCAGAGAGAATTCAACATTGCTGAATCAGTCTTGGAAAAAAGTTAACTGATGCTCTGTACTTTTGGGGATTTTTTTTTTTAAGAAATTTGGTTTTTTCTTTTAATTAGATGCTGAGGGTAGAAAAAGAACTCCACAAAACCATAATTAATGGGTGGTGAGTTCACAGAGATGGAAGCTTTTACCAAAGATGAATATTATGCTGTGCTAAGAGCGAAATTGCCAACGTGGAGTGCAGTGCTGTGTCTGAGAACCCTCTGTGCCTCCCTGCTCTGTCCAGCTCAGGCATCAGCAGAGCTCCCTGCTGGCCTGGAGCTGGCACAGGGAGCAGTGATGGGGCTGAGGGGCCAGAGCTGCAGTGCTGCCACACAGAGAGCACGGGGCAGGCACAGGGAGGGCACTCATCACAGGCACAGGGCCCAGGGGAGCTCAGCTGCAGCACCCAAAGTGGGATTCAGCAATTCAGATCAGGGATGAACAGGTGATTTTGGCAACAGCTCCAAGTGGGCTCTGCAGTCTTTATAAGAAGTCTCAGGTAACTGAGGTCGAGAGCAACAACTGTACCAGAGGCAATTTTAACAAAAAGCATTGTCTGTTCTAAAAACCCCCAAACTGTTATCTCTAATCTCATTACTTGTATCAGAAACTTGAAATGGAGGATTTTAGCAAAGCTGGGGAAACATTCAGTTGGGTTGGAAAGATCACCAGCCCTTCTCTCACTCATTTCTAGCTCACAGGTAGAAACAGTAAATCCATCACAACTTAGGATCCCAAGTAGAGCTGGAATGGTCTGAGAGGTGCTGCTGGTGCTCTGACCGTGGAGGGGAGCAGCAAGTGCCAATGGTACAGGATGCTGTAGTCAGACAAACACATCTGAGGGTGAATAATGCAGCAGCAGCAGTGAGTTTTTAGGGAATGCAGGTAGGGAATGGTCATTAACAGCTCTTCAGCTGCCCAAGCTGCCACTCAGGCTGAGGAGGCTGCAGCATTGTGGGCAAGGGAGGCAGAAACTGGGGACACAAATAAACACATCTGCTGTGATTTGACTATTTCACTTGCAATATTGTTGTCTGGATGGAGTGGCCTGGAGGCAAAGGTGTCCATCAAGGAAATAAACAAGCTGCTGCAAACCAAATGGGAGGCTGCCCAGTCAGATCACAAATGGAGAGTGAATGGGCTCTGCAGCATGAGGGCAGAGATGGGAGTGAAGCTGTGAGGCAGAACATATGGTCAGGACTCTCCACCTGAGAAGTGCTGGCACTCTACCCAAGATCTCGCACAAGAAGCACAGAGCGTAATTAATGCAATTCTAAGCTGTCTTTTTAATGAAAAAGTGAGAATAATGATTTGCTTTTGAAATAATAGTTGTAAACATTGCAATCACTGCTAAAGAGGATTGAAAAATGAGTTTTAAAAATTAATTTTATCTTCGCTATCTCTGATGCTTATTTACATCACCCTCCCCTTTAAAATGCACTCAGCTTGGAAACTGGAATTAAGCTGGCTATTTAATTCTTTTATTTACTGATTGCTTTCTTTCCATATGTACTAAGTAAGATTAATGCAATGTTTTAAAGTTCTCTCCTCCCTTTTTACATTACTCATTGTTTTAGGGACATTTGTTAGCATTTTAGATTAATTGAGTATCTGAAGGTTTTTTTAAGCAATAATCAGCTTCCCGTAATTCTCTTTGTGATTTTTTGTGTCCTTTTCCCACTCCACAGACTGATACAACAGCTAATTAATGTTTCAGTGAATACCAAGTTTCTATTCTTAGTTATATTGACAGAACAGCCTTCAAAGATCTTTAAGTCCATGAGTGACCTTATGCTTATGATAAATTTTCTGCAACTCAGTGTTCCCCTCCAGCTTTACAGAACATTATGGCAACATTCATACAGGGAATTCACACTTAGTGGGAGTGTTATTAGAAAGTTACTTACTGACATGTTGCTTTGCACCGATTCATGTAAAAGTCTATTATATTTTTAAACCTTTTAGTATAAGAAAAAAGTCTTCCCATCAGATAGGTCATCCGCTGTGACTTGAATGGTCAGCACCACAGTTGTAAATTAATAATTTTTAATCTATCTTGGTTTTGAAGGAGATTCTGTAGACATATGATATAACAAGGGAAAACTTGGAGAAATGAAAAATGGTAAAAATTTCATCTTCTGCTTTTCCATAAATATTAAAGAAACCAACGGGCTGCTCGGACAGAAAGAGCAATTCTCTGTGTTGCCCACATGGCAGAACTTAGGGAGGTCAGTCCTCCAATAATCTGCCACAACTCCAGATTGTGGAGTTGCACACCTTGCAGTTCTCCTTGCAGTTCTGAGGATGTTCTCAAGACTGAGAGCTAGCTGGGAAGATGTAATGAGACAGATGAACTGTCAGTCAGCTGTGCTAAAGACTCTGAATAACAAAATGGCAAACAAGCCAACAGCTGTGAGCACAGCACTGCTTCACTCCACCTTTTTGTTCAGCAAGAGATCAGCAGCTTCCTCACTTGGCAAGAGCAGCATTTTATATGAGGTTTGATGTGATCCTTGGCGTGTGAGCTGGGCTCTGTCTAAGAGACACAGCTCACAGTTCAGAGTTTTGTTTTCAACTTTATTTCCCGTTTTCACATGCTCTTGGCAGAGACAGTAACAAATACACAACAGCAGCAACAGCAGCTCCAAACTCAGCCGAATATTAAGACACTCCCAGGAGAGACCCTTCAAGTGTTGCTGAGATGTTCCAAGTTTCTAAAAGGTGTAAGTGCTGTAAGGAAGTTTTCAGGAGCTGCTTGCAGTTTCTTTGCCATTTAACAGTGGCACTGTAGCTGTTGGCATTTTCAGGTTCCAGATTGTTACCCAGCCATGGTGATTGTATTGATAAGCAGCAAGCACAGAACTGCAACTTGCTGGTTTGCTCAGGGTCTGAAATGCTGGTGTGTGCATTTTTGTGGGATATCTTAACAAGTGATCCTAGGAGCTTGATGTGCTTTATGCTTTCAATGAAAGGAGCACAGCAAGAACTAGGAAGAATTTAATTTAAAGTTGATAGGTCATGCTGATTATGTTTAGAATGGCTTTAATGCAATAGATAACATCCCAAGCAAATTATCGATTGCCTGTCCTTTCTCTTATCTGTTATAGCTTGGAAAACATTCAGTCAGTGAATTCTTCTGAAGCAAAGAAAGCAAAAGGTTTTATCTTCAAACCTACTGAGATGTGTAAATATGCCCACAAACAGCCATTTCCTTTGCCATTGGGAAGCCAGCCCAGCTCTCCTCTGGGTGTTCTATCTCAACAAGAGTTTTGTACTGCGTAAGCAAAGCAATGGCATTGGCAGAGGGAGGAGATATATTGGAAAACTTTCACTCAGCTTAGAGCTAAAAATTACTAAAAATATCTTCCATAGAAAACTTTGTAAGGAAGCATAGGAAAGCACTGTTATTAGCAAGCATTTGCTGGAATTTCTGACAGAGGCAAAATCCTGCTGTGTAGTAAAGCTGTGCCTGAAGTGACTCGAATCAAACCTAGGCATTTATACTGAGGAGAAATGAGGGCTTGGTGCTTCTCTTGTGGCAAAACCCACAGTTGTGCACAGGTTCACAACCAGGAGCTGACGTGCCTTTTCTTGGGCTCATTCTTTCCCTGCAGAGGACAAGCTGGAGCAGCAGCATTCTCTGTTTACACACTACAAAGATCCGTGTCGAGTTGGTCCTGGGGAGGACAAGCCTTGGGCAATTGGTAAGACCTTCTCTACTCTCAGTGTAGGGAGCACCTCCCTGTCTGTGACCCACAGCCAGCTCTGAGCAGCAGCTGCTTCAGCTGACCACCAGTAAGAATTTGGTGGAGGACAAATATTTGTAAGGGGTACTTCTAGAAAATATATTTAATAGACCTTAATAATATCTTGTGGAATGATAATTAAGAACCAAACAGAGGTCTTGAAATGCCATCCACATTCTAGAACTCACGCATCAATCTGCCTGAATGCCTTCCCCATATACTCTGCTTTTAAAATAATCTCTAGATTATTTGGAGGGGAAGGAAGCCAAATTTTTGTTTCTGTACTTTGTGCATGCAGTGAAAGCCTGCAGCTTCTGAACAGAGTGTTCCATTTGGTGCTCAGTAAATACTGTCAGTGAGGATGTAACAAAGCAAATCAACTCTGCGAACTTGTAAGGTTTGTATTATAAAAGATTTCCTGGAAATCTGAGATATTAATACCTGGTAAGACTCAGTTGAACTTACTGAAATTTTAGAACAGAATTTATACTTGCTCCAGAGGAGCTTTAATAACTGTGAAGATAGTAAAGACAAGTAGAATGTTTTAATAATCAGGTACTACTCTTTGTAGGAGAAAAGCCAATCAGAGACGTGGGGCTGAAAAGTGGAGGTGTGGAGACATTTGTAAGGTGCAGGCAGTAGAGAGGTCTGGAGAGAGGAGAAGTGAACACAGTGAGCCCCAGTCAGAGCAGTCCCCTTTCTCCACACTCCTGTGCCTCTGGGAGCTCCCCAAGAGGGCATCTGCCAGGAGCTGTGCTGGGACACTCTCATCTCCCTTTCTGTTTACAGGTACCCTCTTGGATCCTGAAGGATTATATGATGAAGAAGTGTGCACCCCAGATAACCTACAGAAGTAAGCATTTCCTAACCTTTCTACATGTTTTAGACAGTTCTGTAAAAAACAATTTAATTGTTTGCTCTTTAACATTTCAGATGTTCAGATTGAGAGGTATTTTATGAACTGAAAACAAAGAAAATGATCAAATTTCTACCTGGCATGTTTGGGGAACAGGATAAAAGGGGCAGGAAAAGAAGCTGGTTCTCTAAGTCAAGTAGGGTTGGCTTCAGTGGGTGAAAAGGTGAGAGCAGCTGCAGGCAGTCTGTTTGTCTCCAGAGCTGGTCCTACTTGGGCAGGCCCATGTCACAAGAAACTCCAAGCACTCCCAAAAAGGACATGGACAGCTTGTCTGAAAGTCTCTGCAGGCAGCCAGTTCTGAGGTCACAGCACTGTAAAGAGCAGCAACAAAAGGAAATGTAGTTTGCCTCAAATAAAAAGCCCATAAAGTTTAAAACATCACCCCCAACCCAACAACTCCTGAGGTACCCATTCATTGCAGAGTTCAATACACCTAAAAACACCAGCTCACAAATACAGAGAAGAATTAAATTGCACATCAGACAGAACTAGGAATATGGCTTGGGATCTTCCAGTGATTCTAGTGCAGCATCACCTCTACAGAGGGTTTGATATTGAGAAACAGCTGCCTTTGGTTTGAGCTTGGGAGAAATACAAAAAAATTCTAAATTAACAGAAGTCTAAAGATAAATTTCTTGAATACCTGTTTGTTAATCATTATGCCAGTGGACAGTAATTAATAAGCTTTGTACGTTTTAGAAAAGCACTTAATGAATGTGGCAATCCTTTTGTCACCTTCTCTACCACGAAGGCAAGTTTTCTGTGCTAAATAAACACCTCAGCATCATAACTAACTATAAAAGATGTTCTAATTATGCATTACCAAAATATACTAGAGAGGTAAAGTTCTATAAATAAAGAAGTCAGTCCAGATGTTTCTGTTGACACATACAATGGAAATGGTACATTACAGGCAGTCAATGTTGTAATTACTCACCAAGCACAGTTCAATTCATGGCACAGATGGACACTTGGCTGAATGTATTAAGTGAGGCCACACCCTGAAGTTTTCTTTCTTTTCAATTCAAAGAAATTGAATTCTAGACCTTAGGTCTGGCTTTAGTTTACATCCAAAATAATTTTTTTTTTTACAGCAAATCCCACTTTGCACATTCAAGAGCTTACAAAATTTGCAGACATTTCTATTCACACGTTAAAAACATGTGAAAGGGATTTCTGGAAAACAAAAATAAAGTTTGCAAATGCAAATCTGTATGTGGGTGTAACATTATATTTTATGCCTCAAAGAGCAGGCTTGGGATATTTAAAAAAAAAACCAAAATACCAAAGCACAACCTAACACCCTTCATTCCCCAAGGAAACCAAAACAAAACAAAGTCAACCAAACAGAAAGAAAAAGAACCCCAACAAATCCTGTGTTTTAAAGTGGCCTTTTCAGACAATGTGTCACAAAATTCCTTTAGGGATATTATGTTTTATTCCCTAAGGAGTTATTGTATTCAGCAATTACATTCCAGTGACAATTACATGACTGATGAAATAGGGAGCCATCAAATGATCAATCACAAATTAAGAACTACTTCTGCTGCCTCTAGGTATGCACAGTACCTCAGGATGTGCTAACTAGAAAATAACTTTGAGTGTTGGGAACAGAAAATACACAAGGCTTCTTGCCTGCTAAGTGTGGCTTTCAGCTTTCTGCAATGAGTTGCAATTCTTCTGTTGAGATAACCCTCTGTGGGACTGGGATTTCCCCTGGCTCTCTGCAGGGAACCTGGGCTCTGCATGTCTGCATTCTCTGGAGGTGCTCATGCACTGGAGAAGCCATGGTTTCCAGGAGAGGCTCAGAGAGCCTGTCCTGCTGTCTCTGCAAACAGGGAATTTGCAAAGAAACTCAGGGAATTTTAAAGCAATTTATGGAATCTGGGCTTTAAAGACATTTAAATGCTAAATAGCATAGTGGCTGTGGGGCACTGACTAGCTAACAAATATTGGTCATATACAGAGCAAACCAGAGTATCACCTAGAATTGATCCATTCTCAAATTTTTGGATAATAAAGCCTGTAAAGCTTGATGAAGCTTTACAGACATTTAAATTGGCAATGTCAGCTATCCAGAGATTTCTTCGTCAGCACTCTTCTCTAGTTTATAAATAAAATTAAGTATTTCTCATTACTAAAATAAATAGGCCATAAAAGCAGAAGAACAACTCATTCTTAACTATCTCTTTTGTGTTAAGCACAGCATAAGTAAAACATCAGACTAGAACAGCAGATTTGGTACAAATAATGAGCAAGTAATTTATAATTATCAATTAATTGGCTAGGTGTAACAACCTGGGCCCTGCCACAGCCCTGGAAGCCACACAAGCTTCTGCTCAGGAAGGCTTCAGGAAATGCACACAAATAATCCCATCTGACAGAGATGATTGTCATCTCCAAGTTAAGCACTGGAATAAGGCCCTTTTCATCTCTGAACCCTGAGCAGAAGCAGGCTTAGGAGAGCACATTCCAGCACAGCTAAGGAAGTTTAAATGCAATTTTTTCCAGTCTCCACTGCTGGACTGGGGCTCAATTCTGGGCTGAAGGCTTCAATACCAGTGAGAAAAGTCTTCCTTAGCTCAGGTGCTTCTGGCCAGAATGAGAGATGGACCCTCAAGGTTTGGGATAAGGGAGTTTTGCTTTATGGCTCCCTTGCAGTCACTGCTCTTGGTGCTCCCTCACTGCAGCAGGGTCAGTACCACACAACAAACAGAGGGCTGGGGCTTTCACTCTCCAGCTCTGGGGTGTTTGGGGCTGAAACCTCTCAGGGAAAAATGAAGTTCCAATTATTTTATTCTCCCTTTCTTTGTATCCTATGAATCAAGACAGTTATTCTGATAAAACTGAGGTTTGGTTGTTCAGTCATAATTAGAAATGTTCCCTCAAACTGTCAGTGTTTAACAGCCAGCACAGCAGAGCCAGCTGTCCTGTCCTGGCTTCCTGGAGATACAGACAGCAAACTCCTGTGCACAGAGAGGTGCAAGTTCTCAGCAGCAGGACATGCATTTACAATTTGCTTCCTTCATGTATTTGAAATAAGTATTTCCCTTCCATGATCACTTGTTCAGGTTAAGTGAACACTCAGCACTCACAGGCTTTTTAAAGACATTACTGATGCTGAAACAAATTCATCTTTTAAATTAATGCAAATAAGATTTTTTTGCAGTAGTGCTGCAGTGCTAATCAGCAGTTTCTTCTACTTTGTTACTTAATTAGCTCTGCCAAATATAAATACAATTTCTGAAAGAGGTCAGTACCATCAAAGAACTTGCTTCCTTGAACCTAGAAAAACAATCTAAGGAAGTGAATGATTTGCAAGAGCTCTTTGGAGAATCAAAATGGGGTGCAGACAGTAAGCTAATTTAATGTGAGTTATTATTAAGACAAAGCAACACATAAAAGAAAGTTTACTTTCATAAACTTGTTACAATAAAATCTAAGAACTTTCAATACCTTCTTAAGTCCAAATGGGGGTTAAGAAAAGTTCTGATCAAATGACTACATGATCAGAGTTTTGTCATTGTTAACTGCTGAAGCACATGAAGTGCATCTCCAATGTATCAACTGGCCCAAACTAACAATTTTAATAGGAGAGAAACATCTTATTTCCTTGAACACTAGACTGGTACCTAGAAACCAATTCTCAGTTTTGAGTGCTCCTGTAAGTGCCCTTGGGCTGGGTAATCTCCTTGCAAGGTGGGGGCAGTGCTAACAGACCTGCTGAGCAAGGCCATGTGGGGGAGTTTGCAGTGCCACAGACAGGAATCAAGTAAATTAGGCTGTCATTTCTAGTGAAGGCAGAGCTTGGGCTCCAAGACAGTAATCTGGTGCTGAAACTGCTCAAAACCACCCACCACCTGTCCAGATGTGTGTTCCTGCAAACCAGTCCTCACCCATTCCCTGTTTGTAAAGCTGGATGTAATTTCAGGAATTGCTCTGATCAGAGTGGAGAGGT
Source organism: Petroica traversi (assembly GCA_025920805.1). Taxonomy (NCBI): domain Eukaryota; kingdom Metazoa; phylum Chordata; class Aves; order Passeriformes; family Petroicidae; genus Petroica; species Petroica traversi. The sequence continues at coordinate 6,466,551 of JAHLSL010000036.1, read as the reverse complement.
TTGTATCAAAATTCTCAGGTTTGCTCTAAAGCAATCCAGGAAACAACTCCCTCCTCTGCCTATTTCAGCAACACTGGAAATCAGAGGGCTCTGAGCTGCTTTACAGTACTGACAGCAGGTTCCTATCTCAGAGTTTGTCCTCCTGGCTTCAGGGGAGCTCTAGGACAGCACCAGTGATGCCAAGCCTGCCATGAGGCTTTAAGAGCACTTAAAGTCAAGTCAGCAGTTAGTGCAGCCTCACACTGAAAATCACATTTGGAAGAAGATGTGCTTTACAGGTTTAACAGTTCTTTAGGACTGGGATTACCCTTACCAGGGATTTGGAGAGAACTTTGGGTAACACGTTAAGGGACAGGATGAGCAAACATTTAAACATTAAATTTTTTTTTGTTTGTTGTTTTAATGAAATAGGGTGCTGGAAAGTGAAGAAGGAAGGAAAGGATACTTAGTCTATCCCACCAGCAAGAACCACAGTTCCAGTCAGAAGGGGAGGAAGGCATCACTGAAGGGAAATGGGAGGAGGATTGACTACATGCTCTATACAGAAGAAGGTCTCTACTTGGAATGGAAAGTGGTGAGTCTCAGAGTTGTCAAAAAGGCTCTAACTTGCACCACAAACTTGTCTGAACAAACAGGCACTGCTGCCTGCTGTGCTTGGATTAACACTCATACTCCTGGGAGGACCTGCTGCTTTGCTATTTTCCCCTTGTGCATGCAGGTGCCATGTTTGTAAAGCTCCTGCATAACAAAGGTGAGTCTGAGGATTCCCGCAGCAGCACTGGTAGATGTACTGCTCTTCTAAAACAATCAACCAGCCTTGTTTTCACTCTTTTTAAGCTTTTGCCTAACTGTTTTGCCTGATGCTTTTCCCATGCCTGCAGTCTGGATATTTTTTAATCTTTTCAAGTGTCTGGATGTTCTTTTCTGACTGTATAAACCCACCTAAGTTACAACTCGGCAATATGTAGGCAGAAGCTGACATGAGCTACCCAGAGGGAGAACCTGTGGGGTGCATTCTGCTTCCTTGTGTAGGGCCTTGTCTTGTACAGCATTCCATGGTGAAAACGAGAGCTCATTCACATGCATTCACCATACCCTGCACGTGGATCCCCTACTGCAGCACTGCAGATGAGTCTGTCTGGGACAGCACAGATGGTTCTGCAAATGGAAAGAAAAGGTACAACAGATTTCATCCAGACCAGCCCAGCTGGATGCTGCCAGGGGCTCCCCTCATCCCCTGCAGCACAAGGCCATGCCCTGAGGGGCAGGTCCCCACTAGCCCAGCCCAGCCAGGCTAGTCCCTCACCTCTAAAATACACTAAGGTAGTTCAAAGAGGCTACGTACTGATGTGTGGAATGACAGACCAATTTTTCAGCTCCTTTTCTTTTGTTCTCCTTCTGCAGGAAGTGGAAGAGTTCAGCTTCATTACCCAGCTGGCAGGCCTGACAGACCACCTTCCAGTAGCAATGCGTCTCGTGGTGTCTACAGGAGAGGATGATCCTTAAAACTGACCAGCTCTGAGAGATGAGAAGAGGGAAACATGAATGATATTTCAAAAATATCAGAGGATAAGGATGAACTATTCTGGTGCCACGTTAGGAAAGATGACCAGACCTGACCTGGGCTACTCTCAGAAAGTACCAACAATGTGGATCTAAAAAGGGAAGAATGGAAGGGGCTGTGGCCAAAAGCCACTGTCCCAGTGGCTCAGGCAACAGGGCAGGCCTGTACTACAAAGCTTTCACTGTGGACCGAACGGAACTAAGATGGAAGTCCCAATTCCTTCTGAACCAGTGCCATTCTTACTAAACCATGTTTTTATACTAATATATAGCACAATTTAGTTTGTACTTAGTCTGTGAGTTAGTGCTGCTCAATGGTTTTTTGCATCATTTCTTTGTCTAACTACGAAGCTGCAGCTTTTTCTCTTTCTTTAGCCTGTGCCAGTTGTAGTTCGTGCTTGCAGCAGCCGCATGCGCCCGCACTGCATGCACCGGAGAGGAACTGCAGAGAATCCTGCAACAGCAGCAGGCAAGGGAGGGCACAGCCCCGGCCCAGCAAAGCGTCCTGGGACTGGAAACCCTTCTGGCAGTACAGGTAGACCTTAAACCAAACAACTCTCAATTTGCAGACCAGTATCTTCCTGTCTGATTCAAGGATAATTAAAAGATTTGGAATTGAGACTTTAAGAACACAGTTCCGCCCTTATTCCAGCTGTGTTCCCACTGAAATTATGAACTGTTTTGTCTGAATGATGACTCCAGAATCAGGCCTTCAGCTTTCTAAATGCAACTTATTCCCTTAAGAAGAAATAGTTTCCCTGTAATGTCTTTTCTTTCCCATGTGTGGGACAGTTCTGAATTATGGTATGGGATATGTATGTTACAGTAGAGTGAATAGATTCCTGTAGTACCATTGGTAACACCAGAGCCAATATTCTGCCTTAGCTAGAAAGGGTAAGTGGGAAATGAATTGTAAAATGCATGCTAGATATAGAGTAAAAATAAACATAAGTGACATTTGGGGTAAAAAGGTGTAGGACAGTGTATGATTGATAAGGCAGAATAACCTTACAATTCTCTAAAGGAATCAGTACACTTAAAGGGGAAGTGGAACATGGCCAGCTGGAGAGTAAAGAATAGAGCTGTGACTCTTGGCCTTAGGTAACTGCTTCCCAGGAACAGAGGCTGTTTTGATGTCTGTGAGACACACTCTCCATTTGTTATGTGCTCACAGACTTGTATGGGGGTCTTGCCATCAGATTCATGGGTCCTTTCCACTAAAGCTCTTCAAATGTGGGGCTCCCCTCTGCCATCTTGTCCCCATGACCTGACCTACTGAGCCTCTGTAGCCTTCACAAAAATAGTGAAAAACTGAGAATCAGGTCCATAATGAGACTTGGCACTTTTTTAGGGATTTAATTTCAGAGGGTTTGTGTTGTTGGGAGAACAATGAGACCCCTTCTGTTTTAACCATTCCTTAGTTTCTTCTGCCTATCGCCCGTCCAAGTTTAGTGTTATTTCCTCCTGCATTACAAATTCCCTGTGTTAAAAGAGTTAACCCAATATTAGATGTACTCCACAAAGTAACCTGTTTTAGTTCTGCTGCCCACAAACTCCTGAGGACGCTCTTGTTTTGGTTTAGTTTACACCTGCTGTGAATCAGCTTGAGCTAAATCAGAATAGATCTAAATTAGCATCTCAGTCTGCACAGCCTCTGGTACTTGCTTAGTTAGCTCCAGTAAACAGAACTTGTATGTAGATCAGCCTGATTTTGCAAATAGCGAAACTCTTAATAGTTGTGAGAGTACAGAACTAACAGTATTGGATAATTTCAAGGAGGCAGCAAGGCCACTGCTCACACTCTCCCTCTGCACCTGGCCTTGACACATTTTATGCCTCCTTTTCCAGTCTTGGGGTCCCTTCAGCAGAGACTGCCTCTTAAAAGTGTACTGTGCCAAACTGTGGGGTAGCCTGAAGTGTAACCCATGGGGACTCACACATGGAACCAGACTCAGTTCCCCTTTTTATAAAATTAGGAATTCAAGTTTACAGAATCAGAGACTTTAATGTACTACCCCAGTGCACCACCAGTTTCCCACTTTGTATGTCTGTCTTTATACAGAGGGTGCACATATGTGCAGTGTGTTTTTCAGGTTTCTTATTGCTCCACCCAATTCAGAAAAACTTGTACCCAAACCAATGCTTTTTAATCCTGTTTTCTACCTTGCTTGTATTTTATTAACCTTTTTTAAAAAAACCCAAACAGTACCAGTAGCAATTTGTGTGCTGTCCAGCAGCTATTTCTCAGTAGTAAGACTAACTATAAGGTATGGTATTTTTAATAGTTTTCCTAACAATGTAAATTACAATTTGATATCAATTTCACCAAGTATCAGTTGCAGGAGCTGAATTTGACACTGTGGGATACAAACATGAAACTACTGCCAAACAATTTTACATTATTTAAAGTAAAACTGATTTAAATTAGGTCTAAATTATTTGAAAATTTGTTCTGTGGCTTTGTGCTGACTGAAAAATCAGCCACTTTCGTCAACTTTTTGAGATATGCTGAGAAATGTTTTTTCAAATTTGAAGTAAACTGTTTTAGATTTTGATGTTCCTAGTTCCTCAGTGCTCAAGAACTGGCTAGCTGTAAAACGTTCTCTTACACAATACACATACATTTAACCAGTGTAAGTAGTTCTTTCTAATTTACTGTCTTAGGGATGTGGCTTTGCTGGGAGGTTCAGCATTGAGGCACCACTGTTCAGATGCTCCTTGGTTTTTTGCATTGATCCTGTGCCTTCTGATGCCTCGGCAATGCTTGCAGGGGTCAGAGAGTGTCTGTAGCAGTGAGCTGGAATGAACAGGCTTCCCCTTCCAGGACAGTGACCTCCAGGAGAAAAATGAGTTTTGCCTGCACCACTCCAACCACCACAGTTCCATCCAACACCCCTGAGAATCCACTCAGACAATGCCTGTTCTGGCACGGTGTCAATCATCACAGGCCTTAGGCAGACACTATAGAATAGAATATTTGCATTTAAAAAAAAAGGGGGGGCCGGGCTGGGGGTGAAGAGACCACACCCAGGACATCAAACCCTGGAAAGCTTTTTCGGATGCCAATCCTACTTTGCTTACGGATAGCATGACCCAATTTATAAGTAGAATGTTATTTATAAGAAATCAAGTTAAGCTTACTCTACTATGCTTATCCCACTTTGTACTGGGATTTCAGGCACCTTCAAGAAGTGAGTGACAGGACTACGCTTGGTTTACCATGTGCCCCTCACCAGGGATACTGCAGAGGAAGTGTCATCTTTTTATAAAAGCTAGATACCTTCTTCTGTTTCTTGTGTTCAGTTTGCATTTTACTACAGCACTCCTAGAACAAGTGAACAAAAGACCCAAAGAGGACAGCTGAAAACCAAGCATTTCCAGAAGTTTTGAAGGTGTCAGGTCCTGACTAAGTTGGTAACTTTAGATCACTTAAAAAATGAACCCTAGATACAGAGCCACTGAGTGCCAGGGAGGTAACACCCAGCCTCATGCTGGGGAAAAAGGCATTTAACTTTTTCCAGTTGTGCCCAGTTTAATTCCATCCCAGCCTGGACACTTGGTAGAAGCTGCCTAAAGAAACAGAAACTACCAGAGCCTGGCTCCAGGAGAAGCCTGCAGCCCCAGGAGTTGTGTCCTGCTGGCTGCAGAAGGAGTTTACCTGCCTTGTGCCAGTATCATGACAAAGTTTTATCCCAGAGCTCTCAGTTAGTCTGGCCAGACCCTCAGGCCTATTTGTTGGGTAAGACAGTAAGACTGAAGGAACAAACAATTCCAAAAAGGGGTTTTTTAGAAGGCCTTTGTTTGGTGGTGCAGATGAGGGCGACGTGCAGTCCCCAGCTGGGTGTGTGAGCTGCCCTGGCTCTCACAGCAGCACAGCAGTGTCAGCACATATCAGCAGCTCACAAATGAAGCAGTTTTGCCTCCTCCTGGCACTACAGGATGAGGACACAAATACAATTCAAGCACTTTGAAAACCTCCCAGTTTTATCCATTATGAGGGTCAAATTGTTACTGAAGGTCTCACTTTTCCATGCCATCTTGTTTTAAATATAATCTTGATGCTTTTGAAGACTTGTATTATTGCTGAGGTTTAGAAGTCCTGTAATAAGAATAACCTTTTTTATTTCAATGATTTTTCGGTATTGTATCCTTCTGGAACCTAATGTTTTTATATGGTAAGCACACACCTTATAACATTTTGTTATAAATGTATTAAAAAAAAAAGGAAAAATTTAAATATTTTCATTGGTTTCTTTACCTGCAAGAAAACCACAATCACAGACCTGATAAAATCAAGGTATTTTAAACAATATGGAGGGGTTTTTGTCTTTTATTGGTGCTGAAAGGAATAACTGGTTGATGCAAACAAGATAATAAAATTTCAAGGCTCAAATGATTCTGTGCAGTCACTTCCTCTGGTTTTGTGGAGTCTGATGTCACCAATAGAGATCTGACTCCATATCACAATCTGGTGGGTGGATCAAGTACATCACACTGTGCAACACCTGTTCTAGTGAACCTGCAGAAAATACAGGGTGAAAGAAGCTTTTAACTCCCCCTCCAGTGCCCAAACAGCCCAAGCAGTTTCCCAAGGGTGCAGCTTTCCTGCAGAGCACTCCCCATGCACCTCACACCAAGTCCCTGCTTTAAGGACAAGGCTCTGCCCTGGAGCCTGCCAGGGCTTGGCCCCAGACTGAACAAGTCAGGGTGCAGGAGCACAGCTGGGACCACAACTGCTCTGGCCTCTGAGCTCAGGGACAGCAGGTTCTTATCTCTGTGTTGTCCAGCCAAAAATAAAAAGTACACATCACACCCCCTGTACTATTGTTGATTTAACAAAATAATGTAAAGAGAAAAGAATCCATTTAACTGCTTTAGTCTTTCTGAACAGTCCTATAAATGCCAGTAGGGAGCCTCTCCTTGAAAAATTTACTTTTTCAACAAGCAGAAAGGAGGAAATCAGTGGAATGTAAATGAGTAAGAAAAAGCACAGTGCACAAGTTCATTGTCATTGTCTCAGGAAGGAACCAGCCCATTCTGTGAGACAGGACATTAGAGATGGATTTCTGCAGCTTTCTCCATTGCTGCACAGGTGATTTTTGACTGCATTCTGATGCTACCACAGCATTAAACTTTGACAGACTTGATTTTCCAGTGGTAGATTCCTAGATTGCCTCTCTTGCAGTACCTGACCTATTTTTCCATTGCTGCAGTTGGTTATTATGTGAGCAGCTCATGAGTGGGTTCCCTTCTATGACGTGCTAAGGAACTACAAGTTAAAAACACTGTAATTTCTTGGATATTTGCATATTGCAGACAGTTCTAAGAACCAGTACAGAAAACTGCAGCTCCTTCCTGCTCCTGTGTCAGGAGTTGCAGTGTAGTTCCTGAGGAACTCGTGCCCACAGCTGCCTGTGGGTCAGCACTGTAACAGCTCTGCCATCTGCCTCTTTGGCTGTTTTACAGACTTTCTTGGCAAAGCACCTATTAAAACACAACCTTCCCTATCCCACTGAAATTCCTGCTCAGAATGCTGCTAAAACCATTATTCTTGTAGCCCTTTTCTTTGACTATTTAATACTTTGGTGTAGCAGTTCTTGTTGCAGCAAATTGAAGTGGCTCCTCTGCATTTTCGTGACCTTTCACAGGACTATTCCAGATTTCCCATCTACCACTCCTAAATCTGTATGCCCATTTTTTTCCATACTTTCCCTGACATTTAGGAAGCCTCCAAGAAGCCACTTGTGAAATCAGTGTGTGGGGCTTGCTAGGAAGACTGGCAGGAGAACAACAATCCTTTCTCATCTTTTACATAATGGTAGATTTAAGCACTGCTCCTTACAACCATTAAATGTGGCAGGAAGAAATATGGATTAATTGAAGAAAGGTTAGAAGAAAATGGGAGGAGAAAAAAAAATCTGAGAATAGTTACACAAAAAAACCATGCAATATCTATCAACATTTAACTTAGGATGTATATCCTCCTCCCCAAACACCCTCAAAACTCTTTCCTGAGTCTGATAAACATTTCACACTGCTGCAGGTCACATGAGCTGCTGAGGTTGGGCTCAGCCACTGATACCTCCCCTGTGGTACCAAGAATCACATCTGAATGGACAACTAATCAGAAAAGGAGATTAACTGTAGTAGAAAAATGCTACAGCTTTCCTGTGTGCTTTAAAGGATGAGCTAATTGAATACAACCACAAAATAAAGGGGCATTTTCCACATGTTCCTATTAACAGACAGCTTTCAGCTGGCTCCCCTGTCTGTAAATGGTGAAATTCCTAAAAAGCAACACCTGCTCACTCTTCCCCTCTGGAAATGTCTGTAAGCTGATGCCTCACCTTCTGCTGCTCCCACAGGAGCATCTCACCAACAGAGTGCCCACCACTGCCAAACCCTCTCTTTCCCTTTTGTAAGCAAACCTTTGATGTCTCCACAGCCAAACCCAGCAGAAAAACTTCAAAGTGCTTCAAGTGCTGCAGTATTTGGTAGCCAGGTGTGTCAGAATATCCTTTGTAAACAGTGCAACAAAAGCCTAGAGCTGCACTCAGCTTTCACTGCTACACCACAGCTGATACACCAGGGTTTTGCCAAGCTCTGCTAGAGCTCTTCAAGCCACAGCAGTTTGTGTCCAAAGCAACCAAAAGCCTTAAAAGTCCCATTCCTGTTTGCAAATTATTTGACCCTTCCAAATCCCAGCAACGAGATGCGTCAGCGTGCTGAGCTCAATAGAGACCTTAATGTGATGCTGAATGCTGGGCTGTCATTAGGACAGGGAATATTGATAGCCCTGACTGCTTCCCAGGCAGCTAAAATGGAATTTGCCTCACAGATACACACATCAAACACTGTATTAGCCACTAACTGATACAAATCCTTCTGCCTTCATGAGACTGAACAGAAGGTGGTGGCCAAGACACTGCAGTGTCAGACCAGGGTGCCAGAGCTGCCTGCAAAGGACAGAGTGTGCAGGGCAGGGGGACATACCCCACACGTGGCACCTGGGACCCACAGGTGCTGAGCAGGACAACCCAGGCAGAGTTCAGGATGCAGCTGTGCTAAGAACTGCTTCATTCCACAACAGCACTACTGTAATTTTAAGGTTCTGGATTCAGGGATGTCCCACCCCAGCACTTCCAATGCTGCCACAGCACCACAAGCTGCAGTGCTGGCTCAGAAGCCTCTGGACACTTTGGTAGTGTGATGTGGGAGTTCAGAACATGAATTCCCCAGCACTGTATCTGATCCCACCACAGTGTACAGACAGAGATGAGCATGATGAGGAGAAAATGACATCTTTTCACATCAAAAATAACCGGTACTTTTTTTCTTGCTGAAGAGGTTCAAGACCTTCTAAAGAGCAGACGATTCTCAGTTTGAACACCCAGCCCTGCTACACTTTGGGTAATGTCCTCACAATCTTTTCAGACCTACCTAGGTATAAATGTTACCTTCCTGGTAACAGGTTCTTAAATACCTTCTAAAGGCCAATCCAGAATTTTGAACACCCAGCAAAATCCAGCTGGATCTTTCTCTATATTTAAAACACTTCTGAGGTCCATTGCCTGACTACCACCAGCTCCAGCAAAGTCAATGTGGAATGTTTTATATTGCTTAGTAAGGACATCAGGATATCAGGAACAAAAGGCAGCTGCAAGGTCTGCAGGACACCAACCAAACAAAAACCCCAGGCCTAGCATGGTGCCAAGCACTGTGCTAAATATATTTCCAATGAAAGGTGTATCACACAAGACAAACTAATTCTCAGTATGCAACCTGGTCCATTATCTCAGCCCCAAAATCAGACTGTTATGAAACAGGTATTTAAAACTCTATTTTCTGTTATTCCTTGGTTACACTTAATTTCTCTTTTCCACATTTGCCAACAAAGTTATTTAGAGCCATAGCAAACTCAGACTTTTAAGCAAACTTGTCTTGAGTGCCACAAAAAGTACACAAGGACTTCATGCTGCAGCCACTGCAGGATAACGTGTTGCTGAAACTCTGTGCCACTTTTGAACTCACAGTGCTTACCTGGTGAGATCCCTTTCACCCACAGCTGACCTTGAGTGTCCTTTCACCTCACTGCAGCAGCCACCCTGCTGCAGCTCTGTTCCAAAGTCAGAGCAGTTGAGAAGCTGTAAATGTAGCATTTATTATAACCTGGCAGAAAGAAATGCTGAGTCTGGTCAAAGGCTGGCCAGTGGCTCCACACCCAGTGTAAGAGGTCCTTGTCCAGGCCTGGATTCCTGGGCTCACAATTAGAAGAAGGTTTCCGACCACAAGACCAGGAAAGTTCAAAACCAGCTTCCAAACGACCACAATGGAATGCAAAATAAATAAAGAAAAATTCCTCTATGAAACCTCAATGCTTTTAAAACAGAGCTGAATGTATTTTTACAGAGATTCTATGCATGAGCCCAGCTTCAGGGAGGGATAATACAGAACAATCCAGAATGTCCCCACTCAGTCCTGTGTTTGGTTTGAGAACAGGGGGAAAGAACAGAATTCTTCTGCTTCTGAATTATGCTTATTTATAAGGGAAGCAGAATTACCTGTTTGGTCCTTCAGATTATTATTTAAAAAACCCCTACACTGCTGTTTTTACTCATGTTTTAAACGTGGACAGAACTGGAGCTTACAAGCAGAAACTCTTGAAGTATGAATAGGTGCCTGTAAGGCTCTGTGTGAGAAGACTGTACTTAAAGCACAGAGGGCAAGGGGGAATGGAAGGAAAAGGAATGGGAGGAGATATTGGATCTGCAGACATACTGCAAAGATAGAAAAACATCTAAAAAGATTTTTAAAAATGCAACAAAAAAAGTTAAGTACATTAGGAAAGATTAAATGGCCCTTAATTGCACAGGAAACATTCCCCAGAACACACACTGATGACTAGTTCTGTTGGTGACAAGCATGACTACACCTTGCCTTTATTTTTAGATATGCTTTTTTTGTTAAATCCTATTTTAAATGTAATTATTTGATTAGCTGTTGCCCAGCCAACTCAGGGAATGCAAATACAGACTGTCTCAAAATGAGAGTCACAGCACTCAGCTTCTAGGGGAGGTAAACAATGGAGCAGTGTATCTCATTCCCAGCTAGAGGAAGGGACACAAGTGGAATATTCTCCCTGCAAGCAAAGGGATATATGTGCAGCAGCATCCAAGAAAGCAGCAGGAAGCTGGCACTGGATGTAAGGCACTGCATCCATCTGAACAGATGATCTCCTGTGAGAAAATCCCAGTGTTTATTCAGGGCCTGCCTGACTGGCACAGGGACACGACAAAAATGGCACCATTCTAAATAGGGACCCACAAAGAGAGTGGGATAAACAGCACCTGAAAAGGCCACATCACATCCTCCCCAAAACCTCCCACTGATACCTGGACTGCCACCCTGGGACAGGGAACACACTGCCAACCATTTCTGTACATTGACACACCCACAACGGGGCAGCAGGAGCTCAGCCTGGCCACCAACCTGGTCTGGGAAGCACTGCTGGGATGGCCTGAGGTGCTGGTGGCCCTTTTGGAAAGGAAATGCTGCTTATGCCTCTACCCTGCTGCTTCATTCATGTCCTCTGTGAACATGAAATAAACCCCTCAGCCTGGCAGCAGCACACATGGATGAGACCAGCCTTCAAAGGTGTCTGTGACAAGCACAAAAGAAAACACACAAAAATCAAATGTTTTGTCAGTACAGACCCACGGAACCTGCAGAGCACAGCACCCTGCTACAACAGACATAAACACTGTTTTGTACTGAAATATGAAGACGTAGTCTTTCCTAGATATTTCTCTTCCTTCTTCCATTTTTGGAGACTATTTTCATGTATATTGCAGCGTGTCAAGATAATGCAAGAAAAGATAAAAACCTAGCATTTCATACAGAAGTAGACATTATAGTTCATTTATTCTGCTGTGCAACACAGAAGGAACTGCGGTGTTTGTTGAGCACTAGTTGAGCACAATTAGCAAAAGGTGAAGGGCCAGAGCAGGGCAGGAATCTAAACCCCTGAAAGCTATTAGGAAATTTATTTAATGCATGAAGGAGAAGGGATGCAGCTTCAATGACTGTTTCATGCAAAACAGAAACACATACTAAGCCATCATAATGGAACATGCCAGCACTGTTTTCTACACAGGGCCATAAGGTATTAACACACTGCCTGCAGTAAACCCTCCATCCCTGGCATGCAGTGCTGGCCTCTTGGGATTAGAGCTCTCTAATGGCACACAGAGGGCTGCTATGGACTGCTGCAACTTGCCACACCTTCCTGAGCTAAGGATTCTTCAGTGCTTTCAGATAAAGATTTGGGTTTGTGCATCAATTCCAGAAGCATGAACTTTAGTTGAAATTTATTTCTAGGCAGAAAGAGCTTTTGCTGAAGAGAGGTTCAGGTCCCTAATTCTGGGAGACTTCTTGGCTTGTTTTTCCATCAGCCTCTGACAGCTCTGCTCTGCTCTCAGGACCAGCCTGGCAAACAGGGACACAGGTGCTGCAGGGGGAAGAGATGGGCACTGGTTTAAAGCAAGGCCAAGGCTCAAGAAGAAGCAATGCCAACAGGGTCACTTAAGGGCCCATCACCTAAACTCCACCAACAAAATGAAACTACTTGAGTTGGAGTCCAAAGACTATTGTTACTCAATAGAAACAGGCAATGAGAAGTAGTGTGGAGAGCTCCTAAACACCATCAGCTCAGGAGGTCAGAGACACAAAACAGCAGTGCTGATTTAAAACAGCAGGAACAGGAGCAGTCAATACTAAAGCCACTGCCTTGGCCCTCAGTACCATGTCCCAGCATGCCAGGACACACACATGGCAAAGCAGACAGCAAAATTATATGGTCTGAATATTCTCTTCACACCAATTCATTATCCCTGTGTGTTCTGGGTTCCCTCAGTCTGGAAGTCACACAGACACACTCAACACATGAACTTTGGTTTCTCAAGTCCCACTGCTGCTCACAAAACACAGCCATTCTCTGGCCCAGCTGCTCTCTCTGTGAGCTGGCAGCAGGAGCTGACATACCTTACTTTGGGCAGGACACAGCCCAGGGCACTGGGATGCACAGGGAGGGGTAAGGAGAACGTGTCCCTGCCCTCCTGCAGCTCAGCCCTCAGGAGCCAGCGGGAAGGGGCGCTGGGGCACGATGGCAGCTCGGGGACACCCCTGGCCAAGTGTCCCCCTGGGCACTGGTCCTGTGGAGCAGCTGTTCATCCCCAGCTCTGGATGCACTCCCAGCCTTTCCACCCCACGTGAGGGTGTCTCATCCTCTGTCATCAGCCCCTGGGCACAAGTGATTTTGCTGCTGCCTGTCAGGCAGGCACGAGATGAGACATGCAGACCTACTGTACAGCCCCTCCAGCCATTCCTAGAAGCACTGCAGCTGAGCACGGCTATGGTATTTGGGAGGGCTGCAGTGAAGGCTGTTTGTCTCTCCCTCCCACCTCATTCATCACTGCAGCTTGATTTATTTGCTGATTGTCAGGAGTGTGAGTAATTGGTTTCTTAGATACCCCAACAGGAAGCCAGCAGGCGCCTTATGTGAGGACAGATAGAGCAGGATCCACCCTGCAGAAGCAGCAGCACACTCAGTAACCTGCAGCACCCACTCCTTCTCCCAAAGCACGAGTACATCATTTCCCCAAGGGAGTGATGCGCGAGGCAAGAGAGAGCAGAGGCTGTGGAAAATGACAGGAGTGAAGGCACAATCCACAGCAAATGGGCTGCTGCAGCTCGTGATGCAGCTGCACTTCAGGAAAACCCTGAGGAAGAACCCAGAGGATACATGGCCAGCCTTGTGGAACTTAAGGCCAAGATACCCTGGGACTGTGCCCACACCTCTGTGAAGAGCAGCCAGACCTGCAAGTGCAGGGCTTTCCCTTGGCACACAGGAAGATTATCAGCTCTCATTCATTCATTACTTCTCTTGTCCACAAAAGAGGCATCTTCGGGGCTCTCAAATCCTAGACAGAATCCTGCTGGGGGCGAGGGGAAAGTGGGTCATCTTCATGACAGCTTTTGAAAACAAAACCAAAGCTCTATAGCTTTGTAAATATGTATGTATACATGCATATATTTATAATAAATATATAATTTCTATATAATGTAAATATATTTTACATGTGCATTAAAACCCAGGTGGTTTTAATTACTGAGCTATCCAAGGATTTACTGCCTCTGAGCCTTTATCTGCTGCATCTCAGTCAAACCTCGTAAGGCTGCAACTGAAATCACACTGTGCTAAGAAAACAAATGATTAAAGCAGAGCTAGGGAGTCAGGGGATTAGTCTATTCTGCATGGCCTTGAGCAAGTCATTTTTAGCTCCGAGGCTCTAATCTTATAGTGAGCCTGGGGCAGATGAAACACTCACACACACCCACACAAAGCACACTTAGTTTTTTTCTCATCTGAAAAATAGAGATGACAGCACATAACTCTCTGAGAAGCATCTTATTCACTAATCTGCATTAAATGCTTGGAAATGTGAAGTATTACAATGATTAAGTACCAAACCAAATTAACATTTTGCAGTGCTATCAGTGTCAATAAGGTAGAATGACAACACAAGCACCCATTGTATTCAGCTCAGCATCATCACTGGAAAAATCCAACACTAGGAAGCTCTAATGGTCTCTTACCCCCCTAACAACCAGCTGTAACTACAAATAGAATACAAAAGACGAGTGACTAAATGAATTAGTCCTGAACTGCATCCTCTATCCTGTTAAATGCAGGAAGCCCACACAGAGCAATTTCAAAGGGACTAATGAAGGAGAAAAGCAAGCTCCAGGATCTCAGTCCTTGAACTGCCCAGCTTTCAGACAAAAGGTACCAGTTCTGCAAATAAACAAACAAATGTTGCAGCTGCTGTGAATTGGAAAACACCCTTTAAAATGCAGGACTTGTCCTTCATTTGGACCATGACAGCTCCACTGTCCCAGGAGTACTATTCACTCTGTATTCAGCATGAGACAGTTTGCTTCCTGCCTGCTTTAACAGTAGGTGCAGGTATGGATTAGATTTATTAGCACTTTTAACTTTTTGCACTAGTTTTCCACTTCCATGCATGTATATACAACCAAAAGTGTTATTTGCACAAACAGCTGCACTGCAAGTCTCTGCAATTTCCTGATTTATAATGTGCTAGAAATTTAGAAGTGGGTTCTCAGCACCCTCTTGTGGAGCTGTGCTGTGGTAACCACATCTTAGTAAAATTTCACTGCAATTCAGAACTACAGAACAGTCACTTCTGCAGTAAAGCCAAAATTGGGAAGTTAAATGTGAATGGCAACACCTGGTAGTTTATTATGACTTTTAATACCTTACTAAAACCTGTAAGCACTGAAAAAAGCTGCCCAGCTACACACTGGCTCTACTGCAACATCTGAACTGTAATACTGTTAGTTCAGTACTGGCAGAGGATCCTGTTTCTATTAGAATGTGCATCTGTGCCTGCAGGCCTAGTCAGGATCAAAGCTGTTGTCATTTAGGAAAAAAATTGCCTGTGTTGGCAGCACAGAATAAGTTCCTTCCATGAGAAAATAGGATTCTTGCTCTGCTTATTAAGATGCCCATAACCAGCAGCTCTTCCAGCTCAGAACATCACTGCAATGCTTCTGTCAAGTCTGGGAACAAATGGGAGGCTGAGTGCTGCTCCTGGGTAATGTGTTTTTTGATAAAGTGGCTTTCCTCCCCCAGGTGTGTCCTTGCAGTAAAATGCCCTGTGGAAGAGGACAGAGACAGAAGCAGCCTTTCATCTTGTTCCTACACATATATATGAGAAATGGCCAGTGCTCCTCTGCAAGCAGCTGTTTTCCACACAATTTACAGATCACATTAGGTTTTTAAGCCCAACCTGAAGAATTCATGTAAGTCAAGGAAGACTGATACATACAATAAATAGTCCTAATTACACACACACACGTGGTAAGGGCTTGCCTCAACACAACAGCTCCCAGCAATTTTAACCAAATTCTTAAAACAGCTGCAGTGCCTGTCTAAAGGTACAAGCCAAATCAGCAAGCATTTGTGATGTTGGTAACACTCACAGTGAATAAGAACACACCCAAGGTTTCTTCAGCATGTCCATCAGAATTTTCTCCTCTAAGGAACCCACAGGTGCTAAAATATGCTCAGCATTCCATCCTTCCAGTGATTTGATTTGTTTTCTTTTGGATAGCAATGCAATTCCTCCTCCAGGTGTACTGAAATTTAAGATGTTCTTCCTTACATGCACAGAGCACCCAGCTGAGCCTTGGGAGCACAGTTCTGCAGATGGCTGTTACTGCATCCACCCTCTGCCCTTCCCTTTCACTGCACCCACCCCTGAGAACCTCACCAGTCCCAGGGCTCACAACACCAAAAAGGCTGAACAAGGATGCCCCTCAGTCACCATCCCTAATATCCACTGAAGGGATATATCCACAGAACTTCAACATACTAACACTGATAACAAAACAGAAATTCCCATCAGGGTGGATTTCTACCCTTTAGCATTTTAACAAATCTGTTTTATTTTTTCTTAGGAAGTACAATTCAGCCACATCCATACACAGTTATCTATGAGAAAGTTAATACTACACAATAAAATACTGTGAATTTGGTTGTGTTTTTTCCTATCTTATTTTTTGAAACATATCAACTCTAAGATAATGCTATCAGTTTTGTGTTCCCTATGGAACACTGCACTCTTTTGCTGGATCCAGAATGACCTGTGCAGTTAAATGCCCTTTCAGAAGCCATTCCTACTGCAAACAAGAGCAGCAGCTCATGCTTTCTATGTCAGGCCAGACACAGGAATTACAGGACACAGCCTTTGCTATTTTAAAGGCTTGGCCACATTACTGTTCCAACTGTGCTGTGTACAACACAGAAAAAACAGATTAGCTACCATACTTTCTGTGGCTGGGCACAGTGTATCAAAATTAAAGCAACTGTTTAATGAACAGCAACCTGTATATTCCAGCAAAGTGTAAGAAATGACAGACTAAAGTTAAGCAACTTTAAAGTGCAGTTTTGAAAAGTGAAATTCACAGAGCTCAGCAGGAGCTGCAGGGTTTCTGTTCATCAGGAAAATGGATCTAGAAATTTAGGAATATTTCAAACAGCTTGTGGGTGTATAGACACGACCATATTGTCAGGAAAAGAAAAAAGTTTTTACTCACAAGAATGATGTATCAGGAAAGCAGAGTGGAGAAGACTCCTGCTGCATTGTGCCTTCTTTGTGGTATTCCTTTCACTTTGCTAAAGCTGCTGCTCAGAGGAAATAAGAGTAACTTTGGTAACTGTTATCCCTGTGGATAGCTGACATAATTTGGGACTGGCAGGACACTGATTTTCTATCAAAACCTTAATAACTCACACATACAAAACAGTTACACCAAGTGATTGTTCATCTAAAGCAGAACTCATTTCACACAATGCCATTGCTGCCAATGTGATCTGGAGAGCAACTAAGAAAACCTCAGGAGTGGACATTGTGTGCAGAGCACCTTACACCTCAGCCAAACTGGCAGGTATTATTTACACCTCTGATGGATTGAGTTTAAGACCACATTTTTAATAATATATTGATAATCTAAAGATCTGTTTTTTAGACTACTTCTCTTTTCCTTTTGTTTCTGGTCAGACTATCATCAGTTGGTCACTTTCAATTAATTTGAATATGTACATTTTCTAATTTCCAGTCACAGCTTTCCAGATTTTGGTCACTGTTTGGAAAAAGACTCTTCAGAAATGAAGCATCTCAAGAACATCAGCTTCAGCAGAACATCAGTGCACCACACTTTAATTCCCTGGCCATTTCAGCTTAGAACCAGCCAAAATTTAGACAAGTCTGAGAGCAGCTGTTTCCTTCACCCTATTAAGTGTACTAATACACATATGTAGCTTGACTTGGGATTTTTTTGTGCACTCTGGAGATTATTTCCCAATTTACAGACATGAGCACAGCCTAGAAATAGATGTATTTAACTCACTTTCTCTAATGTCAGTGTAAGGCCTGGTGTCCTCATCCAATGATATGCCATGCAATAACCAGCTGCTATTGTCAAGTCAACTGTTTTGTAGCCCTTTAACACTATGTAAAATCCTGAAAGAGATTAAAAGAATTTGTCTGTATTTATATAAACCCTGAAAAGAATACCTGTCCCTAAGAAATGGTTCGTCACTACCTCACTAACTGCATTTTGAAAACAAATCCAAAAGTTTAGAAGTTTGTTTCAGAACAGTTTGATCTCTGAACACAATAAAATAAACCCTCTGGTGTACAAAAAAAATACGGTGTTTATTATAATTCAGGAATATGAGCAAAAAGAAGGCATTTTATAACAGCTTAAAATCCATAGCTATCTCTCCTGTTTTTGTGTCAAAATTTATAGCATATGTGACAGTAGTAGGGTCTGACAGAATTTCTGATTCAATAACAGAGCTGAAGAAATAAACAGCTTGCTTGCAGTGGGGATTCCATTCACAGTTTCCCTACAGAAGAGAGTTAAAAGTGAAAGCAGTCAAAACCTGTAATATTATTATTATTATACACTAACAATGCTGTAAGAGTTCTTGTTCCCAGCTGAGCACACAATGATCAACAGTTATCATTTACACTGCCATCCATTCCACTATGGAACACAGAACTTGAAATACCATCTGCTACACCCCACACTGAAGTCACTGAGTTAAAAATGAATTAGGTCAAAGAAAATTGAAAGAGAACACTAAAAATACTTACTCCTTCCCCTCCAAATTTTGCTTTTGTTAAACTGAGATGAGGTTATTTGTATGAAAAAACTCTACTTTGACCTAGCACCCCATTTAAGTTCTGAATTTGATTCCAAACTAGGGGGTATTTGGATGCAAACCAGACTCTCCCACTTTAAGGTACATCCCCTGCTCCCACAAAAATGTGAACAGATATTTTTACTAATTCTGACAACACAGAATTTCAACAGTGTAACAAGGGGCACTACACAACCCAAGCGTGGCCATCAGAGATCCACTACAATGCTACAGAATTTGACATAAGAAATTAGATTGAAGATTTACCTTCTCATTTGACATTTGCATCAGCCCTGTACTAAGGGAGATATCAGCAGCAAGATGATATTCCATCCACAGAACTGCTCCATGGCTCTTTCCTTTCCTGGGAGAGGTGAAGGATAAAACCTGTTACTATACACAACCCTGGCAGCTTAAACACTACACAAGTGCTGTAAAACCAGGAACAACTTCAGCCCTTGAAAGAAAGCTGAACAGCTGACTGAGCTGGTAATTGGGGGCAGAAACTTTTAAAGTATCTGCAGATATGAAATCTAAAAAAAGGCAAGGAAAAGAACATGTCGTAACTACATCTGTTCAGCAGCACAGCCACTTAACCAGCACTGAATAACATGGCATAAATTACTCAGCATAGGCTGAGAACTTCCTTTAGAGACTCCAGTTTGTATTGACTCTGAATTTAGAGGAAATATTTACCCCACAAACCACGTCACTTCAAGTGCCTGCTCCACAAGGAGCAGAGGTCATGCCAGTGTGCTGCCTGCAAACACAACTGCTGCAAAGGCCCAGAGACCCCACACAGATGGCTCTGGAGTCTGTGAAAGCTTGAATTTTGTTTCATGAGAAACACAGAAGTGTTTGAGCTATGTAAGCTCTAGATAGTTAAAAAATAAAACTTTCTTCATTTTAAATTCTTAAGAGCATTTCAAATTCGAACAAAATTAAGTACAATCCACAGTTATAGTGGAAAGTGTCTCAGAAGATGTGGCAAATACAAAGACTGCCAGGATTATAGTTAGAAGAAAGAATAGCATATATGCTAAAAGCTATTAGCATAATAATTTTAAAGCTACTAAACATAATAATTTTAAAGTTATTAAACACAGTAATTCAACAAGCTAAGTAGCTTTTTCTGCAAGAACTTAGCAATAGGCAACAGATTAAAAACATCCAGGTAATGTTTTATTTTTTTCTAAACTATAAATAAATCTATTTAAATTTTAAATCATGGTGAGAGATAGTAAAATGCTTCTCAACTTCTCTAAAGAGCTTGAATAGAGGTTAAAAAAATGGATGACGACAAGAATATTTATTGCAGATAGAAAACTGACCATAAGAGCTTTACAGAGCCCTCTGTGCTGAGACAGTGCTGTGGTACAGGCTTGGTGAAGTCAAATGTCAAAACTTCCTGTGGGTCTGAGAGTGACTTGCAGGGATATTCCCACAGAGGGTGAGGTTCTGCTTCCTTGGATTCCCTAAAATTCAGAGAATCCTGAAGAAAGGAAGGAATAAAATCAACTGAGAACAACAGAAATGCAAACCCAATAAAGCTACAAGAGGGCAGGACTGCACTTCTTAGGCCCAAGGGACAAAATGTCCCACATGCGTGACACCAAATGCTGTGACTGGGCCCTCAGCCCTGAAACTGAAATGGGCACATCCAAAATACAATGCATTGAAATTTTCTTCTCCCTCGAGCTGAATTCCACTCTACAAGTGCCTGTCCTTCTCCACAATTACTGTAAAAGTAATCTCAATGCCAACTTAGTTATGGATATTGACAGCATAGCTCTAGAAACTGATACAAATGAATCTCAAACAATGGTGTTCTGCCAAATACAGAAATTTTTCAACAGTCACCAAATGCTTTATCAAGCCAAACTGAGTTTTTGTTTTGCTAAGACTTGTGCTGAAACTATTTTTCTTACTTTAATCATATCATCCATAGTCCGGACATCAAAACCTTCACAGGTGCCACATGGACTCCGGATTCTCCACAAGTCCTATAAAAAACAACAGGATTTTGTTTGGCTTTATTAAAGGAAAGAGGAAATCTTAAAATTATTTGAGCTGTAGCTCAGACATTTGACAGCAAGCCAGAAAAAGATCTTTTACTATGTATATATTGCCAGACCATTAAACTACTGCAAGAATCAGAAGATACTCCTGGGTTTTTAAAAGTCGGTTAATTCTTTAATCATTGTTTTCAAGTCCTTTAAAGAACATTTCTTACAATTTCTGTGTGTAGTTTGTTTTAGAGCAGGTATGGATTTGCCAAGATCTAACCCTTACAACCCCTCCATTTTCACTATCCAGCACAGGTAAGTGCTCCAGTAGCATCAAACACCTCACAGCCTGCCAGAGAACCACACTTCCCTTTAGCCCCACAAAGAGGAGTGAGATCATTTTAGCTACTCTGATTGACTCTCGTTGACTTCAGAAACCTGCTGGACAGACAATTATTCAGTTCAAAATTTCTCCTTTCTTAGACCTCATCAGTGGTCTCTTACTAGAACACAAACATTCACTAGCTGTGGATATACACATTTTATTACCTGTCACTGACACACTTAATATCAAATGTTCCTGCTTTACAAGCTGGCAGCAGGACTGCTGTACATTTAAACCAACACTGTTACATTTTCTGCCTGAATACAGCACGAACCAGAGTCACCATCAAGTCTGTGAATGGTACACCCAGCTGAATATCAAAACAGACAGGCTCCTGCTCCCTAAATGTAATTATGGATTAAACCAGTTTCTAACTGAAGAAATTCCATCATTTTTTCCCTCCTGGTTCCAGGTTCTGCTAATTGCTTAACCATGATGACATTCATTCTGAGAGGACAGAACAGTCTACAGAACTGGTTCTGCAGGAGACCTTGCAACATTGTGTTTGTTCCCTCTGCCTAAACAACATCTGGAAAATGCAGAGGTTATTTTTAAAATCCCACGGATTCCAGTCTTTGAGTGTAGATTCACCACTGAATGAAGAAGAAAAAGTAAAATTAAAGCATCAGCTTTGGGGAGAGCTTAATGAAAAAAAAATACAAGCTAAATGTTCTACCAAAATGTTTATGTGGAATCTCTGAACCAACCCTGTACATGAAAGTGTAAAACTAAGGCTTAGGTGACATGAATGTTACTCTACATTCTGCTACTAGACTGATGAATAATCTTCAGTCATCTCTCTGCATGCTTTGGTTTGAAAAGAATAATGCTTACTTCCTTAGAAAATGCTCTGAGTTCTAGGGAAGTAAATCCTCTAGATAAGAGAGCATGGAATTAAAATTTACTGCTTATTTCAATCTGATTACTGTAGATCAGCCTATCTGCTCCCTATTAGAGGATTCAGATTTACATTATTTACTCAGTACATACTTAAACTCTGTAGATTTTTGCAGAAAACTGAAAAAAATATGCATCACAGTTGATTAGACCCAAAGTGAAAAAGAACAAACCCATTTTCACATGCACAAATCAAAGGCAGAAGTAAGAGAACAAGGTTAAAGAGCATTTGAATTAGGGAACTGTTAAGGGAGAGAAGGATCAGACACAAAAACTACATAGCTGGTGAGCCAGAGGGGAGAAAAAAATGGCAAAATAGACCTGGCATTTTTAACAGATAAACTGAAGGCTGTCTTTATGTGAAAATTCATTAGATTATGGGCATTTTTATTTAAAAGATATATATTTTTATTTACAAAATGCAAGACTGCAGAGTTCTCTCACTTAAACTATCAGACTTCGCATATTAATGATGAATGTACTTAATGTCCTTTTTCATGGTAGGTAAACACTTCACAATCTTTTGTTACAAAGTCCTTAACAAACAAAAAAAGTAAGTTTATAACTTTGTACAGTATGTGAAAGACAACTTTTGCAATTATTTTTAAGATGTGCTCATAATCAACTGTGCACAGCCTTGGGAAGTTAAAAAAAATCCATATGCAATTAAGAATCTTGCCTACAGTCATTTCAAAAACTGGTATGATGCAGAATATCTACTTTATACATATATTTATATATAATATATATAATAAAATAACTAATTTTGAAAATAATAATAACTTTCACATGCTTTGCCAATCTCTAATGTAAATAAATATCTTAAAACACCCAGTCCTTTAATTTTAACTGGCAAAATTACTTGAGTTGATATGCTGGCAAAAGATGGCTGAAACAGCAAAATTCACCCCTCAAGATATCAAATATTCTTTTCTCAGGTGGTAAGTACAGAACATATTGGACACTGTTAAGGTGCAATGAAGTTGTAGAGTACACAGTTTTAATTGGATTTGTGCAAATATCTGAACAATCTCACCTGGAACTCCACAATCATCATGTGCAGAGAAGCAGACTGGGGTAGGACAGTGGCATTGCTGGCAAGGTGAGTGCTCACAGCTGTCCTGGCATACCAGAAATACAGGTTATGCCATGGCAACAAACTTGTCGTGAAAAACGGCTCTCCCACAAGGACAGAAACCTTGGCAAGGAAGGGAAGAGATAAAAAGCATTATAATAAAAAACAACAACTCACAACACAGGCTATTTAGATCTTCTGCCAGTGCAATATATTAAGTGAAATTATCTACATAAAAAGTTTTACTGCTCCCTAGGGATTTAATTACATATACAATTTTATATATATATTTATACATATACATATTTAATTACATATACAGCACACTGGACACTGTTCTGCGGGTTTAGTTACCACATTTTAAATTGAATTTTCCTGCAACGAAGTTTGTGAGAAAATATTGCAGTTTGAGGGCTCTGTAATGAGTCATAGAATCCTGAAATTTTAAAGTATGTTATTGTTTTCAAATGGGTTGCAATCTTCTCAAGTGGCCTGTGAAAGAGCAACAGCCATGTAGAACAATGCAGTTAGACTGGTTAAACTGCCTGAACAACTGAGGCAATGATGCAGCAGGAAAGTCAGACCCTTCAAAAACAAAGCAACAACCCTGCCACAGTCTTTAGTCTCCTTTAGTTTTAGTGACACATGGTGTGAACCATTTACTCATTACATTTTATATGAACTGGGATATAACAGGATTCATTGTGGGGACACAGCAGGAAAGCAAGATTAGTTTTTGCCTTCTGCTCCCTACTAACTCCCTGAAATGCAGTACACTGAAAAAGAGTAACATACCTTTTTATCTTCCAAATGAGATGGCTTCAGCAACTCAGGACGGGCTTCTATTATTTTAATTTTATCTTCAAGATGATTTGCTTTAAAAAACTAAAAACAAAAAGTAATACAGCGTCTTTATCAAACGCCACAGTTGGGACCAGTATAGTAGTTTTATTGAAATTAATTGGAAAAATATCCCAGTAGCCAAAAGAAATTTTAAGAAAACTGCCTGTCATAACTCATGAGGATGATACAAGTCTATTCTTGAGGGCTGCATGCACCTAGAGCAAATGTGTGACACCTAGGAAACTAAAGCATGTGTCCTCAATATTCTGCCAATGACCTATATAAAAAAGGCAGATTCATCACCTTCATTCATTTGTACTTTGAAGCATATGAGAAGGATAATCAAGAAAGGTAAGAATCACTTCAACTATGAATACACTGCGTATTTGGCTTTTCTATGAGACCAAGTTTGGGTCCTCACGTGCCCACCATTCCTGTTTTTGACTCCTGAGGCTGAGGCAGACCTCTTTCAAATACTCAGTGCCAACCAAAGGAGCCACAGCCCAGTGATGACTTCAGGAAGCTGCTTCCAGTCACTTCTTAGGCACCAGCTGCCTCTCCTGACCTGCCTCCATTCCACTGGCAGAGCCTCCCATGCCCTTCCCCATGGCAGAGCAAACAGCAGAGCAGCCATTCCCAACCTGTCTCAGCTGGAACACAGAACTGCTGGATGCTGCTTGCCAGGTGAGACTGGTGCAAGCCCTGGGATGCTCTCCCCAATCCTCAGAAACAGCCAGTCTGGCTTTTATCACCAAGGCAATGGCAGCAGCAGAGCAGCATACTCACTTTCTCCATGACAGAACAGGACACACCAGAGTTTTCTAATGTAAACACCTAACAAAAATACACAGCCAAATTAGCTTTATAGTTTTTCATTAAAAGAATATGTAACTGAAGAATGAAGGAACATTTTGATGCCCTTGTAAGCACAGTTCATAAGAATCATGCATCTATTCCAGAGCCCCCTATAATGAAAATTTTTATCAACAAAACACTTCCAAAAACTACAGGCTAAATATGTTTTCACAGGTATACAAGAAAAAAAAAAATCAACAGAATGCAAATATTTGTTTTCCATTTTTAAATTGCACACAGTATATTAACATTTGTTCTAAGCATATATTTACTCATGAACAAATGCAAGCATATTACCAGTGTGCCAAATTGTAAATACTGCTTAACACGACCTCACTGCATCAGTTGGAAAGTGCTCAGAAGCCTTTTGCAGTATGAAAAAACACAAGTTTTTATTCAAAATTGATGAATTGTTAGGCAGCATGCTAGATTCCTCAGGATTATACTGCATTATACATTCCCAGATATTCAGTTCAACTCTAACAGATTTTATTTAAAGAGCCCCATGACATCAAGTAGGGCACTAATGTAAGTGAGAGAGCCAGGCAGCTCTGAGCCCTCAGCTGCACACAGACCCAGTATTTTCACTGCTTCCTACTTCACTCTTACAGATCTTCTACTCAAGACTAGGTAATAAATGTAATTATGGAATTGCAAACATTAAAGAAGAAAAAAAACAACCCTGCCAGACATTTAGGTCCATAGAAAGAGCATTTCCAAAAGAACAAGATGGAAAACAGGAAGCAGTGGGGAAAGAGGAACAGCACTTTCCTTCAAAATGACACATTGATAAATGTCAAATCTGGTAACTGTTATCTTCCTAGACTTCAGCTGGATCAGAGATGAATTTAACCTCACCTCCAACACAATGAGAGCCTATTCCTCACTTGTCCCTGAACAGGACTGGAAATAGTTAAATAATGAGCTGGAAATGAACTATATGGGAGAAAAATACCAAGCTAAAATGCAAAGATCTGAAAAACAGGATCAAGTACTGTACCTGCTGTGCTCCAAGATAGTGAGCCAGCACAGGCAGCAGACTGCCATCACTGATACAAAGGCAAACACTATCCGTTTTCAAAACCTACAGAAAACAAATAGTAATTGTTATTCTTATTCCAGAGGGAAAAGTTTTCTGCACTTTATACACTTTCATATCAAGTAACAGTAAAAAAATTCTCATGTAATGCCCTTGGCTTAGGTCTGAAAAATGTTGTGGATGTATGCAAAAATGGCTGCTTAGCATTTAAAACTGTAATACTAAAGTTTTCAAGACCAAAGTATAACTTACATCTGCTGACAGAAAAAAATATACTTTCTGAGCAAAGTCCTTTACAGGACTTGGACTATGGAAACAAATTCCATAAAGAATTACTGCAAAGAAACACTATGTGCATCCATCAGGGAAGCCACTGAAAGCTGCAGGCAGCAAGCACTCACTTTCCTCAAGGCCTTGATGTACTGGCGTGTTCTGTTCTGATCGTTCAGCTCCCCCAAGCGGGGCCTGTTCCAGAGCAGATGAGCTCGACACCTGCACACAGGACTCTGCACACAAACACCTGCTTTATGCTCCTCTTCATCTGCTTCCTTCTCCCCTTCTCTGCAGAAAATGTTAATGTAGTATCAACTACAGCATCAGTGACAGGTTCTTGCAAAAAGGCACCATTTATGCATTTTGGCTGATATGCACAGTAATGCATATGAACTCTGCTGTTACATTTTCAAAGTTACTGGTTCTCCAGAGACATTTCTGTAACCCTGCATTTCCAAATGAAGAGAGGACAAAAAGAATTTTCACCTTCTTTAGAAGTCAAAACTGAAAAACCCTGCCCACTTTCCCACTAACTGTGATGGTTATGTACTTTAAGTTTTGCTCTTTCAGCAAAACAGTTATTTGTTTGGATTTTGGGTTCCTAAGTAAAAAGGCACAGCAAATTCAGAATTTTAAAGCTAGCACTGGCTATAAAAATGTTAGCTGCTATTGTCATAACAACCAATGTGATAAAGCTCTTCTTAATCACGCAGAAGGCAGTAAACTCAGAAAGACAGTGCTGACTACGAAAATAGAAACACAATGGCAATTACTTCACTTTTTTTTACCTGTAGTGCCACCTCAGCTGAACTGTATTTTAGGATTTCCAGGAATCAACCATGAGTGTTTCATGTTTCTTTGTCACAGAATGCAACCAAGTACAAGCCAGGAGCTTGCAGTCCTACTCTATTTTTATGCATAATGTGTATTTTCCACCTGTGCATGGCCCATGAAGCAGCCTTTAATAGTTTTCTAATCTTTAGGTTCTTATCTTGCTCATCTACAGAAGTAGATGCTCTGAGAGCAGCAAATACTCCAGCCTGGAGTGAAAGAGCAGCCTTTTCACACACACAGGTTGTTACCTGGCTTTCTGCAGGTTGTACCACACAGAGTACTGGTCACGACAGGCAGTCAGGTACAGCTTCTCACCCTGCAGAACTGGCTCCTCACGTGGCAGAAAATAAACACACTGCATCCAGTGATCTCTCCACTGAAAAGGGTTGACACACAAAACCTTAGGAACTCACTCATAGCAAATGGAAAGTAAACAAACAGCAGGAAATCAATTAGGAAGAATGGGCACAACTTTGAAAATGCATGATTAATTTAAAGAATCTTGTTCAAATTAGCAATACTGAATTAAGACCAATATCACACATTGAATAATATTGATTTCTTGCAACAGAATAAGGCTGAGACCATTGGCTTGCTCACTGGCCAAGATTCTATTTCAACCAAATGAAAAACAATCCAAACCTGCTTTGCATTTATTAAAGCTGTTTCACCTCCACAGTTCACTTGTGTTAGAAACCTGTACCGAATTGCTGACAGCCTCATGCACCTAGAACAATGTCACTTAGTGTCAACTCTGATCACAGCACAACTACTTTGTGTTTCAAAAAGCTGGTTTTTGCACTGCAAATATCCCATGCTGATCAATCATTCTAAGCTGATTGAACACGACCAAGTTAGATAATTTCAAATTTTATTCTCAAACATGCTAAATGTAGACAATCAATCATTTTGCAACTTCCTTTTGATTAAGTTCATCCTACTAGTTAAAATACAGAAAAACACAGGAATCTGACTTAATAGTAATAGTGTTTCTCTAATTATCCATATTAATTCATTTTCCTATACCAGCCTTTTTTTAATGAGAGTATAAATATATCACCATAAATATAACACTTATTTGAAAATTTAATAGAATAACTACATAGAAGCAAACTACAGACTAGTATTTTTAACCAGGGATAGAGACTAATTAAGGAAAAAAGATACAGAAATCTTTATTTCTTGAAAGTAAAAGAAATAATAGTATCTGGAAAACAGCTTCAGTCTGTAGCTTTACATAAAAGATTATTCTTAAAGTTTAACAATTAAACAAACCTAAAATGGCCACATATCATAGCTAAAATTTCTACAATTTGGTTATTTAGCATCTTCCATTAAACATTAAACATAAACACATTAAACATTAGCAAACTTCCTAAGCAATTTAAGGCAGAGCCCCAGCACTCAAAAGAGTTGCTCAGACAATGGTATCTGAAGGCTCAGTACTTTACCTGCAAAGCAGAAGTGGGTTTTACCCAGTAGGGAGCCATTGTGCAGTTTATCATCCCAGAGGGGTCCATGTCAATATCCCACCAGGAAAGCACAATTTGTGCCTTGCCAGATTTCACAGGCTCCAGCTGCACTCTATAGTAGGTAGAAGCACTCTGTACTGGCTTACTGAAATCCACACTGCAGGGAAGCATGAAAATTGTAAAAGTAAGTAAGAGAAAGAAAATAGCAAAAGGAATTCTTCAGAAATTCTCATCAGTTTCTAGGCATAACAGGATAACTTTACTTTGACAATACAATGTCTCCCTTACCTGAACATTGTCACCACATCACTAAGGGCAGTGAAGTCACTTGAAGGCATCTGGTTCAGTTGGATATCACAAACAGAAGGAACACCTGGACAGTTCTCCATTTCTGAAGGCGGAACAAGAATCTTTTCACCATCCTCTGCTTCAACATGAACAGGAAACAGTTTCTTCCAGGACCACATCCTTCTGGATTCCACTAACTGGACATACACTGTTGCCCTGTGAGGCACTGCCTCACATCCTTCCTGAGTGTTTGAAACAATGGCAAACACATTCAACAAGTTTGACTTATTAACATGAGTGAGAATTAAATCAATTGAAATGCAAGCCCATTTAAAGGAAAGTTGGACTGGGAACTTTGAAATCTAAAATACAAGTTATTTTGGAGACTTTTGTAAAATCAAAGCAATTTGTCTCTCTGAAACAGAATACATGTATCTATCCTGTTCAGCCTAGTTCAGCAAGGCCAGATGACTTCATTAACCATACAACATTATCAGTTTATTAGCCTCAGTTAAATTTGCATTTCCATTCTTGTTCTAAAATAAGAGATCTATCCTGAGCTTCTCAAGGCAGAAAACTACTAAGCTATCAACAATAAAAGACAGTTGCTCATTGCAATGAGAAAATAAGAAAAATAATTATGCAAGGACAACTCTGTACCCATGTGTAAAGTCCAGAAAACAAATATATTATCCTAAAAATCCCACTCTGAACTAAGAGCCAACCATGACGCCCAAAAACAATGCTTTTACAGAAAAAAGACTCATTGCAATTTAGAGTTATATATGGAGAGCAGCTGGAGTGTTACTGTCTTTATATGGTGTCTTTTAAACTGGAGAAAGGAAACCTGGAAGTCTAAATAAAGTTCTGCTATTCACATTTTAATGAAGGGAAAACATTAGAAAATGTAAAAGAGAAAGCCCTAAAATTTTACCTATAGACTATGTCTAATGTCCAAAAAAAGAGACACTAATTTAAATACAATGTTAAAAATGCATAAGGATTAGTAACAGCATGATAGGAAAAAAACATACAAGCAAAAATGAACCAATGCCTGGGAGGTGAGGTTCATCAAATTTAGGAGAATTTAAATTTAAAACATGTTGGAACAAAGATGCTATTAAGGAGAGCTTCAAACCAGAACTGGATGCCTTTCTGAAAGACATTTGTTAACCTGCAAGTTACCGGTCTTAACACAAAGCAACTGGGTGTAATTTCAGAGCCTGTTGTGTAGTAGCAGAGTTAATGCTGTATTTACTAAGGGATACAGAAGCCTAAGTTCTGTATAATCTCTATCCTACTTCATTAAAAGGCAGAAGAATTTCTCTACTGATAGATGTGACACACTGTTTTCTCACCTGTACAAGGTATTTGTGTGCATGCTCATAGGTTGGTAAAGCTCCTTCTCCTATCAGCTCTGTATCAAATAATTCTGTTACCAGGATGTTTGCCCGACACTGCATATCTCCATCTGAAAGACACAAATTAGTACTGTAATGTTAAGCCTTTATGTAAGCCTTTCAAGAAGATATTACCTTGAATACACAAGTAATTAAAAAACTTATTCCTGTTAGAGAGTCTGCTGGACTGGAAATTATTTTCCATTTGAAATACAAATGGCTACTGAGATATTACCCAAATATCTTATTCTGAAGTAAATTTCCAGTGTTACTTTCTAGAGTGTAAGAAGGAAAAGACCTTTAAGATCAAGTCCAACCACTAACCCAACACCATCACCATGTTCACCACTAAACCATGTCCTCAAGTGCCATATCCACATACTTTTGAACAGTTCCAGGGATGGTGACTTCATCCTTCCCCTAGGCAGTCTTTTCAATGCTTTACAATCCTTTATGTGAAAATTATTTTCCTAAGTTCCAACCTAAACCTTCCCTGGCACAACCTGAGGCCAACCCTCACCTGGCTACAGCCTCCTTTCAGGGAGTTGTAGAGCAAAGGTCTCCCCCTGAGCCTCCTCTTCTCTAAGCTGAACCCCTCCAGCTCCCTCACTGCTCTCGAAGCACTTTTTTTAATCAAAAAATGTATAAGAAATAAGAGTAAGACATACTCCTTTGTGGTCTTCAGGTATTTGCCAATTTTTTTAAGCCTAGCCTATTTTTCTCACCTGGGCCAACTGTGACTTCAGTGGAATGCTTGTTGATTACTTTGATCTTGTCAGAAAAACCATTTTTCTCCACTATATTCACTGCAGCATTAGCCATGGGCTTGAACACCTGTGAACAGCAAGAGCATAACAAAACAGTACCCTCATGTTGGCTTTCAAAAATGGAATGGCATCAATATAAAATGCAATGCATTTAATTCTGAAAAAAATCAATATCTTCTGTATCTTTTCCTACATTTAAAGTTCAGTACCATGAAACAAGGCAACTCACTTAAAAAATTCAGAGCTCCACTGTTAGAGTATCAGCTGCCTCCAAAAGCTACTCCAATTTAACTTTTGAAACACAAGAATACACATTAATATTGTAGCATTTACATTAAACCTACTAATTTCTTGGTAAAAATAAGGATATATATATATACATAGATCAAGAGAAGCCCCTAGAGACTTACATATGCTCAAGACACTATGTCAATGAAACAGAACAACCAGCACCGAAAGAGTCACTGGAGTATGCCAAAACCTGCTTGTATTAACAGTGCAATTGTGAAGAGAATTTCTGTTTCATTCAGAGCAAAAATAACAGAGATAGCAGATTGCCTGAAAATAAGATCATCACAAAGAATGTGCTGAGTATGTGCAACCCTAAGAAATGCTCACCTCGATGGCATAGCAGAAATCTGCCCCTGCTGAAGCTGCCATCATGGACAGGAGCCCTGTGCCTGTCCCTATGTCCAGCACAATTGCTTTCTCACCTCTCTCCTTCACTCTGCTCACTGCAGCACGAATACCTTGGTAGTATTTCACATTCTGTGGAGACGGAAAAAAAATGGCAACCTTTTATCCATTTATGATTTTAATTTTAGTGCAGAAATCTTGCATTTTCTGCCTGTAAGTTTATAATCAGAAAAAGGCCTACAGACACTCTTTATGCCATACAGTCAAACCAAAGCCATCTTCAGCAACAACAACTGTATCTGGCAGGACCAGTCCATTTAAAGTACATCAATTTTTATCACTATGTTCCTGTTACCATTGGTCAATTAGCTATTCATAACACATGTATGATTTCCAAATGTGATGTGATGAGGAAATGAAAATAAGATCCAAGGGAGATACTACAGGTTCTCTGATTAATTTTCCCCTACAGAACCACTCAAATAGTCATGTTCTCCCTATGGCAGTACAGGAGATGAAGTTTCTTGGTTTAGATTCCGCTTTTCGTCTACTGACAAAGGTTCATACATGAGAATTAACCAGTGTAAATCCTGGTTTTTGGTTACATGCCATTAAATGGAGCTATAAGCACAGCAGCATCAACAACAGGAAAAAATGAGTACAAAAATGTCATCTTTTAATCTTTCAGAAAAACTGATAAAACATGCAGTGACAGCTATTCAAGAGAAATGAAATGGCTCTTTCCCCACCATTCAAAAGGGTTTTGCCTCTATACTCACTCTGTCCTTATCGTGAAGCATATCTGCATAGCGTGACCTGCAATAAAAGATATTCCAGTTAAAACCCTCCATTCTGCAAAGCAACTGCTTCCTGTGGCCCATGACTGCATAAACAACTGACACATTCTTTGAGGCTCTGAAGTGTCTCTCAAATCTAAGGGATAATGTAATTTCAGTGATCTGCATATAAATGAACTCAGGAACCACTGGCACAAATCCTCCCCACAGCAATGGACCCAAGGCACAGACCAACAAGACAAACAGCTGAGAAGCAGCATCTGAGACAGATGTAGAGTCACACAGAGCAATGAAAAATACTAATGACCTATCATTTTTTATCAAGACTTAAACTCCTTCGGTTCCCATTTCTTCACGGGTTGCACTACTCAAAAATTACCAAAATATACCTTCCCACCTTCTCTGGCTGTTACACCGAGCTCTTAAAAAGCTAGAACAGGAACAGACAACTGGCAGTTATATGTTGCACTGGCATTTAAAACGAACTTAGTCAATGGATTTTGCCCCAACCCAGTCACCATCAGTATTAGGATCAGGCCCACAAAAAACATTTAAAAAATTTAGAAAGAAGTTACTTGGAGAATGGTTTACAAAATTCGACATTGACAGTTCTGCGCTGTACACCACTGGGGACATTTACTGACATTTAGACTATTCTACAGCTTGTTCACCTCATGCCCTTGGAATTTCTACAAAGACAGACCCCCAAACTATCATTGAAAAAAGTTGGATTTGTTCATTTTTCAGTGTCTTTTGACGGAACAGCAAGTTACTTTTCCGAGCATACCTTGCAATCTCCTGGTGGTAGTCATAGTCTTCACCCTCTTCTAA
Source organism: Petroica traversi (assembly GCA_025920805.1). Taxonomy (NCBI): domain Eukaryota; kingdom Metazoa; phylum Chordata; class Aves; order Passeriformes; family Petroicidae; genus Petroica; species Petroica traversi. The sequence goes on along the minus strand of JAHLSL010000036.1, from coordinate 6,433,798 downwards.
CCACTCCATCGAACCAGTGGTTGGATTAGCTCTTCCACAAAAGGTCTTCATGATCAATCTCAATTTGTATTGTATTTATGTATTGTGCAGAACTTTGCTTTCACTTCAATATAACACACCAAATACTGTCTGTGAAAAAAAACCCAAACCAACCATGAAACTTTTAGTAAACACAAAAAGCATCACTTTAGCTCTGGATAGTTGTACATTCCCCCACTATATCTGCCTTGGCCAAAAGTACTGGTGACCGCTTTACGCTTTTTTCATAAGGACGTTTTAAGATAAAATCTGTCACCTAGTCCTAGACTGAAAGGAGAACCTGAAGATCACCGAGGTCTAACCCTTGAGAACACAGCAGAAAAAAACCCAAGAGAGCAGAAAATCCCCACAGAAGAACACTCCGTATGAGCACCTCGGGCCGGCGGCGGCCCCTCTCCCGGAGTCCCCTCAGCCTGCCCGAGGGGGCACCTGCAAACCCCGCGCGGAGACCGGGACCGGGATCGGGACCGGGACAGGCCCGGCCCTTCCCCGCCTCACGAACGAGCTGCGGTGATGGCGGCCTGAACCTTCTCCGCCATCCCCTGCCCGCAACCAGCGCAGCGGGCCCGGCAATCCGCGGGATCGTTCCCTCCTCAGAGCCCCAGGCCGGCACCTCCGCAAGCCGCGTGTACCTACTTTAGACACCGCGTGTGCCTCCCCCGGATACGGCCGGCACCTCCCCGCCGCCGCTGCTGATCCCGGGCGGTGCTGAGGGGCCGTGCAGTGGAACGGGGCTGTGGGGCGGTTCTCA
>JAHLSL010000036.1:6395020-6428008 GCA_025920805.1 Petroica traversi | reverse complement strand
GGGACAGCCCAGACCCTGAGGCACAGCAGGAGAATGGTGCTGTCCACAGGAGTGGGAAATTCCAGCTGTTTGATATTGTGCAAGAGGAGGAGACGGTGGGAGACTCCAGAGTCACTGCTGCAAACTCACAGGTCAGCCATGAACTTAGTGTGCTTGAAGTACTTTGGTATCACTGTTCAGTGTACTCGTGGGCAGACTGCTGTGGGAGTTTGCTTGCACTGTAAGTATTCCACTATTTAATAGGAGCTTTAACTAGATTGCAAGCTGGAATGTTTCATGAGGATCCTAAGTGCACTGATGTTCAGACAGACTGTGTGTGGAGCTGCTGTTTAAGGAAGGGCTTGAAGTACCCTGTTTTTTCATTGCCCTGGTCTGCTGTATAAGTTGTCTGTTCATCTTTCAGGTGGATCTCTAAGGTTTTTTAAATTAATTTCTCTGCCTAGAAAAGGAAAAATCTAATTCATTATCTTTTCATCTACCTGGATGCCTAGCACTTGTAGGCAAGATTCCCTCAAGGAAAAAATGCTTTTGAGCCTCCTTTCTCATAGTTCCAATACAGAGTTTTATTGTGTGTTTTGTTTTAGCAGAAATCCAGGTGTTTGATAGACTGCTTAAGCCCCTACACACTGTTTGCATTAGAATTAGGAGTTCAGTATGCTTTCAGCTGGAGAAGTGTCTGCTCAAAGTTTAGCATGGTTTTAAGTATGTAGAAGCTGTGCCTTCTCTGTAAGGTCACCTTATATACAGAGTGTTGTTAAGACTTTGTACTACAGACTCACAGCTACATGAGAAAGAAGGTGAGAAGGCTGCCTGTGCTTTGGTAATTCCTTCACTGTATACAAATATATGTGGATGCTTTCTTAATGCAGCCCAGCCAGCTGTCATACTTCAGCATCTCCTACAGGTTATTTCAGTTCTAGGTTGCCAATGTTATAAAAGCATTCCAGTGGGAATCATTGGACATCTAATTGAATCAGTGACATCTTAGCTAGGTACAGAGAAAACTGTTGGCTTAAATAAGACTTTGCATGACTTTAAGGAAATACACATTTTGTATTTTTCTCAGCAGAAGACTGATCCTGATGCAATTCTCTGCAATGCAGTAGAGATGATCCGAGAGCGTTTAAATGTTTCTGAAGATGGTAAAAAAGAACACAGTGACAAAGAAGATGAGTATGTTTATGACATCTACTATAAGGAAACATCAGCCCCTGATTGGATTGAAAATATCCTTTCTGTACAGCCCTATAGAGAAGAATATGAATGGGTAAGAGTACAGAAAAAACAATCTCTAATAGAAAGGTCACGAATAAAAGTCCTACTATTAAAAGTTGTCATGCCAAGAAAGGTCCTTTGAGATAGATACTGCTTGTATGCTTAGTGACTTCTGTGTTAGGCCTTTTGTAGCTGCCAGTCCTGTGTTCCTCCAGGTACTCTCAATCCAAGGACATCATAGGCCAAAATGGAAGGGATGGTGCTCATGTATTGAGAAGAATCTGTCTGGTTTCAAAGTGCCAATTAAATTTTGGCACACAAATGTAAACTTGAGTAATTCACGTCTTGTGATTAGGAGGCAGCCATTCAAATGTCATTGTAGATATGACTGAATGAAAAGAAGAGCAAGGGGGGGGCACAACTTCTCCTATTTGAGGACTTGACTTTAATCTTCATATGAGCTATTTTTTCATAATGAATTGTTCTTCAGTGACTGTGGAATTATGAAGTTTGCTGTAAGCTTTAGTCTTATGTTGTATAGTTCCTGTGATCACAGACACATATATTGGGAGCCTGAAGCTACTTTCTCTCTTCCTTGATCTATTACACTACTGCTGAAGTGGGTAGGATTAAGTTAGACATTAACACTTAAATGCTGGACTGGAACATGTAGTTATGTGACTTAACTGATATTTCACCTAAAGCAGATTTGAATTGATATGGTGAATCCAGTGACAACTCAAATTCTTCTGCGGTGTGCCCTGTGCCACTGCAGAATTCCTTCTGCCTGCCATGACTGCTCTTTCTGATCTGTACAGTGGATGAAAACCCACTTAACACTCACTATAAATACACTCAGTATTACGTTTTGTGTTGATGTGCAGGTAAATGATGATCCTGGTCCAGAGGAAGTATATGAAGATGAAGATGATGAAAATGATGAAAATAACTGGCGTAATGATTATCCTGAAGAAGAAGAATTCTTACCTGAGGAAGAAAAAGGTACACCTGTCATAAATGCTTTCCTGCTATCCATGTGTACATCCCCTATTTTTAACAGGCTATTCCTAAAAAAGCAACTTAACTGAGCACTGCTGGGGTAGCATTCTGCTCTTACAATGGTGAAATCAGCATTGAGGAGGATTATCTTTCTTGGAACTAGGAGAGGAATTAGTGGTTTTGGAAGGACAAAATTGAGAAGTCTAATTGAAGCTGCTGAAATGGCAAAGTTTTGCTTGCTTAGAGAAGGAATCCATTACTTGGGTCCACATGCCTGTGAAACACTACCCCTGCCTTCTGAAGTCCCTACCTGAGTACTTCAAGCACAAATTCAAACCTCAGCTCATGCAGAAGTTACTCAGACTTCATTAGTTCCTCAAGAAGCTTAAACTAGTCTGATTAACTTAATTATTTATGTAAAAGGTGGGTGTCCTGGGTTAGCCATATGGCCTGTTTGTATCCCCAATCGTCCCCTGGCTTGTGCTGGACGTTGGGTTCTGCAGCTTTGAGTTGGTCTAAGGGGGACGGTGAAGGTGAAGGTGGAGGAAGAGGCGGAGCGGCAGCAGGAAGCAGGAAGAGAAGAGGAGAGGAGGGAGCGCGTGGCTCCAGCGCGGCCGGAACTCGCAGCTCCCCGGGATCATCGCCCCCCGTCCCGCAGGACACTACGAACCAAGGTCAGGAGAGCGGAGAGGCTGCATTCCAGCAGACAGCGTTATCTCTTTTTCTTTTTTTTCCTCTTCTTGGGACTGGCTGGCATCGCGTGGGCCCCTCCCCCACCCTCGCCGACTGCTACAGCCGGGCCCGGCAATCGTCCCCCCACTGGAGAACTGAATCGGACTCAGACGGACTCTGAATCTACCATCTCTTCAGAGGAAGGAGAGGTTTCATTGTTTTCATATTATCCAATTTTTCCCTATACTTGTAAATATTCTATGTGTTAAATAAATAGTTTTTTCCACTTTTCTCTAAGGAAATTCTTCCCGGACCGGTAGGGGGAGGGGCGATTGGAATCGGCTCTTCCTAGAGGAGACCCTCCAGAGGTTTCCTCCTAAATATTTGCCATAAACCAGGACAGTGGGATAATCTAGAAGTGTTGATATTTTCTCTACAGACTCTGAAGAGAGCTCCAGTGATGAGGACCAATATTACAGGAGAAGAACATGGGACAAATACCGACAGGAGGTTTTGCGGGAATTTGGATACGATGAGACTGAAGATTTAGGTTCTGACTAACAGCCTGATTTGGAGATGGAATGCATACTGAAGGTGAATGTCTGCTGTTGTAGGAGAAGGTATTATCTGAGCAGCCAAATTCAGCTGGTGGATATAAAACAGATGGGTGTGCCTATGGCTACTTAACAACACAAATTTTGTTCCAAGCACAAGATGCTCTATGCATTAAAATAGAATTTCCTCTCCTTTGCTTGTGTTCCGGTTTTGAAGGGACCTTTTATTTATTTTTGTTTTCCCAAAGCTGCGTGCCCAGGAGTTTGTACCTGTAGCAAAAGTACCTCCATATATAGGGAGGTACTGTTGGCAGCAGCCCTTCTGGTCACGTAAATGTGTCAGGTTTCACAAGACTGACGTGTCTGCCCTGCTGGCAAGTGGAAGTCCTGGAACAAGTGACCCTGTCCTGCTGCTTTCTACTTCATTTGTTCCTAAGTGTCAAGTGACTTTCTTCACAAGTGTTTGAACATGTGACATGCCTTGACTCTTCCATTACCCTCCCCAGTAGTTTTACTGTTGGAGTGGAACAATGTGCATTTAAATTGTAAATAAAAAATTTTTTTGACCAAGTTTTCTTTACTCTTTTTAAGGATCACAGAAGTTGGTACAGCTGAACCCAGATTGCCATTTTAAGTTGCATTTGTACATCTTTAAAACAATTCCATTGCACCTGTTTGGACACACAAAAGTATTTCAGCACTCTCCTACTTGAGTCTGTAAAAAAGAGCTGTTAGCTTGTCATTGTCATTCATGAACTGGAGGCTGCAGCAGTGACTTTGGCCAATCAGTTTTGACTAGTAATGCCAAAGTAGTGAAGGCAAGGAATTGTTTGCTTCAGAGAAAGGTTAACATGGCAGTGCAAAAATCCAGATACCCCACTATTATTCTGTGGTGCACCCTTTGAAGTGTGTATTGCTTCAGCCATAATCTTGTAATTACAAGATTTAGTTCAACTTAAATTCACAAAACCATACATGTGGCCAAACTCAGGTCAACTGAGACAGACATCCTGAACTAAGGTAAAAATCTCAGGTATGTTTTTGAAGTATGTCTTACTTTGTCAGACAAACAGGGTGGCTGCTTCTTGCTGCACCAAAATTCAGTATCAAAACTGTCCTGATTTTAGCCTTTACAGCTTTGGAATTACAGACTACGAGTTAGCATGTCTGTGCTGTGATAGTACTTTTTACTTCTGTTTTTATTCTGGTTTTTCTCCCTGCTACTTAGCTGTCAGGATCTAGTATCTACCACAGAAATTCTGCTATAGCAGAAAAAAAGTAAAATGGTTTCTGGGAGGTTTTAGATGGTCACTTTCTAGTGAACAGCACTGAAATTTATGAAGGTAATTTTCTGACTGCTGAGGTAACTCAGCTAGTGTGTGTTCATTGAAACAGTTCAGAAACAACGCTTAAAGGTTCAACTGAACATTTTAATTTTGGAAGTTTCATAAAACCAGCAGAAATTGACAAAGTACTAACAACAAGAAAAAAATCAATAATCATTAATTAAATCTTTAGTGCCAAGGTGCTTTGCTGATTAAATCCTTGCCACAGTCAGATACATTTCATTGTAGCATACAGAATAAAATAGTTCTCTTCGAGGGAGAAAGGCTGGTTCAGTCTTTAAATAATGGAGCAGAACTTAATTTATCATTGGGGGCAGAAAAATGAAGTAGTTCGTTGTGACCAGTTCTCTTCTGGGATTAGAACTGAGAGAGTACAGAATCATTTCATGCAAACATCCATCAGAGTTAAGCTGGAAATGACTTGGTCTTTGGAGTCAAAGTGGGTTTTAGTCTAACTTAATAATGCATTATTTAACCACCTGGTTCTGCAGAAATCTAATTTGATCCATTAGCTCTTATCATTTTCATACCAATTCTGAAGAAGAAACAATATTGACACACAGCTTGTGTGAGTAGGTAATGAGCAGGTAATCATTATCCAATGAAAATCTTCCCTGAAAACATGCCACAGTTCAGGAGGATGACACAAGGGCATGATCTACGTTGAAATCCATCTCCAAATAAGACATTTTCAGCATTTCTGAAAGACCACCAAAAACAGTTTTTCTGTGTCTTCCAGTTCCTTTTTGTTTTTGTAATTGTTTTATCCTCCCTCCTGCTTCTTGTAATGGCCTTAAACTTTAGTTGGATTTGATTGCTGACTTCTTTTCTTCATTTGGGTCCATCTCTGTTAAAACACAGCAGCAGAGCAGCTGCATGTTTCGCGTGACTGCACCTGCACAGAAATTGGAGATAGATTAGAACAACAGCCACCTATCTCAACCCTAATTACAAAACATATCTGACTAATGAAAGCTGTCAGGAATATTATCTCACTTCTCTTTAGGGAAACAAAACAATAAATGCTAATACAATTAACTGTCTCCAACTCGTTTTTTCACCAGATAGAATCTAAACTGTTCTGTTGATATCCTAGGGTGTTTTGCTTCTTAGGCACCCTGCCAAGTAACTGAAGTAAAATATTTTTTTCTCTATAATTAAGAGTGTAAAGCTGGTGGAATAAAAATAGTAAAACTAACAGCACACAGGGAAAGCTACAAGATTACTGAGTATTTCCATACGTGCAACTGCTGCAGCACTACATCCTGCTTTCAGGGTAAGATCGTGCCATAAACCCTCCTTACCACATCCCTCATCATAGTTGTCTCACATAGTAACAGTAACAAGAGAGGACTGATGAAGAAAAAATTAAAGTTGTGTAATTTAACTGCTGTAATTCAACAGAAGGCAAAATTCCATCCTTTACTGACATAAAATCTATCAATCTTCAAACAACTGATTCAGTAAAGCTGGACAGTTTGTGCTACCAAGAATGTTCTGACTTTTTACAGTCATCAATCTTGGTTAAAAGAAAGACTTTTTTCCTGATATTCTGGCTATTGCTGAACAGGGTTTGCACAGTATTACAGAGTTTTTCCTCTTACTCTGCTCTTCCTGCAGCCAGCTGGATGGGAGAAAGCAGGAAGTTTGGTGGGAAGATGGCCAGAACAGTCCACCCAAACTATGCAAAGGGCTATTTCATGCTATCTGATGTCATGATCAGCAATAGAAAGGGGCTGAGCAAGAAGTGTCTGCCTGTGGGAGTGGCTTCCCACACAGCTGTTGCCTGGAGCCTGCCTGCTCACTGGGCTGCCTGTGAATGTGTGGTGGATTGCTCTTGCAGCAGCAGGGGTTTTCCCCTCTTCACTTTCTAAACTTTCTTTGACTTGACCAACAGGTCTTCCCACCTTTGCTCTCCCTGTTCTGTCCCTCTGTGCTGCTGGGGGTGCTGGTGAGCCAGGGCTCCCTGGGTGCTCAGCTGGGCTCAGCCCACCACAACCCTGCCATCAACAGACCCAGAGTCACCCCTTTGCTTTCCCTCTTTCCTAACAACATCTCTAGCCAACTAAAACTTACCTATAATCTTGTTAATAAATTGAGGTCTCCTTGATGCAGGTAAGTAGACTCCCAAGAAAAAGAATGGAATTCCAGACAAAGCAATGGCAATTCCAATCATTGAATTTACAAAGTCACTATAGAGTGGCACTACCACCAGAAATACTGTGCATAAACAGAAAATTATTGGGAAAGCCAGACTCAGCTGCAGACAGAAAAAACAGAACACAATGTTATTGAAATATTCATTGTCTCTACAGTTGCAAACATTATGATACAGACTTTTTTCTCTGAAACCATTTTGTGAAATTAGCTGCTCTTTCTCTCATATATCTGGCTATTTAGGACCACAAGCAAATTGCAGAATTATTTTCAACAGAACTGTTGCTAAAAATTGCGAAAGTAATCAGGTATGGTAACTGCTGAGCTGAAAGTGTTTTTAGACAAAACCAGTAAAACTTGGGGAGCAAGAATTACTCACTTTTTGGAGTAGAATATCAAAGTATGAGAAGGTTATCAGAGGGTCACATATCATCAGAGCTAAATGTGGTCCACAAACAGAATTACTTAACTTGAGCATTCCCAGTCAGAGATTGTTGCTGGATAAAAGGCTAAGTACTATGTCAGGCTGCTGAGACATTCTCCAGGGGGCAGAGGGGTACTGATTGAACTAGCATACAATAATATCCTGATCCAACAGCTTATCTAGCAGGCAAGCTAACCTTCATGGTACATCAAATGGAAACTATGCTTTAGGCCCAGATTTTAGCCAGTACTTGTATATTATCTGGAAGGCAGGGATTTTGAGCAATTGTGTAGTGAGTATTACCTTCAGAGGCCTTGGCCGATCTGGTTCTTTCCAGCGCAGATACAACTGCCCAGCAATAGACAGACCAACAAAGAACCAGTAACTGAAGCTGAAGTAATTAATTAGCTGGAAGACATCTTCCACAGCCAGGTAAATAAGGGTCATGAAACACTGTCAGAAAAGAACAAGAGTAAGAATCTAAACCCAGAAGTTTGAAACTTCCTGTTAATGCTGCTTTTTCTCTTTAAGTAACAACTTACACTCCTTGGTGCTTGGCATAATTTTATGCCTCAAAAAATCACTCTCTCAGCAATCACCTTGATAACATACTTTAAGTTGTCTCTTGTGAATTTTTTAAAGTTTTCCTTTCAATAATTCATATTCTCGTTCTGAAAAAGTTGTCTTAATTCATTGACTGGATCATAATAAATTACATTCTGCTTCAGGAGACTGGGTTTCTCAGAGCTGCATTTAGATGCAATAAGATTCTGAGAGAAGAGCTTTGGGTTCTAGGAATTATTTATTCTTGAGCAGCAGAAATCTTTTATATACAATAATGTTAATTATTAGTTGCAGTTTCAGTTGGCTGAAAATCCATGGTAATCCATGGTATACAGAACACATTTCTTATGCCATGGTCTTCTGCTAAATTGATGTTCTGATTTCAGCATGAAATAGAATACGTACACAGATTACTTCTTTTCTACTTTTCTCATGTTACTTTTTTATACATATTTATTTGTGTGCATTTTTCTAGCCCTGTGTTGAAGCTCCATTTTGAGGGAAGCTGTGCTGTGTGTCTCATCTAATCAGTTGAAAAGAAAAGCAATAACAACTTGCATTGAAGAGCAGTGCTGGCACAGGTGTGAACCTCTCTATGTGGATCATGGACAACAGATCAGGAAGGTGACCTTCCCGAGAGCCTACAAAAAACAGCCTGAAAAAAAGCAGCAGGAAAACATGTTGAGACCACAGGAAAGAGAAAATACATTACAGAAAATCAAATAATAACACCAGTCAAAATAAATATCTACACCACTGAATTTTCACCCTTTAAACTGGAACCTAGATCCAACCCTTCTTCTAAAGATGTACTGTGCAACGACCATTGAAAGACAGATAAGCTTTTAGAAACATGCTGTTAACAACCATTTAAAAAAATCATCCTACAGGTAAAATAGACAACATATCTACAGAACTGAAACAAATTTCTATTTTTTCACAAAATTCTAAAAGCTAGCACTGAAAACATTCCAGCTTAGAGAAGAATAGTTTTTATGCCAACCAGAAGTGATTGCCAGGTCCCTAAAATGATGTAATTCAACCACATGCTCAAACACACCTCATTTTATTACCAACTGTTCTATATTGACTGCTTCACCAAATGATCATATTTCTTCTCAACAGTGGCACTGCAAATTCATTCAATGGACAAGAAGAATCTTAAAATGCCTAAATAAATCTATTCAAAACTTTTGCTAGTTACATCCACAATCAGTGCTCATAGGTTCTACACAGTATCCCAAGCTTTCAGACTGCAGTTTTATAGCAGTAGCAAGTGTTTTAGGGATTTTCCGTGTACAAAGTTTTAAAATACTGATTTTAAAAGGTCAGTAAGTTTTAGGTAAATACATCTGAAAACAAAAACTAACTCGAATTATTCTATCAAGTAAAATGGAAGGTAATGCAAACAATCAGAAGGCCTGAGGACTCCCCACACAGACAAAATTAATTTGATTTTTAATTGTGCTCTGCACACACTCAGGAATGCTTTGGGGAAACAAGGCAGTGTTAAGGGTGTATGTACATACACTCACAGAGGTTTATTTAGATCTGCTGTTTGATTGTAACCATTATAGGTTCAGCTTAAAAACTATTTTTGCCACTCTCATAATAGATCAGCATAACAGTAACATGTAAAAAGATTAAAACATTTGTCAAACTGAAAGAGAGATGCACTACCTTGATGATGCTAGAATTGAAGCATTAAGTCCACCAAAACAAGAAAAGGCTACAGCAATGGGAATTATCCAGCTGAACATACCAAATACCTGGTCAGCAAATGTCTGATGAAAGGGAAAAGAAAAGGAAACATGAAAATATCTGCAAAAAAGAATAAGTAAAACAATGACATCAGACATTATGCATTTTGTAATACGTTTGTATGGAAAAATAGCAATCTATTATGGACAGTCCATAATGCAGCACAAAGAATCACCCAGCTTTCTTATTTATTTATATATGGATTCTAAATAAGCACAAACTTCTTTAGCCAAGCATCTGAAGTCATATTTCCTGCTCACAAAAATAATGCTCGCAAAGGAAAACAAAATGTTTTGAGAATTTTCTTCCCAATCCTAATATATTTTATTATCTAAGTGACCCACAGAACTCAAGTGAAGTCATTCTTCGGATAACTAAAAATATTACCTAAGCAAACAGAGAAGTGCCATACTGCAGTGGATAACCACAGCCATCATCACACCTACTGTTTATAGACACTATTCTAGGAATCTACTTTACTTCTCTTCTTTTGCAGTTTCCTAAGCAACATCTTCTTTTCCTTTAGCTCCACCAGCAGGGCCTCTGGGCTCTACTCTCACAAATGACAGAGAAAGTGATCTTATCACTTGTTCAATTGTTAATGTTGCCAGACAATACTGCAAGCAACTGTGGTGACTGCCCGTGGTAGAGCCCTGAAACCAAGGAGTTGGGAGCCTCAAAGTTTCACAAGCAAGTGGTAAGAGCCACTGATTGCCAGCAATCTTGGATCTAAAACAAAAATGGGTAATAATTTGCAATATACTGTCCTGGTTTATTCTGTTCAGCCTCCTGGATGGGGAGAAAGGGAGAGAGACATATCAGACAACACATTTGAAAAATGAAGAAATTTAATTCATGCAGACTGATAGTTATTCTATCTTGGTCTGAGCCTTGCACATATCTCAGCATTAGCATTAATATGAAGTTAGGCAGAAATGCCCTCAGGCTGTGTTCAGAGGACATGGGTGGATGCCTTCCTACCCATCCCAATCCTACTTACACATAACTAAATCACTTCCATGATCTCTTTTACAGAAGCACACTAACAGCAGAATCGTGGCTACATTAGACAGCATGAAGTCCCCATTTATGGAAACCAAAGATTTTATACCTTAGCAAGTAGCAGTACTCTAAACCTTTTCATGAACCTTTCTCTAAATCACTTTATCTCTCTCCTGCTTTATCAACTTCAAGATCCTCAGACATAAAAAGCATATATAGTAATTCAGCTTTCTGCAGGTTTGTCTATCATAAAAATTTTCTTCAGTTTTTAGTATTTTAGTACTTTTAAATATCTCATCCCTGACCTCCCCTTCAAAGCACTGATCTTCATCACAACATTGATGAGCTACTGAGATCAATCAAAGGTGATAAACATTCAGAACTGGCTTTATCTGTACCATATGAAGTTATCTCAATTTAACAATGGTCAATTTTTATTTTATTACTCCAGGAATCAGGTCATCAATAGCAGTGCATTACAATCTGTTTTCCTAATGTTTTCACAGGTCAAAAAAGTCTAAGACTTAATATAGTTGTTTTGGGTTTTTTTTTGTTACATGAGTGTTCGATTTTCATGAGACAAAACCCTGTATATAATGCCAATCTTTAAACCACAAGATACTGAGATACTCACTGACATAAACCAAGGCTTGGCCAGCTCTATCTTCCTGTTCTTTGTCTGCATTGAAAAAGTGCTTTGTCCAGCACATTATCCACGTTACAGCTCAGAATCCAACTCTGCTGTGTACCATCATTAACACTAAGAAGCAGAATGTGTTCCATCCTTTTGTGTAAGTTAGTTGAGCCTCAAAGGCAGACAGGATTTCCTGCTGCTAAAGGACAATGCAAAACCACATAATCACTTCAATGGAACCTCGCCTAAAGGCTCAAAGTCAATGCATCAACTGTGTCACCCTGGTTTTCAGAAAGGCACCTCTCTTCCTGACCTCTTTTAGTTTAACCATCTTAGCACAGCTTCCCTCAAAATGGAGCTTCAACACAGGGGTGGAAAAATGCACAGATTCCAACAGATATTATAAAAAGTAACATGAGAAAACTATAAAAGAACTAGTCCATGTACGAATTCTATTTCAAGCTGAAATCAGAACATCAATTTAGCAGAAGACCATGTGTTCTGAATACCATGGATTACCATGGATTTTCAGCCAACTGAAACTGCAACTAATAATTAACATTATTGTATATAAAAGATTTCTGCTGCTCAAGAATAAATAATTCCTAGAACCCAAAGCTCTTCTCTCAGAATCTTATTGCATCTAAATGCAGCTCAGAGAAACCCTGTCCCCTGAAGCAGAATGTAATTTATTATGACCCAGTCAATGAATTAAGACAACTCCTCCAGAAAAAGAATGAGGACAAGATGAAAATTCTATTAAGCAATAAAACTCCTGGAGGATTTTTTGTTTTAATATATAAAATTAAGATATAGAACAAGATGTTAGAGAATTAAGATGTTTAGTAAAATTGCCTAAGGGATAAGCTTTGAGATAAGTAATATTAACAGCTGAAGCTGAAGAAGAGAGAGAAAACCTATGAATGTAATCTTATGCTGCAGGATGCAAATTAGTTAATATATCATTTGGAGAAGTTTTTTTCCCCCCAAAGATGTTCTTTGCAAGCATTTTCCATTTCCTTTTGAAACATCTGGTAATGGGCCAGTGTGAATGACAGGTGCAGGACTAACTCAAAGGCTGTTTCCATCCTGTGATGTATATCCAATTGTTCTAAGATATGCTAATGCTGTTTCACACACCTTGGGAAACAACCATCATTCATATGAACAGCAGAACTCACAAATTATACACGGATCAAAATGCTACAGATTCAATGTATTCTGGATGCAGGCTATGTTCTACATCAACTGTTGATCCAGCTCAAAGCCTAAATAAGTGATTTCCCTAGAGTTGTACAAGTCAGACTCTTCAAAAGAGAGAGTAATGTAGTGACAACCTCTAGCAAACACTGTCATTTCCAATGTACTTTCTATGCTGTAGTTGGGATTCCTGACAGAGCAAAAGGTAGAGAAACTTCAAGAGCTAAACTTGATGTGAGGCAATGCAGAAGACTATTTTAATTGAGAATCCTCTAAAGAAAGCTCAGCTTGGTTTGCCAAGTAGATCTGCCTGCAAAATGATCTTTCAACAAAACAAAGCTGAAAGGTACCTAAAGTTTGGCTAATCTATCTATTGATATTAACCAGCTTAATAGGAACATAAAGACCCATCTGCCTTTAGGCAGGTGTTTTCTAACAGGGTTTCACCCTTATTTATAAAAACAATTAGCCAAGTTCATTACTATTACTCAGACACTTGAGTACAAATTTTTAAATCCTTCAACACTCTTCTTTCAACACACGCCAAGAAATGTCTTCTCTAAAGCTCAGCTATAGTGTCTTGTGAACAAAGACAAACCCAAAGATCTCCAGTGTTTCTTGCTAAGAGTTACTGAAGCGTAAGTAAAAGCAGCCACAGTAACATTCACTGCATGCATATCAGAGGATTATTTGGCATAAGAAGGCAGGGCAGAGAAAAGTACAACACGAAATCAAGTTACCAAGCACACACACTGAGTGCACTGCACCAAGAAGGGAAAGGGGGAGGGAAAAGTAGAAGAGTTAGTGGCTGGTTTCTGCTAAAACAACAATTGTACAATCATGGATCCTCCACAAACAAGCCAGACCTGGGCTCTGAGCTGAGCCCCTCACCAATTCCACTTTGACTACCTCTACTTCTGGGAGTTGAAAAGTCCATTTATAAAAACAAATGAGCTGGCAATGGAGGAAAGAATGGAGCATTCACAAAGGTGTGTGGAGGGTGACAGAGGAGCCTACCTGGAGGCAGCTATAAGCAGAAACATTTAGTCCACCATAACAGGAGAAAGCCACCACTATGGGGATGGATATCATCTCAGGATTCTTCTGAGAAAGTCTAAAGAGCAAGAAGGATTAAGAGATTAAATTGTCATGTCTGCTATAGTCTGACAAGTCCTGTAGTCCAGACTTGAATTATAACTGCTTCTAACAGCTTGGAAACAGAGAATGCAGAGAATTGCTGATGTAACACTTGCAATTACAGATAAAGTTCTTTTATGCCCTCCCATCCATTGGATATGTAGGTACACACAGATACATGCACACTGTAGGACATGCACCTGGAATTGTTCCCCTTAGTTTCCTTTTTTTTTTTCAAACCATCATAAGGGAATAATAATGAAGGAAGAGGCTTCCAGCCATGCACTTCTCAGCTGAACCGCCCTTATTTCATTATGATCAAAACGTTACATTACTCCCAGAAGAATGGTCAAAAGCTGAATTGCAGCTTTGTTTCAAGGCATGAATAACTGATTAAACTACATTTTATTTTTGTCTTGGGTTAGTTTGATCTCATGAGCATCAGCTGGTAACTTGTGAATGGTTTGCAAGAACACTTTAAAAGGTCCAAACAACAGCTGGATCTTTATACAAACAGGCTGAACCAAAAGCAGCAGAAATCCCCACATCAAGAGCTGCCACAACAAAATACACGGGATACTGCCTCACACTCAGTAATTCAGGCACACAGATGAATAGCAAGACCCATACTCATGTTACAAATCACAAGATGAGAACTGTTTCATCACTCTCAGCAGCACAGTACACGTGCACTTAGAGGCACACAAGAAATGTCAGACTACACTGAGAGCATATGGAGCCACAAGCACATGCAAGGCTGGCAAAGCACCAACCAGCATTGATTGGAGGGATGAATGCAAAGAAAATGTAGCCTAACATAAGTAAGAAACTTATACAAAAAAACTCCAGAGACTACCAGGGGTTTCTATTAGGGGAGTTTAAAAGGCATCTCCAGAGCCTCTTCAGGTACCTCTTTTCAAGATCCTATTGCCCAGGAGCTTTCCCATATCAAGTTCTATTTACCTTCTTACCCTGAAAATCATCCAGAGCAGTAAGGGGGTTAATATATGTATGTATATGAGTGATCTGACTGGTATTTTGGAAACACAATTAATTCTGCTTTGACATTTCTCTTGAGGTGAAGTATAAACACATTACAGGAAGATCTGGCAGTCAGAACAATTGTATGTTTTCTTAATTTTGAGCCTCTGAGACCTCTAAGGTGCCGTTGCTTAACAGGAACAAACTCTTGATTTACGGCAGTCAGGAAGCTGCACATGCAAAAAAAAAAAAAAAGCATGTGAGCAGCAATTTTCTCCCACTGCCATAGATTACATTGTCAGGATACTGTATGACATTTCTCCCCATTGACTAAATTAGATTTAATGTCACACTTATTAAAGAAAGGAAAGAGCGCACATCAACCAAACCCAGGAAATTATAAAGGTGCAAAAAACCCCCAATTTAAATGTGTTTCCTGTAATTCTCGTTTCAAATACCATACTGTTGATCAAACAGACAGAATTCTCTCCTTGTATTATTGGCAACACCTCTACTGGGAGAAAAAGGTGCCAGTGCAGTAAGAAGTCCAGCATAAAATTCCCACTTCGTTTTTAGGTCACTGAATACAATCTTATGGCAAGAGAACCAGCACTACTCTGCTGCATTAATATATTGCACTCCTATTAATATATTGATATTAATATATGTTAGATGTCTCTTCTGTACAGCCCACATTAAAATTTTCGATGTCAGTTCTGTTTGTATTTTCAGGGATGTGCTGAAGATACTTGATCTAAATCTTCTCAGGTGTTTTTCCTGTTCTTAGCATCTCTCATAGCCAGATGTAGAACAAGGGTTCAGTGTTTTCCAAGTCACTCATCTATCCCATACTGAAAATTTAATACAGCACTCTTACAAGTTCAGCTCAGCTTTTCAGCTTGGACTCCAAAGCCAGAGAACTTCCATGGAGCTGGCACTGGGAGTGCTGCACTGGCAGTGAATTACAGCTAGCTCCAAAAGACAAGGCAAATAACTCACTGAACAACTCTCCCTCTAAAAGCAACTGCTTGTCCCTAATGAAGAGTTCTTCAGTTGTAAGGTATGGAATGTGTTCTTCATCCAAAGAAATCTTACTGGGACCCAAGCAAGCAAAGGAGAGGAACATGACACTGATGGCTAAGGACAAGCAGATTTTCCTCTTCAGAAACGAAGACAGTGAAGCCAATGAAGGAAGAGAAGTAATTCCCAAAAGGTCTAAGACAAACTTAAAAACTTTTGTCTGAATTCAGATAGAAAAGAGATAGTCAATATTTATTAAACTATACAGCAAAGGAGAATAAAACAGCTAAAACACACAGCCTCCTACGTTCCAGTTCACTGAGGGAACACAGCAAAGCAAAGCAAGCCTGCTCTAGACCACAAGAGCACCAGGCTGAATGGATTGATCTACACTGAACTCACAAGATTATATTCAAAGATGCAATGAAGTCACACTCTTTATCCCCAGTTTACTGACAAAGTTGTACAGCTCCAAGAAAGATGACAGCTGCCTATGCAGGACACCTATTTGCTTCAGGTACTTTTAGCTCTTCCAAGCAAAAGAAGAAAGCTGCCAGTACTGTATGAACCCAATCAAAACCCACAGACACGACCAACACAGGAAGCAGGTAACAAGCTGTGCACTGGCAGCCACTGTGCTTTCCGGTTAGGAGACAAAACAGCCCAGAAAGTGCTTGTGGAGCCAGCTGCCACCTTCACAAACAAAAACCACAGTAGTAGTCTCAGACAGTGAAAAAAAGGTTGTTCAGTGACAGTGAAAGGTGAGATAAAATGTCTGCTCTTTTTTGGCCGTGTTTGTGCTACAGAGTAACTTTCACATGCATAAAACTTAATAGCAAAGTTTTGCATAAGGAGGTAAAACAGAAGTCAACTTTGAAACTCTGACAGGAATCATTGAAAAGTGAGTGATTTTACATGAATAGGAACCATCTGAAGAGCATTTGCAGAACTTTAAGCTAGCTGTTGCTCTATCACTAAAATTTCTTCAACAAAAAAGCTTTAAAAAAAACAGTTTCTTAGCCAACACTGGGACTATACCACAGGAAGCCAATTATGATGTAAAAAGAGAACATTTTAATGGTTTTTTCCATATAATCCCTTGGTATGATTTGTTTTGCCTCACAGCCACCAAGAAAAACAGCACACAAGGTGATGTGGAAAGACACACTCATACTTGTTTTACTGAGAACTTTTAGTCCATTCTGGAACTGGAAACCCCTTTACAGCTCAAAGCTCTTCACTGAAAGGAATAGGAGGAAGCTACTCCATTCCTTCCCAAAATAGCAACAAGGAGGATGAAATGTAACTGCTGCTTGACTACACCAAAGACTCTAAAATGCAGCAATATTACTACCATGTTTCTTTAAAAATTCAATTAATGTAATTTTCATCCTACACCAACTTTCACCAATTACATAAAGGGCAGTAAGTAATCTGTATCTTGTGTCACATGTGGAATATGTGAGCAGATGAAAGTGGTTCATTTTCACCAGATTAATTTTTTTTAATAGCTTAATTCTCACCTCCTTTCTTCATCCATCCATGAATATAATGCCCTAAGTCTTCTTAAAGATTCCATTGAGGATAAAACTCTCTTCCACCACCCACAGAAATTTCACCATAAAGACTTTTACATTATTGTATTATAGGACAGTTTTCAAATACAGCCATTAGCTCTTCCCCCACCCTCCTCCCCCTCCAAATGAAGTATTTGAACATCAACACATATCCTTACAGAGGCCCACACACTTTGCTGCTGTCTTAGCAGATCAAGATTAAAGCTGGTTTCAATAACTGGGCAATTGTTCACATCAATGAGAAGGAAACTTCATTAGTTCACATGTTAAGTATTAAATTTCAGCAACTTAGGCTGCACTTAGTTGCACTTGCACCTAATCATTCCAAAAGGGATGGAAGCAGTAGCAGTAGCAGAAGAGCATTGTTTGCCAATTGATGAGACATTTCAGCAAAAATGCCTTTAGAGGGAACATTATTTCAGCTTTTAAATTCAGGTATTTGGCAAACCTGAGATACAGTGAAAAATTACCTTCAGATTTACAGAAATCTATAACATTCTTAAAGTTCCATTAAAATGAGCCCAACAAGTAAAACATCTAAAATAACTTTGGAACTCACAAAAATATTTTTTAATTCTTTTCCTGGTCACTCAGTATTTCTGCATGCAATTAGATTGACGAAGAACTTCATATAATTTGTCTTTCTTTTTTTCCTCCCTCCATGTTTGGATACATTTGGATACACTGTCCCATCGTAGAGAGGAAGACCTGATCTGTCCAGTTCTGATAATTACAGTTTCATAAAGCTGCACAGCGTGTATATATATATATATATATCTCAATAAATGTGTACATGGACTCAAAGACTTTTGGTAAAAAACCAATCTCAAAGAACAGCTAAACGAAGTGTATATAAAATCAGAAAACTTTAGGCCTGGGTTTCACATGTGCAGTAAGTTCAGGCATTTATCACCCTTCTTTGTCTGGCCAGCAATTGCTGCTGCAGGGCTGTCCCTTGCTGGGCTCAGGAAGATGGACAGGGCAGCCCCCAGGGATCCACTCCCAGTCTCCCAAGGTGGGTCACTTTTCCTGTCCCATTCTCCACCCAGCTGTACAAACCTTTGTGAGGACAAGGGCAGGAGCAGTAGAGCAGGCACAGAATGCTCATAGGGTACAGACTGGAGAATTTCACTGCTGTCAAAGGAGTGATTTTCCAAATTTTGTTAAGGTAAAACCTGTGCTGCTTTACAGAAATCAGGACAGACAGTGGACTGTGTACTGGCTTTCAGATTTGTCTGTATTAAGTAACTATAAACAAGTATTAATAATTCCATTATCAGTCACTGAAGGTACTCTATATGGGATACTGCAGCCTACAACAGAAAGAAATTACCCCTTAGCATATGTTTATTCAAAAACTAGTATTTTCTATCCTTGTTTTGTCTCATTCTGAACTGCTTAATTTTTTCCCAATATATTTCATGACAATTTTTATTTGCATTTTACTGCTAAAAAGAGGTAACCAATTATTTACTTTCAATATATTTTGAAACAATCATTTCTATAATTACATTTGAAATAACAAGTTACAGCCCACATTAGCCATACAACATTTTAAAGTCTTACACTAAATTCAAATATTTCTGAAGTCTGAAATACGGTCAAGTCAGTGTTTTTACAGAACCATCTGCCCAACTATCTGAAACAAGAGTTTCCTGGTTTATTAAGCTAGTTTTTAATCCCAGTAATCATCTGTGGGAACACAGAAAATACTTCCTTTATTTTGCTGTATTTAAAACTCTCTGTCCATTGTCTAACTACTTATATTTTAGAAGCCAATTGGGAATCTAAAAGGGAGGCAAGGTATTATTTCTTTTCTCCGATTTAAATGGCCTAGAAGAAGACTAAATTTTTGCAAGTCTCAACTTAAAAGGATATAGTACCCACAACTATCCAGCTTTTACTTTAAGAAGCTAATATATTTTAATTGGATTCAAACTTCCTTCCATATACAAAAATAATGAATTTCAAAATGTTAAAAGCTTTTGGAATGAGCACAGCGTTGGAAAGACATTGGTATAAGTTACTGAAGAGGAGACACAAAGCTGAACTTTGTCATGGCTGGGCTGCCACACATCCCTTTACAGATAAGCTCTGCACCAACCACCAGCTCAGAGCAACCCTGCTCTGTGCTTAGACTGCAGCATGAAGGAACACAATTGTGTACTAATGAGTCTTAATTTACAATTAGCTCAAAAAGCACAAATCTAATTAGTGACTTTGCAAAGTACAGTAACAAGATGCATCTGTGCTCATTTTAATAAATCTGGTAATATACTATTATTAGACATGATTTCATTAACTGCTTTCCTACTTGAGATTAAATTATTTATGATGAGTTTTTCTGTCCTCCTGTGTTAAGCATTAAAACAAACAAGGGATTTTTCATGTCTCATCCCTTAAAAAGAAATGCGTCTCTAAAATGTGCAAACTTAATAATGTAGCAAAATGCCACTTGGTGTGGTGTTGCCCTCCCTCCTCCTCCTTTCCAGGACACACTGAGCTGAGAAATGCTGGCTAAGCCTCAGCCTTGAAAACCAGCACCTCAGCTCAGCTCCTCCTGAGCTGATCAGAAACCTGGTCTGCTCCCATAACTGCTGCTTTCTAACCAGCTCCTGTTCTCCTTATGAACAGCTTTAGAAAATACCTCTCCTGCCACAAAGTGTTGACCCAAACCCTGTTATGACTGAAGTCCCCTCTCCTGTGACCCCACGAACAGCAGCCCAAAGTGAGACCCCTGGAGCCCTCCTGGACCACAGCAGCTGTGATGAGCACACCCCTCTGAGCAGGGCCCCTCAGAGCCAGCAAACTCTCAGGCTTCTGCACCTGGAGGATTGCTGAACAATGACAGTTCTGGGCTGATACCTCACTCCTCCAGACCTGACCCTCTGCCCACTGGGAGATGCAAAGGCATCTTGAAGTGAGAATTTCACTGACCTCTGAGGGGAATTTTTCACAGGTACCTTGCTTGCACTGACTCATTCTGTCTGGATGCATAAACTTGTGCATAAGCTATAGCAAATCTGGGAGAAAATACTGCTTTCTGAGATGGTTAAGTACCGTAGATACCTCAGTAAGTCAGGCCTGTAAGCAAGGTTAAGTTATAGTTTTAAGCTAAGTTAAATGCTGCTAAGTGTTATTCATTTGTTAAATTGTTAACGTTAAGCTGTAACTTAAGCTTAAGGTGTAAGTTAAAGTATTGTTATGTCTGAGTGTTGTTAAGCTTTTAGAAGGCATTCCTTTTTGTCCTTGCTCTCACTGTCATCTGGTCACACTCTCTCACACACACAACCCCACACTCCTAGAAAGTTCTCAGTTCATTTCTGTTTTGATTGCCTGGACCGTGTTTGGTTTTCTTGCTGTTTGTTTTCCCTTGGTGTGCCTTAACTGTCCTACAAGGAGTAGAGTGAATACTGCCAAACAACTTAGTGCACTGCTGCTTAACAGTGAATCTGATTTTTGCTCATACCCTTACCAATGACTTTTAAGCAATCTCAAACACTTGTTTGTAACACTTGGTCAACTTACCACTGCCACAGCATCGCTAGCGAGAACAGCATGAGCATCCAGCACTGTATAGTAAGCTATATTGGTCATAATATAGATTACAGTCACAATTGGCATAGACACTGCAATAGCCAGGGGCAAGTTCCTGTAAGACAAAAAAAACCAAAACTCCAAAACCTACAACTGCAGAAAAAAAAATTCCATTAGTAACAGCTTAAAGTTATTTATTTGTATCCTTTACAATAGACAGAAAAGTAATGAACCCAGCATAAAGATTTCAAAAAAAAAGGTACCTCTGGATTCAGAGTTTGGTTTCTTTTATCCTAAAAATTCTAATATAGAAGACTGGGAAAAAATCTGATTTTTATAGTAACTTAAAACCTAAATTATGTGTAAAAAGAGATTCTCTGCAACTGCTCTTCAATACTCTAACTTCAAGGGATGCAGGGAGATCCATTAAACCAAATCTCTGTTCTTCTCATCTGCACTCACCACTGCAGAGAACAAGCTGCACAAGAGATGCAGATCTGAAACTGCTGAGCAGCTGTGAGCCCCAGCACGTGGGGTATCTTACTAGCAAACAGGTCTAGAAAGCTGTACAAAAAAAAGTCAAGAGTAACAGGAAAACACTGCTAACCTTTAGATGTGAGCAGGTAAGACTTAACTGTGAGAGAAACTCACAGCCCTGAGTGTGCAGCTCCACACAAAGAACTGCAGAGCCCAACTAATGTTAAGCTTTGGCTTTTCTCAGCCTTATTCTTTCCCCAAACCTCACAGAAATATCCAAACATTTCAAAAGAGGAAGCAGAACTGAGAGGGTTACTTTCACATTTACCCAGTTTGAAATCAAAGAGAGCAGGGGGACATTGATGTGCGTTTGCCACGAATGTTATTTTCGAGAACAACAACAAAAAAACCTCCAAACAATAAAACCCCAAAGCATAATAATTATCAGTCTGACTATAACTTTGAAAGTTTCCTCAAAAAATTCCTGAGACACAGAAGTCCAGCTGTGTCTGTCTGCTGCCATGGAAGCAGAAAAACAAACATTCCCCACAATCCTCCATATAAATCAGTAAATTAGTAACTGGGAGTTCTGACTCTTCTTCCAGGTTGCACACTCATAGGAGGAGATCCACGAACCCCAGCAAAGAGAAGAAACAGAAGCAGAAAACTCCAAATTTAATTCAGAAGTATTACATGATGTAACAAAAATCTGAAATAGCATTTAAAGGACTTTCCATCATCCAAGATTAAAGCCAAGGGATGATGTCAAATGCAATTTGTGGATTGCAACTTTTGGGTGGACAAGCCAGCATGAAAAACATGTATTCTTGTAGTAATTCTGTAGAATTCTGGAATACCTAATTATTCCCAAGAACTGTCAAGGCAAAAAGCTGAAATTTGAAGCTCACTTTACCAGCTACCATTCTACCAAGAATGAAGCATGTATTAGGCACTGATGCCCATCTAGAGCAAATGATTAATAAGAAATTTTCATCAGCTAAATATCCTGAGAGAAAAATTGTTTTTCAAACAATACATCTAATAGAAGAGCTATCAAACTGATATTAGAGAATGCTAACTAAAGAAGAAAAGACATTGCAACAATACTCAAACGGAGCTTTTCAGCACAAAAAAAATGCTATTTGAAGGACAAATGACTGATGAAAATACAAAATGTATATGTCTTCTGAAGATGTTTATCAAATCTTTGCAAGAGGATTTAAATAAACAAACTGTCAATATGGAATTCAATTGGACTAAAAATAGTTAGCTGAGCTGCTGGTTATAATAGGATGTAAAAATTATCAAAGGGGATTCTATTCTAACATAAAGGTGTCTCTTACAGACTCACAACTGGGCAAGATTAGCCAGTCTCACTTTTGGAGAATAAAGTCATGGAAAATATTAACATTCTTAAATATGAAATCAGAATGATTGCACAGGTAAACACAGACAACACTTAGGTACCTGTTCCACTGCAGCATTGACAGCTATTATCATAAATAGAAACAACACCTTGAACTGAAATCTTATCTAGCACCGAATACAACATCCTGCAATCAACAAGACTTATTTATTCTTATGTTCTAATTTTTTTATCACTTTTCATAGAGTTTAGTAAATCTTTGCTAGTGGCCATCCACAGCCTCACCAGCAGAGCAGTTCTGCTCATTTCTGTGTAAGCTCAGAATTTATTAGTGAATAACAACACAAGCTCAGCAACTTGGGAACTGTCCACATTTAGACAGC
This sequence comes from Petroica traversi, assembly GCA_025920805.1. NCBI lineage: Eukaryota > Metazoa > Chordata > Aves > Passeriformes > Petroicidae > Petroica > Petroica traversi. The sequence continues at coordinate 6,405,002 of JAHLSL010000036.1, read as the reverse complement.
TCAAATCATTTACCTTTCTGGGTTTTTGATTTCTTCTGTGACATAATTGAGCGTATCCCAACCAGAGTAAGAAAACAAGGCAGAGTATAATGCAAGGGAGACTTCTCCAATATCAGAAGAGGATCCATCAAAAGAGTTCTTAAAGTGCTGTGTATGTCCTATGTGGAAGAGATGCAATGAAGGCCAAGATAATAAAATACAGTAAGTAATATTTTTCCATGTGGCACATAATTACAAAAACACCTCAGAAACCATAATTCCTTCAAATCTGCTTTTTAAGACTTTTTTTTTTTCAATTCTACTCCATGTTTTAGCCATGAGAATAAGCAGAGCATTTAAATCTACTAACAATTATTGGGTGTGTATGATACTGCTCTACAATTGAACACCTGGTTTGTCCACAGCAGCACAAGAAGTTCAGGAACACTAAGTTCAGACTAAGCTATAAACCACTGGCAATGATGGTACTCAGGGTAAGGGTGGGGGTTCATAGCATACATATTTAGAAAATAACCCACTGTCTTCTTCTATATACTTTTACATTTTCAAGCATTTAGCCTATGCTGAAAACAAAAATTACAAATTACTTTAGGCAACTGTGACAAGAAATCCCCACAGAAACACCTACATGGATGCTTGAGATTTTGCTAACAAAAACAGAAAACTGAGAAAAATTAACAGAGCATGAAGTATTACTGTTAAGATAAAATTTTCCCAAACTAAAAGTCTATGTATGTTTTTTGGACCAGTACTTGTGAAAACTTGTGCCATCTTTTGACTTGCTAAGCAAGGCAAGACAGATTCATCAATATATATTCATCAGTTTATATATTCAGACACACACAAAATCACCAAAAACTGAAAGGCAAGTTACTCTGTAACTCCACGACATGCCCTGTACTATGCATCCTGAAGTGTTTAGACTCCATTAAAACTGGCCAGGATAATATTTGAGGCTTCTAAAATACCTTTATTTATTTCTATTCCCTACTTTTTATCCCAATCAGATGTTGCTACTCCCTTGGCACAGACATAGATGGGATAACTGCTGAGTTAGAAACAGAAACAAGGAGACAATGTCAAGGAAATTAGATGTGAACAAGCACAGTGTCTATGAAACAAGGGATGGGCTGATGTGCTAAGGATTAAACCTGGTGCTCACGTATTCCTAATCAGTTCACAGCAATTATCCTGCTCATGAACTTTCAACAATAACCAGTTAGTGCAAAGGACATAAATTGTCAGCTTGCCAGGGAAAGACAGACCTTTATGGCAGCACTGAAAGCAGGATAATTTTCCTAAGCTAGCACACTAAAAAATTCTTCCCAAAGGAAGGGCTAAGTTCAGAATTTCCTTTCACTTGAAGGCACAGTACCCAATGCTTTCTAATTCTCAACAGCTATAATTGAACTCAGGCTTTGAGCAAAAACAGAGCTGCAGAATGTCGGTAAAATTTCACAAATTTACCGACATTCTTAGAAATCTATTTGTGCTTTAAGTTCAGACACTTTCAGATCACAGATTCATTTTGTATAAAACATATTCAGAACATATTCATATTCTACAGAAAAACATATTCTGTAGAGTAGCATGTTCCTTAGAGAAATTTATAACTTTCAGCACTCCCACTATATTTTGCTGTCTCTGTGTATTGCTGTTTTCACTTCCTTTTAAATTCTGCAGGCTGTAAATTTCACAACATTGCTGAGCAATCAGTTACCTTCTTTTACCAAGTTCAAAGTCAACTGAGATAGGATGGATATCTCATGACACAGTTCCATGATAATGCCTGACGTCGCTATTATTGGAATTTTCAAGGTGGCTGTATTATGCTTTTTTTACTGAGGCATTTCATAAAACATACAGAGGTAGTTTACAGTCTTTAGATCAGTCACTCAGTTTAACTGATAAACACAAACCTTTGCTTTAACTTTACAAGCTTACCCTGGAATATTTGAACCAGTCCAGCGATGATGATGGCAATAAGAGCAGCGACTTTAGCGTAAGTAAACACATCCTGCACACGTGTGCCCCACTTAACATAGGCACAATTTATAAATGTTAAAAGACCTGGGGGAGGAAAAGAAAAGATAAAAGACTATTTGAACAGTGCTCAGTTTAGCTCACTTTTCAAAGCATTTAATTGTAATCTAAATATGCACGCACTTGTTACACTAATACTTAGGTTAAACTAAGCTAAATACACAGGTACTGAAAACACACTGGCTCCAACAAAGCAGCAGGAAACAGATGTTTTAAACACACTGTTTCAACAGACAGAAGGAAACCTTCCTGTTCTCTGATTACGTGTCCATTTTCCTCATGTTATCCATCATCAGCTGCACTCTGCAACTACCCTGAAACTAAAGAATCTGCTACATTAAATAATTCATTTCAATGTACCAATATAGTTCCAATAAATGAAAAATTATCTAGAAATTCCTTTGGGCAAGCATATTAAAAGAGTGCTTGAGAAGGTTTTTTTATGCTTCCTTGTGAGGTTGAGCATGAGTTCAACGTCCATGGAGCAGCTGCAATGCTAAGTAACCATTGACAGGTGATTCAATTGTCTTTTCCAGTTCTTCTGAACTGTATTATGAAGAGAGAACAGATTGATTTTATAAGGACATGTACTGAGAGGGCAAGGGGTAATGGCTTTAACCAGAAAGAAGGCAGATTAGATTAGGTGTCATGAAGAAATTCTTCCATGTGAGGTCATGAATCACTGGCACAGGTTGCCCAGAGAAGCTGGGGGTGCCCCGTTCCTGGAAGTGTTCAAGGCCAGGTTAGATGGGGTTTGGAGCAACCCAGGATAGTGGGAGGTGTCCCTGCTCATGGCAGGAGGTTGGAACAAAATGATCTTCAAGGTCCCTTCCAACCTGAACCATTCTGTTGTTCTAAAGAGCCTATGCCACCTAATACAACAGTAGTCTGAATTTTTACTAACTGGTAGGCAGAAACGAGTATTCTGAGTCTGTTTAGTCCTCTATCCCAAAATAGAGTCAGATCTATTTCACAAGATTGCAATGAAACTTGAAATGAGACTTTCAGATCTCACAAGTATTTTGTAGTTCATGACTAAACTTACTCACATGATCAACTTCCCCAAGACAGTTCTCATGACTCCCAACATTTTGGTTTTGTATTCATTACCTTTGAGTGCCAGACAACCTCTGCCTGAACTCAAGGGCTTTATATTGAATAGAATTCATTATCTTCAGTATTCTTTATTTAACAAATCCTTATTCAGCACACATTTTTCTTAAACAGATTATCAGTATATTATCGAAACTTCTGCATTGGAAGCAATATTTCCCCCAAATCTCAGTTTTCTCTTTGGCTAGGGAAAAAGTGTTTATATACTACTGTTCTTTTTATGTCCAGAGAATTTTCTTGTACTGCATATCTTAAATATGCATATAAATAAAAACAAAACTGGATTTTTTCAGAAGTAGTAGTAAATAAAAAGTAAATTAAAAGATGTGATTATTATTTCCTTTCCTATAATCCAGGAATACCATGATACTATAAAGATAGAAATTACCCTAGCACAGCTATCAAATTGAAAACAATAACTTTTAAAAGATAACAAAAGAAAGGTTATGATTGGACAAATATGACACTAGTATGTTAGACAGTCTGGCCAAGCTAAACAGGGTTCAAGTGAGCTTGGCAAGATGAGGAGGAAAAAAACTTCAGTTGTATCAAATTTCAAAAGTCAGGACTGCTGCAGCTCTCGAAGAGCCCTCAGGAAAAAAAAACAACTCTGCTCAGTCTCTGCTCTTCAGTAACTGATTGGAGTATTTGCTCACTGGTTTTATTTCAGTCTTTTTTTTAAAGCAACTTTCATTTGGATTAATTATTATTAGTGAATTAGGGCTTGGTCTGTACTGCAGATGAAATGATATTCTGATACCTTATAAGGGAATAAAAAGAAAAGAAAGACGGTCAATATTCTGAAAAAGCCACATCGCTCTTTATTTTGCTAAAATGACTCTTTTTTCTTCAACTGAATTATTGTTTAGCCACTTAAAAACTTCTGAGAACTGTCAAGTTTAGTTCTGTAGCACCAGATGACACCCTACTGCCAAAATGATTGTCAGAGTAACGCTGTGTAACACTGAGACTGTTCCCACATTAGCCCTAATGCTGCTATTACTACCATTTAAAAAACCCAAAAGCAAAGCCCACAACAACCCCACCCAGTCTCACATACAATCTGTTCCCAACCAATGTGCAGACTTCCAGCAGCTTCATTATTAAGAGATTAATCATATCCAGAGCTAGAGATGTGACAAACAACATCAGCCCTGCCAGGAAAGGGAGAAATCTCTAACAGGAAATGAAGTTGTAGAGCAGGAATGAGTCTTAGCACTGACACTCAGAGCAGGGAACAAGCATTTAAACCATAAAACAGACTGTTAAAGTAAATTGTTCCACCTGTCTGAGAGTGATCCTGCTGTCATGTGTCTCCACTTAAAAAGAGGTGCTAATTCCCGTTATTAGCAGTAGAAGCAGAGGACATCACAGCCTTTCTATACCTACTACATAGTAACTTTAATTGAATCACTTTGTCTTAATTTCTTGCCTTTTAATAAACTCCTTTTTGTAAGACCTAACTGCCCTCAGAGTGAGGGGATACCTTAAATGGAAGGGCAGATTTCCCGCACTCTTGAGTTTGTGCCAGGATACCTTGGGACAATATCTGTCTGTGGAATGTGAACATGACATTACAAGCCCTTCACTTCATTTGGAAGGTAGGAGGGAACAGAACTGATTAAACTGATACATTTCTTGGAAGAAGTCTGCGATTCTTTCCCCCCTACCTGGACCTCAACCAGCATGTTAATGCTTTCACAACAGTAATAATAAAAATGGTAGGGGAAGCTACAGTCATCATAACCAGTTGTAGAGGTCAAATATCCAAAGTACGTTCTTCTGCCATTTCACTTTTCCCATCCTATACAGACAATTTGAAAAAGGAATATTACAGCTCTTCAACAGATTTCTCAAAAAGGAACCAGCTAGAAGCAGCACATATCCTTGCAGCAGACTGTTGGCAGAAAAAAAGAGCCTGAGGTCTGTGTTAGCTTTCTGACACAAAATCATGTCAATACAGGTGACAGGCTCCAGAGCACCAGACTATGGATCAGTACATGACAAAGCACTGTCCTCCAGACTTGCTGAAACACAGTTTTCACCGTTTGACTGGGAATGTAAAATAAGCATATAAGCACTTTTAACAGGAAACACCTAAAATTAAATAAGACACACACAATTCAATCATACAGTTTCATTGTTTTGATACAGCAGAACAGCCCTGGTTTGAAGTGTGGGGACAGCTGTTCCTCTATATTGACAAACAGAGCTGGCTATATAAATACAAATATTTCAATGTTTTATATGCACACAAAAATTACACTTTTCAAAACAGCTTTACAACACACACTGTTGAACTGATGTTACTGTTAATCCCAAGCAGAAAGAATAATCTTGAGCAAATGATTTTCTGAAACCCGAGTAGTAACTGAACCATGTAACCATTGAGAAATTATTGCAAATCAAATTACAACAGAATTTATAGCATAAAAGCCATTCTGCAATAGATCTTAAGACCACACCAATAGTATCCTGAGGTTTGATTTAAAACACCTCTCCCAAGGGAAACCAATTTTTACCCCCATTTTTGCTTTGCAAGTAAGCCTGGAAGAGTTAAATACCTTGTTCTGCTTCCAGATGAAAAAAATGATCGTTCACTGACTGAATACCTGCAAGTTATTGATATGCTGGAATTGTTCTTCTCCTCACTGTAACTCAAACCATTGCAGATCCAGAATGCAACAACTGTGAGTGTGGGTAAGATTTCTTTCAATAAAATGTAGATAAAAACTTACCATAGCAAATCTCAAGAAATACTTACATTCACAAGCAGCTGCTATGAGACGACAAGCCACATACGGAGGGTCACAAGAAGGGAAGAAAGGCTGCACTATGTAGTTAGCAAAGGTGATGGCAATGATTGCCTGACTTGTTGGCTCAACAATTAGAAGTGAAGTCCACAAACGAATAAAAGCAATGAAGCTCCCAAAAGACTCCAAGATATATGCATAGCTGGCTCCTGACTTTGTAATAGTCGTTCCAAGTTCAGCATAGCAGAGAGCTCCAAAAACTGAAAATATCCCTCCAATTGCCCAAATTATTAAAGACAATCCATAAGATTTGCTGTAGATGAGAACTCCTTTGGGAGAGACAAAGATACCTGAACCAATCATGTTGCCTACTATAAGGCTTATCCCATTTATTAAAGATATTTCTTTCTTCAGTTGCAATGCGTTTTGGTCTCCATCCTGTGTTCCACTTGCATCTGTCCTTTCTGATTTATTGACGGGGCTGTATTCAGCCAGTGAAATATGTGATTTTGTATAATCTGTCCTTTCTGCCATTGTGGAAAGACTGTGAATTCTCCACGACTCCAAATCACAATCTAAAACAAAATACAGACAGCTGAAATCATTATAATTTTTTTTTATTCTAGGACTTTCTTGCAAAATCTTCTTTCCACTTTTTACCCCTATGATTTACAAATATAAATTAAGATATTTCCTTTTGTTGACTTCATGTAAAAAAACCAAACATGAAGCAAATTCATGCACAAGTTTAACAGCAGAACCAAGACAGACAAAGCAGAGGCAAATTCCTATGTAATTTAGGATGAGAGAGGAACTTCTACCCTTAGGAAAACAAACAAACAAACAGAAGTGTAGGAAGGACAGAATTAAGAGACTCCTACCTTGAGAAGACCAGAAGAACAGAAAGAAGGACAATGAGATGTAATAGCTAAGGAAGCCCAACACAAGACCACGATGGAAGTTCTAAGCATGTACTGGATGTACTGCAACACTAAAAATCCCAATGCAATTACTGTGCTTACACATGTAATTTATTAATGATGTAGTAACACGTTATCAATGCACTGCGGGCTCCTGCTAAGGGCCACAGGCAGAGGCTCTCACTCCACAGTGCCCTTGATCCAATTATTGACTTCTGACTGATACCACAGACTCCTCCTCCCCAGAATTGTTTCCAGAGCTCACTGACTCATTATTCAGTTATCTAAAAGTACAGATTGTACATAAAAAACCCAGAGTACTTTCAATCCAAATTCCTCCATTAGCAGCTATATTTAACAGTATCTAAGGACACAGAAATTAACCTTTTTCCTCTGCTTCAGAGCTGACTGGAAAAGAGCCATCTTCTTCTGAGGTCCCCAGAAAATTCTCCCATACCTTCCAAAAGCAAGTTACTGCTAATAACATTTCTTAGCTCAAGAAGATATTGATAATTCTGAATAAGACCCATTGGACGCATTTTACACAAGTTTAAGATCACTAGCTTATCAGCTGCATAAAGAATAGGCTCTACATAACTATCAGAATTAATTTCATGACTATTCATTTGTCCTGCCCCTGATTAAACCTTTAGGGTATACTCCAGCCATTTACTATAGAATAGAAAAAAAAATTGAAAATCTGGGTCAGTTAGAATAAAGCAGCTAATCTAGTGTTGGGGTAGATTTTGTGCTTTTTTGAGGTTACACTAATTTACATAAGGTTTTCTAACTGCAACAATAAACTTGTCAACTGAGCAAACAAAAAACCTGAATATAGGAATTTTGAAAGTCACCCAAACTACACGTGCATCTTGTAACCTGCAAACACACAAGCTCTCGCAGGCACATTTTTCTGGAAAGAATACTCTTTCTTTATCATAAAGCCAATACCTGTATACAAAAGCACAGAAAATCTGACCTAACATCCCTGAACTAGAACGAAGATGTGAAAATTACAAAGATTATTTTCAATCAATTAAAAAGTAACTTCTACTGAAATGGACTACGAATTTTTTATTGAAACATATTACATCATTCACCTCCAACTCATGAATCTTTAGAGACTGGGTTCTTTTAAATTATGCAAAGTGAGATCCTCAATCTGTTTAGTTGGATGCCTTCAGGTTTATTTTCCCCTCAATATTCCAAATAAACACTTTAAAGATGCTTAATTACTAAATACATATTTTATCATTTACACATAAGTCAACATCTAGTACATCACTGATACATCAGAAGACATCAAATTTCACACTTATAATTAGATCAAAATTTTTCAAACTTCCAGAAACGAATCACTGCCATTTCAGAACCTAAAAGCTTGAATGCCATAATGAGGCACCTCCAATAAAATTCAATTAATAAGGAGAGACGCATCCACACAGTTTCTACAGATGAGTGTGCCCAAAACTGCAAAGGAAAAGCAAAGTAAATTTATCGCACCTGTTCCTCTTGTTATTTATTCTTCCATCTATCTTGTGCCAAATTCATTTGCAACCACTTACCGCCTGCCTTTCTGTTAGTGATGTAGTAGAGCTAAGTCTTCAAAAAGATTGCCCTATAAATTCACAAGGTTGTTTTTTTGCTTTACAAGAGAAAGTTATTATCTGTAAATGTATATAATCAGTAATCAATTATAAATATGATTCAATCATCAGAAAGCTGTGCAAAACAGCAGAACAAATTATCAAAGCAGATGTTTCCATGACTAATTTACCTGTAATAAGTGGATTTAAAAGAATACCATAAAAATATTATTCAACTCCAAACAGAGTCTTATTTCCACGAAAAGAACTGGGACAGGACACTAGTTGCAAGTGTTTTCAGAAGGCAATTCACCCTGAACAAATGTCAGTGGAAGAAACAAGAACTACAGCTATTATTATGACATCCAGCTGCTATTTGAAAACATGCCATGCTCATTTGCAGCCCTTACAGCAAAGGAAAAAACTGCGTAAATATTTTAAGAATTGATCACAAATCAATTTGGTGCTAACTGCACAGCTTTATGATTTCTTAATCACATATCCTAATCATGATTCCCAGTTCCTTCTAAACACCCTCCAAAGCACAAACTGATCAGAAGCATACATATTACTTGGAATACTGAGGCATTTTGTTGATTTAAGTCAGTTAATTCAAATCACATCATACCTGGTGTGTTAATGCAGAGCCAGTTTTGCACAAAGAATAACCACAATTTACCTCATGCTCTGGAGTTCAGAGGTGCATTTAATTACCTGCAACTACAGACCAGTCACTGTTCAAGTGCCTCCACCTCCATTAGCAGCACGTGACTGCAGTTCCACACAGTTTTGTTACTGATGACCTTGACTGTTTCTTGCCCTTCTATCTCCACCCAGGAAAGAACAATCCCAATACCTCTCTACCTAGTCTATTTTGTCTCCCAATACTCCTTCTTTCCCTTCAAGTCTGCTTTTGTTATTCCCAATTTTGGAAATCTGCCAACAACCAGGATTTGCACGAAGGTGTTCAGCTCACTGAAGATTTGATACTTCATTCTCTTCTCCAGCCTTGTTTGTTTGATATGCCTTTTAAAGGATTCAGGGCAGGAATTGCTTATTTGCCAGAGTCATGTGATGCACTATACCACCTCTGACAAAATCAAAACTGTTGGCAGTTTTCTTTCAGGTACTTCACTTAATCTTAAATGGAACCAGAATCTGCAGCTTTGACCAACTTGAAAAAAAACTTACTAAGGAAGAGGGAAAGCAGAGACTGGAGAAAACTGAAGCTACGTCAGAGACAAAACACACATTAAAATCCATGATCCAGTCACAAGATCATTGTTTTAGTGGAATCAGAGGAGAGGCTTGGAGGAGGAGAACCAGAGACAAGCAGTATACATTTTCCAACATACAATAATCCTAATATACTGCAGCTAAAAATACTATTAGAATAATATCTAAGGCTGCCAGAGCCCTGCCACATGAGTGCTATGGCTAATGCAGGGTTCTGCCTTCACCCAAGCTAACCAACATGTGGATTTCCTCATTGCTCACCCTTGTGCAACACGAAGTCTTCAACTCTTTCTTTTTGCTGATCACTGCAGCTGTGAGGAATCTTTTTGCT
>JAHLSL010000036.1:6358393-6390020 GCA_025920805.1 Petroica traversi | reverse complement strand
CGGGCCGGGGCCCTGCCCTCACCCGCGCCCCCTCAGGGCCTCGGGGACACCGAGCTCCTGAGGCGCCGGCGGACACCGCACGAAGTTGCATCCGCATGAGTTACACCCGAGAGGCCCTCAGGCTCGAGGCTGAGGGGCCCGAGAGGGTGGCAACCCTAAAATCTGGTGACATTTTGTGTTCCTGCTGCATAGGTCCTACGCACCAGTCATAGGGGAAATTAAATTGGAACAGTACCATTGATGTGTTCCAGCCCCCAGGAGAGGCGTAGCTACACCCAAAATTTGGCTCCGTTAAAACACATGCAATGGACTTCCCAAAATCGTGATTAAAAGTGCAGCGTGGTGCCTGAATATAATAATAAGGAATTGTCTGCTCAGCAGATTTATCTGGAATGTAATGAAAGCTTTCTTGTCTTCCTCTAGCAGGTTAATAGTTTTACCCCGTCAAGCCAATGAGCCCCAGGCCACAGCCCCCTCTTAATGTTCTTTTATTGCCTTTTTGCTACTGCCTGCGAGGCAAAGGGATGGTCAGTGCCTGGAAAGACAACAGGGCTCAGGAGACAGGATAGTCTCACTCTGAACAATTTAATTCTCCCTCCTCTGGCCCGTGGTTGTTATCTACCATCTGAAACAGATAAGTCAGAGGTGAAGTTTTTCAAGAGGGTAAAAATCTTGAGGGCAAATAAAAATTATAAGGCTGTAAAGGAGGGAAAGGCAAACTATGCACTGTAATACCCATAAATGTGCTGGTAAATGCAATAGTGGAGTCCAGTTCTATTGGTGCAATGCTTATGTTTTGATTTCCATTCTACTTCCTTTCTCAAAGGTTGTGGTTTTTATCAAGGAGTTTCCTTCGTTTTCACATAAACAATCAGGCTGCCAAGCAACTGCTGTGCTCATCTCTACGCCCAGATAGTCATTACATTGTGTTTAGATAAAAATGAATTAAAGTATTTTTCTCTTAAAAGTTGGCTTTTTAAGGGCACATATGGAAGATAATTACATTAGACTTTATTTCTAAAGTATAAAGCACCATAGCAAAACAAACTCTCATTTGCAGGAGCCTGATCATCTCAGCTCTTTAATTATGTTTGTCTCAACTCTTTGTTTGGCTTTTGTCAAACACAAACTATGCTAAATCTATTACCTGCTAAAGCTACTGGCAGTGTTGCAAAGCAGCAAACAAAACCAGTCTGCTGCCTTCTGGGAGCTTAACAGCCCTGATAAGTGACTTCTTTGTTTTTAAGCCACTTATCCAGCACTGACAGAAGATAAAAACGTAGATGACATCCCCAGAATATAATCAAATTCTTACAATATGAAACTGATTGTTGTTACAGAGACAATACAGACCAGGAAGCAGTCATTAGATGGTAACAGTGTTTAGCCATTGCTACAAATGTGCCCTGTGTTCTGTAGTACAGGTAGATGGGTATTTGCAACAGTCGTCTGGCACATTAATCAAAAAGTGGGTTGAATGTAAATGTAAAAGATGCAGCTGATTTCAGTTGTTGCTAGACTGCCTTTTAAACTCTCTCATGATTGAATCTACTAAAGACAGCATTCACTCCTCAAAAAAAATGGACTCATAAAATGTGAGCTGATTATAAAATTGCCTTTAGAAACAAGAAATAGATGAGAACTGATAAGACATAGGAAACAAATTATTAGGCATATACTGGAAGAATAGAGAATGACATTTTACTTTAGAACTTTGAAAAATATTTATTAGAAAAAGTGCCCATTTGAAGGTTTCAAAATAGAATTATGAAAACTTAGAACACTGTAGAGGTTGGTATGAGAGACCAAGTTAGTGTCATAAGGCTAGATAATGCTTCTAAATGTTTGTAAGTGAGCAGAAGCAAACCCCAGAGTAATAATCTAGATTGATATTTTGTCCATTTTGGTAAGATTCATATTTTATAAATTACTTTTTCCATTTTACTATGGAAGCAAAATGTAAGTCTAGACTCCTTTATTTCTTCTCTTGTTACAGATTACATAAATTGTATGGCTCATCCCTGATGCTCCATAAATGGTAAGTTATATTTATACAGGAGAGTGTATTCTCTAAGTGCTAGCAGACAAAAAACAGATAAAAAAGATTTTGTTTCCACTAGGGTTTTATCTGATGCTAATTTAATCAAGTTAAGATCATATCTCCTTTAGCTAATGAGAACAAAGTCAAACTGAGTTTTGGTTAAGTCTGTGAGTTTTGCCCTATCTGCTTTTTTGTGTCTGACTAATAGTGCCACTTAGATACATCTTAGAAAATATAATTCAACTCAGAAAGCTTGAAGAATAAACCAAATACCCCTAAACAAATCAAACTGAAATAGCATCAGATTACAGGAAACCGAATCCACATGATACTCATTAAATGGTTTTAGAACACGGCAAAACCAAGGTAAAAATTGCTATTAAATCTAAGTGAATTTGGAACCTTATACATCAGCTCTGTGCTTGTTCCCAAGTTCATTGTGGTGTGCAGGGTGAGTTTAAGCATATCCTTACAGCATAAGTCCCCCAAGAATGTGTTGCTCATGCACTTAATTCATGGAAGAATGAGCGTGTACTGAGCTCCTTAAGGGTCAGCACTGAAGGGGTGCTCTGTGAATGTCAGCAGTACTCATTGCAGCTTGTGCTACTGCCTGGGATGGAGGTGTTGCTTCCAGCCACCTGTTTGATGGTTTATGCTGGTTCCTTTTGAAATTCCACCATACAGAGGGAGTCCTGGGACCACTTTGATATTTGTTTTGAAATGCACATTCTATGGGCACAGGAGTTATTCACAAGGGTCATGAGTGACTTTAGCCAGATCCCAGCAAGTGACAATTTTTATAAGTCCTTGAAAGCAGAGATTATTTTTTGGTAGTTTTTTATCCTTAATCATTTTAAACAACAAACACAGTGTCAATCACATATTTCAGAAGAGAAACAGAAACAGTTCAAAACTAAGGGTAAGCACACCTGTTTCTTTTCTTTGGTTACAGCTGAGTGGCTTTATTTACAAAAACAAATTCACTGATCCTTTCCCCTTCCTTTTTATCATCATCTAGCCATCATACAAATTTTTGCAGTAAGCAAAGTAAGTGGGACTTTCAGATGAGAGTGACTACAAGCAGAAAAGTCATGTAATCAAAGGAAAAGGTCTAAATTTAGGCTTCTATATTTACCTTCCCCTGCTCCTAGCTGCATGTCTCCTCCTACTCCAGTGGCCTTCAGCATTTGACTGGCTCTGGCACTTACCCAGCCCCCTCTGTAAGGCAATTCTGCTCACTAAGCTGGCAGAAAACAATATTTTTATGCAGGTTGGTTTTTTCACGATCACAATCACACAAGTACTAATGTGGAGTAAACTAGGAGCAGAGGAGGAGGGAGTGGAAAATATCCCTTTAAGGAACAGAAACTGTGGGATGTCTCTGTCTTGTCCAACTGCAGTTATTTAAATACTCTGAAGATTAACATTAGTTCTTCTTTTGTGGAAAACTTAGCTTCTCTGTACTGAAGGTTTTTTAAAATAGAATGTAAAATAAGCTTTCACATCCCATCTTTTAATTTTTTTTGCCCTGTCTGGTTCTGTTGCTTTTCTTTTCACTGCCTCATGTACCCTCACCAAAATTTATTATTTGCCTACATATCTTTGTTGCACAACATTGAAAGCTGGTTTTGTTCAATGCTGTCCATGCTGAAAAGCAGTAGTGGGAATAGATATCTTCTAAAACATGGACAAGTTTTCAAATGTTAACTTTGCTAGGAGGGCAAAGAAACACCAGCAAAAATATCTTCATCTTCAGATAGATTTCAAGGGTCTCTAGGACTTTTTAACCACTATTTTGATTAATGTCACAACTTTATATTTTAATTTTACATTTCTCTTGCTCATGTACTCTTCTCCATTGAAAAGGAATGTGCAATACATCAGGTTTTTCCCAGTTTTGGGGGTTTATTTGGAAAAAATAGTCCCTTGTTTATAACATATACTTGTTTTATAACAGATGGTTTGACTTAATATTTTAGACAACTAAATCATTCAGCTTTGAGACCCTACCCTTTGATTATACAAATTATCTTATCTATGTTGAATTAACTTCATGGACATCTGGCTATTTATTAATGAGAGTGAATGAATCACAGCTTTCATTTTCCTGGAAAACAACATAGAATCATTGTTTCACCAAGTCTTTTAACACTGCAGGGATTTTTAAAGATAATGCTCTTTGTCCATGTCTATTTTGAAGGCTATTGAAAGTGATTATGTATAAAAACAAACTAAGAAGGATTTGTAGCTGTAAAAAATAGCATCTTAAGAATAAGTATTCTTCTCTTGTTTCAGGTCCCAAATCAGTATGTGGGTACATGATTGAAGAATATTGAAGTCATTAGTTATAATGTCTGTAACCCAGTTCAGCAGCATTTAAATAAATTTCTTCTGGATGAGACAGTTAAAAGATATCTGTTGAGTTGGGTTGTTCTTTTATCTTAAGTAACTCTGGCCTTCTAATACAACTGCTCATACTTTCTTCAAAACAACAAAATTCCTTTCTGCTACAGGTTCCCCTGTATAACTGTCATTCCTTTGTTGATATACTTATGGTACCAGTCTCTCTCTCTGATTAAAAGCAGGAGTATGGAAGCTTAGAAGATTGTGATCATACTCAGCAGTAGTTACATTGACTCTCTGTTTGCAAGCAGCTGGTTACTAGAGGCTGAAGCCAATGTCATTATTTTGTTTGTATTACCATGCTGAGTCCAAAATTTGCCATTTAAATACAACCAGATGTTCTTCAGCAGAGCCACTTTGAATGCAGCATGTTACAGTACAACCCCTCAGTGCTGATCCTACTCTTCCATCTTTGCTCTTAGTGCACTCCTGTTACTTTTCTTATAATTACCAAATTACCCTGAAATGTTTGTACATTACAAATAAACGTGGACTTTTAATAAAAGTTCTCTGCTATTTTATTTAGAGAACTTTTAGCAGCGCAATACTTTACAGTGCAGGAACAATTGTTGGATGAGCAGATAGTAAGGACAACCTTTATTCCCCAAATTTTCAGACTTCTGTATAGATTCTGTAGTTGTATTTGATCTGAGTTGTATTTAGGTTGTGTTTAAAAGTAAAGTTTTCCAAAACATAATCTCAAAGACCTTTCTGTATAGATTCTACACAGTGTGTGCAAATCAAATATGTCAATGCATGTTGACCTCATACATTTTGCCTCTAAGTGGACAGTCTGGTGTACATGTGGCAAGAGTGACAAATTAGTTCTAATTAGCAAGCCTTGTAAAAGAGAGAAAACCATGTTGTTTCGCAAATATTCGTTCAGAACACCTTTGAAGTTTTCACTCAGTTCTTGCCCAAAACTTCATGTCCCATGAAGAAGATTTTCAGAATGTCTCACTATTTAAAAGTTAACCTTAAGAATTGAGATGTAAAATATCTTAATGCTGGGAGAGTCTTTAAGATTAGGGATTTATTGCCAGTCCATTTGCCTTAGCAGTAAATAGGATAGCCCTATTAATGGGTTTAGTCTTTTGTCTGCCAAGCGTAGTTGTTCCAATTTCAAGTCCATTCTTTGCTAATATTAGAAGGCATCCAGCCCTAAAATTAAAATTATGGTTGACTTTGCTAAGTTTTCAGAAATGATTTCTCAGCAGTCTATTTTTGAGTGTTTTGCACTTTGCTCCTTTGTTCCCCACTTGGCTCTTGATTACTTGGTGTGTTCAGTGTCCCACAGAGCAAATCGTAGTGGACTAATTAAGAACTACCAAGAGTTTCCCAAGTTATGCAAGATCCTCAGAACTATGAAAAGCCTTTTCAGCTTCCCAGTCACATACTGTGAAGTGCCATAAATCAAACTTTTGAAAGCACTGAGAGCTGTACTTCAGACACTTACAGGTATTCTTTAGTTCCAGAAGAAAGTATTTACTTTTGTTAAAGTTTACTGCGAGGTTTCTTAGTGCTGTTTGTCCTCATTTGAAATCCCACAAGCTATGAACATTCTGAATACCAGTAACATTGATTTAATGAGACATGATCACTTATTGGTGACATTGGTGACATTGTTGTCTTTACTTTTACATGACTCTGGAAGAGTAAGTGAAGTGAGGGCAAACCCTTGGGCTTCAGTGTTTGAGCTTAGGCAGGAGGATAAAGGAAACTAAACCTCCTGGGTCATGTTACACTCTGGAGCTCAGGGAGTTATTTTTACCTCAGTGTCACTAGTATGGGAAAACGTGGAAGACCTCAGCTTATGTTGAAACTATGGGAGATGGCCAAATTATTTGTTAAGATGGGTCATCAGTGTCATCTCATGCAACAAACTTTATTGTTGGAGTCGTGCAAGTGTCCTCACCCCACACTTCGGTCACTTGGTCACGTAGGTTGCTCAGTGTCACACTATACAAACAGCTCTGTATTAGTCCTTACTACAAAGGACAAATTTTATTACAGAAGTGTTGTATCATTGGGAAAAACGTTATTTTGGATTATTCTGTGCTAAAATGACATACATTGTAGATAACCATAAGGTTGTGTCATTAAGATAAAACCCAAAGATTTATATTGGGTGGTTCCACTGAAACAATCAGGAGGCAGCTACATTGCATGCTGTTGGAGTTAAATCCAATGTATGGCATACAGTCAAATTACAACTGTGAAATCCTGATAATTGCCTTTTATTTTCTTCCTTAAAGAGGCTTCCTTTGTCCAAGAAAAACATCTGTGACTAAATAGCCAGCTGTAAAAACAAACAAGAAAAATCCTGTCTGCATGCCCAAGCATATCTTGATGTCTCAAATGCAGAGTGCACCTTTCCCTCTGCAGCTGTGTCTGTGCACAGTAACTGGTACAGTTAATTGGCACTGTTACAAACAGGAGAGGCCTGGCCACAGGCCAGGTGCTCCTGCTCCTGCTCTTGCAACTGAAGATGGACATAAAGAACTCTGAACAAGAAATGACAGCTTTCACTGATGGGGTCTAATTTGGGTGGAGAAGCTGACAGTTACTATCTAATTTAAACCAAAATAAATAGTCTCAGACCAGCTAAGAATGCAGAGGACTTGGTAGTGTTAGGTTTACAGTTAGACTCAGTGGTCATTAAGGTCTTTTCAATCTAAATGCTTCTCTGATTTTAAGAATTAATTAAATTGCTATATTGATATGCTAGTAAATGAAATACAGGAAAATATTCTTGCTAAACACATCAAAATGCAACAGCTGAGGAGCTAAAATGGTATTCTATATCTTATAGAAAATTAAATGAAATTTAATTTTGAAAGACATAATATAAAACAGCATCCAAATCTCTCCTCTCTTGTATATTTCATGCATTCTCTACCTGAGAGTTTTCTGTAAACAAATAAACCACAAGTTTGAATACCAGGCTATGATTGATTTCAGTGGAGAGAAAAGGTTTTACCAGAGTTGCCAGACTGCATTTGAACCAGCTCTGCAGGAGTCAGAGCAGAAGGGAGGAGTGTGGAGCAATGCCTTGTTTTGCAGAAAGCTTCCCTGAGTTGAAATATTGCTTTGGCTGTAAATCTTTTAGTCTCATACAGGGTTTAATTAAATGTGTCTGAGACATTCAGTTTATCAGAAGAACAATCAGATTTCTGTGTGAGGTCACACACATTCAGCACAAGTAACAACCTATTTTTTTTCTGTTATTTTGTTTGCATTTTAACAGAGTATGTCATAAAGGATTATTCTTTAATGTCCTGTGCGAAAAGAGGGAAGAAAATACATGAATGTGAAGTAGCTCTCTCAGCAAACATTTAACGGATTGATAGAAATCTTGCTTGATAAAGATTGCATTTTAATAAAATGGAAACATTTTCATAGTATTTGAGAAGATGACCAATCATGATCTGCTGAGAAGCAAAAATGTAGGACAGCCTTATTTTCTTTTTAGAACTCATTGAGCAACACTGTAAAGGGTGGAAAGAATCCCCAGGCTCTTTAATTCAAGTTATCTCTAGTCCATCGTCCTGACAGCTGCTCACAGGTAGGTGTTAGTGGAATAAATAGTGATTGAGTTACAGGGCAGTTATAAATATTCATGTTATTTAGCTTCAAGCAAAAACAGGTTAATTTTTCCCTTAAATCACTTTAACTGTTTTTAGCTTGCATAAATATACTGAACAGGCTGAGAGAAAAGTTTTAGTAAATCACTGCTGTTTGCATTCATTTTGTCAACTGAAGAAATCTCAATCAGGAAAAAGAAAGTTGCATGAATACTGCTGATTGCTCTGGGTGTGGGGAAGGAGCCTGTCTTTCTCGTGGTCTTTAAATCTTTTTTAAGCCCCTGCTTGAAAGCCAGTCCAGAATGACAAAGCACAAGAACAGCCCAGGTACTGTTTCCTCACTGCATGTTCAGTTCCTCTGCTCCAGACTCTTCTGTGTGCCCTTCATCTCCTGTTTCCTACACCAAACACACACGGTTTTATCAGCTTGTCCTTAACATCAGGTTTCCTCACTGCTTATCAGCTTTCCTCTCTTCTGAGTTCTCCTGAGTCCATGCTCAGAGCTGAGCCCTGTTCTGCTGCAGCTCTGCCTGCAGGGAATGGCAAACAAGGCTTCCTTTGGGCCTTGCACACACAGGTGAACACAGCAGGCACACACCTCTCTGTG
This sequence comes from Petroica traversi, assembly GCA_025920805.1. Taxonomy (NCBI): domain Eukaryota; kingdom Metazoa; phylum Chordata; class Aves; order Passeriformes; family Petroicidae; genus Petroica; species Petroica traversi. Next base: position 6,381,385 of record JAHLSL010000036.1, on the reverse strand, counting down.
CTCTCCTTCCACTCCCCTGTTCTTCTGTGACTGGAGGCTGCCACAGCACAAGCAAGTGGCAGAAAGACAACTTTCTTGGGAATGTATTTTGCAGCTGTTACAAGGTCAAAAGTCTCATTCAACTGGGGTTTTTTTATATTTTCCAGGTGTATTCCTTAGTCACTTTTCTCTTTTTTTCCCCCCACCAGGTAACATTCTAATTAACTGAAGAAAAGCTTTGCCCTTTTGGCCAAAGGACAACAAATTTAATGTTAGTAGTCATTCTGTTAATTAATATGGCACATTTTTCTTGGTATCCAAAGAAAGAACTAACTGTACAGAACTTACTGGAGTACAGCCAGGTTACTTCTAAAAGAGTGAAATTTAGGCATGCTTTCTGCTTGTATGAATATGGCTTTTGCTTTGTGGGAAGTTAAAGTACAGCAGTTGGCATGTTACCACATTTTAAGGGTTGTAAGTTCTTATTCTAAATTGCTGCCATTTAAATCATCATAAAAGGAGTCCAGAAGTTCTTTAAGTGATGCATGTCTTCTCTGAAAGAAGAGAGGCCATTCTTAAATCCCAGGGAAAATGGCAATTTGAGGCTATAGATTTCTGTAATATTACTTGGCATGTATTCTTGGCAAAGAGAAATAAAGGCAGGAAATAAATACTGATCACAAATTGTATCAGCACAAGAGCTGGAAATAATAAGTCTGAACTTCTGATCTACCCTTTTTGCTGGGGTTAAGCAAAATGGTTACAATTAATATGTTCTTGCAGCTGTGCTGAATTTAAAGTAACCCAAATAAATCATTAAATATGTTATTTTCAGACCTTGTCAGGTAGTTTAATTTATGGTGGACTTACCTTCAAAATCCAGGAGTTTTGTTTAACTCAGCTGACATACCATCTGTCAAGTCAACCATGGGCTCAGTTAAGGGAATGCAGTTCCAGGCAGGCAATGAAGGGATTGCTTCTCTAGAAAAGGAACAAAATCAAACTGTGCTCAGGCCTTTTGAGCACCAGTCAAGTATTTTGCAAAGGTGAGAGGGAGAGGGTGGGGCTGTGTGCAGGAAAAGAATGAAAGATAATGTAGTGCAAGGCAAGATTTCCTGAAGCATTAAAGACCCCAGCAGTCCTGGAGGAGAGCACAGTCAATAGCTGTAAGGCTGAAATCAATAAATAGCAATAATGAAATCTAAATCTTCTGTGCCTGTCTTGATGATGTTGAGGTCCTTCCCTAACATACCAGGCCCACAAGTATTTATTTATGCACTTAATCTTCCTTACAGATCTTCACATGTGATGCTCAAGTGACTAAACCTGGGCAAACATGAAAATTTTACTAGGTTATGAAGGATTCAGACTTGAAACAACAAAATAAAAACCCTTGAGGTTTAGTATGCTTTCAATAGTGTTTTAGGTTTTGTACAATTTAGACTACTTGCATAATGTAAAATTCTTCTGTATATCTTAGCAGTCCATTAATGCATTTTTTGAAATTTTGTAGACTAGTATTTTATGAATATGCACTTTTTATCTTCCTCTGATATTCTCTGGAACTGTTTTTAACAGGCACTGGTAACAGCTTTTGAGTGGTATTTATAGCTTTGTTTGCCTTGCTCTCTACTGGAAGGACTAATCTCTTAAACATTTCATTCCAGTACCTCAGATTAATTTTCCACAAATCAACTTCAAACAAATTCTAGTGCAGACATTCTTGCACTGCAGAAACTATTCCATCTCAGAAAAAAGTGTGGTGTAGTTAGGACAAAGGGCAAGGGACAGTCATCTTTGTGCAAATCAGCAAAAGATAGCTGCAGCCAGTGTCAAGAAGAAAAATACATTTCAATACATCAGAAAAATAAATATTTGCCTACTCTACTTACCATTCCTTTAATAAATTTAAATAGCTTCATAAAATTTGAACAACTTGTCATTTTTAACATCTATTAATTCTAGCTTTGTCTTTTCTGAGTAACTGTAACAGAGTTTTAATCAGTTTATATGATCCGTCCTGAAATGACTTCATTATTCTCCTTGCTGTTTTGTAGAGATGCCCATATTTCATATTGCAACTCTAGTTGTTCTTCACATTCAAATCTAGTTTCTTCCCATAGATACTTAAGAGCAGTTTAATTCTTCTATCTTTACTCCTGCTCAGTACCCTTTATTCTACATTGTTTCATAATATCAAGGTAACTGCAGCAAACAGAGATGAGGACAATAGAAATCTTAGCTAATGAACAAGCTTGGGCAGGAGCAAAATATCATAAGTTTTCAGCAGTTTGATATTTCACACCAGTGATCAACATGAGGCATTTTTAAACAGCTCACGCTACAGGCCTTATGAGAGAATGTGTTTTTGGTGAGAAAAAAATAACAAACTTTTCAGCTTGGTATTAAAAATTTTTATATCAACAACAATTTCATTTCAACAAATGTGCAGCATCCCTTCCTTACCACACTGGAAAAGCAGACAACTTGTGCTCCCTTGTTTTGATGCCAGTTCTTCTATTAACAGTTAAGACTAGGCTTAGATTTGGCATCAGATTATTCTCAAGTAGGCAGCTGCTTCTAGAAAGGAGCCAAGAACTGTTTCTGTGTCAAAACCACTGTGACAAAAATTCAGCATAGCCTGGCAGCCAGCACATCTTTCACAGGAGTATAAAGTGTCCAGCAGAACAACTAAATGGAATTATTTTGAAAGCTGATACTAAGTTTTAACAGTATTGACAGTTTCTCTTTTAAAGGTCTGCAACTATTTCCCACAGGTGAATGTTTATCTGTTTTACTGAGTATTTTATGCCTTCTAAACATGCAAAACACCATGACAGCAGTTCCTTTCCTCACAAGCAAGAGATCCTTTTTTAGCAGAGATTGTTCAAATTTCCCATTCAAAGTGTAGCTTGAAAACAATTCAACTGTGAAATAGATAATTAGCTCCTTTAATAAACTAAACTATTGTCAACATATTCTGATAGACATTGCTTTTAATTGCAACAATATTTTAATTCAAGGCAGTCTCAAAGGTCAATGAAGTTACATTAAAAAAAAAAGAAGTTTATGGTTCCAGCAGCATTGTAGATGGAAATTTTAATATAACAAATTTCTTATTTCTTACGTGGGCTTAGGCAACACATCATTACTGCATTTGCAATCAACCAAACTACTGAATTCCATGAGAACTTTGAAACTGCAGAGAGAACAAAAGCAGCATAGGGAAACAAACAACATGGTTTTGTATTTGAAATACCTGTAGATGGTATAACAAGTTCTCATGTTAATCTGGTGCCATGAAGCTTGAAGAAACCCCAATGGGCCTTTAAAGAGTCCAGCACTTTATATCATTATTTTCATTTAAATGAAAGTAATAATATATTTCCCTTTCGAATTATGCTGGTTTTGGCTGGGGTAGTTAATTTTCTCCATAGGAGCTAGTATGGGGCTGTATTTTGAATTTGTAGTGGAAACAGTGTTGACAATTCAGGGATGTTTTGTTATTGCTGGGCAGAGCTCACACGGAGCCAAGGCCTTTCTGCCCCTCACCCCATCAGGGAGGGGGCTGGGGGGGCACAAGGAGTTGGGGGAGGACAAGCTGGGACAGCTGACCACAGCTGGCCAAAGGGATACTCCAGACCATGTGGCATCATGCTCAGCTAGGGAAGGAGGGGGAAAGGAGGGACATTTGGAATGATTGCATTTGTCTTCTTAAGTAACCATTCCGTGGGCTGGAGCCCTGCTTTCCTGGAGATGGCTGAACAGCTGCCTGCCCATGGCAAGTGGTGAATGAATTCCACGTTCTCCTTTGCTTGTGAGCAGCTTTTGCTTAACCTGGTAAATTGTCTGGATCTTGTGAGCAGCTTTTGCTGAACCTGTTAAATTGTCTGGATCTCAGCCAACAAGTTTTCTCACTTTTCTGTTGTGGAGCGTAGTTGTCCTCTGGCGTCAAACCACAAATGTTCTTTTCAGCATCCAATGTGAGGCTTGAAGGGTTCAAGGTAACAACAGACTTGGTTGGAATGTGCTATCCACACATATAAATGGATCACATTTATAGCTGCTGTTGCTGTTTATCTGTTGACAGATCCCTGTGCTTGCCATGGGGCTTGTTTGCCTTCTGCACACAAGTGTCTGCTGCTCGTTAGTGGCTGCTTTGCTGCTTTCACTGCTTGCTGTACCACTTATCATCTTACTCCCTGTGCCTGGGAACATTCTGATAACAGCAGTGTTTCTGTGCTGCTGACTGGACAGACTGGAACTCCCTGTGAACTCAAATCAGAGGGTCCATGACCTGAGGAGGAGTTCAAGGAGCAGCAGGACACTCCAAAGCATCTGTGACCGTGGGTGAGTCCAGGCCAGGGCAAGAAAACCTCCCAGTGTTCCCAGGCTGTCTCCATTAGAGTACAATCACGACAACAGTTCAGCAGAACCACCATTTCAAAATGATCAGCTTGGCACCTCTTCTGCCTGGTTTAATTTTATGTTTGAACTGCAGGCATATTTAGAGAGATATAAGGATATAAGTACTAATGTTTTTCCATTTAATGAGTACTCCAAGTCCCACCTCTCCAAAGTATTGCTGTAAGTACTGCTACATAGTCAGATCATATAACCATTGTGAGGAAAATGGAATAGTTTATATGCATAATATAAAACTTCCAAGCCTTACTTAATGCCTTACTGAAAAAATATTTCCTGATTCTCTGAAGCCTTTCACCCTAACAGCTGGCTCTGATATGAGCTCACTGAAAGGCAGTAATGTTTTCCCTCCTCATCCAGTACTCTGTTGTTCATTATCCTTATTTGGTAGGATTTACAATCAGCCATTCTTCCATAGTGTGACCTCCAAAAAGTCATGATTCATTTTCCTCTCCGCTAAAAAAAGAAAAATCAAGGAAATAAGATGTCATCATGCTTGAACTTTGTTTGCTCTGGCAGATATTGCACTTCTCCCATCTCTTTTGTTATAATTTACTATACCAGTCTTGGCAATTTCTGTTGGCAGTGGTTGACATGACCTTTTTGTCCTGGTTTAGGGCAAATATTTTGGAGGAAACCTCTGGGAGGTCTCCTCTAGGAAAAGCCGATTCCAATCGCCCCTCCCCCTACCGGTCCGGGAAGAATTTCCTTAGAGAAAAGTGGAAAAAACTATTTATTTAACACATAGAATATTTACAAGTATAGGGAAAAATTGGATAATATGAAAACAATGAAACCTCTCCTTCCTCTGAAGAGATGGTAGATTCAGAGTCCGTCTGAGTCCGGTTCAGTTCTCCAGTGGGGGGACGATTGCCGGGCCCGGCTGTAGCAGTCGGCGAGGGTGGGGGAGGGGCCCCCCGGGCGTTCCCTGGTGTCCTGGGCTCACGCGATGCCAGCCAGTCCCAAGAAGAGGGAAAAAAAAAAGAAAAAAGAGATAACGCTGTCTGCTGGAATGCAGCCTCTCCGCTCTCTTGACCTTGGTTCGTAGTAATCTGCGGGACGGGGGGCGATGATCCCGGGGAGCTGCGAGTTCCGGCCGCGCTGGAGCCACGCGCCCCCTCCTCTGCTCTTCTCTTCCTGCTTCCTGCTGCCGCTCCGCCTCTTCCTCCACCTTCACTTTCACTGTCTTCCTTAGACCAACTTAAAGCTGCAGAACTTAATGTCCAGCATAAGCCAGGGGACGATTGGGGATACAAACAGGCCATATGGCTAACCCAGGACACTTTTAATCCAGTTAGTTTTTTCCACTGCAGTACTCAAATAATGGGCTGTAGGAGGAATTAACTTCAGTCAATGGGTTGTGAGAAACTAACGTGAGTCTTTGCCATCACAAATGGCTCATATGCACACAACAGACTGCAAAAAAAATCAGTCACAACAGCAGCCTATTTACCTTAGAAGGACAGTCTGGGCAATGAATGACTTGTCCCAGAGGCCTACATTTGTTCACTGCAAGTGCAGCCAGCACAGCTTGTGCTGCCCCCTCCCCGAGGCACAGGCAGGTGTCCAGCAGTGCCCGGGCGCGGGCGGTCAGCGTGGGCTGCGAGGTGATGCCTTCATAGTCCAGCCGGGACAGCGCTCGCTGCGAGCGCAGCACGTCCAGGACGCGGTTCAGGCGCCCTTCTGTCATGCACTTCAGGATGCTCTGCCTCTGGCAGGCCAGTATGTCACAGCAGTTTCCTCTGCAGCAAGGACCTTGAGTGAAAAAAAGCAAAATGAGATAAACCAAGTGCTTGTTTCTTAGCAGAAGTTGTTAGCAAGTGATAGCATCAACACCAGAAAAACAAACTCAGTAGAGGAAGGAAGGAGGAGGAGTTAGTTTCTATTCTGTGTTTGAAACTGGTCAAAAAGTATTTTCATCTTGTGTTTGAAACTCACGAAGATCAGATTACAGCAAATAGGTGTTTCTAAACCACTGAGTTCTCAAATTGTGTGAGGGGAGGAGATTTTCAGGTCTTGCCCTATTCAGCTAGCATCTGTATTTAACTTCATGCAAAGCACCTTGGCTGGACACGGATGAGAAAACTTTCTCCTGGAAAGGTGGAAGGGCAGATAACAGGTACTTCAGGGTAGTGGGAGTGATTGAAACATGTAGCATGAAACTGGAAAAATGAATATACATCAAAGCCAAACTAATAACAAAAGTAACACTCTTGACAAAATGGTTGAGAGCTTTGGGTTCTGCCTCTTTCATGAGGTGATTAGAATACCTAGTGCTGGCATTAGGGTTTTTAGTATACATACACCAAGAGAAAATTAATAACCAAAAGCTATGTTGCTTTGGAGAACATGCCTCTGTCATTCTGATTTCTGAGTGTTGCAAGGAGAGTTCTGTGATGAACTTTTCCTACATGGTCTAGTCTTTTGATTTATTCAAAAATTATGTCATCACTCAAGTAAATTGCCATGGAGAAGGACAGCCAACTAGGTTGAGAATTGTTATAGGCCAGTTTGCAAAAGGTTAGCAAAAAAACCTCAGAAATTTCACCCAGGCAGAGAGCAAAGGCAAAGAGTCTTCACAAATCAAAAGCTGACCCTTTCTGCCTCTGTTCTGCAGGAAGACCTGAGATGATGTGAGGGCATGAAATGTCCCCCATCACCTGTTTCTGTAGTCCATAGCTACTTTTGCAGAGGTATACAATAAACAGCTTATGATTAAAAAAAAGTATTCCAGACCTAAACACGTAATTTATTTTACATTCAATGTGTGCTATGTTTTTTTATTTTTTATTACACTCTTTTCAGAACTGTTCTCAGCCTCACTGTGGCCCTGAAAGAAAAGAACAAGCCAATGTTCTCAGTGGTCAGTACCTGAACTTCTGAGAACAGAGGGAGCAGTTATAGACAAATAGAGAGACATTTGTATCAAGGTAGAATCAGCTATTACTCTAAATACCTGCAAATGTGCATAAAATTTAGAAATATCTGTGTCCTCCAAATTGTAAACAATTTAATCAATAAGATCTGGCCAAGGTGAATATTGCCAGCTCAAAGTGGAAATGGTGCCTTACCTGTCACTGCTTGCCCAAGGTGCACTGGTTGTGGTCTGTGCTTAAGAGCCAGTGGTGGGGAGTTTTGCTGACTGCTCTCTTTGCCTGCAGTTGAACTAGATAAAAGAGTTGTGCAAAAGGAGCTTGGTTTTCTTCTCTCAGAGCCTGGGCAATCTAGAGAAAGTTGAAGAAGAGCAAGATCAGACGTTTGAATTGAACACCAAGACACCATTACACATATGTCAACCACTACAGGAGACAGGAACTGAAGACTGACTTGAGATTATAAGATGTGGTTCTTATTAATGCATCCTTATTCCTAGGAAAATTTTGGCATATATTACTACATACATCTGACTTTTCCAAGCTGTCTGTTGTTATTGAAGTTTTGGAATATTTTATTCTGTTCATAAATCTGATGGCTGTTGAGCAGAACTAAAGGAAAGGCTAATATTGCTACATGTGAATTGACTTCTGATGTCTTAATTTTTGTACCTGAAGGCATGAGAAATACAGGCAATCTCTTCCTGACAAAAATTTAAACACTCAGATAGGACAAATCCACATTGGAAAGGTAAAGGAAGGTATCTAATATACGAACAGTGGTTATCAGGAATTATCCATACATTCCTTTTTAAATCCTGTAATCCATACAGACTTTTTAAAACATATCTCCTTTTCTTAGCAGATTATAAAAATAGCAGTTATTCCTGGTGGCACAAAGCAATTTGATTCCCAGAAGGGATTTGTTCTGTCAAAAGCAACAGGCAGTATTTGATGTATGAGAGAAAGGCAGCTCTACATTTACAGCTCAGTATTCTAAAAAAATAAAATTAGTAAAAACGGCTTTTTGATCTGTAGATCTAAGCAGAAAGCTTTGTGGTGTCTGGTTTCCTGCAGTGAACTCATGCTTCAGATGATATCAGAAAAAAGCACAGCTTTACTCTGAGAAGGGACAACTTTACATGAAGAATTACATTTCTATATGAAACAACTAGTAATATTTGTCCTTTTCTTATAACAGCTAGAGCTGAATGTAATTCAAGACAGAGACCTTTTGTTACTGTTGCATTCTGTGGGGTGGTATTTGATACACCCATCTCAATATTATCTCTTCCTGCAATATTTGCACTGCTATCAAGTAGAACAGTTGATGAATTTGGCACAACAAGAGGAATTTTCTTGCTGATTAAGTGGTTGCCTTTTTGTGGACAGATGATCTGAAAGAGATCAAAATAGAAAAGCATTATCTTCTTGGATAATTCTGTTCCAAAACCTTTTCTAAACAGGAGAGGCTTAAAACAAACCTCCAGAGGAGGGGTTTTTTTTTGCAAGAGCAAAGTCAGAGTGAACTACTTGGAACAAGGTAAAACTGTGAGTTTTGCTGGATGGAGTTACCCTGGTTAGGAACATTTTACCCAAGTGTTTACATTACACATTGTCAGGGCTGTCAGGAGAAATAAGTAGTTGATGGAATACTCTAAAGACTCCTGTGCCATGAACTCACCTCTGAATTGCATGTGCCTCTCTGCAATGTGAAAGTCTCTGAGCCTTTGCATGCATTAAGCGCTCTCTCCTGGAGGACAAAAAAATCACAGTGACTGCAGTGAGTGAAGATGTGGTTTGTTCCATTCTCAGCTGTCAGGAGCAGCAATTTATACACACATAACCTACATTGACAATATATATTGTACTGTAAGGTGGCTTCCTCTATAGTAATAGTGAGCTGCACAGAGCAAATGGACATAGAATCTGACAAAATTCTACCCTGTTACCATTTCTGGTCTTTGCAATTTATTTTAAGACTAAGTGTTGAATCTTGCAGGGGAAGGTGAAATAAACCTGTATTGAGAGAGATTGGGCTAGCTGGAACATGTTTGCCTTTAAGGAGCCAAACAGCATGGCCATCCTGTGTTCAGCGTGCCAAACTGTCTGCAGTAAGGATGTGTCAATACTTGTAACTTTTTCCCAGTTTGTACATCCACAGCAGATTTCTTAAACTATTTTTTAGATTTTATACTTCAACAGTTGTGAATAAATCAATTTCCCAGAAACTTCTGTATCATTTCCTGAGTAATTTTTGACTTAGCAGTTCAGTTGTTTGGACAACAAATAAAGCTCACTAATAAAATAAATCTTCACAATTTAACAAATTAAAAGATAAAATCTTGCTCAAGGGAGATGGAAGCATTAGTGTATGGAATATTTGGCAGCACAGTCTTAAATAAACTTCAACAGTAGTAAAAATTACTTTGACTCTTAACTATGCTACCTCTTAAAATATAGATCAAGGCAGTTCTATAAGCCCAAAATGTGATTGCAACATATAGAAATAATCCATCCTGCATCAACATACACAACACAGCAATGAAATCAACAACACAGAGTGGGTTGTGTAACTTCAGCAGAGTCAGAGTCCTTGTCCAGGGCCACAGCAGGTGTGTCACTGTTTTCCCTCAGTGCCTACGTTACCCAGCCAGGATGTAGCTGTTTGTGGCAGTCACATTTGTGCCAGATTTTCCATGGCAATGTAAGCAGATCTGGAGTTAGCTCTGTCCCTGCAGTCCTTGGCTGTTCCCCATCCCCTCCTGTGGCATCTGAGAGCCCCTGAGACCCTGGGATGAGCAGTGTATTTGCCTGAAATCCTGGCAGTTTAGAAGCAGTACAGAACACTGCTGTTACTGGCACACTGTGCTGTTGCTACCACAGGCACAAACACTGGTCCAGTCTTGAACTAAATGGTTTCTAACCGGTACATAAAAAAACCTGTCCTTGGTTCTAGCCCTAATCTGCAGTACTTGATCTGATGTTTGTTCTCACTCGCGTGGGTTTGCCAGTCTGACTCCAGGTGGGGACTAGAAAGAAAATGTCATATTTTTAAAATAGCAGTTGACTTATTTTCTAGAGAACATCACGATATATATTCTACAAATTCTGAATAAACCTGAAGTTCCAAAGAGTACTCTCCAGCTCTCTGGCATGTTCATTAAAACAATCAAGACAAAACCTTTACTGGTCTTGGGTCAGAAAGATTGCAATTGAATGAATGAAGTAATGTTGTTGGAGGAGAACAAGAAATTTTGCACTGACCTTTGCATCCATCAAATTGTAGATTGCTGCAGAAATTACCTCCTTATTTATACTAGCCAAGACTCCATTTAGAAGGTCTACACATTCTGCAGAGGTAATAAAGCATTTTAAATACCACATTGTGTATGAAAGCATGTATATATTTAGGCGTCATCATAATGCAAATAACTTTACTTACTGAGAAACCAGACAAAATAGAGGAAATTAGTTTAATACAACTGCCACCTCATACTTTACTTTATAGTAAACAAAATTTTGGACACAAATAAGTCAATTTCTGGTTTCCTTTTCAGTTAGACAGTCTGATAATCTAAAGACCCTCCCACTTCAGTTGTTCAGAGTGCTAGAGCAATGTTCCTATAAAGTCTGTCTCCATTACAAATCTTGCACAGAAAGAAATCCTGGATGTTACCTGCAGTATGTGGTCTGTAATCTGGTTCTTGATGCCAGCACAGAGCAATGAGGTGCAACAGTCTATTCCTCTCAGGCAAATTGCTTGGTATGAACTTTTCTGAAATGCCTGGCCGCAAACTGCTGCAGATTCCTCTCAAAACATCAAGCAGGGTTGTTTGACCTATAATTTAAAAGAAAATGTAACTGCCAAAAAATATTAAAGAGCTCTTAAAATTACTTCCAGTGTAAGTCATACTGTACATTTTAAAACAAAGACTGCTTTTTTAAAAGGAAAAATGTATTAATGCTCTTGTAAGTAGATATGCTAGCCTTCAACCATAGCTATAGCTTCTTATTGCAACAGGACATTTCAGGATAAACAACTCTGTCCAATACTGAGTCACAAATAGTTATGTAAACTACATGCACAGATACCTCAGGAATACATGTGATTATTCTAAGCAGAGTATTATATAAAGCCTTACACTTGCATTATGAGAAGAGAACAAAAGAATTGTTAAAAAAATCTACTTTGAGCAGCCTCAAGATGGCAGCCATAACCTGTATGGGCATTTAGATATTATTCCATGCAGTATTTTTTGAAGGTACTCAGTCTGCAAAATACAGGAGTCCCTCATTCAGTTTTGCCATGCAGAATGAAGCCCTCACTGATCGCCACTTCCATGAAACAGGAATCATTTCTAGACAGTGACAATTATTATACAGTGCTTTGCAAACAAAGTCCTTTAAAACTGGTCACACTTTCATCTAAGAAAGTAAGATTCCCTGCTTCCTTAAGATAATTCACCATAAACTGACATTTCTGGATTGGTATTTGAAACTCATGGCAACTGTAAGAATGAGTATTCTGCTCATCCAATTAGCTACTTGTCACTGATTTTAAAATTCCAGCTGACAAATATTAAGTGATATTCCTTCTCACTGAAGGTACGAGGAAAATCCAACTCAGTGACTGTGCTTCAGCAAGCACAGATTGATGATACTAGTGGGGGAAGGAGCTCTGCCTTTCCCCTTCAGACAGAGCAGCTTCTTTGGAAACATTTAGGATTTGGTGAGGAATTCTAATATTTGCATTCTCTGATGTGGAGGAGCTTTGTGCTGTAACAGTAAGAGAAGGCAAAGGGACATCTGTAAGGACAGTGTTGTTTGTATCATAATTTCACTGCAATAAGGGAATTTGTGGATAAGATGTGGGCAGCACAAAGTCTGACATGAAAAAGAAATACCTTCAAAAGGTTTCTGTCTGCTGAGGCTCTCCCAGCACAGGATTCCAAAACTGAAAATAATCCAAAAACAACAAAGCAGTGAAAGACAATTCATTAGTTGGCATTCTGTATCTAAATTCTCAGTTTCAAAAGCAAATTTATTGCTTTAAGAGAAAGGAGTTCAAGTCTTTTCTAATTCTATGAGACCTTTTTTCAGTTTTCAACTGAGTTGTTCTAATAAAATCATCAGGTTGAGGGGATTTTAATATTAAATTTAATGTTTAAATATAGGTTCAATTAGAATTACATTTCAGGGTATTTCCATTCACCTTATTTCTGTTTCATCTTGTGAATTTTGGAAGCTTCTGTTCTGCTCTCTCTATCATTATTGGTTTGCTTTCAGGTAATTTCAATAACAACTGGGCTTTTCAGCAGGTACCAACAAGCACATCAGTTAATCTACAAAAACTTGCTTCTGATGCACTATGTTTTTCTTTTCTTCAGTAAATTTTGATGTGGCTCTAAATACCTTTTTCATTTTCCAACATCCTAGGATTAATTGCAGTGATATCATAGATCTATACACATAACCCACAATTCAGATGTTATGAAATACAGTGGTCTAATAAAAAGATCAATCTGCAGAATCAGAGGCAGAAAAGAAGAGGCTGCTGGATGAGATAAAACAGGCTATGGATGAGTCAGAAGCAAAGCAATCAAAAGGGGAAGAGGCAGTTCTAGGATAAACCAATCTGCTTATTTATGTATCTTGCTGTAGTGATTACAGTGGTTAAAGAGCCCCCTCTTCTGCCTTACTTTCACATAAAAATCTGGAAGTGCTTTTACTTACACTCTCTAGGAAAGTATTAATGTGATGTGGACATATATGTAACTTAGATGTACTTTGTATTTAAAGTATGAATCAAATTTTTGCTTTCTCTGTTGCACCACTGTTTATATACACATGTATCTCATGCACCTGAGTCACATCTGAGCATATTATTATATAATCTATCATATAATAAATGTATACATTAAATAATATATATATGAATGCAACTTTGGGAAATTAATTATGCCACCTGAAAGTAAAGCTCCACTCTTCCTGTGCAAAACCTGTGACTGTGAACATGACATTAGTCACATCATTTACAGGTCTCCTCAAGTGTATGAATTATTTGACTCATCTTAGAGCCTGTCTCTGTGACAGTAAAGTGGGAGTTTTAATCTGCTGGTTTCACAAAAGCTCAGAAATCAGAGTTTTTTCCTGTGGTCTCCTTAAAAGTTATTTGTAATGTTAGTCCATGGCTCTGTGTGCTGGTCATGATGATGTGTGTCCATCCAGACCATCCAGACCACTGGCAGCTTGAGATCCTCTCATTTACTGAGGCAGCCACAATGCATGTAACACACCCAAAAGGGCCATGTGGCAGTGGTAATCTCCCTCCTTTGTAGAAATCACTTTGGTAAAAACTACAAGTGCTGGAGTGGCTCAGTAACTTATCCCAGCAGAGATTCCATAGGATCTTAATGGGACACTGCTGAGGAGAAGGTCTTATTTTTACCTGAGCCCAATCTAGGCATAAACAATTCTTTCTGAAACTGAAGCAAATAACAGTTCACACTTCTAAACTATGTGAAGCAGTTATGAGGCTTCTAAATATATCAGAAAGTGTTGGCAGCTGTTTCACTTTTAAAACATTTAGGTCCATTGTATAAATATTTATATTAATGATTTTGAGAACAGTTCTTAGCCTTGGTATCTTATTCACCAAATATGGGAATTTAAAATGTAATTCACTGCTGTAATTGGCCTCATGTGCAATACTATCCTACTGCATTATGTTGGTCTGGCATTTTTACTGTAATGTCTTTGAAGATAAGTGTTTTGGAAGCATTGTAGAGTGCAGCATGGACTAGGTATGACATGGCCTCAGAAATTCCATTCACCTGTAAATATCACCTTCCTGGGAAGGGAGGCCTCCTTCAAGTATTTCAGGAGAGAGATACACTAAATCCTGGCAGTTTCCCTGATGGCAGTTCTGCAGGTCTGACCTCACTTGCTGTTTCCTCCAGTTGGTTAGGCCATAATCTGATATCTATGGGAATGCAAGAGAAAGTAATTTTAGTAACAAGAGAACAAGTCTTAGGAACAAATGTTGACTATTAAGATCAATATATGCAGCAATAGGACAGTCACTGGATTTTGTGGTAATGGACTAAAAGCAGAAGCTCCTACCTTGGCTCTGTACTGCACATCCAAAAGCACATTGGAAGGTTTCAGGCTGCAGTGGCAGAGAGCAGGCTCGAGGCTGTGAAGGTGATGCAGCCCTTCAGCCACATCCGACAGGATCCTTATGAGCAAGGGAAAGGGAAGTTCTGGGTACAGCTGATGCTGTGTAACACAAAACACAGGGTTTGGTAGGGTGAAGTTGTTCCTATCCACATTTTCATTTGACAACAAACAGAACTACAGCACAGAAGCAAAATGCAGAAACCGAGGAACAGATTGTGACTACTGGCCATCATTTACATGCTGATTGTTCTTTGATTTTATAATTAACTTGATCACCTCAAAGATGACATCTCTTATCTACCTCATGGATGAGGGCGTGGAGGGATCCATTGTTCATCCATTCAGTCACTGTCCCCACAAGTCCTTGGTGCTGGTAAATGCCAAGGAAAGGCAGGAGACGTTCAGACTCATAACGTCTGACACTTGCTATGTCCTGAAGCAGCAAATTCCACTCCCTGTAGAAAAAACAAGGCAGAGGCAGGTTAGACTTCAGCAGGAGATGAGAGTGTAGGATGTGGAAATGAGAGAGAACTCTATGGTCGAGCACAAGCTAGTGTTATTTACCAATAAAGCAAATATCATATAATCTTCCAAACAATTCCAAGAACATGAAGCAGCTGTAGTGTAGTATTTTTCTAATATAAAGTAAATTTAATTTTTCTAATACAAAATGAAAGACCTCTGGATGCTTTAATATGAGCATAAGAGCACAGTTTGAAGCAGGATTTAAGTGTGAAGACAGGAAAATGAAATATATGAAATGCTGGATTAAGAATAAAAAAAAGATTTTTCCTTTTCTGTCCCTGATAACTTGTTTTCTTTTGCTATTACTGACACCCATATTTACAAGGAAATTATCTGTTTCCATGCTTTCCATCACATCTCACTGCTGTGTAACCCTGGCCATTACCTTCCCTCCCCCCATTTCCCCTGCTCTCATCTGTACGTGCTGGTTTAGATTAAATTCAACTGAGCTCTCTTCAGGGACCTCTTCAGAAAAATAACACCTTAGCATACTGATATTACTGATCCAGATTTGTGCACATTATTATAGTAGCTTAATTACTGACTTCAGGATTAAGCTCTGCTTTATAAAAATTATTAAAAACCCACAGAGCTTGTTTCTCAGTAAAATTGCTTTCAAGCTGCCTCTTGACTAGTCAGGATTTCTAGGGATGGAGATGTCCTTAGGGATCAGGTGATCCTGGGTGTGTCACTGTTTGTTTGGTGCCAGCACTGCAGGTCTGTGCTGCCCACCTGAGTGGTGGCTGGGCAGATAAGACACGTACCTGTCTGTGGTGTCCTGGCTGGTCAGCAGCTTCACAGAGATGGCCGTGTTCCAGGAGATATGAAAGGCTTTGAGTGCAAAGCCTGAGCCTGTCCTGGTCAAGGTAAAGCTTTCCAGATTTTCCTGGCCTACCACAGGTAATGGATTGGCCATTTCTTGGTGCCCGGCTTGGGGGAAAAATGTGACAGAAAAGAAAGAAGTTTTAAGAGGTTTTTTTTGTCATGATTACCAAAGCACAGTGAAGTTTCACCACCCCTTACTTCCCACATAACAAATCCCACAGCCTTGCTTTCACCACTTTGTGTCAGACTTTCCTTACAAAGAGAGGAAAAATGCACTAATTGCAAAGGAGTGTCTGGGCCATAATTTGCCATCTGAGGCTGCAAGGTGCTAATTAATTTCTCATCATTATATCTATCTGATGCCTTTGAAATAGAAGACCAGTATTTATAATATGAAATGTGATTCTGAATTATGTTGACAACAACTAGCATCTTTGAGTTGCCTGCTAGGTAAACAATTTCTTCACTTCCCATAAAAAAGGCAGTTATTCAATCACTCTTTTCAGCATGTTCTGCATCATTCTCACATATCTTCTTTAATGCATCATATCTGAATACAAAAGCAAAGAAAAAGGCAAATTTGCTGCTATTGTGAACTGTCAGAATTCTGCTAAATGGTTGTATCTTTGTAGCCACCACTATTTTGGGCAGTACAGTGTCTGTCCAGGACCTCTCCAGCTGCACATCTCGGACACTTTGCGAGGCAGCACTCACGGATTAGAGACAACTTCTGCAAAGCATCACTGTGTTACTACAGGAGTAACATTTCTAATTACATCTGGGAAGCTCCATTAGACAGAGATAGCCAAGAAGTGAATGGTAAAGGAGGAAGACAAGCAATCTAAGATAACAGCTGGCATAAAACAAATGACACTGGTTAGGGTTACTGTAAGGTCAGTGAGTCAGAACTCCTCAAGCTGGAATTGTCCCTTTGGGATCCAGTAGACCAGGGCTGGAAAAGGAAACATGAGGGAACTGAAGTAACTGTGAAAGACTGTTCAGTGAGAATTGTGTCCTTCTAGATGTTCTTTACAGAAAGAGCTCCTGGCCTGCAGAAGGCCTCATAGTACTTTTCTCCACAAGTAAAACAGAAACAAAAGCCTGAAGAGAAATTTGCCTGTGATCTTGCTTCTAGCTCATGAACATTTTATTGTTGGGTAATGTCAGTCTCTTCTAGCAGGCACATTCACAATCTAAGCTCAGTTTTGCCTCTAACCACAATCAAAATGCAAAAAGCAGCAGCTGATTTACCAGTTCACCTTTAACCATATTTGATTCTGGTAGGAAAGCACAGTTGAACTTTCTACTTTTCGTTAGATTATTGTAGTTTGAAAGCAATAACTGCCTTAGGTGCTTCTCTGAGAGTTTCCTTAAAGATGAGATGAGGCTGACAGTTTAACAATTTCATAAAACTTGAAAAGGTTTCTCTGAATGAAGATAATTTTCGAAATGAACAATTTATTCCTTGAAGTTGCAAAGACAGACCACATGAATTTATCAATCCTGAATGTAAAGGAGGTAATCAAAATGCGATCAGAAGCAAAATTGTCTCATTTTTATTATATATAGCAAAAAAATGTACTCAACTCTCACCTTAGTGCAAGGAAGATCAAATAATGATTTTATCACCTAAACCATTCTTGAAAGTGTTCACATTTATTTAAAATTGAATCAAGTAATAATATAAGCATTTTTAAACTCTTGCTAACTGGCTACTTAGATATAAATTAAAGCTAATCATAAGCTCATATTTTGGACTTTCAATATCTAATAAAACTAGAGATTTTTTAAAATTGAAACAGAAACCACTTCCATCTTTATTGTTTCAAACCATGTCATGACATGCCAAGCACCATTCTCCCTCCATCTAAGTTTCTTTATCTTTCTATTGCAAGGTACCAAGACATTCTTTCAATAATTCTGCTCTTTTGAATGCTTTTTCTCCCATATCTTTTTAAAATCTCATTATGAAACCCCAAAAATCAATATTCCAAAGGTGACCTGTGCAAGGAAGAGGTTTGCTTTATTTTTTAGTAAGACACTAAAACTCTTGGATAACTTTGCCATCCTCCCCCAGCTATGCAGGCAGGGGCACGAAGAAGGCTGCTATAAAACCATTTATTTCAAGCTTCTAATTATAAGGTAATTTTAAAAAAATAATTTATAGCAAAGATGTTTCCTTACTATGAGAGAAACTATGTTAATATACATATGTCTCAGGGAAAGAAACTGGAAATAAAAATCAACTTACCCCTGGAAATACTAACATATAACTGCAGAACGATGGAGTGAAACTGCTGCAGTTACCAAGTGTGAGTTGGCTTTGAAGCGCATTCAAGCGCAGCTCGGGATTTCCTGCCGGTGAGTCAGCTTGCCTGTTGATCTCTCCTTTTATTGGCCGCCTGCAAACATTTAACATTTCCTGGTCCGACAACAAACTGTAACTCTTTACTGACTGCAGATGGGAGTGGTTTCAGAAAGAGAGGTTGGACAGCTGCTTCTTCCACTATGAGGAATACCAAGAGGGAGGGGAAAAAACAGTGTAAAATACCATATGGGATACAGCCCACGTGTGGAATTGTGCAGAGTTGTGCTCAGACTGCACAGCTAATGCTGATCTCTGCAGTGGGCCAAGCTGACAGCACAAGTTAAAAAACCCTGTAAACGTTTAAAGCCAAGTTGATCTTAAAACAGGAACTAAATCCTGGGTTTCTATAGGAAGGTGGGCAGGTGTAGGGTAATGCTGGGTTTTGGGGAAGTCAGGTTCAATCAGCTGTCAAACAGCCTAGCTGAGGAGGATGTAGGGTTAGGGTGAAAGTCAAGCTGGTCATGAGCCAGGAGTGTGCTCTCATCACAAGAGGAGAAAATTCCATGCTGGGCTGCATTGGAAATGCAGTCAGGAAAGTGAGATAAGTCATGGTGCCTTAGCACCCAGAAATGGTGAGGCTGCTGCTGAAATACTGGAGTTGGCTCTAGGGACCTCAGTTCAAAGAAAATGTTGACAAAGTGGAGAGGACACAATACAGAGCTAACAGGATGGGGCCCTGGGGCACATTCCTTACAGCAGAGGGTGAGAGGTGCAGGTGCAGCAAGCTGAGGAGGTATCAGTTAGAATCCTACAGCTCTTTAAGGTCAGTTATGAGGACAGGGACAAATTCTTCTCCGTAGTGGCAGATAACCACAGTGGCATAGGCAGGTCTCAACTTCAGAGGCTCAAGCCAGATACTAGAGAAAAATTCACCAGGTGAGTAAAGCAGTTCTTTAATGGGCCACTCAGGTTTCAGAGCCTCCATCCTTCAAAGATTCTCTGGACTTACCTATGCAAAACCATGGCTGACCTGATCCAGCACTGCCATCAGTCCTGCCCTGAGCAGGAGGCTGAGCTAGAAAATGACAAAGGTCAGTATATCTTTAATTTTGTGAAAACCCTACAGGGCCTAATTGTGTTCCTGCTAGGCCCTGGCATACACATTCCCAGTGAGAGTTGATGGCACTGCTGGATGCAAGGTGGAAGATTAAAGAGAGAGCAGTTGTTTCAGATGATCACATTTTACAGAAATTTGTCTATTTGTAGAGTCTGATTTAAAACCAGTGTCAGTCAATGACGTTCTGCCCAAGACTTCTGTTGGTTTTGGATCAAATCCTAACCTGACCCCCTCCCAGGGAGGGAGGGAGCAGTGAGTTAGCTAATCCTCCTGTGATCACGGGAAAGTCCCTTATCTCATAAAATCATGTGGCCAGGGCTGTGTGGCCTGAGAGGAAGCACACTGCGAGTGGGAAGGTCACAGAGTGCTTTTGCTGACTGCTGTGCCTCTGCCCAGCACCAGCTTTCTCTGCCCAGCACACCCCTCCTAAAGGGAAACTCGGTATGAGGGAGCAGAAGTAGCAAAGGTGAGAAAACTGGGCTGTAACAGTCCTAGAGAAGGCTGGAAGTGTGTCAAGTTGTGTTGCTGGGACCACAAGATCATCCTGCCCTTGGCTTTGATTTATTAACACTACCTTAATTTTTGTCCATATTCTGTACTTTTGTAGAAAGTACATTAAAAATGGTTTCCTCTTTGTAAGGTGTTGGCCTGTCTGGCTCAGACTGAGCTGTAGGAGAATCATAAACTGTTCAAAATCCATACAGCTAATTAAAGAAAGTTCTTCAAAGGACTTTGCAGACAAATTTGAAGGACTTAATTTTACAGAAATTCTTTGACACTTAAAATAGTTTTAGGTACTTCTGTATTTTTAGAATATCATGTGCTGGGGAAACAGAGAACTAGAACAATCCTGCATTTATTTAGTCCTTTTGACTATTGTTTTCAGCTTTAAAAACCCCTTAGTATAAAACCAGAAAGCTTAATTTTAATCCATATGTGAAGAAAGCCAAAATTTACAGACCAACTTGCAGTGCAGGTCTGAGCTAATTAAGCATCATTATTACTGAACATGTTAATTTAAAAAACCCGATGATTTTACCTATATATAATTTATCCAGAGAAATATAAAGCTTCTCAGATAATATGAAAGCTTAGAAATAATGGGCAAGGAAAAACCTCTATAGGCTCCCACAAGGCCTGTCTTGTGAAGAAATCTGACAGTTAAGAAAACAAAAGTTTTGTTTGACTGTAAATTGTAGAATTTGTTTGGATTTTGCTTTTGATTGTAGTTATGTAAAATACTTGGAATAAGACCTTGCAGCTAAGAGTAATGGGTAAGACAGACACTGAATCGTTCTCATCTCCTGTGCATAGCATTCATTCATTGCCATACAGGCAGCTAAATACAAAAATTCTAGGGAAGGATGGACACTCCTGCAGCTGCTGGATGAGTTTGAGTTCCGTTGCACCCCTGAGTGCACTTTCTACCATAGGGAAGGGGAAACAACAATGAACAGAAAGATAATCTGATAATTAAAATTATCATTATGTGAGTGCCTTTCAGTGAGTGAGTCCAGCCATCACAGAAGGGTTGGCAGAGAGCATCTGACCATAACTGCAGGAAGAATTCTGAGACAGTAGGTTATTTCTCATATGTACATTCATGCTAAATGACAGCACAAGTCTTTCAGCAGAGCCATGGATCTAAAAAATCCAGAGACCAGTTTTTATTCCATTTAGAAGACAAACAAAACTGACCGTTTGTGAAAGAATGAGCAGTTAAAAACCATCGTCTTTATTTTTCAAAGAATCCAAATAATGTATTTAAAAGCCTAACCATAATAATGCAAGAGGAACTAGAATTGCCTTTTTAATCCAAACTTATTTTTGTGACTCACTCACAAGCTAAGACAGTTCATAGGGAGCATAAATGTATTCTTAGGTGCACCTTAGCATCCTGAAAGCAGGAATAATAATGATACATAAAGAATAACAGTTTAAAACACAAGTATTTTTTAAGTCTTCCCTTCATAACAGTCACACAGAGTGGACCCAGTTACAAACAAATTCAGAACAAAATGGGGATTTTACAAGCATTAAAGCACTAAAGGGCCATGACATAAGACAGAGCATGAATGAGCTGAGTGCAATGAAAGAATGACACAGGACCAGAAGATTGAAGCATTGAGATGACCCAAATACCAAAGCCTCTGATGCATATTCAGTAAACACCACACTTGGATATTTCAGAAGAGTTCCCAGCATCATTTCTCAATCTGGCTATTCCAGTTGAGTATCTGGGCAGGATAACTTTTGGCAAAGAAGTGGGTTCTAAGGTTTCTTTGGCATCTTTTCTGTTTCAGGAAGACTTACAAGAAGATAATGTTAAAATGCTGTAGGTTTTAGATTTGCAGGATTCAAATGCTGTGTAGTTCAGCTTTTTAAATGATGGTCTGTAGTGCATGAGTGCAGCCAATTTTTTAATCATCTTGCTCTGGAAGACAGGACTTCAAACAGGCACAATATTCACTCACTTTAATGGATACTTTTAGATACAAAAATTATGGTGTCCATTTTCCATTTCATGAATTTGCAGTTGAATTAAGTCTTCCTTTTCTATTTTGTTTTGTTTTGTTAAAAAACCCAGCGTTTCTTCAAATGTCCATACCATGCCATTTTGGGAAATATTCACAACATTCATTTTGTCATTAATGAGATGACTAAACAAAGGTTGTCACAGCTTCTGGCCTTAGGCAGTTTCCATAAAGTGAGTAGTTCCAAGCACCTCTGCTAATTAAATTCTACCACTTATTGATTCTTTAGCCAATTATTTATACAGTGAAATCTTAAACAGGTATGACAGAATAATTCATGTAAATGGGAACAAGATTAGGAACCCCCAGACTGCAGAGAGCTTAGGGGATCATACTTGTTGCAAGTGCCCTAGTCCTCATCCCAAGCAGTTGTGATCTGTTTTGGAGCACGATGTCCTAAACAGTATTAAGAGAGGGTGGAGGAATGCTAAACCTCCAGCTCTGTCAATTAGGTACCTGCAGATAAGTAGTTCTAGTAAGCTAATGGTGAAATGCCAGAGGCCTACATTGTGTGACCTTGCTGTGAATGTGGGGCAGAGGTGAGGCTTTATAAGCAGCTTCCAAAGCCTTCACACATACAAGAACAGCCCAAGCTCTTCCAGGCAAAGCCGTAGTGAACACTCCTTCCTTGCTCCCCTAAGGATACCTGTCTCAGGGTGAGAATAGTGCAGCCTAATTCACCAATCCCCAAAAGAAATCCTTCCTCTAGGACAGCACAGCATGAATATATTTTCCAATGCTCTGCCTGTCTCCTGGACTTTTCCACTGAAAAGAGGGCAAAATTTTACTTGGCTTGATTGTAAGTGTTGCTTTTACTCTACCTGGCAATTCTGGAGTATGAAAATATCATCTGGGCACGAACAGTCAAGAATAATTTTTTTTAGAAGTCTGATCTTGATCAAATGCTGTTTTTCAGTTGCAAGACTGATTTGGGTTCATTTGGAAATTTTTTTATTTGGTTGGGGTTTTTTCAAAGTTGCAACAACATGTAGATTAAAAGCATCTGGAAGGTACAGATTGCTGCTGATTTCCTTTAAGTGTTGGTATAATCAAGGCTGCTTGGAGGCCATTTGCATATCGTGCCATGGAAGAAAGGCTTGTGAATTGCTGCAGTCAATGTCAGTGGGCTTTCAGTCATCTAGGAAAGCACTTTGCTTATGATGTGTGGAGGCCAGTAGGCTGCTGAAAGGATTCTGAAAGGGCCTACTGGTAACACGGCCCCGA
>JAHLSL010000036.1:6308236-6358383 GCA_025920805.1 Petroica traversi | reverse complement strand
GAGTGTGAGTGTGAGCTCCTGCTGCCCCAGGCTGGGGAGATGCTCTCCAAAGCTCACAGCTCTGCACAGCCGGACACCCCCAAGGCTCAGCAATAGTGTTTTGTGCCTCAGGTTCCCTCCCAGTAAAATTAACAAAAATATTTTTATGAGAGTAGTTCAGGGTTCATTTAATGCTAACACTATCTTTGATACCCAGGGAAAACATTAAAAATGAGTTGTGGTATCTTTGTGCCAGTAGCTTCAAAAATAATCTTTTTGGGTTTTGAGCCCTCCTCTTTATTAGGAAAAATAGGAATGTTCCTAACTTGAGAGAAGCATGCTTGTTTTGGGAAAAAAAAGTAGTTTTAGCTATAGAAAGAGTTCTAAGAGGTTTTAATTTAGCTATGAAATAGCATCAGCTCTGCAGCAGAGGTCACTGCTGCATTACTTGAATAAATTCCACCATGTGCCCGATGTGCCTCGCCAGAAGGATTTCTAGTTCATAATACATAGTTGGATTTCTATGAAATTAATATTTCCCTGAAATTTTTATTTCTTTGAAACAGAGAATAAGCACCAGATGAGCTATATATACAGAACTTGTACTACCAGGATTTTGCAGCTATTTGAAAAACCCTGAAGAGCACACAGACTGATAACGAATCCTCACAGACAGATAATACAGGCAGATATTTTCACATCACGTCTTTCAGTGACAACACACAGGGAATCAGCTTTAGAGAAGTCAGACCAGGTTTGTGCCTGTGTCTGTTTTGGAGACAATGAGTTGGAGCACATTTTGGAGTCTACCACACAAGTAAGCAGTGGGCAAGGAAAAGAATGGAAAAGAGAGAGATGAGTGATATTCTTCTGAGCAATTAAAAAAAAACCCAATCAACCAGAAAAACTACCCCCACAATATTTTTCATTTCAAATTTAAAAATTCTGATTGTGAAAAATATTACAAATATTATTATGAATAATCTGAAAGGACCCCATCCCTGGAAGTATTCAAGGCCAGGTTAGATGAGGCTCTGAGCAATCTGGTCTAGTGGAAAGGGGGATTGGAACTGGATGGTCTTTAAGGTCCCTTCCAACCCAAATGGTTCTGTGTTCTTTTTCTCGATGTACCCACTGTCAGACAGCATGTTAATAAAGAACTGCTCATGTGCCATAGATTTGGAGTTCATTTACTCCTCATGCATTGTACCTTAATACTTATTTATGTGCACTTACCCATCGATCACCTTATAGATCCCTGCAACACTTCAGCACCATTCTGAACTGAGGGAGGATAGAAGAGTTTTAGGCTGCGGTGTCAGATCTGATGTTAACTCAATAGCAGCAGGCTCCTGAACATTTTTTTCAGGATGCTTGTCTTGATGAGAAGTAATTCCACCCAATATTTTACCCTTCACAGACTAAAGAACCAGGAAGAAAGATGAAGAAATCCGGGTATTATGTCAGTACTTTCATTTTACTTATTTAAGCAGAAAGAATTATTAGTAACTTTAAATTCAGGTATGCAAATAAACATTTTTAGGCAATCCTCAAAGCAGTGAGCCCATTGCAATTTAATAGTTTTCCTTTTTTAGTGTTATCAGGGTTTATTTATCAATTTAATCATGGATTTAGAGGGTGTTTGGAAATGTGATGAACTTCCTCAATAGAGAAATGGAACGAATGGCATTTGTCCATTAAAAGGAACAATAATTAAGTACAATACCAGATCTTTCAGTTCCCAAGCATAATCCTATAAGAACATAGCACAGGTAAGAGGAAAAAGAGTTTTGTTACCCTCCTTTGTTCCCAGAGAGAAATGCAAAAAGAGATTCAGAGTTATGGTTGTGGCAAGCCTAAGTGACAAAGCCTCACTGAAATGAAAGGGTTGTGTAGATTGAAGGGTTTCACCTCTGACCAAGAGCTGGCAGCACCAGTGTCCAAACCACTTCTGAAGGGTATTTGCACAGAGATTATTTCCAATTGCAGCTGAGCCAGGTTAGTATTAAAGTAGATTTCTGGGTTTCATTGCACAGGTCTGCACATTCTGGCTCCAATCTGGGAGGTTATTTAAGTGTGTCCCTAATCTCCCTGAGGAGCATTGTAGAATTCTGAAGGTTTATTGTGTGATCAAGTCCTGAGCTCTCAAGACAGGCAAGACCAAATTTACTGTGTGCCTTTCGCATCCCATGCTCAGTTCTCCAATCAAGCCTTTCTTCATTTGACTGATTCTACTTAACTACTGGTTAATAGAATAGTATTTTTGGGCCATATTTTCCAACAGGAAATTCTAGATTATTGGATCCTTAGTTCTTCAATACAAGTCAAAAGCTTTCTCTTCTCTTTTAGTTAACAGTTTGCAGCTCTGTTTGGTATTGTGAGCTCTCAGAAAAGCCAGTCCAAGTTATTTATCGAACGAGCTACCAGCACAAACAGAGAAAAGTATAAGCATAAACCTCTAACAAATGTGGATCTGCTCTAACCAGTGGTAGTTCTGCAATAGATACAGAGGATAAACTTCCAGTCATTATGGATCTTTCTGGATTCAGTTCTAGCTGAACATTGTTAAAGCAGGATTGAATATGGATTCCATCATCAGTTTATACATGGAGCTTGTATAACTCTTTCCTGGAACTTCACCGGATTTTTGAAAGTAGATTTTTGCATACTATGATCACACATAAGTGTTGGCATGAGATAAAAATTCCTACAGTTAATAAATAAAACCAAAATGTCCCAGGAAATCATAACATAAGCACTGCTCCAGAGTGATTTTGGCACTTGTCCCTGGCCTTAAAAGTCCTTTATATTGTTCCATTATAGCCTGTTATAGTTCTGTTCCTAATTATTTAAGAAATGAAGCATCTTGGATAAATTCCCACCTGATGCTGTCGGGCAAGAGCTTTACATAACTGCCCTTCAGCTGGGAAGGACAGCAAACCATTAGCAGCACCGGCTGGAGAGCAGAGCAAGAGCTTTAATCAAGAATGGGAATGAGTGCAAAAATGTTGTGTTGGTGATTCCAGCGAGTTGCACTAGAGATGTGCTGCAATCATGCTTCCAGTTAGCCAGGAATGCCTGGAGCAGATGGAGTGCTCAGCTGTCTGCAGTACTGACCCTGCAAAGCAACAGAGAGGAGCTTTTCTAGAAGCATCCGAGGGACTCGTGTGCTTCCCGAAACCTTACCCAGAAACTTCTGTGCGTAGGAAACACTTGAGCTATAAAAGATTATTAGTGATATGAAAACAAACAAACAAACCAAAACAGTGCTTGAATATTTCAGTTAGCTCTTAAGTGAAGTAAAAAATGTGAGATATTTCCTAAGTCAATAGTTGTTCTTGCCAAAGGCTACAATCAGCACTCAGTCAAGAGTGGTACTTCATCCTAATGATCCCTGACCATGCTAAAATAGTTTAAAACCTCCTGCTCCCTTGACTGTGGTGTTTTGCTGCTTGTTCACCTTCCTTCTGATCCTTCTCCTCGATGTATCTTTAGAAGTTCCTTCATATCCTTTTTCCAATTTTCTGTATGTGGGAGGCCCAAATGTTTTTCTGCTCTATCTTTTGCGATGATTCATATACAAAATTATTCACCATCACCTGTTGAGGACTGAGAAAGCTACCTTTTCTTTTTGTCTTCTATCCAGAAGAGAGCCTTAGCTAAAAGTTATACTTGTGAATAACTTAACCATGTGTGAAATTCAGCATGGCTGAACAGAATAGCTGATGTTGAAAGGGCCCTCTGGAGACCATCTAGTCCAACCCCCTGTTAAAGCAGGGTCAGCTACAGCAGGTTACACAGGGCCATGGGCAGTTAGGTTTTAAATATATGCAAGAATGATCTACAAAACCTATTCCAGTGTTCAGCCATCTTTACCATAAAAGCAGGGCTCAATTTTCTCTTCAGGTCTGTGGAAGTCATTGTCCAGCTTGTCAAAGAGCTCACTTTGTGTTCAGACTTGGTCTCAAGGTTCTCACTCATTCTGGCTGCAGGACAAATACAACAGCTAAGTCTCCACCAAGACTCATTCTCCAATTGAATTCTCAGGCTGGGATATTTTCATCCTTTTCCCTGATAAAAGTAGGCTGGGCAATCCAGAAGGGTTTATGGGAGGGTGTTTCTTTTAAAGTCTTCCCAGCCTGCCACATTGGCTTATTCTTAACTCTTTTCTGTCAGTTCCCAACCCATGTCTGCCTCGGGAAAAGTGCAGAAGGAAGAACCAAATCAAGAAGCTGTGATTTTATTTTTCTGTCTGATCTCCTCAGAGATCTGCAGCAGCCTTTACTATTTTAAAACTCATTATGATGCCTGAGCCCCTTCCTCTCTGGAGTGAGCAATTCCAATTCTTTCTGTCATTGCCAGTGTCACAGTATTCTCAGTTTTTCCTGTGGACTATATTTTCTGTATATTTATTATGTAGAAACAGCATGTGGTTTGGTTCTTGAAGCTGGGAATAAATCGCTGATTTGTCCCGTGTTTTCTGGGTAGAATGGACAGGATCTGAAGGCAACTTTAAGAAACCATAAAAAAATTACAGTATGGAATTTCTTAGAGTGAAGTTTGGGACACTATTATTCTTTGTTCTGCACTAAGCACACCAACTATTCTTGCTCAGGCAAGAGCAGACAGCAAGGTCTGGAGCTTAAATGCAGGCCTGGGCCAGTGGACAGACAGCACCTGGATGGACTCCCCAGATGCTGCTGATGAGGGAAATTAAGACCTGTTGGTGGTCCCAGGATCCTGACCCATTCCATTCAGTGAGAAGTTGCATATACTTTGCTTTTAAGAATGGAAGCAAATGATGAGGTTGGAAGGAGAAACCTTCACAGCAAATCAAAGTAGGAGGTATTTCTTAACAATGGATATGCAGCCTATTTAAGGCTTCAGAAGAGCAAAAGGTGGTTTGAATGGGCAAAAAATTCTCAGAAGGAACAGAAATTCATATGGGGCATCTTGAAACACTTGAGTTTGACAGTCAGTGCCTGTGAGACTTGCCTGGGACACCAGGCAATGGAAGTTGCTGCCCACAATGATCTTCCCTTGGCACCTGGGCACTGCTGCTGCTACCCCTAATCTTTGTCCTCTGTGTATATCAATTGGAAAAAAGAGAATTATTGGAGGTGCCAGTGAAGGAGCCATAGGAATTCATAGGGCCAGAAGAGGTTTAGAGGGTCAGGCAAGGTGATAGGGAACAGCTCATCCTCACATGAGGCTTGAGGCATTTTCTGTCTCTTGAGAATAATTGAGATCTTCTTGGTGTTTGGCAGCTTTGTCATGTGCTCACTGAGCCGCTTTGCCCAGAGGACACATGAGAGGAAAACCCGTGGGAATTTAATTCTGTATGTTTTATTACAGGAAGCTATACAGCCAAATTCAGTCTCCTCTTGCCCAGGAATGATACAATGTTCTGCTGTGCCAAGCAGGCCAGTTGTCTGCTTTTCTGTTGTCTGCTTTTTTGTTTTGTGAAGAATGATAATGAATGCTGAACTGCTCCTGCAATTCAAGGACCTGTCTTACCTGCTCCAGAAGCCAGACTTCAGAACTTCAAGTTTATGTTTAAAGTTTTTTAAACCCAAAATTACAGATATTACATTGCTCAGAGCACTGGCAGGAGAGCAGAAAGGACTGGCTAGAGATCTTTTTTCATGCAGAAGAAATGTTTGACTTAGATGGGATAAGCTGATCTTTATGCCTATTGTTATAACCAAATGTTTCCATTAGATCTAGAACTGTTCTGGAGACAGTTAAATCTATTTTAGCTGAAAGAAATATTAAAAATCCTAAGTTACTCCTGTACCTACCTTCAGCATGCTCTAGTCTGTGCCACAGTTATTCCTTCAACTGCTTCTGTTACTCCTGAGAGCCGTGGTGTGTGTGCTGCTTTCAAGGGTCAGCAATCAGTACTCAATTCCACACTGCTAAACCCCAATTTTTTTATTTTTCTCATGCTACAAAATTTTTAGGGACTGTTACTCAAGAAGATCTTATACAAGTATCTTCCCTTTTTCCCTTTTAGCTTCATTTAGAGTTCTGAGGCATGATTCCGTCTGAAGTGAATAAATGAATTTTTGCTGGGCCCTTTAGTTAGGGGCTGAGAGCCCAAGTTAGATGCCAGCCTTTCCAAGTGCAGATATGTGTGTGTGCATTTATAAAACTAAAAGCTTAAGCAGTACATGAATGACCATGGAGATAGAAATCATCTATTTATCCATACAGCACACACCAAAATGAGGAAAGTTAGCCACGTTCTCCTGAATGTGCTTATTTTTGGTATGGAAAAATTAGTTTTAGAGTATTAAGGTGGTCTTACTAAAGTGATTTATTTCTTTGCCTTCCTGGACAGACTGATAGGAGTCTTGATGGGGCTTACTTTTACACGTGTGAGAACCTGAGGGCAGGCTTTGATGGCCTTGGGCAGCCTCACCTGGGATCTCCACTGGCCCAGGAACCCATTTAAGCTCAGTCCTGGGCCTCTGGTCCCTGCCTGACCTGTGGATGTGCTATTTTCTGTGCCTGTCACTGCTGCTTGCTGTTCCTGACCTGGGGAGTGGTTTTTTCCCACCCTGACCTTGTCACTGTGTTCCTGCTCATCAGTCACTGGCCTGCACCTGACCTTGGTTTTCCTCACTGCAGCTGAGCCGCATATTGAATTCTGGGTGTGACCTCTGGCTGGCCTCATTGCCATGAGCCTTTCTCATGATCTGGGCTCTCAGATGGCCCTGGCTGTCCTCCCCTGACCTGCTCTCAGGTGCCTTCAGGCAAAGTTTCAAGACCATTTTTACAACTAGTGATTTTCATGAACACCCTTGATATTTTGCTGTTCTCACTCAGCTTGGAGTCAATGAAGCATTAACCACGAGATATAAAGCAAAGTAAAACCGCAGCTTGTGCTGTGATGACTGATACTGTCATTGGAGCCACAGGACAAACTAAATTGCTGTGTACTGCCTTGGAGAAGATGCAAACAAGGTTTTCTTTTTAAAAAGGTGTTTGCTCCTGGCTCTGACTGATTGTCACAAGAAACAGTGTTGATACAACTGAAGGCAGAGTTGGTAGGATGAGAAACCACTGGCAGGAAAGGTGCACAAATAAGATGTCTTAGCTTTTGCTGTTGCTGATGTTTTGCATTATCAAATCATGGTCTGAGAATCCCTTCTTAATTTCAGCATTTCTTTGGGGGTTACAGTGGAACACAGTTCATAGAAATTATTTCTGAGTTGAGATTTTAAGGCTGTTCACAGTGGGTATGGACATGTACAATGAGATTAAATTCACTGCAGGAGCACAAGGAGGTTGTTGCTTCCTCTCAGTGTCAAGGTTTCTTCCTTTTAACTGCACTACTGACTTGATTTTTAAATATAAACATTAATTAAAAGCAAATTACTTTAATGTTGGTTTCTTTTTTATAGCATTATAGTACAAGATCAAATATAGGTCAAATAAATATAGGTCAAATAGTTCTTGAAACTCATCTGGAATTTTATAGTAGTGACATAATCTGTGACAGTGTAATTGGATCTGAATCTTCTGCTGAGTGATCTTCTCTATAAATAAGTTTTTATTTCAGATCACAGGAGCTGAAATCAAGCCTTAGATAGCAGTGTTGGCATTGAAATAATATCTAGCTGTCAGTTGCACTAAGTGTAGTACTCTGTAGGTGAGACAAACCATTTTTTTCTATGTGAACACTCAAGTTAATCTTTAAAGCAATGTTAGGCAGCTGTTGTGAACAAAGTTTTCATTTTCTAATTGTTATCATTCTGCCAAAAACCTGGAAGTGTGAAATGTCAGCAACTTGAAACTCATGCCTGTGCTTTTGTCTGAGAATGCCTCATGACTGCACTCGAGTTTGCTTTTAGGCTATTTTTAAAACTATTTATTCACTGATTCTCAGAGTTCTGATTATACTGGAATCCACAATATCTGCCCAAGTGTAATCTCTGAAACTAGCTGAGGGTTTTCCCAACTAGATGACTTGAAATCATATCTTTAATAATGCCTTTATGTACTTACTAATGACAAAAAGCAAAGGCTTTCTGGTAGTTGAGAAGTGAAATGGAGATAATACAAAGATGCTGTAGTGTAAAACATGCTATCTTTATAATATTGCCTTATTGTCTGGGGTAAATTAGTTATCTTTGAAGTGGTGTGTATGTGTTTGTGTGTGTGTATTTGGGAATCATAACAGCATTACTACTGTGCATAAACATCGATTTCACCTAGAAATGAAAACTCCTGATATTGGACTGGAATGTTACAAAGTGTCTGACATGTAGTCGAGAAAAGCAGACGTGGTAAAAATGGAAGAGTCTTTTTTTTCTGGGACATTACTGTTGTCTCTGTGTATTTTTTAAATTGTAAATTTAATTGCTTTTCTTGCTTGCACCTATGCTGTGTGGCCTGGAGTTGAGTGTGTTATTGATGCTGTAGTTATGGAGCCAGGTCCTGCACTGGCACTTTCTTGGGAACAGGATGGTGTAGTGTGGGCGCAGGACTTGTTCTGTCTGCTGTAGCTGCTGCTATATTATTTATGTTATTTCAAAAGCAAATTCTCTTACATAGTGCCTGTCATCCAGGAAGTACCCCATAGCAGTCTAGAACTCTCTTGTCACACCATCTGTTGGGTTTTTTTTCGGGGGGCAGAGGGGTTCAGCTCTTTCAGCTGCAGTGGAAGGGTTTCTGACCCAGCTGGGCTCAGTAAAATATCTTCACAGTATTTATGTATCTATAATGCAAACCATACTGAAGTGAGAGCCAGCATCTTGTTGTAGGTTGCTGTATTTCAGTAAGTCCTCAGGCTGTAATGATAAAATCTGAATTGGACCATGATACTATATCTGTGTTTCTCTTGTAACTGGACTTAAAATGCCTTCACTGGTTCTTTTGGTTGCCAGTGTCCCCCAGTAGCTCAGAATGACCTCCCAAAGATGACCTTCCACTTCCAGTGTCCTAATGGAATCTCTTCACTACTGAAAGAAAACCAGATACATTATATAGCCCAAATTGTGATGTGCTGCCTCTGATTTTTTAGTGTGTTAAAGTCTGGTATCAGGATGGACACTTGCATCCCCAGGTACAACCTTCTGAATGCAGTCACACTGTGTAATCTCATCCTGCTCAGCCTTGGTGCTTGTGAAGCTGTTTTTCTTGGAAATTGCATCTAGATAAGGCTTGGCCACTCCTGTTGTGAAGCTGTTTGAGATGAAAGCTTTAGGAGGTATGGCTGCAGGCCACTCAACACACATGTAAGTCTTCTGAGTGTGTCAGCTGGAGTTCACAAGGACCATGCTGGGTTTAGAGGCTTGACAATGAAATACCACTGGAAGAGAGGCAGTATTTTATGGAGGGTAATGTATCTTATTGATGCAATACCAATGTAACTGTATATAACTTTAAAAGCCCTCAGGAAACCATGAATATATAATTCTGGAATATGTTTTGTTTCTTTTGTGGTGTTAATGTACCAAGTGCTGAGATTTTCAGATTACTCATCCGGAGGCATGAGTAATTTTTGAAAAAGGCCTCTAATTATGTGGTAAAAAAAAATAAAAAAAAAATCAGATGTTCTTCATTATATGTCTGTGGAAATGATCTGTTTAAACTGTTTTTATTTGTTCTTGAAGCTGTAAAAGGGGTTGTGATCTCGATTTTCTCAGTGCTGTACAAACATGCTTTGAAAAATATTCCCTGCCCATTCAATAGAACTGCAATCAGAGGACAGGAAATTCAGAGAATTCAAGTGACTTATAAAATGTCATTCAAGTCTGGAAATAACCATCTAGGTTGTTTTTATCTATCAGGTAATGCTTTTGTTAACTAACAATGTCAACTCTTCCTTTCACATAGAGTTAATAGTCTTCTGCTACTTCTCTGCATCTTTCCCACTGGCTGTAGAAAGTGATCAGGAAGTAACTTTTTATGTTGGTGACTTTGTCAAGTCATAGGACTTCTAAATCTTTCTGCCCATTGCTTTTAAAATCCCATTCAGAGTTTAAATTAACACTTTTAATATCTAGGTATAGCTGAAAAGTGCTCTGGAGGACAGGACAGACAGAAGCAGAGCTCCCTCAGCTACTGTGAGTGTGGTGGTGTTTGAGTGCTGGACAGTGAGCAGAAACATTCAGGGAGTTGTAACGAGCTGTGTAACTGAGCTCACCCTTGGCAAGGACAAAAGCCTTTTTATCCCTCTCATCACTTACTGCTGAGGATGCACAGGTCGGTAAGAGACCATGGCCCTGAGCAGACCAGGTGCCAATATTCCTGCTCTAACACTGTTCCCTGTCTTGGAAAGCTGCATGCCTTTGCAAAGTAACAGACCCATTCAGTTTTTGAGTTCTTGGGTAGGAGTTTTTCATTTTTCATTAAGTAGTGAAACTGAACTTGGAAATGAGGGGAATGTGGTTGCAAAACTGGATGCTGTTGTCTTTTTTGGGTTCAGCAGTACTTGCAGCTGAGCTTCTTATGCAAGTTTTATCTGCCTACTGAATTAGGCAGATAAATGTAGGAATGTAGGAAATAGCTGGTAGTTAATCACTGATGATGAGCTTGCTTTTTGCCCATTCCTTGTTTGATCTGTGTGTGAGTGAGGTCCAGGTAAAATCCAGTTTATAATACAACCAGGCCTTTATGCACACTTTTTTTTTTTTTTTTTCCCAGCTAATAAAGCACCCTGAGTGGAGCAGTTAGAATAAGGGTAAAGGTAAATGGAGCTTGCTGGCAGACATTTAATGAATCAGGAAGGAGGAAGCCAGAACACAACTGATCAGTATGGTCTTAGCAGCATGAGTGAGGCCAGCATCCCAGTTTTGTCAGCATGAATAGAGCCCTGGAGCTGAAAGGTTAAAAATGTACCTGCCTGTCTCAAACTGGCATGTCAGAAGTTGCCTGCCCTTCCTTTGTAAGGGGCTAAAAATGTGCAGATGCTATAGTGGAGAAATTAGAGTCCATCTGTGCTGCTCTCAGCAGCAGTTAGGGAATTTAAAGAGCAGCTGAAGATGTTTCGAAAGCAAGAAAGGGATCTCTGAATATCTGTTTGCACATAAATGGACACAGCATGTGGTGGACTGAGGCAGACTGTTCAGATCAACTCTGAATTATTTGTGCAGGCTGCTGCTGTGAGTCAGAGGAAGAAAAGACTTGCAGCTATAACTTAAAGAAGCTGCTACCATAAATACAGCTGCAAGCACAATGAGGTTTCTACAATCAATTTGGTTTTATTTATTAACTCAATGTTTTGCACAAACATTTAATACTCTTGCATCATGTAGGGCTGTGTGTTTACTGTGTGAGCAATTGTGCACCTTGCTTTAGTTCTCTTGGTTTCTGAGAAGAGTCTGAAGAGGTTATTTCAGGACAGACTAGGAGTACATCCGTAAGAAATGGAGAGGGACTGGCAGTCCACAGAAGTGTAAGTTGTGCTTTTTTAACTGATTAGTGTTACTCTGTTTTACCTCTTTCCATGGGCTTATAAAGTTTATGGGCTTTCCTTTGATAGATGTAGGATGGAGGGAAGCTGGTCTAATTTAAAAGTCTAAAGCAGACTTATGCTCATTTTTAATATTAATTGGGTTTTTTCCATTCTTAAAAACTCCAGTGTGTTATTTAGGAAAATGTAAAGTCCTACTATATCTGATCCTAGTCTGATTAATCTTCATTTTACTGGGTTTCTTCCTAAAACTGTGAGATTACTGCCTTGTACCTTTTCCTATATTAGAAAAACCTCATGACTTATCAATTATACAGGAAGGCTAATCCAAATGCCCTTGGAACTGGCTGGAATGTTTACCTTTGCTTCAACAGGCCTTTCTGTTTAGTGTGGCGTGATTTGGCTAAAACCACAAGACATTCCAAAAGTAAGGGTTTGGTGCTGTTGACAGAGACCTTACCCACCAAGAGCCTCCCTCTTGCTAGTGTGTCAGACGAGGAGATTGAAGTGGGTAATTAACACGTATGAGCTGTATTTACAAGCTGAAAAATTTAATTGTTTTATCCCTTAAAGACTGACTGCATTGCTCAACAGTGAATGAAACCTGGAAGAAAATGATCCTAGTTTTTGTGAGAAATGTAAGGAACCAACTGGGATGGCTGTATGCAATTCTGGCAGCTCTCTTATGGTACCTCAGCTAGCAAATTCCCTTTCATCCGTCACTGATACTCAGCCAGAATGAACTCCTTTGTGATATCTGATACCAGATTGTTACAATGAAACTCTATGAAGTTGAAATTCAGGCTTGTTTTCATGTGCTGCTCTGACACTTCATGTATGTTCCGGACTTGTTTCACAGCAGCCTCCTGTTTGCAGGGTTACATAAACCAGCAAGGGTTTGAATGAGTGAGAGGGAGGTGGGACATGCCTCTCCCAGCAGGTGATTTCCTCAGTGGACAGGGGGGCATCTCTGGAGATGTGGGGTGGTGCCATTCAAGCGCAGGACCCCATGATCTGCATTTCCCAGTTTTAGAGCAGCTCTGTGGTGGGGAGCAGGATGTGCTGTGTGCTGGTGGAAGCTGACTGCTGCTGAAACCAGCAAGTTTCCTCTAAGGAGTTATTGCACCTAATCAGCTGGAGAGATGGGTTTGTTTCCCCTCAGGCTTTTTCTCCCTCTGCCAGCTGTGCCTAGTGAAACTGCCTTCAGTGCAGGCACATTCTTGTGATGCGCCCAGCACTCCTTCAGTAAGCTGCTGAAATATCTGCTCTGCACCAGTGAATATGCCAGCATTATTCCCAAAGTGGTGTTGGGCAACTGATTTCCAAAGACTTTGGCAGAACCTATAGAAAACTGCAGTTGATATCAGGCAGAAAAGGTTTGACATGGAGTTTTGCCTGACTCAGTTGTTTCATTTCCCAGCAGAGTCCCAAATCCAAGCTCTCTGCTTTGTGCCATGTTACTTTTGACAAGCTTATACCTGTTCCTTGGCATGAAGCCATCTTTTGTAAGTTTTAGAAAAGAATGTTGCCTCTTGGATGAAGAAATAAGGAACAAAAAAAAAATTGTTGAGTTTCAGTGAGGAATTTTTGTAGGGAAAAACCCTCGGAGGCAGCATAGTTGCCATATATGAGTCATCTGAAACACATAACATGAATTGGGTAGTAAAGTAGTCATCCCCATCTCAGAAAATTAAGTTAATTATTATTTATAGATGATTAGAAAGAGTAGGGGAGAGTGGATAGATGTTTAACAAGTTGACCTTCCAAAGTTCATGGAAGCAATTTCTCAGTGCAGGCTGAAGATAAGATCAGAGGCTGTGAGACAAGCATACCTCCAGAGTAAATGCAGCATATAAAGAGTTTTAACACAAAGTCCAACAAATTTGCTGAAAGAGTCTACTTGTTTTAGCTATTCACATATTTACAAGAAAATAAATGCTTGTATATTGGAAAATATGCACATTTTCTGTAAAAATTGCAATTCAGTGGGAAATGGCAAGATCTCAGAGAGATGTGAAACTGAGAAGCAGTGTAGCTATAAAGATGCAGGGATATCTGCATCACAGACTGTGCCTGTTGTTGGGGGTTGTTGGGGGTTTTGGCACGAAGGACTGAGTGCTCTGAGCTGCACTCTGGCCCAGTGATGCTGGAGGGTTTGGGCAGAGCAGCAGAAGAGATGCCCATGAACAGAACGTGCCTGAGCAGAGCCTGGGTGTGTTCCAGGCTGCTGCCTGGCTCAGGGGACTGACAGATGTCTCGGCCCGAAATGAACCCACCGAGAGCTTCCAAATGGGAATTAATTCCTGGGGAATCGTGTGTTATAACTAAAAATGAATCTGTGTTGTAAATAACTCTCATAAATCAGCCTATTGAATTAGAAAGATTAGCACTGTTTAATGAGAGGCTCAGTACTTGTGATCAGATGCAGAAAGGTGTGACAGGTTGCCCACTTGTAGCACAGCAAGAAATCTGGATAACTTTTGTCCTAGAGCAGCCCTGTGGCTGAAGCACAGGCCAGAGATATGGGTTCATTTCTTGTCTCTGTTATGGCAATTAATAAGCAGACATTTAATATATGAATTGTTTCTGTGTCTTTAAATGATTAAAAGTATTTATTTGATAACCAGGTATGAGTCAGATGAGGCAGATTGACACCCTGTTAAGATTAGAGCTGTTCCTTGTGTTATTTAATTCTCTCATTGTTTTGTAAGAGGATTTCTGCTATTACCTGTCCCTTTGTGTGCCACTTGGTTATTTGATGGGATGTTTTTCTCTTTTGCTCTACTTTTGTGCATTTGAGGTGAATGGTGCAAGCTGAGTGCTCTCTCAGGATGCAGCTCAGTAAGGACACTCCAGCTTTTATTGTGTTCCAAGACTAACAGCAGTATGGTGACAGCTGGGCAAGTTTGTTTACGCGTTCCCAAATGTCAGAACAAGGAGAAAGCCATCAAGGCTTTATACTGAATGCACGTCATTTGCAAAATATGAAAGCACAGCAAAGCTAAGTGGGACTCAAAGTCCTCTAGAAAGGCTTTATGGGAAACTAAAAAAAAAAAAAAATTAAAAAGGCAATTTCTAAAATTGTATTCCATTGTAATAGTTTGTATTAATAATACATTAAAAGGCATAAAGTTTCAGAAAAAAATGGAGATATATGTGCCAAGATTGCATAATTCTATAAATACATGCAACTAAACTTATTTTCTAAAGTTACTTCTGTCTCATTCCATGTTGACACCAACAACTACCCTAACAATTGACCTCGTGTTTAATATTTGTATTCACTGGCTGAACTGATGAGTTGAATGAAGTGTCAGGTACACATGGTAGTGCATCAAGAGGGGTAGCACTGCAGTGGGTGTAGCAGACAGAGAAGCTTTGCTCTCCCAGGCCCAAGAGTCTTGGCTGTGTTTCCCAGGTACAATAAGTCCTGGGCATTACCTTTGTGCTGCTTTATCCATTGTGTCCATTCCAGGTGAGGGAAGGGTTCATTACACTCACTGGTGGTGCCTGTGTGTTGTCTCTCTCAGGTGTGTGTGAATAAAGCCACTCCTGAGGCCAACCTACAAGAGACTTTGCATAAGCTCCTCATGAATGCTTTATTTAGGTGAGAGGATAGAGCAGATCAAGATCAGCCTGGGGATGGAGTGCAATAAGAGCTCTTTGAGCTTCTCTACTGTGTTTACCTAAGGCCACCTCCCTCCTGAGGTACCAGGTGAGAACATGCCTTTTCCCACATGCGAGCCCTTCAGTTATCTTGTTGAGGTTTCTTTGTGACCAAGGAGCACCCAGAAAGTCTCCAAGGCTCACCACTTTGCTTTTTATCAGGCATGTGGGTGACTGCATTGGTTTGAAGAGCAATCTGGGCAATGCTTCTGTACTGTCCTATTACTTCACACTTTTGCACAATTCCTATGTGTTTTCTCACACTCTGGCACAGGTCCAGGTAAGGGAACTCAGTCAGAGTAGGGATGAGCATGGACTTGATTGTACGGTCAGGATAAATAGTCCTGTGGCACTGTCAGCTCAGTGGTACTGGTAGTAAAGCAAGTTAAGTGCGAGGAAAGGGAGGAGGCCAAACCAGATGGTTGAGACATAAACCTGTGGTTCATCTGTGCTTAGATTGCTGGGTTATATGCTGGTTTTCTCATATCAGCATATGAGATGAGCAGCTGGAGAAGGGAAAACAGGTTGCTATAGGGTATGGAACAATTTCTGTAGGAGTAAGACAACTGAGAGAAATATAATAGAATGTACAAATATGATGCTGTGGAGAAGGATCAGTTGTGTGATCTCCCTTTAGGACAGGTACTGAAGGCCACATGTGAAAATACTGGGAACTAGATGAAAACAGATGGAAGGAGCTAGCAAGAGAGCAAACCTCATCAGACTTCAGCCAGCTGGCTCAGCTGCAAATACCCAAAGGCAGGGGAAGACAAAAGACAAGCATCACACACTTGTCCTGTTCTCTCCTGTGGGTGACTGCTAATGCCCATTGCTGAGGGTGGGATTCGAGATTGGATGGACCTTTTGGGTCCTTCTGGGCTGAGCTGTGCAAGTCCCAAGAGGCAGTGCAGGTACAGGGAGCTCTGGTTCCCAGTGTGACAGCTCAGGCACACGTTCAGGCACAGTGAACTGCAACAGCAGAGACCAGGTCATCCTTTCCTGTGACATGGCAGGACAGCTCTGCAGGTATTGCTGATAGCCCTGAATTACCCTTCAGGGTGGCAGCAGTGAAAAAAAAAAGCTTTAGATATGCCCCGGTCAGAGCTGCCAGGGACAGATACCAAAGATAGCCCACGCTTTGGTCACCTTGGTGCCACATCATTCTGCCCTGCCGAGCACATTTCAGTCGGGGCTGATAAGCACAGCCAGTCAGGTACTTCTGTCACAGCTCTGTCGTGTGGCTTCAGCCTTGAGGTAAAGGGTCACTTAATATTACACTCCCCAGACTCTTTGGCAGAGGTTTTGCTTGATGATTCAAACTTAGCATTTTCACAATCAAAACAAATATTGACCAGGCAACGAGAAACACCTCCTCCTTTTCATCTGTGCTTGGGACAACTCGTCTGTGGAAAAAAATAAAAACTGCAGCTGGCCTGACAGCTGCCAAAAATGTGAGGGGATTATAAATAAGTTATTTCTTTTGATAAAATAATTATCAGCAAGGGCATAAGCCTAATCCAGTCTCTCATCTCTACTCTAGAAATAGATGCTTGTTAGACAGAAAATAAAGCACACTAAAACAAAAAACACCAACAAAAGAAAACACCACAAAAAAACCCAACCCAACCAACCAACCAAAAACTCAGCAAAACAGTAACAACAGAACATGAACTAAAGTAATTCAAGCAAAAATATACCTGAAACAGGAATCGTAAGCTTTTTTGTAGAATAGCTGGGGATGAGAAACAAGGAAGATATCTCCAGTGGAATTTCTCCAAAAACAGAAGTAAAACTTGAACAAGATCTTGGGGAAATTGGATTTTAATCTGGTACAAGCTGAGTATGTATATTGACAGATAATTCTTGCTGCAGCAACACTGCACACTTGTTTCACTGACCTATGCTCAGCTTTTAGCTTTGACATGTGCAAAAATGGGTGTTTGTCAGTTAAATGTGGAACTACACAAATTGCAATGTATTTCTAACCCAAATTCTTCGGGGGATTAGTTACTGAATGGCTTTATTCTTGAGCTGAAATCCTGCCTCTTTCTTACCTGTAAATCTACTGCAAAATCTTTTCAGACATCGTAATGAATATTTTTTATGTTCCTAAGCCACAGAAATGACCCCAGAATATATGTGTGTGTTTCAAAATAGGATATTCTGTTTTACAGGAAGTGACAGCTCGTTTCGTGTTGCAGCCTCCTTAAGCCAGTCTAGAAACATCTGTCAATTACAGGTGAGAAACCTTGACCTCTGAAATAATTTTGTTACACTTTAATGCATTACTGTTATATTGTGACTAAGCGATAAGATTGTCTTTGTAAAAGATACTGGTTCACCCAGTTTTATGCAGAACAGTCCCAGAGGACTTAAATTTCACTCCTGGCAGTGTTGGAGCTACCGTGAAGGGAAGTTGAGGTCTAAGAAAATACAACTTCGATTGACCTTTTAGCGTGCGTGAAAGGACTTTAAAGAAGAAAGGCCTTGCATGCAAAAAGCACTTTGAACTTAGACTCGTAAAGTTATGGCAGAAAGGAAATGTTGCAAGTTGGGAGTATCAGATTGGCTAACCTGGATCCAAGCAGCTGGTACCTCTGATAGAATCAGGTGCTTAAGAGGAAGATGATAATGAACCCTGAGGGTGGGAAGCAGCAGGATAACTCCAGTCCTTTTCTAAACCTTCACAGCTAAAACGATTGTGCTCTGCTGCAGAAAACCTTCGTTTTCTTTGACAAAATTGAACATGCTGGCTGGGTAGCTCTGGGTGCCCTTATACCTGTTTCAAAGCCTTCCAGGAATGCTATGAAATCCTTTATCTTGATTAAATGATTCCTGATAAAGGAAAGAAAACTAAAGTTGATTTTAAAAGCTGCAGAATGGCTTAAGCTGTGGCAAAGAAATGAATCCAAGAAACTCCGAAGTCTTGCTGCAGCTCTGTTTATCAAAGTTTGTGTTACTGAGTTAAACGAGCTCACAGTATCACATGGTCCTTTTCCATCTTTGACTTACTCCACTTGTATTTGAAAACCACAGTTTTGCCCTAGTGGAAAGTACAAAGATGTTCAGAGCTCACAATTCAGCTGTACCTACTTCAAGTATTCTTCTCTGTTAGCTATTCCACTCAAGAAACGATGGACATTAACTTTTGTTAGATACTTTGTGCTTTGGGATATATGCACACACCATAGTATTATACAGCAGTTTATTAAATTAATCAGCTAAATGCTAAATGCCCATGTAGACTAAAGAACATAACTAAACAATGACATTAAGACTGTTGAAACTAAAGGCTGTATCTTCAAATGATGCAGCTCTCCGGAACTCATGTAAATATTTTGAATACACTGACTTTTAGATAAGAGGAAAATTCCCAACCAGTTTAATCTCTGGAGATGAAACTTAATATAGTTTAATCTTTGACTAGGTCATGGCTGCTGTTTGTTTGACATGAAAGTGCATGTGTTTACTTTTTCCTCAAACCATCGATGTTGAGCTCATGATGGAGGTCTGAGAGCAGAGCGCATGAGCTGAGCTTTCCCCTGCATGAGGCTTTTGGGGAACAAAAACTCTGCAAAGATCCATTCCTGGGAAACATGCCTGGCTGTAGACCCTGGAGCCTAAGGACTGCACCTCTTTGCATCCTACTGGTGTTTGAAAGGAAGCACGTGTGCTGGGAAGCAGAAAGCACCCTAGATTTGGCTATCATCCAGCCATCTGAGGAGGGAAATGGTGATCCTGGCCTGTTTTCTAAGGAAATGCCTGCACAGCCACTTGGCACTCTACTGCTTCTCTACACGAAGGCTTCACACGTAAACTATTCTTGCAAAATATCCACTTATCTCCCAGTATTGTACTGGGAATGTCTCTTTCATGGTGTGCTTATAGGGACTCTCTTGATGACTGCCAAAACTCTCAGTTACTGCTCCCTTAGCCTGCTCAGACAGGAGGTCTGGAATATCCCATTAAGGGACTGGCACTGAGCACTAGAGTACATACACATTGTGTGCTGTGCACAGGCCCTCCTGGATACTGTGATTGATTCTCACCTCCCCAAGTTTATTTCTTAGCAGTTGTTTGCAAGGCAGAGTGGTGGAAGTGGCTGATGCCCTCTGCCAGTGAAGGGTGGTGAAAATCTCTGGTCTCATGTCATTGCGTTAGGAGGACAACCCTCTTAGAAGAGACAGGGAATGATTTCAAAGTAATGAACTGAAAGCAGGGCAAAGCAAAAATCGCCATTTACAAATAGTTACAGCAAAGTGTAAGGCTTTGCTTTTACTTTCCTCAAACAATTTTCCAAGTTACTAAGACAAAACTGTTTCAGTCATTTATGTGACTGAGAGGTCAGTGTTCCTGTGAACAACAAAAGGGTGCAGTGAACCTTTACTTCTCTTCCCTTGGACCCAGCTGCCTAAACAGTGCAAAAAGAGGTATGAACACAGGACAGATATGGCCTTGGCAGGGACATGGGAAAGTTGGGACACGTGGTCTGGGCCAAATCTTTCTTTAGAGGAAAACATGTGAAAGCACAAACACATGTAGGAAGTCACAAGTTTAACTGAGAGCAGAACTGGGTCTCATACTTGCAGAGTTGCCTGAGCTGCTCTTTGTCAGACCTAGCAACTGTCTGGGATTTCCCAGGCTTTTTACCTCTGTCATTTAGCAGGGCACCTCACATATCTCAGACATCCAACTGCTCTCAGAGGTGGTATGGCCACAATTTGCTGCTTCTGACTGGGGGTTGCCAAGACATTTACAAGGAACATCTTGCTGATG
Organism: Petroica traversi; assembly: GCA_025920805.1. Taxonomy (NCBI): domain Eukaryota; kingdom Metazoa; phylum Chordata; class Aves; order Passeriformes; family Petroicidae; genus Petroica; species Petroica traversi. The sequence goes on along the minus strand of JAHLSL010000036.1, from coordinate 6,338,537 downwards.
TGGTCTGAGTTGTGGTGTTGGTGACAAATGTGGGTTTTCTTAATTGAAGCAAAAAGAAACCAGGTAAACCACTACGGTATTGATTTCATACCATTTATTTTCATTACATATGTGGGTCCTAGATTTGGTACATAAGCTAACATATAGCTCTAAGTGTAAGCTTTCCTGGGTGGTAAAGGTGGAGATGCTTTAGGCAGCAATAAAATGAAGCTGGGTTTTAGGTACACAGAGACCATATGGAACCAAACTACTTGATCAGATTTTCCAACACCTGATTTTGTATTCTGTCTTAGATTAAATGATCTGCATTCTGTGTGTGTGTGTGTGTGTGTGTGTGTGTGTGTGAATAGAACACTTAATGTTCTCTTAGGCAGAAAACACACAGAATTTTGAATTTCTGTTGTACCATGACTGAAACACCAAAGCATCAAAGCTCTGCTGTGGCCCATGGAGGATCACACTGGGAGTGTTCCTCTCATTATGAAAAACCAACAGAACATGAAGTTCTAATGAGTGAAACAATGTAGTATGTCAGGATAATTTAGCAGAGTCTGATACACCTTAAAGCTGGCTAGAGGGAAGGGTGGATACTGGAGAGGTGCTGTAGGAAGGGTTCTGCCTGAGCTGCAAGCAGCAATGAATTCTGACACCAGAGCTTAAGCTCCCCCAAATCAGCAGACTGCAGAATCAGGGCTGTCTGACAGGTCTCATGAGTAGACGGGTAGAACTTACATAACCTGACTTGAAAAGTCAATAAGTAACCAGGAACTTTCTTTCTAAGGAAATAGGGGTTGGTTCAGGTGCAAAGTATATACAGTGTTATGGCTTGGTCCTTATATGTGTGCACCAACAAAATGGCTTTGTCAGTGCAGGAGAAAATAGAAGTGAATTGCATGAGTTTGTAGGTCAAGGGCTGGCTGCAAGGCCATCTATAGATTGCTCAATTACTTCTTCTTCTGGAAAGTTTATCCAAAGTGTTGGTCTGAATTATTTGTTTGAGGTCAAGGTACGCAAGGAGAAACAGTGACTTTGATGTATGTCTATTTTGTGTGTTTGTTGGGATATCAATAAAAAGAAGTCCCCAAATTGCTGTGTTCAATGGTCTTGTTGTACAAGCAAATAAAGGATAGAGGGTTATTGTACATGAACGTTTTCCTGTAAAGAATTGTGCTGTGCACAAAACTGTGATATAGCTTGTGGTTTTGGAAAGACATTCTGGCTTTATTTGCAAAGGTAATAGAGATTCTAATTTTATAAATTCTAGTAGGAAATGGACAGGATCTCCTATTTTTTTTACATAGAGGGAACTTTATTTCTGCAGATTTGCACACATAGGAAGTATTCCTTATTTTCCTTATTACAAAGCCAGCCAAAGCATCATATATGGTTTTGTCTTGTATCTATGGTCTCAGCAAGTATGGGCTTGAACATCTTTGTTCTACAATGTTTGACACGCAACACTGCAATATATTGAAGACAGATTTAATAAACCTAGTAACAGGGCTGTCTTAAATCACCTAAGCAAAAAAATGCCTTATTTTCTCTGAAAGCTTGCTTTTTCCATGACGGACATGGGCACATTGGCTACATGCCAATAAATATCTGAATAATGCATATGAAAGCCCTTGCTGTCAAAAAATCAGTATGAGTTATTTAAGAGCTTTGTGCAATGCTACCTTGAATAAAGGCCCAGGAAACTTGAAAGAGTGCTCTCACCTCCCCCTCCCCCTTCAGTCTGACAGCATTTACTGAGTCAGATTTTTCAAAGAGTTGACTGATAGCTAAACTTTGGCTGAAACAATGGTTTCACATTTATTAAACAACTTATTCCGCTGGAATTAAAATAGAGTATCATATTAAGTATTCTGCTCTGAAGGGGGTTGTGAGAGTAGAGAAATCCTTCTCACGAACTGCTTTTATCTTTCAGATCACATGAATGAAAGTATGCATCTTAACTGCATATCTGCAGTCCTGATTTCCTGGAAATTGTCGTTTCCAAACAGATGGCCTCAGAGATAAACATGTGCTGCATTTACTACTTGAACTGAACACTTTGGCATAAAGGTATTTCATTTGTGAAGGGCATTTTAAATTTAGCAAGCCAGATCGATTATTCCCCGAATTGAGTAAGATACCTTGGATGAAACCCCTGGTAGGTTCTAAGTTTTATAGAAAGCAATTTGATTCATTTTACTGCTACTGTGCAAAAGGCTAATAACACTTTATCTCTCTTAAGAAAAAGAAATACAAACTGAAATCAGTATTTTCAGACCCACTGTATATCTATGATGTCCTGAGGGTTAAAAGTGGAAATCTCTGTTCAATGCAGGACATCTGACATGCATGGCTCCTGTAAGGCTGCTTTTGCTGTAGTCACATAGTCAGCTGAACATTACTAAGGAAGTTCACTACCTCATTCATTCAAGATCTGGGAAGGCAAATATTCCTGCTGACTCATGCTTATAATTATTTTCCTTGCTCCACCTCCAGTTATTTTGGCTCCTCCCCTCTCCTGCTGCCGGTTGCCTACTATATTTAAACAGCTGTCTTAGAGCAGAGACAGGATTCCAGGCTTGTAGTTTGGTTGGGTCTCCTGACTGTACAATCACTTCCATAAAGATCCCAGCTCTCATCAGACCTGCTGCCAAAGGTAAGAAGGCTCCAAATAAGTACAGAGAGCTCTGTCTGGTGTACCCTAACATCAGTTTGTGAGTATCACAGGGGTGTTTTTAGGAAGGTGTTGTTACATACCACAAAGTTGAATTTTTTCCACATAGTTTAATTGTGTTTGGGGGGTAACTGGCCTGACATGTAAGAGTGGTGATGAAAGGAGAGAACAACTTCTGAAACTTGTAGGGAAGTATAAAATGTAAAAGCTGTCAAGATCTCTGCTTTTTTAAAAGAAGTACTAATCAATTAAATATTAAAATGCTGAAACAAGTGAGTTGATGAAAATATTAAGCTGAAGAAAACTCTTGTTGCATCTGTGTAAGAATTGTTCTTTAAAACTGATTTTTTAATCTCCCCCAGTATTTATACCCCGAGTTCATTGCTCTCTGGAACTCTCCCCATGTGCTGTTCAGGCCACACTTGGTGATTCTTACTTTAGCAAAATCTCATGGCTGTTACAGGCAGAGCTATCTGCATATGGCTGATGTAACCTGGCTTCTTATTTCTCCAATGATCACAGAGTGTCCTTGTCTTGCTAAATGGATCTTTGCTTTTTCATTTGCTCACTCAAAACCTGCTTCAGCCTTGCAGCCTGGAACTAGTGAGAGCCACACTGACCGAGTTTGTGAGTTATAGTCCCTGCAGACATGAGGCTGTGTCAGGAAGGTATGCAGAGTTTGGCCCAGAATGAGCTGGGTGCTTTTCAGCCAGAAACAATTATGTAACATCACACAGACACTGGAATGTATTGGAAGCAGCAAGAAGACAAGTTGTGAAACTTGCTGCCTTCTCCCAAATGAAGGGAAGGAAAGGGACACTCATTTAAAGTAGGAAGCTCCAAGCAGAAGCCAAACTCAGAGTCAATAAGCTAAGTGTGAGTGCCCAGCAGCCTACACTACATAAGAGTGAGAAGAGCAGTCTTAAGTTCCTTGCTATGTCAGGCTTTTTCCTGGTGCTGTCTAATTCAGTATAGCTTTGCAATGAACTTCAGTGCCCTGTTGCTTTCTAATAGCCTCTGCAAGAACAGGCTTTCCTCTGCTGCCTGTATTAGCTGCCCATCTTTTGAGGTATAGGAGTCTAAGTCTGCAAAAAAAAATTAATTAAAATAATCCACCTTAATGTCCAGTGGCAGGAAAAGTGAATGTTGGCCTGAAACTTAAATGCATTATATACTCTGAACTCAGTTTCACCCCCAGAAGTCAAACCTTTAGCCAAAAGGATGAGAATAGCTATAAATAGGTTCAGCACCTGTTTCACTTCCTACTTAAAAAGAAGAATTAATAACTATGAATTACAGAGATTGCAGTTATATAATGTGAAAGGGACTTCTCTAATTTGTAGAGAGATGTGAGTATGGTTAGTCTTGTGTTGATAGAATTGTCAGTATCAAATCTTCAGGAAACAGTGTGTAGCACTAAAATATCATTACAGGTTTTGTGAACCCAGGTACTGAATAAATCCATGGCTAAAAATGGTCTAGCAATTTCATCAGACTAACAATTGTGCTCCTCTAGCTATTAAAGTTTGTTTTAATTCCAGAAAATGCTCCTCTTTCATGTGTGAAAAGGTGCAGAATGGGGGGGGAGGAGGGCGTTATCAGCAAGCTCGCGGCCGCTGGCTCTGTGCGTTATCAGGGTGGAGAAGGGTGGCACAGTGCAATGGCCAGGAGCCAAGGCAACCTTCCTCTAAAGTAAACAGGACTGCCAGGCTGCCTTCTCCTGTCTGGTGCCTTTTTTGTCGCCCTTGGTCTCCCTCAGACAAATGCTGGCAAACAGCAGCGTGACCTGGTGCTCACACCTTCCAAAGGGGCTTGCAGGCTCCTTATTTATGTGCAGGCTCTGCTGCTGCCCTGAACTGCTGCCATGTGCTCTCTTGGGTTGGTGCAGCAGCCCTTGCTTCCAGAGAAAATCCCACGGGTGTTGCTGGGGTACAGAGTGCATGCAGTCTTTCCATGCATGCATGCTGCAGGGAGCTGTGCAGCAGATTGCTTCCAGAGAGCTTGCTTTCCTCTTCCAGACTCCCAGTAGTTTCACAGAAATAAGATGTGTACTCGGTGTTAGAAAAAATTAGTAAAGACTTCTCTTTTGTAATAGAGTCATAGAGAGGGAGTTGTTTGTTATCATGGAGAAGAAACTTCTGCTGACCTGCAGCTGGATACTGTAGTTCACTGGTTTGAGGGAAATACCTGACTGGTCACACCAGTGTCCTGTTCCTTTGGTGTCTCTGGCAGTGCTAGTGCTGAATTCTGCCAATTCCAATCCTGGAGCTTTGTAGGAAGGAGTTATTTGGGGGTAAACTTACACCACAGTCTGCTGAAGGTAGTGCAAGTTTTGGTTAATGTGGGAGAACCTCCCCAAAAGGCTGGGGAGAGCCTTGGGCCATTGGACTGTGCTCCCACAGCTTCCAGGGCTGGGATTAACATGCCTTAGGGGAAGTTCATCTTCTGTAGTGAATGTAACTACCTCTGAGTCTCAATTAAATTGGGAACATAGGTTTCCTTGAGATCCAACTCTCTTCAAAGCCAGATGCTTAAATTACTTAAATTAGAAAGCACAACTATTATGTCTTTTAAGGGATTCATGCCCTGTCAGGCAAAATGCATGAGAGTCTTAGACTAATGCTTAGTTAAGTGATAACAGGCAACCAGTAACTAAGCTGTGATCCAAAAATGTGGACAAAGCTGCTAGTTTTGAATTAATCATGTAAGCTTTATGTGATGCACCCAGTCCTCTCGGAACAGAGCTGTCGAGCCCAGCCATGGCTGTACATTGGTGCACATGGGAATTGTCACATCCTTGCAAGCAAATGCACTCACAGCACTCCTGCTCAAGCCTGGAATTTCGAATTGTAAACTCACTGGTGGTTTCCTGGCTGCCCATTCAGTCACCAGGGTCCTACGCTTTGCTGGAGTTGCTGTGACGCAAATGTCAGGCTTAAAGAGGGGCATTACACTTGTAGGAAGACATTTGCTCCAATACCTGTGTCAAAAGCAGTGATGTGCCAGGCCTTATGGAAGTGCGTGGTGTGCCTGCCAAAGATCTTTCTGCACTTGGAAAGGGTGTGGAGAGCACGCCCTACAGGACAAAGTTGTGCCATTCAGTGGATTTATAAAAGAGAGCATTTTCTGTAGAGTTACTTAAAAGCTTATGCTGAATTTCAGGAATCTCATGTTTATTGTGGTAAAAATAACTTCTCTAGGTTAGTGACAGTAGGGTTGAATTGCATGGAAAACTAAAGAAGTTGTTGTTTGATGTGGTAGGATTCCTGCAGGAATGGCAAAAACATTGACTGTTCATTGAATGTCTGCATAATGATTAGATTAGTTTTTTAGATCCCACTCTAATGACACCTTATTCTCCAAGATAATTATGATGCATATTTTGTTCAAAGACTTATTATTTACTTGTTCAGACCTAGAACTCTCAATTTTCTGGAGAATTAAGAAAGAAGGTTCCAGAACTAAACTAGCACTTCTCAAAAACCCTGTAGTGATAAAATGGTACCTATTTGAAAATTCCCGCCTTCTGGCAGAAGTCTTGAGTCAGGTTTACTTTACTTATCAGTCAATGCACAAGTTACTTTATAAAGTGTTTGTGATAATGATGCAATTTTCTGAAGAGTATGGTCAAAAGTGAAATATTTATTAAGCTGCAACACTTCATTTAATGTATTCAAAAGATTGCCAACTGTCCTGGAGTAACTGGAATTCATGTCTGAAAAAAAAGATAACTGTTCTTTCCCCCCTTTGTGGTGCATAATCAGAGAATCATCCTTTGATTTTTGGGGTCAGGAGGAGAAAAAGATAAGGAGGTCTGTCCTGAGTGTGGAAGTGTAATGTGACAGTTTACAATGCAAGGGTAATACCATTAATTAGCCTGAGTTTGTGGGCTGGAGAAAGTCTTTTGAGGTTTTTCTTGTTTGTTTGCCTGTGGGTTTTTTGTAAAAAAAAATGCAAATAATTCAAAACTCATTTGTTTCAGCAGGTAGATTCCAGAGCATAAATGCTTCCAGATGGGAAGATGCATCCATTATTGACCAGACCCTCAAATAAGAGTGGGCTCAAGACACTGCCTGTTGTGATCATAGGTAAGCCCTCTCCTGCCAGCACTGCTGTGTTCTCTCGTGCTGCTGTTGCTTTGGACTTGCTGTCTTTAACTTCTGTTTCAGTTCCACATATTCTCACTTAAATCAGAAATGCCTGACCACTGTTTCTGCATCCTTTCCTGGACAGCCAAACTTCCAAAAATACTAAGAGAAAGAGCACTAATAGTCATGAGAAGTAGGGAACAAGATAATTGACAAATTAAAACACAGACCTATTTTTCATGGTAAAACTGGTAACATTTTGAGCATCAGTTCATCTGGGCCTGCTTTTTCTTTGTTGGATATTTAGAAAGATTTGAAACCTTTCCAGTACAGATAGTTAATCAACTTGCTGTGACTGTAGTCCTTGAATTGAAGGTAGGTTTGTGTGAGTTTTTTCACCATTGTGTCTGTTTAGAAAGCACTCCATGCTGTTAAGGTTTCTTGAACATTTTCACAGATTTCTTTTAAAACATGAGCGAGCTACACCGATTTTGTACAGATTTAATAGACCTATAAAAAGCAGTTTTCTGCCAGTTAAAAAAACCCCAGGTTATACTGTAACTGTCTTGCCTCCCTTGCAAGAGAGACCTTTTCAATGTGAGGTGATTCTTGGAGCAGAGTAATGACCTCAGTGCCTTCCCCTCTGACCAAGAGCTGAGCTGGAGTGCAGGGGTTGGACCCTGCTCATCTGAGAGTGTTCCATGCCTTGCAGGGCTGGTTCCCTCCTTATCTGGCATCGAATTCAGAGCGCCCGAGAGAGCGGCTCCAAAGTTAAAGCACTGCATAAATCACCCCTAATCCTTGCTAACAGCAAGGTTGACAAGGCTATTACTACCAGCAAGTCCTTATCTGAGAATGACTTCACACTGCTCATTTGTACAAGTCTCTGGGTGGGAAGGAGGATATTTTGGTACCTCCCTAGTGCACCTGTGCAGGACCCAGGGCAGAGAGGTCACTGGAGCCTCAGAAGAAGCTGTGTGAGGATGTGCACTCCAAGGAGGCTGCTGGACTGAAGCAGCCCAGCTGTTTCACTGCAGCTGGACAGCACTGCATGAAGGTTCCAGCTACTTCCCCAGGCCCTGCTCCAGGAAGCTTTGTGCTCCCTAAGCTGTGCTGGCAGCCTCATGGAAGCAGTTGCATTGTAAAATAGCTTGAGCCCCAGATGTTCTTGTGACCATCCCTATCAAACTTAGTCGTGGTTCAGAGTAAATCTGTGTGTAGTTGCTGAGTGTTGTGAACTCAGGTGGTAAAGTTTGGCCTAAGCACCTCCTTGTGCTTCCTAAAGCAAAGTAGTGACCTGAAATTTGTGGTGTTTTACTATAGCTGCAGTTTAGTTTGTTTTTAATGTCTGTTGCTGTTGGTTTTGGCTAACTTTCCTGCAAGTGGAATATTCCAAACACTGACCCGCAGCTGCTGGTCCGTGCTCAGCACAGCAGACTTTGTCCCCAGCTGTGACATGTACTGCCCTCCACATAGCTCAGTGCTGGCTTTACAGCCCTGACCTCCCTCTTTCTGGGATCCTCAAGGATCGGCCTTTGCTCCAGTCACCCTTCAGCCCTGGCACTGTGTCAGCAGGCTGCTGTCACTGGGGTTCTCCTCCCCTGTTCGTCACTGCGCTGTGTCACGGCTGTTGGTCACACAGCAGCAAAGCCTCGCCAGACAGACAGGCTGACAGTGATACAGACACTGTAAAATATTAAATGTGCTGGAAAACAGCCAATTGCAAACTTTCCACAGGCTACTCTCACTGGGCTTTGGAGTCACATATATCTAGTTTTTCCAATGGCTGTTCAGCAAAGGAGTTCAGCCATCCAGCCACCTGTTCAAAGTGCTGTATTCTGAGGGCTTGTCTTGGCATGGCAGAGAGGCTTTTTCCTTAACACACTGCAGTACCATGGTAGGGCTGGTTCCCATTTGAAAGTGTCCTCAGGAACCATTAGTCAAAGCTGCTATTGCCAAATATCCCTTAAAAGATGGAATTTCTCACTGAGAAGAGCTGGTTCCCTTTCACTTCAATAGTCACCCTTTTTTCTAGATCTTGTATCCTGTGCACAGTGAACTATTCTACACTGGTGTGAAATGTGCTTCCAGGAGAGCTGAGGCCCCTGGTCAGCACGTGATCAGTTTCTAAACCTCTAAGTTTAGAGAAATAACTGCATTCATCAACTTGAGACTTCAAGTTTCAGGTAACCTCTGACTTATTTAACCCGGTGTCTTTTCAGCAAGTTCTAAGGACCTTGCAGTGCAAATTGGAGCAAGGGAGGAGGAGATGGGTAAAATTACTTCCCCACCTCCATCCAGTTAGGTCAGTGATCAACCTGGAAGAGGAAATTCCCTGTATCCATAGCAGTGTCATATCTTTTGAATTGGTCTGGACATTAGAAACACTTCTCAAAGAACTGCTGTATATCCTGAAGTAAAAATTCTTCTCCATTGTTTTTTCAGGGAATGGTCCTTCAGGAATCTGTCTCTCATATTTGCTGTCAGGTTACACCCCTTACTTCAAAAGACACTCTCTTCATCCTCATCCTATTCTTCAGAGAAAACTAGAGGAGGCACCAGAAGTCTCTGTTTTGGACCAGGTTGGTGTAAAGATAATCAATATGATATCCCAGTAAAGCACCCTAAGGATGTATCATAAATTATAACCTTGTTTGGATTTTCAAAGTAGACAGACAGAATGAGCCTTAAGCAAATTTTGCTTTGTAATTCAGATGCCCCTTGTATGAAATGCCAGCATTGCTGCTGAGATCCTTGGGCAAGAACAGATCTGTGAGCCAGTAACTAAGCTCCCAGCACACCAAACCCACTGATCAGAGATCCTGGCATAACAAGCAGCCTGCTGCCTGGCAGTACGTGCACTTTGAGCATCTGGTGTTTCTCCCTTTAGGATTTGGAGTATCTGTCCGAAGGCTTGGAGGGAAGATCTGACAGCCCTGTGGCTCTGCTGTTTGATGCTCTGCAGCGCCCAGACACAGACTTTGGAGGGACAGCAGAGTCTGTGCTCACTTGGTGGCACGAGCCTGACAGAGCCATCCCCCACCTGGTCCTTGGCAGGAATGCTCCTGGAGGTGCCTGGCACGTAAGTGAATGGGAGCTGAGCCAGGGTCTGATGTTGTATAACAGCCAAAGGTGTTGGCTGGAGAGAGAAAAGCTCCTCAAAAAAAAATTACATTGTATACATATAGGCAAGTGAAATTTCAAAAGGAAAACAAGTGTGAAAGGCCTTTATATTCTCTATTTCTTGTTCTCTTTGGAGAACATGGATGGTTTCATCCATGACAGCAGATCAGAGGAAATCACTGATTTCATCATCTGTGCCATATTGAAACATTGAAATGTTGCCTTTCACTTTTTGCATTAAAAAATTAAAGTAATTTTTCTCTGCTTCTTGTTGCAGTCTATAGAGGGCTCTATGGTTACCTTGAGCAGAGGGGAATGGATGGGACTCCCAGATCTCCCTTTCAAAGAATGGTTAAAGCAAAAGAGAAGGTGAGATATCCATGGTGTGATCATTTGCAAACATCTGGAGATTTTTAGAGAATCTGGAATAGACTTCTTGAATGTGGCTACCCATCTGTTATGGATTTTAGTGAGATAAAGACACCTTCCCATTCCCCAAAACCAGTCCACTCTACACTGAGTGATGCAGGTAAGGTTGCAGTGCTGCTTGGACTGTGTCCTTCTCCACACCCACTGGGGAGATGAATCAGTGCCCACTAGTTCTGAGTAAATCTTGAAAACGTGAAATCTGAAATCTTGAAATCTGTGCAGACTCTGAGGTACTTCTCTTCAAATGTGTCACAATTAATCTTAAGAAGTCCAGGAGTTAAAAATTGAATGGAAGCAAGATATTAGAGAAAGGCTTGAGTAATCAACCATGTTCTTGGGGTTGGGGTTAATGCTGGAGAAAGCTGCCTCTGTCCAACTCCTTCTGGACCTGACTGTTAGCTCTGTATGTCAGGAATAACTTTGCTGAAGTCGGGGAAACTAGATCAGTCTTCTCTGGTAGTGCCAGGATAGATGGCTCTAGGATACATTCAGTGCAAGAGGGGACAAATTCCAGTCTCTTACTTAACTGCTGCTTGACCTTTGTTTGCACTTCATTACAGAGGCCTCAAAAACAATAGAGCCACAGCAGAGGACATTGCTCAATATTACCAACACTATGTGATGAAGAAAGGACTGCAGAAGAATTTCAGATGTGGCACAGTTGTGACCTCTGTGAGGAAAGTGAGTGCAGAGAGCATCTCCAACCACACCCAGAAAGATCTGCAGGAGGACAGTGACTCACTCTGGAACTCTAATGAAAAAAATACAGAGGTCTTTCAGGTGGATGGATTTTTCAAAACTATGGAAGGTGATAAAGAGCCCTTCTCCATCTATGCAGAGAATGTGGTCTTGGCTACGGGAACATACGACAACCCTACCTGGCTTGGGGTCAAGGGAGAAAACCTTTCCTATGTCCACCACCAGCTGTCTGCCCTAGAAGAAGCAGTGAAGACCAGCAGTGTTGGCATCATGTCAGATCCAGTGTTGATTGTAGGTGCTGGTCTGACAGCTGCTGATGCAATTCTCTTTGCTCACCATTGCAATATTCCAGTAATCCATGTTTTTCGGAGACGAGTCACTGATCCAGGCCTTATTTTTAACCAGCTCCCCAAAATTATGTACCCTGAGTACCACAAAGTCCATCAGATGATGAAAGAACAGACAGCTGCCTGTGTTGGGCCCTATGAGCACTACATCAGCCTCCCTGAACATCACGTGCTCTCCTTTGGCAAGGACAAGAAATGCATCTTGCAAGACAAGAATGGCTGTCAGAAAGCGTATAAAATTTCCATGGCTCTTGTTCTGACTGGCTCAAACCCCAACCTCTCCTTTCTGCCAAATGATGGCATTGACCTGACAATGGACAGTGACCAGCCAGTCAATCCAAAGAGGAATCCCGTAGATGTTGATCCATTCACCTATGAATGCACTCAGGAGAAAGGGCTCTATGCTCTGGGGCCTCTGGCAGGAGATAACTTTGTGCGCTTTGTGCAGGGAGGGGCTCTGGCTGTTGCCAGCTCTCTGTTAAAGAAAGCCAACAAAAATCCCCCCTAACAAAGAAACACAACCCTATACCACCTGTATCTGGATGGGTTAGTGCTCTGTCCATGGAGCAGCAAATCATCTGATTTGTATATCCTCAAATCTAAAGCCCATTCCTGGTATTCTGCAAGATTATACAGAGAGTTAGCAAGTTCTTGCTGAGTTATTTGAGAAGATTAAGTGACCAAATACAGGGAGGGTTTCACACACAGCAGTACCTTCAATTTCTGGGAATTCAGCTCCTTTTCTGCATAGCTGTGCACGGTTACTGGGACTGAATCTTGTGCCTGGAAAAGCAAGGGACAAGATAGGAATTGCTCTTCTATCTAAAACCCTCCAGGTGACTGAAAATTGGATTGAGGAATCAATGTTAATTATTTTCAGATAGCAGGCCCACAACACACTCTCTGTTGGTGTCTCACAGTGTTTTGTCACAAAACAAAGTAAACTGACCTGGTTTTATTTGTTTCCTGTGATTTAGCTGTATATTCTTGTTAGGTCAGAAATCTCTGCCAGGTGCTGCAGATACCTCTGGCTCATGGAGGGCACTCTGCAAGTTACAACTGGCATAAAAACATTCAGAACTGTATGGTCTCACTGACCCCAGCAACAAGTAATTCATGAAAGAGGTTCCTGTGATGGGTTTTTCTCCTTCTTGAGAGGGAATGGTACTGATCTGCAGACACCTGGTTTACCATCTTGCAGTTTCCTGCTTTCTAAATCCTAAACTTGTGGTAGCCAACCTCTTGGCAGCTGCTGTGGAGACAAGCAGAACTAAAGGGGAGCTACTGGTCTGTCTGGGAATTGCCCAGGTACTGTATGGGGCTTCTGCTGCACAGAGTATTCTGGAAGGGTGCAATATGTTATATACTGGGTGAATTGCTAATGTGTTAGGATTTTTTAAAAAATAACATTATTTGTATAAGAGGGAAAATGGCACAGTCACTTTTTGGTAGCTTTATGCTATATATATGTATATCAACCTTTTTTATACTGTTTTGCTAAAAAAAAAGTTTTTATTGACAGAATATTTTGTTACGGTCTTTCAGTCAGTGTTCTGAATGAGCTGGGGTGGATGGCAGTAATGCCTTATATTGTAAACAGCTTTCTCAACAGACTGCAGGGGCTTTCATACCTCTCACACGAAAAATTGCAGTCATAGCTGATTTAATCTGATGTAAAGACAGACTCTGATCCCTGTGCTGCACTAAACTCACTGACATCACAAGTTTCTGAGAAACTGAGTGGGACGAGACAGTGGTTATTTGTAAATTAATTGGCCTCGATGTGGGTGGAGCTTGTCTGTGGTGTTACTGTATCACACTTGAACCATTTTTCTGACTGACTATTCTTGTATGAAACTTTCTAATAAAGTGATTTAAGACTTACTTGTGTTTGTTTTAACTCTGAATCTCTGACCCAGAGAAGACCTAACGAACTTTCTTCACCACCATCTTCCTGGTGGGTACCAGGGCATGGTTGTGTGCCTGCTACATCCTTCATGCCTCTGTTCCCTAAGAGCACCTACTGAGAATTTTCTGTGTATCTTTGTCTCTCCAGTAGGATGAAGAGCCCTTGTGAGGTGCTTTGGCCATGCCTGTCTGTAGTGAGGCTAAGACAGTGCCAAACCAGGCTATTTGCCAAGCTTGTTTTTGCCTGGGGGACCCTACATCTCTTTCCTGTTCACCTGCTCTCTCCTGTCTGCAAAATGACCCCAGGTTACAGCCTAGACCAGTAAATCAGTAAGACAGTTTAGATCAGAAGGGACATTGGTCCAACCCCACTGAAGTGGGGCACACTTTGAAGTTAGGCCTGGATGCTCAGTGCCTTGTTGGGGAAAGCCTTGAATATTTCCAGGAGAGAGATTGCACTCTAAACATTTTGTTGCCCTGTTCAACATTTTACCACCTTTGTTGTTGAGAATTTAGGGTATTTTCTTAACTAGTTGAATTGTCCCTATTGCAGCTTAGCTACTGCCTCTAGGTTTGGTGGGTTTGGTATTTTTTACTGCACAGCTCTGAGAGGAGCCTGGTTCAATGTGCTAAAAAGCAATACTCACTTTTCTCTGCAGCTAAGGCTGAAGTGCCCTCAGTATTTTGTGAACACAGAAGAGTGGAGGGAATGAGTTTCCTGGTCTGTGTCACTGCTCACTGGCCAGAGGGGTGGCAGTGCCCCCAGGGCTCTCTTTGGCAGCATTTCTCTACAAGAGCTGGTGCTTCCCCCCTGATTCTGTTATCCTGGCAATATGGGCATTCCTGAGAAGGGATAATGTGGTTCTTTCATCTCCTGCAGTAACCCTTGCTAGAAAAAACTTCAGTGATCAATGCTCACCTCTAAAAATGCTGCTTTTGGCTACATCTTTCCATCTCAAAAGCAAATGAAAAGGACAATAAAAACCGAAGAGCACTTAAAAAAAAAAAAAAGCCAAGGGGCATTGGAGTGTGCTGGGAATTAGGTTATAAGGTTGGTGTCAAGTGAAATGCTGCCCTTCCCATCAGCGAGATCAAAGTCACAGTGTTCATGCTGATCATTCCTGCATCCCCTATTACATTATGCTGAACTAATTCGCCCTGCACGGGAGAGCTCCTAACTAGGTCAGCAGCCCGAGCCTCCGTCGGGGGAGCTCTGTGTCTGTTTTAAATAACCTCCTTTCCTGCCCAAGAGGGACGAGCTAATTGCCTGCCCCGTGCAGCACCGGAAAGGGAGCTGTTTTTCCACAACTGATGGTTAGAAAATATCCTACATTCTGCCCCCGAGGGATGTCAAAGTAGAGGATCTCAACAGCAGAATTGGTGGTTTAGTCATCAGCTGCAGGTCCTCGGGGCAAGGCTGTGCGCTGCTAATCCGAGGTGTCATTCAGTTCTCTGAATCCAGGGAGGCAACTATGAATTATTGTTCCAAAACAATCAGCTGTGAGAGTGCACAGATACCGGCTGTGTTATGAGTGGAATCCACCCGAGCATTCTAACCTTGACCTGCAGCATGTGACATGAGCAGGAGTAAAGCCAGGCTCCTCCCGGGCCCTGCTCGGCTGTGCCTGCGCTGGTGTCGCGGCTCCGCCAGGTGACACCGGGACTGCTCCAGCCCCATCTCCGGTGCTGCTGCTCAGCCCAGGGCTTACCCCGCTGAGCCTGCTGGGTTTGAACATCAGAGACCTCTCTGCCTCCCTTCTGTCCCCTGCAAGTCACTCGGTGTCCTGCCCTGCTGCCCAGGGGAAACTCGCACAGCCACAGTGAGCACAGCAGGTCCATCAGGGAAGCCTCAGGCAGCTCCTTGCTCGGCTCAGTTCGGATAGAGCAGATTGTTTTCTTCACACACAGCTCTGGCTACAGCTACTCTGGCTGTAGAGTGATGTTCATCCCTCTGCAACAGGGGCTCCATGTCAGGGACTCATTTCCCCCTTTAGGGCTCCTCGGTCTCCTTTGGTCCCCAGTTGTGTGCATGCAGAACAAGCTCCTGAGACCTGCTGGTACTTGCCAGGAACAATGGAACATTATGCCTTTAGAACCCGAATGAAGATTTGAAGTTTACCAACAAGACAAAAAACAGAATTGTGGTTTTCTGGTTTTATTGTGTTTGTGAGTTCTTGCAGTCAGGGCTGATGTGTTTTAAACTCACCTGTGGGTGTGGCAGAATTGAGGGTACAAGTCTGAACTCAGGTACATTTATTATGCAATTAAAGTACAAACTCACTGCTTCTGCCTTTTGCTTTGGTGAAGGTCTTGTGAGATGTTAGAGCATGTTCATTGAGAGCTTTTCTTCTTAAATGAAGGGAAGGGTGGCCTCCTTTTAAAAGGACCCATCTTTTATGTATCACCTGAATTGAAATAATTTCAGTGAAATATTCTTGGGAGCTCCTTTGATTGTTCAGCCTTCCCTTTTTTGCCAGCACTTCTGTCTTTGAGCACAGGACTACATCCAGACACATCTTGGCCAGACCACTCTATTTAAAAGGTCTACAGGGCTTTATGATACATTGCAAGTCCAATGATTGCCTAAGTCTTAGCTTTATAAGGGCCCTTAGGGAGCTGTTGCAGACGCAGTGGTTTAAATTAACCTGCTTTATTTGTGAAATACAGATATTTGTGGGCAGGCCAGCAGCCAGCACATCACTGCTGACTGACAGCTCCTGGGGTCAGGCTGAGCTCTTGTAACTGGGGGCACTTGGGGAGTGTTTGGTGTGGGAGAGTCTTCGAGCAGAAGGGGTTTCAAGGTGGAGCCAACCCCAGGGGCTCCAGGGAAAAATATCTGACTTCCTGGGCTCTTAAGCTGGCCTTGAAGGTGGAAGAAAGCTCCTGGCTAGAGAGCTGCTAAGTGGGAAGGAAGAAAAAGGAGCACAAATTTAGTTGCTGTTGTTGGCTGGCTCCCGCCTTCTGCCAGAGCCTGGAGAGCTGCACGGATCCTCTGTCCAGGAAGAGTTTCCTTTGACATTCCTTAGGGCCAGGATGAAACCTGCATTGTTTGATGTGCAGCTCAGTGAGATTCTGAGAGATTCTGCTCTGGGATGAGAAGGAAAACATCTCACAGCTTTCCTGCCTCTGTCTGTGTGAATGTGCCCTTCTGCTCCACATGGCTCCCTTGTTACACAGCTTGGCTAAGGAAGAAGGACCTACAAGTATATCGATTTACAGGAGCAGAGCAGGCAGCCCTCATGAACTTTTTGCAAAGGAAGCAGGATGGATTTTGTTTTTCAGGCCAATTTTTTCTGGTTGCATTCATTTCTTGGAAGTGCTGTCAACAGCTCTGCTTTGTTTTACGTCTGTGCTGCAGCAAACTGGAATCGAGGGAAAGGAGGGGAATCCTGAGCCAGGCAGCAGCCATGCACAGGCAGCGTGGCCCTGCTCCTCAGCCAGCATCCCTGCCAGCTGGGAAAGCTGCTCTGGAGGGTGACAGGGCTATTGACTTAAGATATTTACCCTGCAGGTGAATTTCCATATCTCAGTCTCACTGGAAGTGAAGGGGTTGGGAGAATAACTGCAGGAAGCACCTTTAGGGCTGGATGCAGCTGCAGGGGCTGCAGTGCCCTGGCCAGGCTGGGTGTTGGAGCTCAGGGTACACAGAGCTGGTGTGGGCACAGTGTCAGAGCAGGGCCAGCTCACAGGGGCTCTGCTTGCACAGAGAGCTGCCCAGGCACGCTGGCAATGAAGTTCAGCAGGGTTGTGGGCGTGGAAAGTTACTGCTGATGACGAAGTGAGGATTTGGGGATTTTGTGTTGGGTAAGTTTCCAAATTTGAGTTGTGCTTTTGTAACCCACTGAACCCTTGGCCAGAGAGGCAAACTTTAACCAGAGGACAAGCAAAGGGCAGGATGGAATCGTTCCTTTAATGACAAATAAATAGAAAATTGGAAGAGCTGTGTGTTTTTATGAGACCACAGGCAGTTTTCGGCCTAAAACATTCATTCTTTCGGAGAGCCAGCCCAGTGGAGCAAACCTCATTTACAACTTGGCATTAATATCCAAGTTATCCAGCATTACCGTAACTCGGAGTCAGCAGAGATCTCAGAGGCACAGACAGCTTTCAAAGCTAATAAACCAACCAATAGATCTTTCTGCTGAAAAATTGGGGAATTTGTATGCCAAGAAAAAAAATCTTTGGTGTTTTCCTGGAGTAATAAATGGGCTTTTCACTTTAAACATCAATGTCTAGCAAAACCAAGCAATGATAAAGTGATGGGATGCTGAGTGCAGATGCCCCAGTGGCTGCAGTGCCCTGAAAGCTCCCTGGACTCTGCCAGGTTCAGCCCATCCCTCACAGGACATCCTGCCTGGGGACCAACAGGGACACAGGGCCTTGTCCAGCAGGGAGGGACAGGGCTGAGAGTGACAGACACGGTCACACAGAGAGGGTGGGATCTTTGTCTGCCCAAGCTGCAGTGGTGGCTGCAAAAAGGATGAATGACCAGTCAAGTTGCACAAGGTTAACGTAGCTGTGTTGTTTCTAAGCAAATCTGAATTGGTGGAAAGTTTGTGCCATGTGAATCCCTCATGCTGTGCAGCTGAGTTTCCTTTGCTTCTTTTTTTTTTTTTTTCCCTCTAATCTGGT
Source organism: Petroica traversi (assembly GCA_025920805.1). NCBI lineage: Eukaryota > Metazoa > Chordata > Aves > Passeriformes > Petroicidae > Petroica > Petroica traversi. Next base: position 6,320,643 of record JAHLSL010000036.1, on the reverse strand, counting down.
TGCTGGGATGCCAGGGGTGGATTTATTGCTTTATCAAACCACAGCCTGGGAAAGAAGCCGTGCTAGCAGATGCTGAGAGGTTGTGGCTCGGAGCTGGAGGGATTTCACAGCAGCTGCTGCTGAGCAGCTCTGAGGGTGGGATTTGCTCACTCCCACGAGGGCTGAGTGACAGCCCTGCCTGGAGCTGGCAGCCCTCTCAGGGTGTGTGTGGGTACTGGAACTGGGGGCAGCGGGGATGGGACAGTGCCAGGGGCTGACTCTGCAAGCAGAAAATCCAAGGAAAGGGAAACTGGATACACGGGGAATCCACTCCTCAGCAGTTTTCCTGGGAAGGACGGTGTCAGCTTGGCCAGGAAGGCAGAGCCAGCCCTGGGCACTGGGATGGGAGCAGGAATCCAAGCTCAGATGTTGCAATTGAAGCTTTCCCTGAGCCGTTTCCAGCACCTGTTTGCCAAATTCCCTTTGAAGTTGCTGGAGCAGCTTTCCTGTAAATGCTGCTCTTGTCACAGAGTCTCTGCCCAGGAAATCAGAGTGATAATAAATACTAAGGCACATGAGCAGTGAGAGGGAAAGGTGGCTTTTCATGTGAATTAATTACAGGCAATGGACACTGCCTGAAGTCACCTACTTGGAAAAACATCCATTGTGCCCCATATTGCACCTTCATGAAGCTTGAGCAAGAGATTTCTCAGGAGGCTGAACAACTGGCATTGTTTTTCCTGGCTGGAGAATACCCAGGATGGTTTGGGGCAGCACCTTAAAGCATGCAGGGTGCAACCTCTGCAATATTTTGAATTGAACAAATGTGTAATAGTAAGGTTTTCTCCCATGAAAATAAAATCTTTAAAATCTTTCTTCTGTTTTACATTGAGGGGAAAGTAAGACCTTTGGAAAAGTTTCACTAAAAACAGAGGCAGAAAGCAGCATTTGATCAAGGACTTACAGCAAAGCCTCAGACATTGCAGTGAGCACTTTTTATGGTGGATTTCTGGTTCCCTTTTGGGCTAGTGCTCCATCTCAAGGCTGGGAGAAATTTCAGAATTGTTTTACACCAGAATTGATTTCTTCCTCTGCATAATTCTAGGTGCGGTGAACTGGTGTTTATAAGAAACAAAAGAGGTTCCCAGGATATGCTGTGGGCTCTGCAGCAAACACTTGTACTCAATTACAGTGAAGGTGACCGTCATCCTGAGGCTGTTATGAGTTCTAATTCCTGAAAACATAAATATTTATATAAATATTTTTCAAGGAGTTGGAGGAGCAAGAGTCTGAGAAAAAGACTGAGTTATATAAACAAATATTATCTGTCTGATGTAATACTCCAAATACCTCATCCACTGAGTAATCTGGATATGACATAACAGGAGCTGGATGAGAGCGGGCCAAGTGAACTGTTCTCATCCTGAAACAAAGGAAAACAAATCAGAGGTAGAATTGCCCATTCCCAGGCTGCCTGTCCCCTGTGACCTTCCTTGTGCTCTGTTACGTCCATTTCCACCCAAAATTTCCTTTTCCTTTAAACAATGTTGTGGATCCCCCTCTGTCCCACTGGGAAAAGCTCATTGCAGAGGAAGTGAAGCAGCTCTGCTGGAGCAGATCCCCCTTTACAAGTGACATGTGACACTTTCCCAGTGTTAGGAAAGTGCTGTTAGTCTGGGAAGGGCAGATATTTTGGGAAATACCTGCTGGAAGGGCAGTGCTTCACTGACATGTGAAGGGGGTGTTTCCAGAGGCCTTTGTGGAAGGCACAGGTGCCTTTATCTCCTCTCTGTTTCCAGCCATTGCAAACCTCAGTTACACTAAGAGCTTCTCGGGGCAGGGCACGGATGAGACCCTTGTGCTGGCTTGGGAAGCACAGGGTGGGATTTTTGGCAGCCTCCTTGGCCAGGGTGGGACAGCTGAGCCCCAGCCCTGCCAGGTCACCTCCTCACCTGCAGCAAATGTGAAGGTGCCCTGGTGCGAGCTGGGGCTGCTATTTCAGTGAGTATTAGAGGCAATCACTGTTTATTTGTGTAAGGAACAGCCCCAGATCTGGGCTGCCGACAGCACCTAATCCATGTCAGAGCTGGGCCCTGCCCATTCTTCTGAGCACTTTGTGGTTGGCACTGGGCAAGGCTGGCACCAAGCACATCACGTTGTGAGGGCTGCTTGTGATGTTGGCATGTGAACCACCACAAGAATGGGCATGGCCAGCCCGAAGTTCAGGAGGAGGATGGGTCTGTGGTGGCATTGCATTGTCAAAAACCCATCCCCAAAAGTCTTGGAGAAAAACTTCCTTGGCAGGCGCACTCAGAAACATATGGGATTCTTCTGTTAGCCAAAGCTTTGGTATTTTGCCTTAAAAATGGAGCATTCAGTGCTTTTTTGCAGCCTGCCAGGGGAGATGAGCATTGATTTCTGTGCTGTGGGGTGTAGGAGGCAGCTCTGCTGTCAGGATGTCGTGATTGCCAACACAGATTTTGCCAGCACAACAGAATATGTCCTAAAATAGGACTGAGGAGGGGATGGGTCAATAACCCAGCAACATCCATATAACCACTCTACAGAACTGTAGAATCACTACAAAATCCTTGAATGGCTTGGATTGGAAGGGATCTTAGGGATCATCTGGCTCCAAAACCCATCCTTGGGCAGGGACATCTTCCACTTTGAGTTTACTCAAAGCCTCATCCAACCTGGCCTTGACACTTCCAGAACGAGACACCCACAGCCTCTCTGGGCAGCCCGTGCCAGGGCTCACACCCTCACAGGGGAGAGTTTCTTTCTAGTGTCCAATCTAAGCCTTCCCTCTGCCAGTTTGAAGGCATTCACACTTGTCACTCCAGGCCCTTGTATGAAGTCCTGCTCCAACTCTCTTAGACCCTCTTTAGGAGCTGGAAGGGGCTGTAAGTTCTCCCTGGAGCCTTCCCTTGCCCAGGTTGTATAACCCCAGCTCTCTCAGTCTCTGTGGCAGAGGTGCCCAAGCCTCTGACCATTCTTGTCTCCTCTGGACTGGCTCCAGCAGCTCCACATCCTTCTTAAGAGCTGGGGACCCCAGCTGCTGCCTGGAGGGACTTTCCAACCCAATGGCTGCAGCACCTATTGATAATTTATCTCCCCGCCCCCTGAATTTCCTAGCAACAAGATTAGTCCAGCAATACACAGTGAGGGCATTGTTGGCCAGCTGGGCTGGCCTTGCTCAGGGCCCCTCACAGGTGCTTTTCCCCAGTCTTTGTGGCCTCTCCCAGTCCCACTCTGCCTCTCCACAAGTCAACAGTCCCCCAGCCTGCTGGTTTTTGGGGCCAAACATGCCTGCTCCACTCAGGAGTGGTTGTTGGGAGGCTCAGGTCTCTCTGTGCAGTCAAATCCTTTATGTACTTGATGTTTACGATGGGCCATTGAGGTGTGCCCTGGAATGCTATCAAACAAACAGCTCTGGGGTTTGTGTTTTACAAGCTGGGCACTAACAGCTGGGACTGCTCCACAGCCATAAGGGATGGGGGCACTGAACTGATAGTCTGCTGGAATGGTTTTCAAATAGAGAGCAGGCCCTTGGAATCACTGACCTAAAACTGGAGGCAAAAGTGAGGCAGTAAATCTGCTGTGACTCAGAGTGTGCACCTGGCAGAGAAACCCTCAGAAACATTACTGGAGGGTGACAGATTTATTCTGGATTCAGCAGATGAGGTGCCTTGCAAGAAGCCCTCTAAAATTGCTCAGAAAAAACGGGGAACCTGAATGAGAAGCCAAAACAACCCATGGATGCAACCCATAAGCATCATTTTCTCTGCCACAGAGCAAACCAGAGAGAGATTTAGATAATTCATCTTGGTGCAATTTAAGTTTCTCTCTTTCTGAAGCCCTGGACACAAGCTGCTATTTAATAGAGCCACCTTTCACAAATCTGAAGTGACTCCTGAAGAAAAGTGCTGGCAGATCTCTCAGCAGGGCACCCTGTGAGCTGTGCCAGGCATCCTGCCCAGTGCCCTCCTTCCTGGTGCCTGTCAGGAGAAATGGGCTTCCTCCACCTGGGAGCTGGTGCTGAGGGACCCCATGAAGAAATCTCTCCTTTTGAGACTGAGCTTTCTGCAATGAACTCAGACAATCTGGGTGGCCAAGGAGTCCTTTGCACTTATGAGTTTAGCATGGTTTCATTTAATATCTCTATTTCTGTCATTTTCATGGGGAAAAGTTATTCATAATTGGCTTCATATTCTGTGTCTCATACAGTGTCATCTCCTACAAAAATATATGATTTATCAGGCACATCTGAATTGGTAAAAGACCTGATAGCTCTTGTATCACTTAAATTTGAGATTTGTTTTGGATCTTTTTCCTGTGGTCTTGCAGAATTTGCTAAATTGAAGCTGCCTGGAGTTTAATTGCCCTGCTGTGTGTTGCTATCTGAAATCACTATGTAGCAGACAGAGGAAGGGTAAACCCTTCCAGATATCTCTCACTTGTACTGGAAGAGGGTTTTCTCTGCAGATCTGTGCCTGGAGCCCTGAGAAGCTGCTGTTGTGTTCAGGGTGAGGGCTTGGCACGCTGGCCTGGCAGCAGGGACAGCCCAGGCTTGGCCAGCGATGCTCGGGGCATCTGCACAGAGGGGATGTGGGGATTGTCCCCACCAGGATAACTTGGGCACGGTGTTGTGTAATTATCTGGCTGTGAACTGCACAGACATGTTCTCAGGGAGCTGATTCAGCTGTCATGTCAGTCCCAGAACTCTGATCTGGGCTTGCACAGGGTGGGAAAGCTGTCAGGACAGGTTTTGCTGTTTCAGGCTCCTAAAGATGTGTTCAAACCCCAGCTAAAAGGGTACAACCTGAGTATGTGTGTGTCTGTGTGTGTCTGTGTGTCTGTGTCTATGTCTGTGTGTGTGTCTGTGTGTGTCTGTGTGTCTGTGTGTCTGTGTGTGTGTGAGACTCTCAGGATGCAGCTGGAACTGGGAAGGTGACAGCTGGGGCCTCATATTTTGGTAAGAAGGTGACAGGTGGGAAGGGAAGGACCAGTGGGTGCTCAGGGATGCTGAGATGTCACACTGAAGCTTTGTGCCAGCAGGGCAGCTCTGAGACTGGGGTAGCAAGATAGGTAAAAAGGTGATTTTCAGGGGACCTGAAGTTATTCATAAACTTGCACCAATTTTCTGATACCTGTGGATTTTTAAACTTCAAAAGAGAGAGGGGAAGACAACAACAACTTTAAAAAAAGGTGATGCATTAATTACGATCTCTTTAAAGCACCATTAAAAGAAGACTATGCTGCGAGGGCTGGTTGGAAACAGCTTGCAGCCCTCCCTGAGCTGACCCTGAGCCCGTCCCGCAGCAGCACAGCTCCCTCTCCTGACTGCAGAGCTCAGCAGCCCCGATGAGGGGTTGTGCTCGCTGGGCACAGGCTCATTTCTGCAGCGTAAATGTCCTTTAAAGCACAAATGGATCCATGCCTGCCTGTGGGGATGGGCTAGATTGAGACATCTTAAATCTGTAATTATTTCAGGTTCTCTGTTGAAGTGCATGGCCCAGTGGGATCTTCCCTATCTCCAAACCTCTTCTCCAATTCTCATTTAAGGAAAACATCTGTTTTCCAGAGCAAGAGCTGCTGCTTGAGGAGGGGGTGGTGGGTAGGAGCTGGCAGCACCTCGGGGTGATGAGTTCTGGCCTTGGCCCCAGCCCGGGGCTGGGCTCAGCTGGGTCCCTGCCCTCCCTGTGCCATCCCGTGTCCCAGGGCTCTGCAGGGAATCAGCAGTGCTGGCACCATGCAAACACACGGAGCCCAAACTGCTGATACACCCAGGTGTCAATCTGCCATGCTCTGACCTGTTGTCCCTGTGGGATTGTTTTGACATCTTGGTTGTCCTCCTTCCTCAGCTGTCAATGCTTAGATTATCCTCAGGTATTTAGTATTTCTGCTTGTACAAGGGCTTGACAAGCCCTCTTTGTGTTGCCCAAGCAGCTTTAATTCACCATAGCTCTGGACAGGAATATGTCCTTTGTTATCAAGATTGGTTTCCCACGCTGCAAACCGTGGCCAGCTCCATCCCCAAATGCAGCAGTCAGGTTGGGGGCTGGGTGTGTGCCAGGCTTTGAGGAGGTCACAGAGCTGGCAGAGGAATGGAAAGGTGGGCACTGTGAGGAGATGAAGCACAGCTGTCCCATCCTCATCGGCTGCGTTACCTGCACCTCTATGGGAGCCCTGCGTGACACAGCCAGGCTGGAAAAACACCCAAAGCTGCCCAGACTGAAGGGGTCAGAGGAGCTGTCCCGGGCATGGGGGTAGGGGAGCATGGGCTGGAGGGGAGCTCCAGCTCAGAGACAAAGCCCCAGATGCTGCAGAGAGCTGGGACTCGTGTCAGAGCCTCACAGTGACCCTCCTGCTGATCCCATTCACTGCTGGTACTGGCCCCATGGTTTTTATTGCTGTGAGGGGATAAACCACCAGAAAAGCCCGGTGCTGCAGCCCAGAGCCGCCCTGCAGCCCAGAGCCTCCCTGCAGCCTCAGCAGCAGGCACTAGATGTCCTTGCACGCCATGCTGTGGATGTGCAGCCTCCAGTGCTGCACAGGCTGCAGGAGGGACATTTCCATGAGGATGGCAGCCACTGGATGAAGGTGCCCCTTTTCCAGCTCAGAACAGACAGGAAATTATGGGGGAAAGGCAAGGGCTTCACTGCCCATTTTCGTGCTCCCCTGGGAATGCTGGATCAGGGGCTGCCTTGCTTTTGGGCATCATTTTCCATGACATCCCAGCAAGCTCACATCCATAAGCATCCCAGCTCCTGCAGCTCAAAGTCACTTCTTGTTGATCCCATTAAATTATTTCAAGAGCAGCCCTTTGTTGTGGGAAATCGATATCTGCCTCGAGGGCCCGTTGATGTCTCAGTGAAACCCATTAAATTACATGAGTTTGATCCCAAAGTGGCAAACACAGCAGCATTTGAAAATAGCTCCACATTCAGGAAACCCAATAACTCACGAAGTGATTTTGTGTGTGTGTGTCCAGCAATGAGTCTCCCAAACTCTGGGTGAATAATTACAGGAGCAGGGTAAGATATAAATAATTTCCCCAGGTCTGTCACTTTGAGGACAGCAAATAAGGACAAATAAAATGCTGGGAGGGGGGGAAATGGATGTGCCTGGTGCTTGAGCAGTGAGGAGCAGCACTGAGTGTGCTGCTAAACCCATGGTCTGCACCTGCAAGGCCAGCTCAGTGCTGGGAGCATCCTTTGGGGAGCTCCTGACAGATCTGTCCCCCAGCTCTCACTGTGTTTGTCCCCAGTCTCATCTCCCCCTGCTCGTGGCAGTGATCCCTTGCCCTGGGGATCTCATCTGGGAGTAGGGCCACCAGCAAGCCCTGGAGCCACAGAAGCTCCTGGTACTGGGTGTTCCCTGAGGGAAGCCACGGCCACCCAGCAGCTGCTGAGCAGTCCCCGGGTGCCAGCACAGCGTTTGCACATCCAAGCCTTGCTCCTGTCACTGCAGAGCAGTCGGGGGGGCCCCTCTCGGCTCCAAGGGGTGCTGGGTTGTGTGAAACAAGCCTGGCTTGTGGGTTTGGTCCCTCTGGGCACGGGGTCTGTGCCAAAATCGCTCCTGCCCTGCAGTTTCAGCATCACTTTGGGGACAGAGCGATGCCACAGGCAAAGAAATCCTCTGGCAAGCCCTGCGCCCTTCTGAACGACATCCGAGTGTTCACAGCTTTAGCCACAGGCTAAACATGCTAAGAATAAGAAGTGTTTGTATTTTACCTCTCTAAACTGTCCATCCCCTGGGGCATCTTGGCCAGTGTCCTGCCCATGCCCTGGCTATTCCCTGTGCCTTGTCACCGAGCCTGTACTGGGAACCCCACAGGGAGTCCTGCTCTCTTTGAAAGCTCTCAAATGTTACTTTCTGAGCACTAATTAACTGTATTTATTGTCAGAAATAAACTGGGGAGATCTTCTTTCCTCCCACCAATGCAGTCAGAGATGATATCTGCCGAGCAAAGGAGGAAATTGCTTTAGAAATTAATTACAAAGGGTATACGCAATGGGAAAAGTGCCAGTCCCTCCCTCCCCACTCTTGTTATGAAGAAGCTTGATAGCTCTGATCTCAACACATTCACAGACACATTTTGACTGTTAAAACAGTGCAAATTATCAGTTTTATCTGGTAATTGGAGAGGTCAGTCATGAAGAGGCAATATTTTATTTAGGTGTAATAACTTAAACTTTTTTTAATTGGTGGTCATGCACACACACAGGCTTAGAGATCTGAAAGTCTGTCATTCTCCAGTTCCATGCTTTTATTACTGCTACATATGATATGAAATGAGGTGTACTGGACACAAGAAAAAAGGGTCATGAGAAGTGCATTAGCTTGTTCCAAGGTCCTTAATTGTTCTGACCTCAGTTGCATATTGAAGGAAAAAAACACTTTGGGTTTACATGAACGCTATTCTAAGTAATAAACATACAAGAAAAACATTGGCTGCAGGGCTGGTCCTGGAGCAGGATGGATGTTTGGATGCAGGAGCACTTGAAAAGAGAGGAGTTTGTCTCGTTAGGGTAACTATGGCTGGGAGACACTCTGGAGGTATTCAAAGTGCAAGTCTATGTCTTGTCTTAAACAAGAATTCAGCTCTTTAACATCAACCCAACATAAAATGGTGCATTTGAAGCTTTTACTATCCCTGATTGCAAGGCCTGGCTCAGAAACCTGTGATCCCAGTGAATGAGGTGGACTTGATGCTTCATTAGTGGTGTGGGCAAGCTGTGCTGCCAAAGCATGAGCCTTGTCCCCTTCAGCTTCAGAGGGGGGAGGGTTTGCTGTGTTTTGGGAGTGAACACACTGCACATGGACCCAGTCTCCTGCATCCTCCTCACTTCAGGCTGCTGAGTTACCATGGTGCTGCTGGCAGTGTGGCAGTTCCAAGCTGGGTTATACTTTTTTTTACAGAGTCACCTGGTGATTACATGTTTGCATGATAAAAAACATGAGTTAATAGAGGGACTAAAGTGTTATCTCAGCTTCCAGGCTGGGCAAGCAAGGTTGCTCTGCCAAATTCCCATCTCTGTGACAGGGTTGCCGTTTCCTCTTCCTGCCACTGCACAGTTGCATTAACCTCAACCCCTCAGTCATTAATAAATATTAGTGAGTCCTATGTGACATTTTGCACCAAGCAAGGCTGCAGGTCCTGCCTGTTGGAAGTTTTTAATTAAATGAAGCTGCCTGCTGTGTGCAGATGGACGGGGGAAGAAGGCAGAACTCAAAGGGGAGATGAAAGCTGCTGCCTGTGCCTGCCACACCAGGGTGTGGGCAGGACTTCTTCTGCTCCTCTTGGACCTTTCCTCAGAGAAGCCCTTGCTTCAGATGGCCTCTCATCTGGAATTACAGCGCATGGTTTGTGCTCCTGCTCCAAGTGTTTCTGGAAAATACTGGGTGTAGCGCCTCAATAAGCCCCATATGAAGGCTGGTAGAAGTAAACCCATGCTTTGTGCTGAGCTCCAAATGCACCAGGCAAAAAACACTGTCAAGTCAAGATCAGACTTGAAACTGAACTGGCAAAAGTCTTTTTTTTTTTTTTTTTTGAGATCTCAGAGTTTCTGAACTTGGAGCTGGGAGTGAGAGAGAATAGGTCTGATTTCTAACAGCCTTCAACAACCTTCCTGTCCAACTGATCCATCATTTATGATCCTGTAGAGGTCTGGAACAACGCGTGTGCCCGGCCCGCACAGCAGTGGGCCGGCTCGGTGTTAAATGTCAGGGCAGAGAGGGTGGAGCAGCAGGCGCTGCCTTCTCCCTGCAGCTCTCCCTTCCTCTGCCGGGGCTGGGCTCTGTGCCTGCAGCCCAGCGTGGGGAGCGAAACGCCAGCGGGCCAGGGCTCTGCTGCCCTCGGGTCTGCATGGGCTGGCCACGCTGAGCCTGCCAGAACCTGTAATTAATGCTCGCTGCTTTCCCAGGGATGCACTTTGCCTGCATTTAACTGTGCCTTTTAGTTGCATCCTCTCTCTTCACTCCTATTCATTCCTATGCCACTCAGCATCTGCATTATGAATGAAGCTTTCAGGGCAGCCAGTGGCTGCTGCTGGTCCTGCTCTCTCCAGCTGTAATGGAATGCAGTGAGTGTGCTGGGTGCCCAGCAGCTGCAGCTGAAGAGGCAGGTAAACCCTGCTGCCTCCACCTGCCCATCACCAGTTTGGCTTCTTCTTCTGGCCCTGGCTGCTGGCTGGGGTCAGTGCCATGACCCAGCACAGAGGGTGGGAGAGGCTGAGAGCCCTGGTGCCTCGGCTGCAGTTGTGTTCATTTGCACAGGACAGGCTCAGCCCATCTCCCTTGGCAGGAAGTAAGGGGTGAATTTTGGCACACAGGGCTCAGAGTGAGGTCTGGGCCTCTGCCCTCTCCCTTGGCTGTGGTGTGACATGGGCTGGCACCAGCCTGTGCCTTGAAGGTTACTCGGTTTCCTCACTTGGCTCAGATAAGCAGTAACAATCTTCCCACTTTTTCCTCAAAGAGAGACTTCAGCCTCACTAGGAATTAGGGATTAGCCCCAAGTATCACAGCCCAGTACAAGAAGCCCAGGTTGGCCTCTTCCTCGTGTCTGAATGGCAGAAGTTTTTTCTATCTAGATCTGTTTAGTAGGAAAAATGAGTATTTAAATGCCACGGAGTTGGTTTTGCTGTTAGTAAGAACTGTTTTTGACAAAAGCACAGAAATAGCCCCAAACTTCAAATCCAAGTAATGAATTTTTGTACAAATAGAAAGCAAAATTCAAAGAACCTTATTTCTAAATTTATGCAGTCAATAGTTTCAATTAGCAAGCATATGTAGTAATTCTAACCTGGGTGTGATCAATACAGTCTGAACTGACCATTTAGTGAAGGAATGTCTAAAGGAGAAAGGAGTATGTGAATAATTTGAGCATTTACAAGTACAGAAGAGCAGAGTAGCTCTGACTGAGGAGCACAGGAGACTGGCACCAGCTCATGGCAAGGAGGACAGGATGTGGCTTGGCTTGTCTTTGCTGTGAGATGTGCCTGGGAATTGGGTGATGGTTGGGTTGTACACCAGCCTGCTCTGAGCATCCCTGTGACAGAACACAGAGCCATTGAAGGGCTCCACACGGCTCCCATGAGCCAACACAAACCCCTGAACTTCCTCTGTTTTTCTCCATGAGTTTTGTATTGCTGGAGAAGGAAACCCTGAAAGGCAAGAGCTTGGTGGAAGAGGGGCTCAGCCCTTGGGTGTTCTGACCTACTGCCAGGCTTCTCTGTGCCCCATTGTTAAAAAGGCTTTTAAGAGCTTCCAGCTATTTTCCATGTACTCCACCAGAAAGAGCTGGGCTCCCACTCACTTTTCTTTGAGCAGCAACTGAGATGAAAATGCACATTCCCCATCTATCACCTCAAACACAGAAAATTCACCACAATTTACCTTAAGAAGCAGCTAAATAATTCCTGCAGGTAGACTTTTCTGAGGGCCTGGGGTCTGGTGAACTGCAATGTGTAAGCTCTGTGGAAAGCAATAATTTACTGCTGTTTGTTTCACTTACAGCAGTGGTTGGTCAGACCTTTGGGAGTGTTGGTGAGGCACAGGACTCAGTGTGGAAAGGGTGCAAGGGGTGCTGGGCGTGCTGGCTCCTGTGACAGAGGTGTTCAAATGTAGGGACATGGCCCTGAGGGGACATGAGGTCCTCTAGAGCTGCCTGTGAGAAGGTCTGGCTGCTGCACGTGGGAAAGGCCATTCCAAGCCTGTGGCTACTCCAGAACTCTGGGGAAACCTCCAAGTGTGTCTGGGTCTGAGCTCTCCTGCTTTTGGTGCTTTTCTGGGCTGGAAACTGGGAGCAGCTCCTCAGGAGTGGAGAGGGAAATGAAATGATTTAGTGTCGTTTTGTCCAGAAGATTTATTGCCTCTACTGCAAGTCTAAATCTTGACCTGTCAAGCTGAGCACAGGAGTATCTCAAAGGAATATCCTCACAATACAGAATTACAGGGAGGGAATATTTTCCATCTGAGCACTGTGATCAGTGCTGTAGCCACAGATACTGCAATACCCCACCTGGAATCGCTGACTACTCATTGAATAGAGACTTTTTGGAGTAGGGGTAGGGGTTCTGGGGCAAGTTTTATTTACCAGCAACAAATTTATTCTCTTCTGCCCTTATAAAGAGCTGCTAAAATCCGTCGTGGGGGGAGAGAGGCTGTGGAGGGGAGAGAACGTGGATATAGTCTTTTTAGACGGAAAATCCCTGAAAGACTGGTTTGTGTTGGAGCCCGGGGGGGCTGACATGCCCCCACCCCAAAACTCCCCCCTCGCTCCTCGGGCAGCATCCCCCGCGGGCCCGCCCGCTGCCCGCCGAGCGGCTGTGGGAGGAGGAGAAGGAGGAGGAGGAGGAGAAGGAGGGGGAGTCCCGGCGGCGGGATGAGGCCGGGCTGAGCGATGTGCGAGCAGGCAGCGC
>JAHLSL010000036.1:6265139-6307836 GCA_025920805.1 Petroica traversi | reverse complement strand
CCCGGACCCTGCACCCCGGACCCTGCACCCCGGACCCTGCACCCCGGCATCGGGGTTATTGCTCGGATCCTGCGTCCCGGGCAGCTGGGGATGGGGTGCAGCTCGGATCCTGCATCTCCCGGGCTGGTTGGGTGTAGGGGTGCCCAAATCCAGGAACCTCTTTCCAGATCCTGGGCTGCCTGGGGCATGGGGTGGCAGCCCGGCTCTCGTACCCACTTGTCCGGATGCTGCAGCTCCGGGATTGTCAGGGCAGCCTGGGTCCCCTGTCCCCCTGCCCTACTTTCTCTGGGACAGCTGGAATAAGGTGCACCTTGGTTTGGACTGCGCTGGGCATGGGGTGCAGTCTGGATCCTGAACCTCCTTTCCTGAGTCCTGCACCTTTTTTTACCGACTGGGCATGGAGAGGTAGCTTGTATCCTTCTCCTTGCCAGGATCCTGAACTCTCCGGGCTGGCTGGGCATTGGGGTGCACCTCGGAACAGGCTGAGCGTGGGTGTGCACCCCAGCTCCTGCAGCCTTTTCCCCAGGTCCTGCTGGGATGAGGATGCACTGTAGGTCATTAATCCTGGTTTGGGGGAGCTGGTAGGGATGTGCTTAGTGCCTCGGTTGCTGTATTTATAGACTTTCTGATTAGGGAGCTAACGAGGCTGTTTGCACTTAAATGAATTGGGAGAATGGGGTGGAATCAGACGGAGTGCAAATGGTGTAATTACAGTCTTATTGCAGCATCCAGTAATTAAACACATAGATCCTCTGGTTCGGTTTCCTAGTTTAAAAAAAAAAAAAAAAAAAAAAAGTGAATGCAAAAATAAACTACTGAGGCATTGGCTGTAGTAAAAGAAAACTCATGCTCTCCTCGGAGATAGGATCGGCAGTAGTAGCTCTTTAAAGCAAACCCTTGCATTTTGTAAATAATTTGCTGTACCCGTGGGCATTGGCTTGGGCTGGAGAGTCCGAAACTCATTCCATCTCTGAGCACCCTGAGCTGAAAGGCGTTTTGGTTCCCTGAGGAACCATTGGCTCCAGCGAGTTTGCCAAAAGCTCAGAGGGCAGAGCACTTGATGGATGGTCCTGCCTGGTGGAGGGGCTGCCAGGTGGGAGCTGCAGCCCAGGGGAAGCAAAGGACAAGGGCAACTCACACCCTTATGTCTTTTAAGTTAACTTGTTTGGGGGGAAGTTCCTGGGGTATTTTTTTTTCTATTTTTGTTGAATTGGTTTGGTTTACTTTGTTTTTGTCTTGTTTTGTTTTTCAGTCTGCCCTGAAACTGCGAAAATTTTACAGCAATTTGGAATCTGAGCTTCAGAGCATAAATGCAATTAGGAAGCAACATTAAATTTATTTAAGAGTTTTCTTGAGTTGGGAGTGTTTTGCCACCAAAAGGGTTTCTTATCCATTCAATTTTACTATCTTTCAGTGATTTTTTTTCCCCACTTAGAGGTTTGAGCTTGGGGAAAGAGCCATGAACTTTCAGAATGGGAAACACAGTAGAGCATTGTATTATTTCAGTGGGAAGTACAATAGAGCTGGGCGTGCAGTTCCTGATGATTTTTCCCTTTCACAACGGGAGCCCTTTCTCACCTGCTGAAAGTAGAAATGGATTCTGGAAATGTAAGATTTGAGGGCTTAGGTGGGTTTTTTTTCCCTCCTTCCTTAGAACTTGATTTTCTCCTTTTTCTGCAGGCACAATAGCAATGCCAATTGAAGCTGTGGCTTCACTGTAATGGGCTCTTCAGGTGCACTGCGAGACCCCCCTTTCATACAAAGGGTTTAAACATGGGAACACGTATTTAGCTTAATTTTCACACATTAGCATGAAAGTAACAAGCATCCCACTGAATGCTCAGGGATGATAACCTGATTTCCATTTAACTCCTTCCCATTTTAGCTGATGGGAGTGCAGGGGAAGCAGTGAGCCCCAGCCATGCAGCAGCGCAGCTTCTCAGTGGGGGAGGATGAAGTAAAAAACCTGTAAGATTTTATGTTCAGCTAACACGTTTTCCTGAGCTGGTGTGCTATGTAGGCAGTTCCTTGGGTCTGGGGGAGGAGGGGAAAGCTTGGGTTTGGTTATCAATTAGATAAAATGGCTCTGACACTAATAGTACCTTACTTCTTCTTCCTCTTCTGGCTTTCTTTTAATTCATCCATCCCAAGTGTTCTTGTTCTGACTCCTCCATGAGGGTGGCTGGTGTGTCAGAACAAACTTCCCGGTGCTCTTTCCACCAAAGAAGTACAACTGTGCTGCTGTGGGGCAGAAGTGAGGGCTGAAGAACAAAACACAGCTAGGGGGTTCAAAGTCTTCTGCCATCAACCTGGCTACTGTCACTTGGAGGATGAATCATAACTTTGGGCTGGATTCAGTATTTTTCTTTTATTTTGCCTCTGGCCTTTAAGGTAAAGGATTAAGAAAGGTTGAATAATGTTCACTAGTTCAGCTCGAATGAATGAATGAATGGTCAGCTCTTACAACATTGGTGAAATCATCATAAGGGGTTGGAATTGAGTGAGGGCTCTGTACCCATCCTGTGCCTGCTCTCAGGTGCCTTCTCTGGGTCTGCTCCAGCTGCCCAAGGCTCAGGGCTGGCAGCATCTTCAGTGTGCTGCAGGAGTTACCACTCACACCACAAGCTGAGGATGGACAGGTATCTGATGCTTTCTGCACTCCCCCGAGGACAAACCCCTTTATTAAAAACCGTCACAGTGCTGCTCCAGTCCACATGTGGAGATGGGGGCATTTCCAGTCAAGAACAAACCCTCAGTGTCACAATGCTTATGAAAAGGAGGATATATCATGTATGTGTATATTCTCTGTGGGTAAGCCACTGTGAGGTGGTGTTTGCTGAGTGTGGGTTGGTGCACATGCAAGACATGGATGGCTCTCAAGGTGTAGGAAATGTCTAGGCAGGTGTTGTTCTCTCTGGGAGCCCTTCAGAGCTGCTCATCTGCTGTCCTTGCTCATCTCTTCCTGCCTTCCTGTCACTTCCAGGAGCCTGTGGTGACAGCAGAGGTGTGAAATCCAGAGCACGTGAGGCCTGGTCAGTCACAGCAGCTGCAGCTGGAGATTCTCCATCTGGTTCTCAGCTCATCTCCTGCCTGGCATCTAAAATAAGGATCAGCCTTGGGTGTGGGTGACCATCCCCATGGCAGGACTGAGCCCCAAGCAGCACTGGCCTCCCTGCCTCCTTTCGTGCTGATGGGGACTAAATGCAGTGATTTCTGGCTTTACTTTAAACACTCCTGAAGAATACAGTTCCATTCATTTCGGGTCAGATGAAGCTTACTGTTTTATCTTCCCTGTCTTTTGCTGAAACTTCATTTTGACCCTTATCTGATTTTTAATTCTTTGACAGCATCAGAAAGATAATTTCAAATCTGTCTCTCATTCTTATGTCTCCTCTTACACCCTCTCTTACAAGGCCAAATCTGGTTTGTGCATCTTCAGCCCCATGGGATTGAGCGAGGTGTCTGGATAGAAGATAAGAGAATTTGGTTTGTGCCTTGGGTGCATTTCCAAATGTAGATGCAGAACTGCCAGTTTTGCAACCATTCTGTCAATGACAGGATTTCCAGTGCAGCCCTTAACAGCAAGGCTCTTGCAGCCACAGGAATCCCAGGAATCCCTTCTCAATCCACTTCTGTTTGACATTTTCCCTCTACTTCCATTTTGTTGGTTGGTTTTTTTGATTCATTCCCCTTCCTTTGTCCTTGTTTACCTTCTCACTTTGAGTGAACTATTTCAGAGGGCTATTTTCCTCCTCTTCAATCCTCCCTTTGTGAAATCCATGGCTTGATATCAAACCATGCAGACACAGCTGGAGAGGAGAGCCAGGGCAGGCCAGGCTGTCTTCCTTCAGGAACTGTACATAATCACACAGGAGAGCCCATCCATTCCCCTCTGATCTTCAGGGCTTTGGAACTGGGTGCTTGAGATGAAGCTGAATGAAAAAGTAACTTCCAGTTCTGAACATCTCCAGGTCAGAACATCAGCTGCAACTCTTACCTTTCTCATGCAACTTTAATTTAGGAGAGCTAGGTAAAGTCTGAAGAGAAGGTAAGAGGGAAAGCAGAGGGTGGGAGATGGTGTCAGCTGCTCTTCTCTTGGGGAGGAAGGGAAAAAGAAAAAGGATCTGCTTTGAAGTGGGGAAATGCCCAGAGACCTGGAGCTCCAGCAGCCTTGAATTGTGGGGAACTGCTGCAGATGGGACAAGGTTTCTACGCCAATGGCTTATTCCTTACTGAAATAACCAAAATAAAACCTTTCTCCCTGCATGGGGAATGATCACTAGCTTGAGGATGTCCAAAGATGTAGTCCAAAGTGACAAAGCTTCACGTCCTTATTTTCTTACATTTTCACCAGAAACAGCAACAGAGAGAGGCTGTAGGAGAGGAAATTCCTACTGGTGCCTCAAGTTAGAGAACTAAAGGCCCTACCTGGTATAAAACCTTCTCTCAACCCCAAAGGAAGTGTCAATACTTGTAGGGAGAGGAACAGAAAGCCAGAACAGGAATGCAGGAACATAGTAAAAGGATTAATAATTTTTTTGGGTCTATGTGGGTGTCTGGATGCCCTCTCATCCATAGGCTTTCCTCACACATGAGACATGATTATGTTTGTCCTCAATTCTGCACCCAGATTATGGGGGAAAACAAAATTTCAGCTCAGCTGCATTCTATTTTAAATCAACATCATATTAACCTGGTGAAGGGATAATAAACTCCACAAACCTGTAATAATTCTTGGGCTTCTTAGGGGAGTGCTTTTGTGAATTTAATAAAATCTGTGAGAAAACCTTCATTAAGCAGCCTCCAGTGTGGCATGTTCTCATCCAGGAGCTTTGAGAAGGCAGAACTAAATGTTTAAATTTGAAGCCATCATTTTTTTTTCAAGTTTATTATTACCACTAGGGTTTTGAATTGCTTACTCGTGGCAGTCAAATGTCTGCAGTAGCCATTTGAGAGTATAGCAAAAACATATATTTAGAGAAAACCTATTGGAAATCTTGACAAAAGTTCTTTGCTCTAGAGAAAATAGTGTTTATATTCATCTAAACCTCTGGTAAGTGGGTTAAGTATGCCACAGACAGCAAACTGCATGCATTGCCTGTATAAATGCTATAAAATGGGTTAATGCCCATATTGTGGGCAGCCTGTGGGCTCGCTGTGCGACTTTGCCTGTGCTTCAGGAGTTCCTTAATAGCTCCAAAGCACAGCTGCTGGGGGAGAGGGTTGCTGCAGCACTTGGAGTGGATAATTCCTCATTCACATCTGAAATCCGTGCTCTGCCCCGGCAGAGGGAGAGCTGGGGGTGACGGAGCGGAAAGAGCATCCCTGGCCAGGCTGAGCAGCTCCTGCTCCCCCTCACCCAGGGGAGGGTCCTCGGCTGGGGGCAGCCACAGGGAGCCAATTGCAGCTGAGGGCCTGGCAGGACAGGGCACTCTCCATCCATATTTCATTGCCTCCTCTCTCAGTGACCTCAGGGCTGCTGCCTTGGCTAAGTGTGAGTGACTTTGCTGCTGGGGAGGCTGTCAGGGATGGAGCTGCTGGAGCCTGCAGAGCCTGCAGGGTGCATGGATTCGCAGCCTCTGCCTCGGGGATGACACAGCATCCTCACTTGTACTCCCTTCTTCTGGAGCAGGTGGGAGCTGTCGCTGCCCCAGCTCCCTGGGAGCCTGGCACCATTGTGGGTTTGCTCTCTGGTCCATAAGAGAGCTGTGAGGGGCTGTGGCTTCCCTTCCATCCCCAGATCCTACCCCTTTCCCTTACGGGAAGCCCACCAGCTCCTTCCTGCAGTGGAGCAACTAATCCAAGACCTGACAGAGGTTCTGTGTGGGGGAGGGCACTCTGCTGAGCTGGAAGATAAATCCTGGGTCTTCACAGCAGCAGCATTTTTGGCAGCACTGCCAAGCTATCACAGGCTGTATTACATCTTTATCAGCCTCCCGATGCTCATTCCAGTGTTCATACCTTGATGCAGTGCCTGCCTGTGCTGACAGATGACTTTGTCTTAAATTGTTTCTTCCCTCCAGGTGTCCCGCTTTAATTTTTTTTTATGTGTGCAAATTGTAGGTGGTTCAATTAAGTTGAGAGAATAAATCCTGCTCATTAGCAATAAAACAGCCAAGCAGCTCGGTCCTGTAGAATAAACTTTGATAAGTGACACAGCCAATGTGATCTTTCATCAACATGTTCATTTACAAATTGTCATACTTTAGGGAGTATCAGGGAGAATCAAAGCCCCAAAATGTTCACTGGGTACAAATACTTCAATTTCTAAACATTTCTACCATTTCTTAATTTCTTTTTCCTGTTGCTCCAGGTATTCCTTACAAGGTTAACAGCTCCATGGAGCAGAGCACTGCAGAGCCTTTCTCCCATTTTAATTTACATTTTACTTCTTGGTTTTGCCTTCCCATTCTCCCTTGCCAGCTGTGCTTAGTGGGATGGTGATCTCCCAGGGAACTTTAAATTGGGCATTGCTCCTTCTGTGTTAGACTGGCTGTAATACCTTGGTTTCAAAGTAGTGGGAAGAGCAACAGGAGGATGTATTGATGAAACAAAAAGCCCAGAAATAATCAGCATCTAGGAAAAGAAGTAGCTCACCTGGAGGTGCTCATGGGGAGTGAGGATTTGGAGTGTCCAAGCCATGAAAAGAGGAATGTTTCATACAATGGACAGGGCATATGGAGCACAGGTGAGGGATGTGTGCTAAAGCCATGCCCCTTGCTGGGGTCCTGAAGGGATTTATTCCTTTTTCCCTTTGAGAACCCATGACTGGCTGGCCTTTCAAAACCTGTATTTCATTTCAGGGAAATCTTTAAGTATGAAGAGAGGTAGGATTTTCCCTGCCAAAACTTCTAATTGCTCTAAAAACATGAGGGTGAACACAAGAGGGGTTTTGATGTGGTCACAATCCTTGCAGGCAGTTTTCATAACTCCCAACACTGGTTTGGCTCAGGCAAAGGGGTTTTGCCTCTGCTGAAATCAGAAAGTCCTGCTTTGACTCTGCCCTGGGCTGCATGGCCTCACAAGAACTTGGGACAAAAGAATGATTAATGTCCCTTAATTAAGCCATATTCAGTGAAATAGCATGTTCTGCAATTCAATTTGTCTCTTGGGGTTCTTGTTTTGTGCAGCAGTTTCTCTTCTGATATTTTATTTTTTTTTAATGGTTTTGTGACCCAGAAAATATGAGATTCTATTTTACGGCTGTCTCTGATCTGTGTTGCTGGTGCTTTTATTCCCTCCTCAGGGAAATTTCTTTGTACAACTAAAATCTCTGCTCTTGCTCAAATTAATAGGGTCAGGCCTGAAGAGATGTTGAGAATATTTTACCTTTTCTGCCCATATTAATTTGTTGGTAATTTATGGCCAACCTGTGCCATTTGCAGTTTTTGGCAGGCAGCTCTAAGTTTCCAGCCTTTTGCTATTGATTACATCGTGTTGGCAAGGACAGCAGAGCAGAGCAGCCCAGCCCTGGAGAAGTGGATGAAGGATGGAACTTAGGGATGCAAAAGTCATGCTAAACACAAGCAGGATGCCAGCTCAGCTCTGCAGGGGTGACAAAATAGAAGTTATGTAAAACAAAGATACTGCGCTTACTCAAAAGTGGGGGGCGAGGAACAGCCACCCCAAAAGGACACCAGGTGTTGAAGGTGGACCCCAAAGATCCACCTGAGGATTTCTGATAAGGGATGTGACTGTGTAAAATAAAGTCATATATATGCACCAAGCAAGTGGGGATAGCTAACGAATGTATGATCAGGGTGTGTGATTAAAAACCCATACCTGACACTCAGTTGGAGCAAGGACCCTCCAGTGACAGCTGATTTTGATAACAGTATGAGGGGACTATTCCCCAGGTGAGACCAGTGAGAAAAATAGCAGTTTTTCTGCTGTCTTTCTCCCTGGCAAGTTCTACAGTACTACACATTATTGCAACTTTTTGCCTTCTGAAATGGTTATTTGATTCCTCTCTGTGGGCTGTTCATCCACATTGTAGTTTTAAGTCTAAAAATAATCTCCTTCCCACGCAGGAGGCTTGCTTCTTAAAAAATTGTTGTAAATATTTTTTTTTCTGAAGTGCAGAGCTGTGGAACTTGGTTTAAGTGATTTTATTGACTCCAGAGAAATTGTCTGGACCGGCTGCATGGCTGTTTAAAATTTTTTTTAATGTGTATTTTTCTGGTGTTGGATTCATGGTTTCAGCTTTCTTGAGTGAGGGAGATGCTGGAAGTGCTGAAAGCATTTCACCTGTTGCTGTGGGGGAGATGAGCTGAGTCTTGGGGAGGATGAGCCCAATAAAGAGCCTGAATTGGGGCTTGAGGGGTTGGAGCACTTGACCTTGCCCTGTGTGTGGGGAATGGTCCTGGTGGAAAAGGCTTCACCCCCTCATGTTGGACAACACAGTGAACATGTTTCTCTCTCTTTCAATTCTAGATTTTCAGAAGAGCTGACAAAAATGGTAAGTCTGTGCATTCATACTTCACATTTCTTGATTGGACTATTGTCAGTGTTACCATTTTTCCTCATAGTACCATCCAAATGTTTAAATGTCGTTCAGTTTACTGGATCTGAGACTGATACACTCAACACATCAGAAAAGGTTTTGTTATTTTTTTTTTAAAAGATACTTTCAGAACAGAAGTGATACTGGTGTGCAAGTTGGCATGGCAGAATCCACCAGATTAAGAGTAAATTCACAAAAACAATACAAAAATAAATCATGGGTAAGTGATAAATGAGGATCCACTTCTTGGTAATTTTGAAATAACTTTGGAAAACAGACCTAACTTGTGAGTATTTGTAGTTTGGCTCCTGAGGGACAGGACCCACATGTCAAAGAGCAACACATATTGATGTGTTTTCAGTCTGTGCCTGTGGAAAGCTGAACACCTGCACTGAGCCAAGTCCTTACATGGGGAATAACGTGGATGAGTCTTCATTAAATAACTTGGAAGGAGAGAACTGGTAAGGTAACAAGCTTAAGGAAAGAAGAGTCATTGGATCCAATCCCATGATCTTTCCCCACCCTGAAATGTAGTTTAATTTTAGCTCCTAGATGAAATCCCAAGAGCTAGAATCTATTCTTTCCCTGTTGTACAAGAAGAAAATGAAATATGCATCAAAACTCTGTGTGTTTGCAGGGGCACATGTGGGAGGGTTGTGCAGAGGAGCACAGGGGAGAGTTTAGTTGTTCTCTTCCAGCTTTAAAAGGGAGATACCTGATTTCTGCAGGCACTCAGGGAAGTGTATCCTCACTGCCCTGGGTAAGGAGGGTGCTGTCAGCTGGCTCACAAATAAGCAGTAAATGTAACTCTGGGCATTTGGTTATGGCAACTGACAGATATTGAGATATTGAAATTTGTTGTTTGGAAAAGCTGAGCAGTGATGCAAGGAGAGCGGAGAGGAAAAAAAGAGATTATGCTCTTGGTACCAGAGTAACTCCAGAGATGGTGCTGGGCAGGTGTGAGAGCAGGGGGTGAGGAGACCAAGGCCACTGAGCAAGGCAGAGCAGTCCTGCCTCTCCTAACCCTCAGGGGCACTGCAGGGAGAGCAGCTGGGTCTCCTAAGAAAGGCCAGGTGCTCTCTGATGAAGGAGCATCTCCATCTCTGCTTCCATCCCTGCTGCTCGCAGTGCAAGGGTCCCACAGCTGCAGGGTTTGGGCAGCACAAGGGGAGCTCTCCATGGGGCTGATGCTGCCCTTCCCTGGAGGAGAAGCTGTCACAATGCAGTCTGCAGTGAAGTGGCACCTCTGCCCCCAGGCTGTCCCCTGCAAGGTGACACACTGGGTCAGTCTGGGCATCCCTGCTCCCCAGTCCCACGGGGCAGGGCTGTCTCTGTCACCCTGGGCTGTCCTCTGAAGGTCTGTTCATCCTGCAGTGGCTTTCCTTACATTTATTTGGATGCTGCGTTTTTCTTGGCACAACATTTTCTAGCCATGATGACCAGTTTCACCAGCCATTCATGTTTGCTGAACTCTGGATAACAATTTGCCACTCATTATAATTATCTCCATGTGCTCCTCTGCAGCCTTTTGGGGTCACAGCTCCTCTCCAGCCTCCTGCAGCTCACAGCTGCTGCTGCAGGAGATGTGCAAGAATATTTCCATTGGTACAGCCTCTCTGAAAACTAGGGCTCAGAGGTTTCCTGAGCCAGAGGTAATATCTTTGTATTTCATACCCCTGGGGATCTCTTTTTCACAATTTTCTCTTTGACATTCTGGACTTTAATTTATTGATTTGTTGAAATTCAGCCTATTCATAGCTGTTACAGCTCCAAGGAACAGTGGAAGCATCAGTCTGCTGCTTTTATGTCTCACAGCAGGTGCTGTGCATAGCCCTCTGTGGAAAAACAAAAATCTCACTCTTTTCATTTTTGTCAGAATCCCAGGATGGAGCCCTGGACAGACTGTTGAAACACAAGTGCAGCATGTCTGTTAACATGCTGCTGTGGTCTCCACACCTGCAGAGGCTCCTGTCTGTCACAGACTTTGCTTTCCTAATTAACCAGCTGAGATGGATCATTATCCAGTGCTGTGTGATGGGGGCACACGGAGGAGGGAGCTCCCTGGGCAGAGAGTGCTGGCAGCTCTACCCAGACCTGGCAACCCTTGCTTTCCTCAGCTGCGCTAAAGCCACTCTTACAGATCTGTGCAGGAGCCCTACAGAAATAGGGCAGGGGAAAATCTGAACAAAACTTCTGCTCTTGACATCTAGTTTAACTAGAACATCTCATTTAACTTTTTCCATGCAGAGATCAGATGATTAGGGGGTTACCTAAAAGGCAAAGGAAGGGATTGTAAGATTAAGGAGCAGTCTCACTTAACATGCCAAGAGGTCATAAATTTGGAAATCTTTTCAGTATCTTGATTTTTATTTTTTTTTTCCTTCTCCCAGCCTGGTAAGAATGTCACATATTGTGTTGAAGCAGCAGGTTCAGACACGGTAACTATGGAACCTGATCGCGTGAGTTTAGGAGCATCTCCCTCCTCCCCCTTTCTTCCAAACCTTCTCCACATAAATTGTTAATTCATGTAAAATTGGATGTTCTTGCTGCAAGATGCTAAACCACGTTATTGCCCCTGCCATGTTTAGGTACTTGTATTTAGGTGATTTCATTCAGTTCCTACAGCACTAGAAGGCTGCTAATGAAGCAGCTCTGGCTTGTTAAAAGATATCTTGGTCTCCTGCTCCAGAGAAGTGAGATTCTGTCTGTAATGTGAGCTAAGTTCCCAACCTTTTCCCCAGTGAAAATATCAAGCAGTTTTATAACTATCTACATGATAAACTCAGAAAATGCTCTGCATGAGACACCTGGAAATGATGAGCACATTGGAGATAACTGGATAAACTGACAAATGGTCTGAAGAAGGGAGAGGGCTGACAGGGAATAACTTGGTTAGCTCTAGTCATGCTTTGCAGGGGCATGGCTGTTTGTCATTCAAAATAATCCTTTTCTTTTGTGTAGGAGTGTTTTTCCTTTCTCTGCTAATAAATCCACCTACTGTCTTGTAATCCTCCCAGTCCCAGTAAACAATACTTAATCATTTAACTGGCATGTGCTGGGAAAACTGAGGCTTCTTGTTTTAGGCTGGTGCAGCAGAGCTGTCAATCACCTGAGTTATCTACTCTGTAGTTAATCCTCTCATTAGAGAGCTGCTAATCGATTAAATAGCCCAGAATTCTCTTCGAAAGATTAAAAGTGTTTTATTTTAGCAGAACAGCCTGACTGCTAACAATTCATTGTAGATATGCATCTTCTCCAAAACTGGTGTTTTATCTGGAAATCTCAGAATCTCTGCAACTACCCAACCCCCATGCCTTGAGTGTAACTAAATGCAAAGTGCTTCCAAACTTAATCTGTGGTTTAGCTGGGTGGGTTTTGGGGTAATCATTAGATCCTGTTCATGGAAATGGCCATCCGTGGGTCTGACTTGCCAGGCAATGGGGGTTGGGTGGTGTCCTCTGGACTTCTGCCTTGGAAGAGGAGAGATGCAAAAGGAAATACGCCAAAATCTCGGCATATGGTTATAAAACACCTACAGAAAGGGCAGGAGAAGCTGGCAGTGGTGCAGTATCTCACCTGACAGTGACCAGAGATGAGTTAGCATTGTGGTTCAGTCAAGCTGGCATCTTCCTGTTGCTGCTGTCCTTGTGACTTCACCAAGTCTGAAGCCAAGATGGAACCCAAACTATTCTGATTCTACCTTGAAATTATTATATCTAGAGAAGGAATGGATGGAAATGAAGCCATTCAGCACATGCTGTCTTGAATAACTTCTGTTATCAAAAACAGAATACAGTGAAGCGTGAAGAAATCTCAAGTACAAATGCTGAGAGGAGATTTCCGTTTCCAGTTGATCTGAATGATCAGCTGGAGGCCTGTAGAGGACGTAGCAGAGCTAATAAAGGCAAAAAAAAAGGAAGCATGAATGAAGCAGGAATTGGAGATTGGAAAGGGCTTTTTGGTTAAGAGCCACGAGGGCAATGGCATTGTGCCCATTCCTATCCCAGTAGGGCTTGTCCTTTAAATAGCTGCTCACAGATATCTGTTAGTCACTTTAGAGCTCATTAAATGAGATTTATGCTGCTGTTCTGTGTAAGGAAAGGTCTGCACATCCCAGTGTTACAAATCTCATAGCAAATTACACTGCAAACCATGAGGGCACAGAGAGAGCTCCTGGCAAGCAGGGAACAGAAATTGCTTTGCACAGCAGCATCACAACAAACTGGCCAAGGAGCCTGGTCGGCTGTGAGTGGGGCTGTGCCCATGTGAGGAGGGTGAGCTCTGCTGCTTACACAGAAACTGGCAGTGCTCCTCTGCCTGGTGCCTTTGTGGCCATGATGCCACATGGTGTAATTTTGGGTGTTTTTATTGGATCTTTAAAAGATGCCAAGTTAGGGCACTGATATCTCCATATTTATATATCTATAGAAATAATATCCAAATAAAAAGACTCTGAACACCTAATAAGCCTCTTGTTGCACACATAACTCTTCCTTCCACAGTCACAAGCCTTCACCTGTGGTGCATTGTGCTTTAACTCTGA
The DNA here is from genome assembly GCA_025920805.1 of Petroica traversi. Taxonomy (NCBI): domain Eukaryota; kingdom Metazoa; phylum Chordata; class Aves; order Passeriformes; family Petroicidae; genus Petroica; species Petroica traversi. The sequence goes on along the minus strand of JAHLSL010000036.1, from coordinate 6,294,790 downwards.
TCTCTTGGGCATTTTGCAGTCCCTGCCTTAATGGGCTATCACTCTTCAGAACCACTTATATCTAGACCCAGGTAATTACCTTCTGCATCACTGCTGCTCCTCATGTGCTGGGAAAACCTTGAGCTATTCCTGTCCTGCCGGTGCATCTAAATCAAGTCATTAGTTCTCAGTGAGAATATTTATAATTCTTGCATAACAAAACCAGTATTAGCAGCCACCCACACATAAGTAGAAAAATTCAGTGATGAATCAGGCTTTGTAAGTATGGATAAATCTGATAGGTTCTTCCATGACTGGATGGCCAGTCTGAATGTATTTATCTTTGTCTTTTAAGTAAATAAGAAAAGATTTGCATTTAGATAGTCTGAATTTTATGTGACAATCAAAAAGCACCTTATAAGACGGTGCAATGACCTTTATTTACAAGGAGAAAGTTTGAATCTGTTTTCAGTTATTTGGACTCCTGTATCATTCCCAAGCTCTCTCAGTTACCCTTCCAAGTCCTTGCAAAGTTCACAGCGCATGGTTTGGGAGGGATGACATCTGTTTAAATTGGGACATGCTGTTCCCAAAACAATAAACAAACCTATCCATTGGACAATGAATTTGAGATAATGTGGGAATTGTGAAAGGTGGCTGTTGGCCATGCTCTACAGGCTGTCATTAGATGTGTCCAGCACTTCTATCCACCCTTTATCACTGTGAACCTAGGAAAAGGTTCTGTGGTTTCATTTTCATCACTGACTGGCTTGAAAGGCCACTTCCCAGCTGCTCGTGTCCTTTCAGGGCTGCTTTTTTCATTCTTCAAAGATTTGAGGGTACCTGGTGCCTGCTGTGTGCTGCAGAAGTGAAGAACTGCGAGTTTTTTAGGACCTGTTTTTCTTCTCATGTCACTTTTTGTTAGCAAATTCATGTTGGAATCAAGGCGTGGATTCTTTTTTGGTTTGGGCTGGACTTCCTTAATTCTGCAGAGGAGATGTTGAACTGGGTGCACTGGGTTAGGACTTTGTTAACAACTGCACCCTCATGTGCTACAGGCTGAGTTCTGCAGCAGCCTGGCTTTAATCAGGTTTTAAACGTGTGGTTTGTTTAGTGCCGGGCTTAAGCCAGAGAAGGTTTGAGCTGGGCAAGGTTTGGATTCAGCCCAGACACTCCCCCAAGAACTCAAGACAATGTGACAGCACATAAACTTTTATTTCCACAATAGAAATGCCCATACTCTATATATTTCAGCACAGCATCAATTTATGGCCCATTGCTGTCCAAAACTGTTATTTCTGTCCTGTTCCTAAACCTTTTCCTGCTGAGAGAACAGGCAGTCAAAATAGAAAATACTGTGAGATCCTTTATGGACAGTGGGCAATTGAGGCACCTTTGGTCTCAGTGTGACCACCATGTGCAGGAAATGGGACTGGGGAGGATTATAACGAGCTGGGAATATTCCTGTGTTTGCACAGAGTTCAACTGGTTTGCTGACACTTCAGCTGATCTCTGATCAGTCAGGTGCCTGATTGATATTGTGCAGAATGCCCTTTCCTCATTATTTAAGGTACTTTGCAGTGCAGGTGGCCATCTCCTGTGTTCCTGCCCTTTTGCTGTAAAGCCTTCAGCTAGAATATCAAACTTGACTTAAAGAAAAACTTAGAAAATCAGCTTTACCTAATATTTGACCTCCTTCAGGCATACTTGCTGCCTGTGGTGCTTGCTGCCTTGTGCCTGTAAAACACATTCAGCCACACATTGCTGCCCCCCAGGGCTGTGCTGGAGGCTGCTGGCTGCCCTTTGTGCCCAGCACCATCCCTTCCCATGGCTGCTGAGCCTTTCTTCCCACTCTTTCTCAAAAACTCAGCTGCTGAGCGAAACCTGTGGTAAAAGCCATTAACTGCTGTAACCTTCAAGGCTTCCTGGCATTTCTGCATTGGCAATAAGTGGATTTGAACCTCAGAGTCAGTCAGATACCCAAGCACACAGACTTTCACACTTTCATATTAGGCTACACCTCAGTCCTTTAAAAACTCAGATGGAGCTGCTGGCCTGAAGGGTCACCTTCCTATGAGCACAGTCGGGGCAGAATTATCAGCCTTGGGCCACTGCTGGCCTGTGCTCTCTGCTGGACCACGCTCACAGTGCTCAGGTGGGGAGGAGCAGAACAGCTCAGAGCTTTTGCATTGGAAAACACCCACCCGTCTGCCCATGCAGGGATTTCCAGTGCATTTCCCACCAGCTGAGCCTTCCAGCTGTCTGTGTCTGCCCCTGTTAGAGGTTCAGACCTGCCTGCCCACGAGCCTCTTCCTGTGGTTCATAAACCCCTTGCCCTCAGGAGCTCAGTAAGTGCTGGTCTGGCAGGAGATGCCCCTGTTTGGCTCTACCCCATGGGCTGGGCAGGGGGCAGGGTTCAGCCTCTGGGTGGGTTCAGTGTGTGTGACAGAGCCTGAGCATTTCTACAGGCACTGCTCTTTTCCTGCTCTATCCATCCTCTCCCTCAGCTCCCCCTTTCAGGTCCTTCAGTACCGAGGGCTGGAGACAAACAGCAGCTGAGAGTCCCCGAGAGAGGCAGGGAGGGACTGTGAGCAGGGGCTGCCGCTTTAGCCTGGCAATTTGAGGCTGAATTTGATCCTGAGGGCAGCCTTTCCAAAGGCTCACTTGGCTTTGAAGTGTGCTGATTAAGGTCTGACATGCAATGCAACCCAAAGAAGATGGAGTTTATTTTCTTCTTCTCTTTGTGGATTGGGAGATGTGGGTTTTCTTCTGCAAGCCTCATTAGAGGCTTCAGCTGGACAGGAGTAAACGGGATATATTATTGTAAAAGATTTAATGACCATGCTGCAAGTTGTGGAAGGTGGGAATAAGGGATCATGGTTTACCAAGAAGACTTTGAAAAGCTGCTCAATTAGCTGAGAGGATTTTTAAAGGTGTTTCTTTCCAGAGTCAAAGTTGAGAGATTTAATTGAGGGCTGCACAGCAAATGTGTGTACATGGCACCATGACAGCCAGCAAAGGGCACAGTAAAATACTTATTGAGCTATTACCTACTTGTAAACCCAACCCAAAGAATGTAAGCTTTATTGATTGTGCCTTAAAAGTGGTGGTTCTTGCCCTGGTTTTTCTGGAGCATGTGGATTGGAGACCTGGAGTTATCCTGACAGCTATTTCAGTGGGAATATTATAATCATGTATTTTCCTTGTCAATGGGAATCTGCCCTGACATCTGTTCTGAGTAAATGACACAAACCCTGAACTGATCCCATCCCCTTGTCTGGGCCAGGTGCTGGAATGTCCCCATGGCTCAGGTGAGTGGGTAGCAAACATCACGGAGAAGATAAAGGCCAAATGGCTGGGTGTGCTTGAGAGGTGACAGCCACGGGCACCTCGTGGGTCAGCCGAGGTTTGGCTGCACCAGGAGCACCCAACACCTGAGACAGAGACAAAAAGAGTGCAGGTTTGGTGGGGAATGGGGCACTTTCCCCACCACGGGGAAGTGAGGAGCTTGTGGAGATGAGATGAGATGTGAGTGTTGGCCCAGCCCTATCCCAGTGTTGTGCTCTGATTTCAGGAGAGAAGGGAGTCTGCAGGAAGGGCTGTTCTGCATGGGAATGGCTGCACAAGGGGAAGGGAAAGCTCTGGCTGTAGTGGCAATTTGGGGAAGTGATGGACACTGAGGATTTAATTGTTTTTATCTTTCTCATTAAACTTCATCTGGCTGCATCTGGGAAACTTTTCAAAGTAGATACAGCAAATCAATATTTCTCCTGCTAATTCTCTTGTTGTTGATTTTGTTTTGTTGGGTTTTGGTTTGGTGGGGGTTTTTGTTTGTATTTTTTTTGTTTTTCAGATGTGCATTTTTAAAGTGCTTGGAAAGGACTTTTGCAGCTTGGCTGGATAGAGTGTCCTGGCAGATTAAACATGTGCCATAACTGAGATTTTAAAAGGCCTGGTTTTGTCCTGCTCCCTTGGGGGGAAGTGTGTCAGTCCCAAACTGCACTCAAAGGCCTGGAGGGGTTGTGAGATGAATCCATGCAGAGGTTCAGTCCGTGTTCAGGGAATTCTCTCAGGAGGGCTGGTGCCTGGAGCTGCCTTAGGTGGAGAGATGCTCCAGCCTGGATGATTTACCTGTTTTGATCAGTGGTGTGGTTCCTGTGCTCCCAGTGTGATAAGGAGGGGCAGGGTGCAGGGTGACAACCACACCCAGGTGAAAGTGAAAGCTTGTGGGGACTCCTTAAAACGCCTTTGCCACCACCCAGGCCTTTGTGGGACCCTCAGCTCAGGTTATTTCTCTTGCTACACAACCTAAATCTCACTAAGAGGTTCTATTGCTACTTCTCTTTCTGGGTAGCAGGGCTATCCTGTGTTTGCCTGTAAATTTAATCCCCAGAAAGTTCCCTCAGGGGGAGTGGAGCAGATCTTAGTGAAGGAAAAGCTCTCCTTTTTCCTCTTCGCTTGTTTGCTCTCCTCTGCTCTTGTTGCTGTGGGAACCAGGGACAGCACTGGGCTCTGGCATCCTTTTTAATTAGGTATCTTCTGCAGATCAGCTGTATTTATTGAAGATTTTTTATTATAGCTATTAAAATTAAATAAGGCAAAAATTGAATCCAGAACAAATGCACTACTGCAAGTTATCCTCATAATGTGCTAGCAATTTTTGCCAGACAATTGTGAGAAAATATGTTTTGGCAGCCTGTGTTCAGGCAATTGGCCAGGAACAGCTATAAATCATGTGTATTTTTTTCTTCCTCTTATCTTTCTCACTCTTTTAAAAGACTAGATAACATATGTTGGAGAGAAGGGTGTGTCTTACTGACTTGCAGTGGGGAAAGGCAGATCTGAAGCTGAAACAATGATACATCCACATCTGTAGCTCCCTGCAAGGATGTTCTGAGGGGCAGGAACAGATAATCTTTTTTCATGGGAGGATTTGGTAGCAAAGAGTGAAAATGGATGTTCATGGGCTGAGGAGCCTGAGTGTCTTAGGTTTCACGGCTGCACCGTGAGAAGGTGGGGTGTTGCTCTGGAAAAAGTCTGCTAAGCTTTCAGAAAGTTTTAGAGGTGGAAATAATTTTGAATAATGTTTTGAGTGGAGCATTCTTTTCAGTGCCCCTGCTGCAGCCTCAGTGCAGAGGTGAGCCCTGCCTGTGGTGTCCAGGAGCCCCAGCTGAGCTCTGTCACTGCAAAGGGAGCTCTGGCCACGCTCCTGCTGCCCCTCAGCAGAGCTTTGAAGGGCTGGTACAGCTGGGCTTGGGTTCAAGAAGCCACTCAGCCTGGACTTGGGTTTGGATCCAAGATCAGTTCCTGCTTCCAAGTTTCTGCCTTAATTGGATGCTGGCATTGCTGCCCCAGCCTGGCACGCTGCAGATGTGAGTGGCTTCAGCCCCTGTTACTCATGGCTTTCAACCTCAGCCTGTCAGAGCAGCCACATTTTAAGGCTTTGCTGAGTGTGGCTTTTGGTGCTTCTGGTGCTTTGCACATTCACGTGGGGGTTCTTTTCCTTAAAGCTCAGTATTGACTCCAGGAGCCCACAGAGCCTCTGCTGTGGGCACACAGTGATTTGGCTGGGAATTGTTCTGCCGTGACAGCACCAGGCTTGTGCCCGGTCTGCTAATAAAAATAAGTGCACTGAGCCTTATTTTCCTTTCCAAAGGATTTTCTGTTCATCACGGAGATGTTACTTTTCCAGCTGGCTGGTTTGCTGGCTTTTGAGCCTGCTGCACTTTGTTAAGCAAGGCTGCTTTTCCTTCCTTGCCTTTGTAGTACCATCAGTTGCTTAATTTTTTTTCTTTGTACATCCCTCCCCACCTTCTAAAAAAGGTTGAATTAAAACTGGCAAAATGTTCAAGTATTATCAAAATCTTTACCAGTGTATTCACATCAATAGGCTCTGCAGTGTAGAGCCTATTAATAATAAATAATAGTAATAATGGAAATAATTATAAACGGGGCAATCTGCACCCTGGCAGGAGCACCCTGGCAGGAGCAGCTGCAGAGCTGCCATGGCACCACACCATGTGCAGAGAGCAAATGTGCAACACTCATTAACCCCTGTGACATCCCCATGGGGTGGGATAAGAGGAAAGGAAGGATGGAGGGGCAGGAATTATTTCAAATTTCTACCTGGAAAGCTGAGTGATAGGAAGACACAGCTTGCCAGGCTGGGTTACAAACTGGAGATCAGGGATAGAGAATGGGGAATGCACAACTGTCCCTGGACTTTCTGAAACTCAGGCTTTGGCTGTATGCAAACACAGAATTGTCTTGTTATCCTTTTGGAGCTGGAGTGATAGTGGTATCAATTAATACGCTTGGTATGTGTCAAACAGTGGGGGGAAAGAAGTGTGTGCTATAAATGGAAGTACTTGCATAAGACTGTAAAAACAAGATAAAATATTTATATTTTTCAGAGAAAGGAACTAAACTTGTTTCCTCTCTCCTGCATCCTGTAATCTAGTTGTAGGAAAACAGCAGAGTTTAGATCTCACAAAAGGTTTTCCTAAGCTGGAAATCAGAGGGGGAAATGGTTTTCTAGCATTTAACTGGAGGCAGAATTAACTGAGGTTATAAAAGTGGGGCTGCCCACAGTCAGGAATATTAAATCCTCCTATAACAAGAGCAGCATGAGAGAGCAAGGGGCTAAATGCTGAAATCCTGGGGAGATGAAGGGGAAAGGAAAAACCGAACAGTGGGAGATGTCCTTGCAGGGCACTGTCTGCAAAATTGTCTGGAGCAGGACACAGAGCCTTAAAACTTTTCAAACCCAATTGTTGCTCTCTAAATGAGGTGCCTGACATTTTAAAGGTCAGCAGGCAGGGAGGGGTGGCTGCTGCTCAGCAAATGCAATCTGGCTGTGCTCGCTGCCCTTCACATCAGGGCTGCAGCTGCCTGATTGCCTGGGAAGAGAATTTCTGTAGATGTTTCCTAAAGAGATGGATCCTTTTACCATTTCTCCTCTCTCTAGAGGGCTAATAAGGGGGCAAGTGGGCAAAGAAAAACAGGTGGGAGGCTGAGGGTGGATTTGGGCAGAGGAGGTGGAAGAAGAAGGTGTCTCTTGTCAGACCAAGGCATCAGTTAAGAGCAGAGACACCTGCCCTGCTGGCAGCTGGGGCCGTGGGGTGATGTGGCACTTGTGGCACCTCAGCATGTCCCTGCTCCCTCCCAGCTGGGTGAGCCCCTCCAGACACTGCATTGCCTGGCTGAAGGCTCAGGCTGCTCAGAGCAAAACCCAGCTGGGGGCTGGCTACAGCTGAAGGAAACATTAGCAGGGCAAACTGATCCACATTTTTTCAGTATCAAGAGCCTTAAACTCTGGATCACTGGGGCCACTCATTCCCTTCCTGTGTGCTTTTTCTGAGAGCCCCACACTGACCTGAGCTAGTGTACTCATACAGCAAGTGACTGGATAACCAAGGCAATGTAAAAGAAAGCAGCTTTCTTATATTCTTAAATCAGCACAGAACAGGACTGGGCCATTGCAGTACAGCATGAGCAGAATTTTTTTTTCTTTTCACCCTCTGTCTTCTAGAATTTTAGTATTCAGCTTCTAAGCCTGCAGTACATATTTCTGTGCTGGACTGCTAAACCTTTGAATTGTCAACATGCTGAGCATTTTGATCCTTTTATAAAGCAAGAATGAGATTAAATGTTCCTCACTGCACTCACTGTTGCAGCAGCACTCGGTGCAGATTCACAGAGGCTGATCTTGCATTGGGAGTTGTTCTGTAGCACAGACATCCCATGGGATTTGGGCAGTTGGAAACCACTGAGCTGATTGGGATTTTCCTTCTCTCTGCAAAAGCACAGCACTGTGCTCCATGAGAGAGGCAGGCAAGGCTTGCAATTGGCTTCTTCTCTTTAATCAGGGTGGACATAGAAGGAAACAGCAAATGCTGTGTCATCTCCCACACCAAATGTCACCAAGCCCTCAGTCAGATACATCCTCTGAGCAGCACCACGGCATGGCCTGACCAGCACCCTCACCCTCACCAACTCCACTGGTTTTGCAAGGTCTGTTTTGTTTCCTGTCTCCCCATCTCCTAGCTTATTGTGTCCTTTTTTTAAATTTTTTGGTATGTAAACAAAACACAAATGTTGCAGGCTCAGGTGTGTGCAAAGAGGCAAACAGGTCCCTCATAAGAGGGGTGCTAAATCCTGCTAAATTCACACATGGCTTGGTGCATTGAAATGGTCTAGAAAAAGAACCTATGCTAATAGTTTGGGAAGGCAGGAAATTTTAGTGGGTTTCCTGCAGACAAAGCAGACCCTGCAGAGAGATGTGCTCCTCCAAGGATGTGATAATGCTTATCTGCTTTCTGGAAAGCTTTTTCATGGCAGGTTTGGCACTGACATGTGAGCTGGTAGTGCTGGGAGACAGAAAACCTCTCTGTAAACTGCTGCTTTGATGAAGCTCTCTTCTCCTGCACGAGGATGCTTCTTTCTTCAAATGGTCCAATCTCTACTAATAAATCACCTCCTCCACACGAGGAGGGTTTGATCAAACTTCACAGGAGACATCATCAAGGGCTAAAGCTAACATTTTCTATTCCATTACCTAAAGCTCATAATGCTCAAGTGTATCAAAGAAGTACAGAATTCCCTCAAGCGTTTCTATCACCAAGGCAGGCAACCCACAGTGAGCTGTCCATGTGCAGAGAGGCTCCTGAGTTTTCTTTCTTGACTGCTGGGTTATCTTTACTCCTGCTGAAGTATCTCTGTGCTCCTGAGCAGAATGGAGCAGGACTGTGCTCCCAATTCAGGGCTCCTCAACTTTGGGGAAAAAAAATTTGGATTTCTTATGAGTATCTTGTATAGCATTTCCTGGCGTGGCACTTCTGTGAAATCTAAATGCTGATGGGTTTTGGTGGGAGGCTTTTTGGTGTTGTTTCTTTTTTTAAAAACTATTAAAGTATTCCAGTGATTTTTTTTTTTTTACCAGAGTCCTGGTAGAGCAGAAAAGAGTTCAAATGAGTGTGGTTTATATTAGAAACTGTTAAGCATCACCCTGAGTGCTGGAGGCCCTCAAAGCCACTGCTCTCCTGAGTAAATTCAGTTCTGCCAGAAGCAGATGGGTGGTGCTTCACCCTTACAGACAGCCTGTGTGTGTCAGCTTTCATGGGCCACATTCCCCTTTTTCTCCTCCCTCTGCACATGCTTTGGCTTCCCAGCTGCTTTTCACGCCTGCATCCAGCACTTCCCCCTCTGCTCCCCAGACATCCCCTTGGGCTCCATAAGGAGACCTTAAAGAGAAGAGGTGAGAGCACAGCTCCCCGTGCAGAGCTGCAGACAGAGCTGTCCTGCTGGGTTTCATCATTCCAGTGTGAGCAGTGTTCTCTCTGTTCCCACTTGAATCCAGCTCAGACCTGGCTGGTGCCTTGGGGAGGTTTTGCACGGCAAGTTCTGCACGGGGGAGGGGCTGGAAGCTCCTCCCTGCACTGCCCATGTGCCTCTCCTTGGGAACTTTCTGATCCCAGGTTCTGAGTTCTGCTGGGAAAGGCTGTGTGCTGCTCCAGGTCACAGGGCTGCAGCAGATCCTGCTGAGATGGTGTGGAAAAAATGTGAATTCAGCAAACGCTAAGTAGCACACAGCATTAAAAATTCACAAAGACTTCTCTGAAACACAGGCTCCCAAAGAAGCATCTTGATGAGCTGCAGCAGGGCTGGGTGAGGGACTAGGGAGACCCTTCCCCAGCACTGTGTTAGGAACAGTCCCATGCTCAGGTCACCCCAGTGGTTGGTGCATTTGTGGTTCTCAATTTTCAATGAAAAATGGCAGCAGAGGGGATTTTTTTCCTTCTTTTCCAATTTAGGAACTCAGTGAGAACTTGTTCAGGTTTGCTGTGGAAAAGTAAACTAAATTTGAGAGGCTGTTGTCAGTGTTCAGGGGAAGATATAAGGATTAAACTGAAACAAAACTTGAAATACTTCAGGTCTGGGATTTTCAAATGTTCCTTTGAAAGCTTTATTTAAGAAGAGAAGCCAGATGACCCCATTTTTCCCTGGAATAAAAAAAAAAAAAAATCACCAAAAGTCTTGTAGGCATTTTTCCAGTGACTTTGTCCTTCAGATACCCTTTCCCCCCTCATCTTAGATTTGGCCAAATTAAAGTAGGCTAAAACAGAAGCCCCGGGTCAGTGGCTGGGCTGCTGAGGATGGGAGGAGCTGATGGGAGGTGCGAGGGGGTCCAGGGGTGCTCCACAAGGGGAATCTGGAGCTGGCACCGCGTTTCCCGGTGCCTTTAGTGCGGCACCAGCGGGGTTTGTGTGCCGTGGCCGCTCCGTGCGGGGATGCTCTGCCGTGCCCGGCTTGCGGAGCGATGCCCGGGCTGTGGGTCGGGAGGAGGCTCCTGCCCGCAGCTCCCACTGCAGTGACTCCTGTTCTGACTGTTTTCATCATGTGGTTAAATTTGTGGGGTTTTTTTCATTTGTACTTCGTTCTCTGCTGCGTGGGTCATTGCAAAAACCACAATAAAATGCCTTCTCTTTCTCCTCCCTTAACCGAAAAGCTGGATAAGGGTTCTGGGGGGGTTATAGCCTACTTTTGAAACAAACAAACTACAAAAAATAAACAGAAGATATTAATGCTGTAGCTTTTTTAAAAGCAGAAATCTGTGATTAAAGAGGCGCTAGTTTAATTTGCTGGAGCAGAAAAATGTATTTAGGTTTTGTTTTTTCTTTGCAATCTCTTCAGAGCAGATGTGCCTTTCCCTGCAGGACTGCTCTGTTCTGTGCTGCTCAGATGCTTTGCTGGAGCAAAAGGATGAAAGAGGGTAGAAAAGATCTGCATTGTTTTCCTTGGAGATGTTAAATATCTCTGACAGGGCTGAGACACCCATCCTGCCCTGGACAAATAGCTGGAGACACTGAGCACAGGGCTTAAATTTTCACAGTGAAAATAAACAGGAAATGCAGAAGCTTATTAAGTGGGAGCATAAAAAAATAAGAGCAACCGTGGTGGATTGAGTGAGGTTTGGCTTGGCTGCTGTCCCTGTGCCGTGGGGAGCCAGGACAGACCGTGCTGGAGACCTGCAAGGCCATCCCGTGGGGAGGGACCTCTTTGGCTCTCATCTCTACTGGGTCCTGAAGCAAAGACTACCCCAAAAAAAGATTTCACTTTTGGCAAAGAGGTTTCTCAGAGAGGGATCATCAAACATGAACATTTGCCTTGTTTAGAGCCTGAAACTTTTTTTAATAGGGATTTTGAGACCATTGAGTTTCAAGGAATGAAACATTGGTGTTGCAGGAGATCAGTGTTGTAGGCTTACACCTGGACTTCACGGTTCAGGAGTTAACATGAGGAAGCAAGTAATTAATTACTTATGCAGGTTCTGCATTTGTTATTCAAGCACCTATTGAGCCCTGGCACAGGGAGCTGGATGTCCTGTATGCTGCAGATGATAAAGCAGTAGAGAAACTTCTGCCTTCTGAGAATGCAAATGAGGAATCTGCTTTTCGTGTTAGTTTAATTTGCTCTCTTCATCTCTGCACAGCTTGTTGGCTGAATGGAAAACTGTTGATGCTGCCAATGCAATCTGGATATTGTTTCATGGGACTGCAGAAAGCGATGAGTTTGTAGCTCTCTAATCTGCTGTAATTTGCTGCTAATTTGTCAACAGTCAACAACTCCTGTGGCTACCGCATGGAAACAGCCCCGCTGCTGCTGCTTCCTCTGGTCGGTGTTAGTGAAAGGTCACTGAGAGCACTGCTTCTCATCCCCTGCAAGGGTTTCACTAAGCACTGAATAATGCATTTTTCAAGGGGAAAAACAATATCACAGGAGAACTGTTGCAGTGACAGAACTCAGGTGAGTTTTCAGGCTTGCCCATGGCTCATTTCTGTCACGCCACCATCCCACAGGGACCCAGCGCAGTCACTGCACCCTGGGCACTGCCTTTGGCTGTTCTATTAAATCCTCCAATTAGGCAGAAATGCAACTTCTGCTGTAGAGATCAGGAAATCAAACCAGGTGTTGTAGTTTTGCAATTCCCACAGGGAGCAATTCCCAGGTGTTGCAATTCCCACAGGGAGCTGGCAGCAGTGATCCCCACGAGCAGCTCCCAGAGCAGCCTCTGGCAGCATCACCAGGCTGAGCCCAGGTCCGGGGTGGCTCTGCCAGCCCCAGGGAGGTTCTCTCCCTGCCATGCCCTGGCCACAGCAGGACCACACTTTTGAGAGGGAACACCACTGATTTTCATAACTTTTTGCTCCTCTGCTCAAACACTTGTCTCTTCCTTGTTTTGAAGCTGAGTGCTGGGTATGAGCTGAAAATAGTGCAAACTCTGCCTTGGCCCTCTGAAATATTCATCTATCTGCACGTTAAAAAAAGCGAGTGGGAAGGCTGGTTAATGAGGAACAGAGGGGAATTATGCCTGTTTGGTGCCTGTTTCTGAGCTTTCCAAGAAATCTGGATTTAATAGGCTGTTGCAGAGCTGGGGTGTACTGGAGTTGGGAGTGTTGGCTTCTGCTTCAGCTTGATTGAAACTTCCTGATCAATCATCCCAGGGTTACTTTTTCTTTTGATGTTTCTGCCAAATTTTAATGATAAAGTCTGAAAACTTTGGAGCTGGCACTCTGCCTGGAGCTGATAGTTCACGAATGTTTCAGCTAGCATGTTCCCAATGGGGCACAGTGCAGAACTACACACATTGCCTTTCTAAATCTGGGATCTAAGCTGTCCTCAGTCAGAAGTGGGGACATTAATTTGGCAGGGGATGGTGTGAGGGCCCTGTCTGGACTCCAGTGTGTTCTAAGAACGCATGAGGTTACTCTCAGTAAGTAATGGTGTTTCCCCACATCTTAAGATGAAGGACCTGCTATAGAAAATGTTAATCTTTCTCTCTTTCCTTTTGCCATGGACAGGCATCCACTGCTGCTTTTCAAGGAGTCTGGGAGCTGTGTGAGCCCCCTGGTCTGGGTTTGCTGCTGTTCCTTGAGCTCAGAGGGATACACAGAACATCCAACCTCTGCTCCAGCACCAGGGCAGCTGTGCCCTCGCTGTGGCTGTTCCAGCAATTTCCTGAGAATAGCAGTTGTACTCTCCTGGTCTGTCTGGGTGCAGCAGGGAGCTGTGGCTCCAGGGACTGCTTTCCAGCAAAATGAGGCTTTTGGCTGCCCACCTGGAGATGGAAATAAAGTAAATCATAGAATCATAGAATCATAGAATCACAGAATCACAGAATCACAGAATCACAGAATCACAGAATCACAGAATCATAGAATCATAGAATAGAATCATAGAATCATAGAATCATAGAATCATAGAATGGTTTGGGTTGGCAGGTGCCTTAAAGCTCATTTAGTTCCAATCCCCTTCCATGGGCAGGGACACTTTCCACTAGTCCGGGCTGCTCAAAGCCTTATCCAGCCTTGCATTGAACACTTACAGGGCTGGGAAATGACCTGATAAGCTTCAAAAGTGATATTTTGACTTGTCCCTACAGAGAATCCCAGGCTTCCCTCCTTGCTGCCCTGGTGTGTGGGTGGGACCTGTCCTCAGCCAGCCTGGGCAGAGGGGACTCTGGAAGAGGTTACCCAGGGCAGCTTCTTAGAGGCTTTTCCTTCAGATATGGTGAAGGTCCCTTGGAGTTCAGAAAGGCATGAGCTCCCTCAGACCCCATATTACTCTTGTAGGAGACCTGAAGGAGAGCACAGCAAGTGCTGCGGTGCTTTTACATCTCTGCCCATCACCCCAAGGCTTCTGGCTCCCAGCAGAAATCTCATCCCTGGGGAGCACCTGGAGGATCACCATGGCACGGCAGGAGGGAGAGCTCTGCAACAGCGTGAAACCATACACAGCTTTTGATGTGTGAGTGGGGAATTGCAAAAAAAGTCTCCCAAATACTGCTCTGCTTTGATGTGGCAGGGCTCAGGAGCAGATTTAAATATCTCTCTGTGATTCCCAGGCCACCTCTATTCTACAAACAAAGAAATGCTTAACCTTGCAGGGAATTATGTATCACACTGCAGTTTGCTGATGCATAAAAATTAACTATTTTTTGCATAGGAAAATAGGAGCCATGCTATTTAATAATTTAATATAAGTATCCAAATACCACTTTTTCCTCCTACTATTTGTTTTATTGTATTTTTCATTGTCTGTAGTAATTTCTGTCCAGAATAATTGTTTTTTAGTGCACTGCAGGAGGCAGGTTCTGCTCTCTTTCAGCAAGGTCTCCTTGTAAGGATTTTGCCTTCAATGCAAGGAGGAAGTTTTGAAGTCAGGATTTACCACTTTGGGATGGTTGAAGCACTGAGTGATCTCGTATTAACAACAAGCTGTGCTGTCTTTGTGTTTCATTTTCACTTCAGATCAAACATTTAGAGAGGCTGTTAGTAGCTCATGGGCTTTGACTGGGGGTTTGGTAGAGGAAAGTTTGCTGATATTTTTTAAATCACATAATGATTAAAGTTGGAAAAGCCCTCAAAGATCATAGAGTGCCCTTGGAGTCTGTCACTGTGTCCCCAAGTGCCACATCTACAAGTCTCCTAAATACCTTCACAGATGGTGATCCCAGCACTTTCCTGGGCACTCTGTTCCAATGCTTGACCACCCTTTCAAGGAAAAAAATTTTCCTAATATCCAATCTGTGCAACATGGTTCAGGAAGGGGAATGAAGAAGAACTGCGTGGGCAATAAACAGAAATTTTGGGGATCAAGTAGTAGGGATCAAAGGTTGTCGATGTTGCAACCACTTCTTTCTGCACAATCTCCCCTAAAACAGAAATTCTAATTTTGTGTAGCTGTGTCTACAATGTCCCACATGTTACACCTAAGAGTTCAAACAGAAAAAGAAGGTGGGAAGTGTGGGGAGGGGAGATCCTGAATGCACTTTAATGAAGAAGGAAGTTCAGGATGACAGAGAGGGGATGAGACTGGAGTTTGGGTTTGTGGAGATCCAAAGCCTTTGGGAGAAAGAATGAGGTTGTTTGGGTCAGGAGGCTCTGCACAGGAACCTGCTGCTCTGCTGTGCTGGCCTGGGATTGAGTGCCTCACAGGGCTGAGACTTTAAATGAGTAAATAAATCAAAGGTACTACAAACCTATGTTTTTTCAAAGTCACTCATCCATTTAATAGACCCAATATAAAAAGGCAGTCTCAGGTTAACTAAGATGAAAAATAACTGAGAGGCAGAGGCAGCTGTGTGTCTGGAGCTGAGCTGGGTCTGCTGGTGGCTGCAGCAGCCTGGAAACAGAGATTTCTGATGGCGAGAGTGAAGGAGCAGAGTGAAGGTATGTCCCCAATCCCTTCAGCAGCCCTAGAACAGCAGTGTGTTATCAGCACTATTCTCACACTAAATCCAAAGCCCAGCACTGTACCAGCCTCTAGGAAGAACATTAACTCTATCCCACCCAAAACCAGGACAATTTGTTTATGTATTTATTTAATGCTATATATTTGTGATAGCCCAGCCCAGAGGTCTCCTTTGTGCTACAGCAGTGACTTTGGAACTCAGGCATCCAGGGTGCCTCCCCTCCAGCCCCTCTTGGCTGCCCAGGCTGGAGGCCCAGGAACCCATTGAGAATTCACTCTTTGCCTGTGAGAATGAATTCTTTGCCAGGAGGTTGCTGCTGCAAGCTCTGGTTTCCTTTCCTGAGCATTTTCCCACTGCTCTGCCCTAAGCAGACCAACATGTCCATGTACAGGGGTCCCAGGGCTCAGATCACCTGCAGGCTGCATCAGTCACTGGAGGGGCTGACCCAGTGCTTTCCTTCTGCTGCTACAGATGTGAAGCAAAGGCACTGAAATCAGCTGTTGACATTCATGTTCTTTTTAAACAGCAAGCAAATAACTTGGACAGTGAGAGGAAAACCGAAGCAGGTTACCTCCTGTTTTCTGGGGGAAATGGTGGATGGAGAAAGCTTTGTGGAGTACAGGCATTTCTTTCTGATTCCTCTTCTAACTGTTTAGGTGATTTTTGCTATGAACTCTATAAAGCAGCATTGCATTGGACACAGCCAGGCAATTTACACCCTGGGGAAGTCTAATTCCAGCACTTAATTTATAAAGAACTGGGAATTTCTTTGGAAGGCATCCCTAGATACCAGTGATAAAAAGTTAAAATTCAGTAAAATGGGTGAGCACAGAAACCACCACCACCCTCCCCCCCACACCCCACATTTAAATCAGGTCATTACAGCAGGGTGAGAATTATGTGGGAAACTGAAAAAGTAGAGTCCTCACAAAAGATAGTGGGAGAAAATGTGCTATATCCCTCCTGCCTGTCTCCCTACCTACCAGCTTACATTTGATAACTATCTAAAGCTGCCATTAAAAATAATTTCAAAATTACTTCCAACACTAGGATGACAAAAGGCTCAATTTCATGATGAAAGCTGAGCAGCTTGGGGAAAATTCTGGCATGCTAATGGATACTGCTTAATGCCCAGGCTATTTCTGGTGGGAAGGAGGTGCAGTTTTCTGACTACAATGGAAATCCCATTTTTCTCCAGTCCCAGTCCTAGGGGGAAGATTCCCAGCCATTGTCTGCTTGGTGCATGCAGCATTACCCATCACTCTAGACAAGAACCAGGTGTTAAGTCATTCCTCAGTATCATTTACTGACTGATGTGGTAATTTTGAAATGAAGGCCACTTTTCATATTTTAATGGAAATGAAAAGGCTAATCCTGTCACAAAAAGAATCCTCAGTCCTTCTATCAAATGCCATTCACAGATTTTGAGTATGTCCCAGTTTCAGTTGTACCACAAAACTTCACCTTTTGCTGCAGAGAAGAAAGGAGAAGTCCAAAATTGGCTAAATATTGTGTTAGATGTAGTTTGTGCTTTCATGAAGACAAAAGCTACCCCAATTGCCAAAGAACAGATGATATTTTTTTTCTGGGGGGAATGACTAGGGAGGGGAACTGGCTGACTTCTTTAGGGATGTTCTCTCATTTGCTTTGTGCATCTGGTGTTCCTCCAAAGCCTCATCCAGGCACAGGAAGGAAAGACTTTTTTGGGAAGATAAAAATCCCAAAAGTTTTTATTAACTCATGGCACAAAGAAAAGGGATGGAAGCTGCATGTGGCATTTGCCAGAGAGTTTTGGTGTGTGTGCCCAGCCTGCCCTGGAGTGAGGAGCCCTGGGGCTGTGCCCATGGGAGCTGTCACTGGCAGAGGTGGAAGACACCACCTCAAAACTGTGTTAAAGGCAAGAAGGCAAAGGAGAGGATCATGCCCAGTACACAGAAAAGCATTTATCGAGTGTTTTTCAATGAGTTGAGTGAGCAAAACTCCAGCTCCTGAAGTTCCACCCCTTGCTTTGTATGTGAAACAGTTTTCTTCTGTGCCAGCCTTTGCATTCCTGTGCCAGCATCACCCAGTAGGTCCCACCAGAGTTCCCAGCTGGCATTAGAAATGCACAGGAGTGTTTCAAACAGAGATTATTTGCTATTCTGGAAACATCAATCTCCATCTCAGGTTAACTGCGCTGATCACTTGGTGTGGTACTGATCCTCGTGAAAACAGCTGTGCTGGGCATTAGTTAAGTTTCAAAATTTTGGAGTCATTCTGTAAATTTCTTTCACTAGAAAATTGCTGTAATTGCAGTAATTTCCTTGTAATGATGTGTGTTACATCTCATTAGCAAAGCCACTTGGCCGGGGCTGCTTTCAGTGGCAATGGCACCGTCCTTGTTGGAGCCACCCAAACGTGGCCTGAGCTGCTCCTGCTCAGCTCCAGCCAGGAATGGAGGTGAGTGACCAGCCCTGCTGCCAGCCAAATGCCACTGCCCCCAGCAGAACACTCTGGGGCTGGAATTAAAGTGGTGGATGATTTTTTGCTGGCTGCTTTGTGCCTGAGCGAGTGGTGAGGAGCTGCAGATGATTTTTGGAGTGCGCTGAGGGATGCAGAGGACACAGCCCTTCTTTGCCCAGTGGAAAGGTTCATCACAGATCAGGTCTGTGGGCCTGGAGGTAATTTTCCCTAACAGCCCAGGTTGGAAAGCTCAAGCCCATATTCCCTTTCATTTAAATGAATAAAGTCACTCTTCCTGGCTTCCAAAGGGACTGGATAAAGGGCTCAGGGTAGAAGCCAATCCCTGTTCTTGCTGGCTCATGTATCTGCACATGCAAACCCCTGAGAAAGGAGAAAAAAATAGAGTTATCATTTTTATTCACAGACCCCAATAAAATCCAATTTACTTACCCATAGCTGTTGGGCACTAGCAAATAAGCAGAGCTTAAAGCATTTTAGAATTCACAGAGTAATAAAAGTAAGTAATGAAGTATATTCATTATAATAGCTTGAAAATATATTCATAATATATCTGGAAAATATATGAGCAGTCTCAACCTCATGTAATTGAAAACAGATTTAGCAAACTCAGGCTCAGAACAGTGACCTTATTTTGTAGCTGCTTTAAGCTATTTGTATCACTGAGTGAATTTCCAGAAACTCAGCCATCAGATTTCCTATACTTCGGACGATCTATGATCTCAGTTTGATTTTTCCCTGGGCTGTGTTAGCAGGTGAGAACAGCTTGATTGTGTGAGTTAGAAGGTGTAAAAGCCACTTCCGGACCCGTCACATTTTCATGATGGCAAATGGAGATATAATAACATCCCAATTGGGGCTTTCTGATGCTCTCTCTTATGTCCTCCTCTCTTCAGTTACTTTTAACTTTGATAACTCTGTTGGGCTGGTAATTTGCTTTGGTCTTTGCCTGTGATTGAATTATTTTGAAAAGCCAGAGTAAAATGAAGATTGCTCTGTCAGGAAGAAGTGATGGCAGGATAGCTGTGGCCTGATTATCTCTTTTCAGGGCTGATCAGTGCAAGGGAGGCAATTTCTAGTTAGCAGCACCTGTCCTTGCTGGCAGCTGGGTGTTGGCTTCAAGTGCTGGGTTTAAAGGGGAGGGAGGGAGTCACTGGAAATAAATTGCCTGCCTTTAGTATGGTCGTCCACATTAAAAAGTCACAAATATTTGTGTAGATCTAGATCTTAAGATCTTTATGATTTACATCTCTTTGAGATCTCTAGATCTTAAAAAGTATGGAACCTTTATTTGGTGTAGTGAGATTTGGTAAAGAATCTCAATTTCTCCATTATGCTTCCTATCAGAAGTATCTCCCAAGGGCTGAAAGATCCAGAGCAGCTCTGCAGGACAGGGTGGGGTGAGGCTGAACGGTGTCACTGAGGCTCTGGAACAGCCCCTGCCTGTCCATGGGGAGAATTTGTACCCCTTCAACCCAGAAACTTTCTGAAAAAATCTGCTTTCTGAAGTCTTATCCATTCTCTACCTAGTGTAGACACTTCTGCTGTCAGAAAAGGCTGGGACTGTCCTGATAAGGCTCCTCCTGGACCACAGTGTCCCATCAGCTCTTCCTTATCACAGCAGCTGCCAGTGGGGACCTGGTGTCGGTGCCATTGTGGTCAATCCTCCTCGCCCAGGGTTTCTTAACAGTTTAATTTGAACTGGCAAATCCCAGCCCAGTCTGCTTCCTCTTATCACCCTGAAGTTCCCTGAAGGCATCTTTGCCTGCAGGGCTCCAGAAACCCAGGCTCTCAGGCTGTTCCACAATTATAGATATGCAGCTCAAGGATTATCTCGTTACTCAGAAAGGCTTTTGCTTTGTGTGTTTGCAGACAAGTTTTCCAGTTTGTATTAAATAACCATCAGCTTTAAGCTGACTGGTACTTGGTGCTGGTGGTTGTGGGGAGGGTGAAAGTCCTGAGCACTGCTTGCAAATAAAATTGGTAATTCTATTCAAATTCTGTGGGGTCAGAATACTTTTATTCAAGCAGCTCTGTGGGGTCTTCAGACAATAAAAATTAAATTGTCGCCTCCTTCTTCCTCTAGATCCTTAAATCTGTTTTTTCATTACTTAGGGCTGTTAAATGCCAACAAAAATTCAGTGAATATTGGTTTCCAATTATCTGACCTGTCATGGTAGTTGGTATCTGTCTACCTGTTCTCTCCAGAGACTCTGAGATGGGAGTCAGAGCAGTGCTTTGGTAGATTTTAAACGCAGATATTTCAGAGACTGCAGCAAAAATGCATCCTGGAGAACATTACTAAAAAAAGCCTTAAAAAAACCCAGAGCAAAACAAATCAAGCAAGAGTAAAATGAAAGACAGAAGTTATAAGATATAAACTAGATAAAGGGTGTGGATTTTTTCCTTAAGCTTAGAAATACCTTTCTGTTTTTCAGAATTAAACAAACTGTAAATTCAGATCTAAGTGCTCTCCTGAAAAAAACCCAAAACTTCACTTTACAGTTTCTCTTTCCCAGTAAGTTGATTTATGTGGCTTTCCTGGGAATTTATTTCTGCCTGCCCTCAGTGTGCAAGGACAGTTTGAAGGTGAACAAGCTCTGATTTATGGTTTATAGGTAAAGTGTTCCATACATAAAGAATTGTTTAGCCCTTGTGGGATGGAAATGCTGTCATCCTTTTGATCTTGGTGCTTGAAGATGTGCATTCATTGCCAGTCAGGATCAGAGGAAGCCAGACCTTGATCTTGGCTAGGATAAGGCATAAATAGGAATACTGAGGGAGAAAAGCTTCTTATCCACTTGTGCAATCTGCAGAGGCAGAGATGGCTGGTGAGGATGGGGCTCCTGCTCTGGTCAGAGTCTTTTTATCTCCTCCAGTGAAAGAACCTCAGCAGTGGATTATCCTCCAGGGGACACAATAGGTTCCTGCTGAAGTACAGGTGCTTTAATGCTCTGTAACCAGAAAGAGAGAGCAGATTTGGGAGCCATTCCATGAGCTGTCATTGGTATTCTGCACCCTGCCTGCTGCAAAGAGGTCACGTTTTGGGGAAGGAATGCAGAAAAACAATAAAGGCAGCTGGACCCTCTCTGTGTCCATTGTGGTGCTCTGGAAATGGTGCCCTCTTCACCCTGTGTTGCTGTAGACTTTGTTCTCCTGCTGTGTTCCTTTCATAATTGCCAATTAAATGGGCATCTTAGACTCAGTTTATCACTGTTCTAAATTTGTCTATGCCAGGCAAAGGAAACTGGGTTAGCATTTGGCAATGCAGGTAGGTTTTAGGAGCAGCAGACTTACTTTGGGGAAGAAATATTGACGTATATGTGGAGAGTTGGCTAATTTTGGCCTTTGGCATCATTTCCTGAAAAAGAAACAACAGGGTTTATTATTGATTTGATTAAATAATAAATGATACATTTTCATACCACAAACTAGGCAGCATTTCAGTCTGTGACTCTTCTGTGGATGTGAATGGAAAGATTTTAAATAATGTGTGACCTGGGGTAGTTATTCCCCCCAGGGACTGCTGCACACCAGAGCATGGGGTCAGCAGCTTAGACAAGAAATGGTAAATTAAAGTTTCTTTAGAGTTTCTTTTGTCTCTCTCCGGTTGCTTTATTGCTGAACTTCACAGGAGCGTCCTCACAGCCAGCTCTGTTCCTGCCCACAGAGCACAGAGAAAGGCTCCAGATCTATCAGTGAAATGTAAGCCTTTGTCACCTTATCAGTCTAAGTTGTGAGAAACCTTTTAGCCCCCTATATAATAATTTGATAATTTCTGTTTCTTCTTGGTCATTAAGGAGGCCCTGATAGCCCCAGTATTAAATTAACACTGGGATCAATATACAAAATAACATAGAAAATGTATGGCCAAATTTCCACATCAGTTAAATAGTTTCCATTTGACATTTCTGTCCAGAGCAGGGAGATGGACTGTGCTGGAGAGGATGCAGCTAGATGGAGATGGCAGAAGATACTGCTGGGTCTGTAATAATACCAGCCCAGGGTCCTTTTCTATCTATTAAATATCCCTTAACGAGCGTCCTGCATCATTTGAACACAGGGCAGACAAAACACTCCATAATTTCTTAAATGCAATTCAGTTTTAGGATGTAGCTCACCAGTTTTTCCTCTTTTATTTGAGTCATGCTTTGTGTTAATAGCCCAATTAGTTGTCAATGACCACTGCATCCATACCCAGCATCTTCACCTGCTCCAGTTTTGCAGAAGCACTTGGAGATCATTTTGGTGTGAATCTTTAAATCTGTAAATAACTCTTGATTTCCAGCCTTGCCCCCTCACTTTGCTGTTCCCTAATGGCAGCTGTGTTCTGTTTGCAGATGATGGGAAGCTGTCCCTGGAGGAGTTCCAGGCCTTCTTTTCTGATGGGACACTCAACGAAGAGGAACTTGAGAAGCTCTTTCATACCATTGACTCAGACAACACCAAGTAAGCCCCCTGTGCTGACACCCTTCCATTTCACGGTGTTTTCTGTTTTATTTGTGTCTCATCCTGACAGCCATTATGACTTTTTTTGTCCTGGTGGCTTTTTCAGGCCATTTCTGTTAGAGCGACCTGACCTTTACAGCATCTGAAACGATGCTTAGTTTAATTGAGCATTTAAATACCTCTTTAACTTTTTCACTTTCTCTAAAAGCTTTGCTGTGCTATAAAGGGCAGTGGTGTGAAGCTCTCTAAGCACAGACCTCTCCTGTCTCTTTGTGATGTCTCTGTATCCCCTGGACGATGACTACTTCACCTCCAACCCAAAAAATCCCCTGGAAAGCAGTGATTGTTCTAGCACTTAATGAGAACAAGCCCCATTAAGTTCAAGGTGAGGCTGTTCCCGAGCCCTGTAGGCACTGCTGGGGTGCTTTTCCTCTGCTCTGGTCCCCACAGCCCCAGGTGCTGTTCTGGCCACACAAATCCTGGCCAGGGCAGCGAGGGCTGGACCCAGGAGCAGCCCTGCTCTGTCACCAGCAAGGCTACAACAGCAGCAGGGAGAAATGGTGGCCCAGGAGGGCTCCAGGGGTGCCTTTAGTTTGACAAAACATCAAAGCTGATGTTTAAATATGGCACCTGACAGCTCTCCCTGAGCACCAAGCTTCTGCAGGCTGTGCCAGGCTATCAGATGAAGCTGACAGACTCGTGAGCAGTTGTTTCCTTCCCCCTCCCATCTTTGCTGTCTCCCCTCAGTGCTCCCTGTGCCTGTGGTGGGGTCTGAGGTGTTTGTGAGCCCCCTGGCAGTGCCTGGTGCCAGCAGCATTTGGGATCAGCCCCAAGCCATGGTTTCCATAGGAGCCCCCCTGCCAGCAGGGAACAGCAGCACAGGGCACCTGCACAAAGGTCACAACCCACTGGTGGGTTTTCCCTTTCCAAGAGGAATCTGTCTTCAAAAGCCTGAGTGGTTTTGTCTGTTTGAAAATACAAATGAAAACCAGCTTTGAGTCATGTTCCAGTGTGACTCTTGTTCCTCTGGAGAGAAAAAAAATCTGTCAAAAAGGCAAAGAGAAGAGGATCCAATTTGAAATGAGAAGTCTTGAAGCAAGTGATTGAAAAATAATAGTCTGGTTAATGACAAAGCCTTCTGGCAGCAGGGAGATGGAGTTTTGCCCATGTGAGTGGTGCATTTTTTGCCTCCCATCCAAAAGATCCCCTGGAAGGCAGTGATGGTGCTGGAGGGCACTGGCACCAAAACAGCAGCTGAAAAACTCATCAGCACCATACAGGGACTACTGAAGAACTTCCAAGGGTAAAGTAAATGTGAAGTTTCTCAAAATCATGTCTTTTCAGTGTGTGTACTTCCCAAAGTTTATTCCAAGGTCAGAAATACAAAAGACCAGCTTGATATTTACCTTTCCCTGAACTGAAGAAAGTTTAGTGATTTTATTACTTAAACTATGTGGGAATGACCCATCTTTTCTAAAGGTTCTTCTTAAGGCACTGGATAGGTGCTGCCTCCTGCTTTGTGATTTATTTATTGAGCTCCAGGTGATGCTCCCAGAGGGGCTCTCAAGATACCTGGGCACTTGGGTGCTCACCTGCCTCTGTTCTGGCATTGCCTGAGGTTATCAACGCCCACCTGGCCTTTGGAAGGATGCAGGTGGTTGATGTGCAATCCAGTTCAACATGGGGTTGAGTGTGGGGATGTTTCTTCTGATCTTCTTGAAATGGGAAATTGGATTGCAGCCCATTTTTGCTTGGGGATTGTAAGGAATTTGCAGCTTGCTCCAAGCCTTAGGACGGGATGGCTTCTAAACTGGACAGAGAGCAAAGTGCCATTTGTAAATGCCATGCAACGGTGCTGCTGGCAACGGCTCTTGCTGAGCAGCTCCCGGGCATGGCAGGAGCTGCCACAGTTCTGCAGGATTTGCCTTTGGCCAAGCTGGCTTGGTGCACTCATCAGTACCTTTAGGGGCTGGTACTCACAGAGAGAGCAGAGCATCTGCTGCTCTTGGCTGCAAGGAAAGCAACGAGCTGGTCATGCTCCCAGCTTAAATCCCTGCATGAATTGGCTCTTGTTTATCGATTTAAAAGCACAGACATCTACAGCAAATTTATCAAGTTGGGGAAGGAAAAATTCCTTGTTTTTAATCTGCAAGAGCTGTCTCAGGCTCCAGGAAAGCTGTACAGAGCCAGGCTTCCTTCTGCAGAAATGTTTTTCACTGTGAGCTGAGCAGTTTGCTTGACTGCAGCCTTGTGTCCAGTGCAGTCCTTCTGATGCCTTTTTCCTGGTGTTAGGAAAATGAAGCCAGACACGGTTAAGAGGGTTGGGGTCTTCACCTCAGTATTTTAATCAGGATCCTGTTTGATGCATCCACTTCATCCAGGTGAAGTGGCAAAAATGCACACCCCCCATCAACCACACACACCAGTTACAGACCTTACACATCAGCAGATCCAACAAGGGAGCCCAATAGGGACTGGGCTGAGCTAACCCCTAGTTTACAGAATCTGTCCTGCTCAGAGACCTTGGGTTCCTGAGATAGTAGGAATGTTTGGTGTCCCTGGCTCTGCAGTTCTGGGGTGCTCAGTCTCAAGCCTGCAGAACACTTACAAAACACTAAGTAAAGGGTTACAAGTGTGCATGCTGCTAATACTTGTGGATACAGAGAACTGTGTAAAAGGTATATAAAGAAAAGACAAAAATCATTCCGGCATCACTTCCAGTCCAACCCATGTGTGCTCCCAACCTTGCTGTGCCTTTTGCTCCCCTCACAGTAAATTTGGGAGCTCTGTGGGAGCCTGGGGGTGCTGCCTCCAGCATGCCCAGACACTGGGGCTGCAATCTTGAGTGCTGCCCCTGAGTAAGGGGAGTGGAGTGGAGCTTTCATTTTTCCGTTTTACAAGGGAACGTAGGAACAATATTAACTTTATCTTTCCCAAAGGCTGTTTGAATTACAAATAGCTTTTTGCTATTTGATAGAAGTTTATTTATTTTTAATTTTTTTTGATACTCTGCTTTATCTTCTCATTTTTCTCATATTGGCCATTGTGTTTGTTTAGTGTGCAAAACAAAGTTTGCTATTGAGATTACATTACAGCGAGAGTAGAAAATGAAGAAAATTATGTTCCTGCTGATTATTAGTAATTGCTGCTACCAGCCAATTACAAAATGTTGATTCAATTTCCTGGAGTATTTTTAGAAGCAGAGAGCTGCCTTAGTGGAGTCGATAAAATGAATGTCTGTACCAGTTTCTTGACTGGGATTACCTGGGGAGGCAGTGGAAAAGAGGAAAGCTGGGCAGAAGAGTGGGAGGATGAGGAGGGAGGTGGATGAGGAGCAGCTGTGCTGTGGCTGGAGCAGCCTGTGCTCCTATCCCAGAGCCCAGAGAGACACCCCACTGACAGCAGGGAGCCCTGAGGAGGACGCTGAACTGAAAAGAGAGATTCCAAAAGAGCCCGGCAGCATTAATGAGCTTCTTCCTTTCTTCTTGACTGCCTGGGAAGTGTCTCTAGGGGGGTTAATGGTGTGGGGTGCTGGGCATGGGCTCCAAACACCCACCCCAGGGTTTAATTACCAGGACTCTCCATGCAAGGACCGTGCTGGAGCTCCCACCATTACCAGTAATTCATCTGGCAGCAGGAACGTGCTCCCTGGGCAGGCTCTGGCTCCCACTCCCCTTAGAAGGAAGAAGCAGCTCAGCCCCCGGGAAAGCACAGGGATATCAGATGTGGCTCTTGACCAAACAAGTGCAGTCCTTGCAGGGCATTGTAAAATTTCCTTTTCCATCTCACACATTTTCACAGCTGCAGGGGACAGTCCTTTGGGGAGAGATCTGCTCAGTGGAGCAGGACTGTTCCAGTGAGCTGTACAGGTCCATTCACAAGGAGACAAGGACGTGGCATTAGCATTCTGCTGCTCTGTCATTTGTTATCTCTTTGCCAGGCTTACAGGTATCCTTTTAATGGCTTTATTCTCCCCCTCTGCCTGCTATAAATGAGCTCTTCTCTCCAGTGGCAAACACTAGAAAAGGGTAGACTGTGTGTGGGATGATTAACAGAAGCTTCTCAGAGGCCTTTGCAGCATCCCCAGACTGTCCCTTCTGCCAGAGGATTGTGGCAAATGGGAACTGAAGCCTCTTGATCTCCTCAGCCTGTCCTGCACCTGGCAGTGCCACCTCCCACCCTCCGAGGCCCTGACCTGGGGCAGGGCCTGCTCCAGAGGGGTAATGGCAGGGGATGGAGGGAAAACTGATCCCCTGCCTTTGGGATGCTGAATAACATCCTTTTTGAGACTATGGAGCCACCTTCCTCCTCTGCCCCCCAGCTGCTCAGGAACCTCAGGGAGCTGTATTGTAAATCCCAGGAATCTGGGGTCACTTTAGGGGACAGAGATGCAGCAGGGTATGGTCACAGTGGCCACCAGCCTGTCCAGTTCCAGAGCTGAGGGGACACATGCAGGGCCACCTCAGGAGCAGCTAATGATCCTGATGAGCTTCTCTGCCTGCACTAATTAGTCCCACAGTGGATCAGAGCATGTCAGGCCAGAGCACTGTGCAGACCCAGCTGAGCTGCTGGCAGCAGAGCATTCAGCTCCAGCCTCTGAGGGACCCGCAGTGCCGCTGAGGCCAGGCTGGGAGCTCTGGCTGCCCCTGCTTTTACCAACATTGTCAGGGCATTTGGGGCCAGGAGCTCCCAAAATGGGTCTTACACTTCCCACAGATTAATATTGATTCTCTGTTACTTTGAATGCCTCAATGAATACCCGAAGGTGAAGAGTTTGTCAGCACCCTCCTTCCAGCACACAATCCTGCTCCAGACCTGACATCTTCAGTGCCTTCTGCTCAGCAGCCTGCTGTCCTTCTGCTCCAGTCTTTATTTTCCTCTGGTGGGAAGGATCTGTTGCTACTGCTTTGTTTGAATGCCCCAGCCCCTCCAGGGAGGTGCTTTGCCTTCCCACTGCCCACCCAGGCCTGGTGTCCTTTGCTGTGAGACCTCTCCATCTGAGAGTGTCCAGTGCGTGTGGGGAGATTCAGGAGCTGTGCTCTCTTACCTGTGCTTTTCTCTGGGTTTCTGCAGTCCAGTCCTCTCCAATTTGAACAGAAAGTGTTTTTACTTCTTGAGCAAGAACAATGATGATTATGATTGAGGACTTTTTTCCTGGTTTGTTTTTTTTTTCTTCCCCTCCCTAATCTTGCCTATTTGCATTGCAAACCTGATTGAGTGGAGTGCTGGGTTTGTCTGAAGGCTGCACTACAGAGATGGCTGTGCCCATTGAACCAGCTTCATCTCTGAATATGGAATGTTCTCAATTAGCTCCCTGGGAAACAAACTATGGATGGTTTAATCAACCAAGATTTTGATTAACTGATTCAAGAGACGGTTCTTGTCTCTTCTGAAAGGGACAAAATGATTGCACAAAAATTACATGTCTTGCTCTAATTTCTGGCTCTCAAGAGCATGGGCATTTGGCTGATTTTGTTTTTGTGGAAGATGTTTCTGAGTCCTAGCTTATTCTTCTCTAAACATGTCATTTAAACTAGACTGTGCTCTATTTTCCATGTAAGTAAAGAAATATTTGGTGCCAAGGCTGGTGCTCAGCATCTGCGTGCTCACAAAGACACAGAACATCTCAGGCTCACCAAAGAAAAGGGGCTTTAAAAACAAATCACCTGCTGGGAAGGTCATTGGGAGAAACACAAAGCTGAAAAACTGCACAGAATCTTGTTTGAACTAACATTTGAGAACATTTTTCTATTTCTAATCCTATTTCCCGGGTGCTTTCCCAGGCAGCTCTGTGCAGGTCCCTGGGGAGAGCCTGTCTCGTACTGAGGCAGATTGGCTCTGGAGCAGCAGGCTGGTGTTTGCTGCAGAGTGAGGCTCAGGGAGGGTCTAGCTGTGCAAATGCAGAGAAGAAGTATCACATCAGAGATCTTTATAGCTGGGAAAGGTCTCAGCACCTTATTTTTCTTATTTTTTAGGGCCATTCAGCATTGCAGGTTTCCATTCTAGGGAATGGAAAGACACCAAGATCTTGTGTTAAAATCATTAAAGTGACTGAGATATTTAATTCTAACCAGGCACCTCTGTTTGAGTCATGTTTGAGGCGTTCAAAGAGATTGTAGACTTTGCTTGCAGCTCCAAACTTGCAAATTTATCAGTTTGGGGTTTTTTTCTGGGTAAATGTGCTTAGGGCACCAGCATCAGGCAGCAGACATGTCCAGCTGCCCTTTGGTGGGCAGAGCAAGCTGTCTGCCTTGGGACTGGATTTGGGAGGAGGTTTTTTTAGGTAATTTTGCCATGGCAGAAGAATTAATGAGAAGCAAAGATAATAGGAAAAATACAGCAACAGGGTCCAGGGATTCCTTGCTTTATTATTCTTTTACTTGTCCCCTGCCAGTTACAGTTACAGTGTGTTACATATCCAAACCTGCACATTTGTTACTCTAATTTCTTCCTCTCCTACATACTACTTTGGCAATAAACAAAATACCTGCAAAATCTAAAAGGAGGAGAAGGCTGATTTAATTTTACCTCATGCTCTCAATATCTTGTTATTTGCTTCTGGCAATTAGCAACCCATTCAGCTGAGCTCTGAACAATCCCTGTCTCTTTTGCAGTTCAATATCACAGAGATTACAAATAGAAATTGGATTAGCCCAGGCTTCCATATCAAGTGGAAATAGACAAAATGTTAAATGCTCATTTTTAAAAGGCCATTTCTGACTGTTTCATTCTGTTGACAGTTTATGCATAAAAACATAAGAGATCATCTCTTCCCTCCAAAAAACAGTATTTGTATTAGTTGTTTGCTTGTGAAAACTGAGCTAAAAGAAATAATGAGAGCTTAAAAACATGGATAAATTACTTCTTTACGTGTAAAGGAGAGGGCCAACACGTGGAGGGGGTTAGGGAAAAAAACAGCTGAAGTGTAGCTTTGCTGCAAGCCAGAGGTGTCTGTGCCATTAACGTGCCCCGTGAAGGTGACAAATCCCAGCACTCCGCGGCTTTCCTGCCCGGGGAGCAGCACCGGGCACAGGGGGTGAGGGAGATCGGTCAGACCGGAGGAGATGGCTCTTTCTGGGTAACTCAGCCCTGCAGGCTCGGAGCCTCTCTGAAATGCAGGCAGTGATTTCCAGCCCGCTTTACGAACCCTACACCTCTGTGGCTGGTCCGTCACGGCACTCACACGCCTGTCCCATTGCTGTCCGTGCTGTGGTGGCCGCTGACACAGCCCTGGCTTTGTGAGTGCCCCCAGGATTCCTGCAGGGGCGTTTGGTGGGGGTGGCCGGAGCCCCCAGCCCCGCATCCCGTTCAGCATCCCGGCCCCACTCAGCTTTCCAGCCCCACTCAGCTTTCCAGCCCCGCTCAGCATCCCAGCCCCGCTCAGCATCCCAGCCCCGCTCAGCATCCCGGCCGGCACAGGAGATGCCGGAGTCCCCAGCCCCGCTCAGCATCCCAGCCCGGGCACAGGAGATGTCCCAGCCCCGCTCAGCATCCCGGGCCCGCTCAGCAT
>JAHLSL010000036.1:6233816-6265129 GCA_025920805.1 Petroica traversi | reverse complement strand
CAGGAGATGCTCAGGGCCCGCAGCCGCTCGGGTTCCGCCGGGGTCCCGGCTGTGGCACGGCAGATCGCTCCCTGTGTGCGGGGATGCCGCAGCCCTGCCTGAGTGCGGGTTCATCTGACATCTCCGTGCGCGTTGCTGTCTTTTAGCTGGCCGGGCTGGAAAAAACACTCCGTGGGTTGCTGAGCAGTGGGTGGGAGCCCTTCTGGACAACTTTCTGTTTCTCCGGCTTTTAAAGCACTTTACTGAGCACTCCACAACGGCATGATTTTGTGAATGAGCATCCCAGGCTGAAACAATTTTTTCCTTCCTGTTACTTGTTTTATATTTTTCTGCAGATAGGGAATCCATGTTGCACAGAACCAAAATAGTCACTGCCACTATCCCTGTAAGAGAGTTTCTGTTCGCGGCAGACCAAACGCACGGCAAGCAGCTGGCATTGAAAAGCCAGGCTGATCACTCTGAACAAGCCTGGCAGCAAAATTGATGTGCTGTTAACTGCTGTATTGGCTGCTCCCGAAATGCGCACGGGAGATACAGAGCTGGGTTTGCAAGCAGGCTGTGCTGCAGGATGGGAATGAACACACAGCAAGGGAGCAGCGTGTCAAAATTAAATAATCAGCTATTTCAATGTAATGTAATGATAATATCACAGAAAATCACGCCGTGTTTCCACAGTGGAGCTGGTGGGGACTCTGAGTGCAGAGAAGGTGCCTGTGCTGGCTCTGTGCTGTCCATGATGTGTCCAGCCCATCCTTGCAAGGACTTGCAGTCCGAGTTTTGCCTGGAACTATCAGGCCATGAATATAATCAATACAGGAATCATCAATTTAATAAATTTGGAAGTGCCACCCCCCTAGCAGCTAAGTTACTAATTAGCCTGACTTGTCTTTTCTTTGATGCACTTGTGGGCAGAGTGATATTTTTCAAGAAAAAGTCACCCATTAAGGAAAAAAAAAAAAAAAAGGAGGGTTTCAATGTAATTTATTAGGTATTTGGCACGTGCAGAGACTTGAAAATGTTTCATACTGTACTAAATGTCTCTTTTACTGAAGGTGCTGACTGTGCTTAGAAACTGTTGGATTGAGCTTAGTAAATTAGTGT
Source organism: Petroica traversi (assembly GCA_025920805.1). NCBI lineage: Eukaryota > Metazoa > Chordata > Aves > Passeriformes > Petroicidae > Petroica > Petroica traversi. Next base: position 6,264,028 of record JAHLSL010000036.1, on the reverse strand, counting down.
TATGTATTGATATATTTTTCAGAATATTAACTATGCTGTTAGCAGGAGGGGATTTTTGTGTTATCGTCTTGTTCATAGTTTTTGTGAGCTTTTCAAGAGATTTTTCTTTTGAGAGTGAGTGGTTAGGGGATCTGGCCAGCTGTGGCAATAAACCATTAAATGTTTTTTACAAGGAATGATACAAGAGGACATTGCCTTAATCACCCAAAACTTTCTTCCATGGGCAGGAACAACACTATATTTTGTTCTTGCAGATCCTGGGTGGCCCCGACTGGATAAGGAAGGGGGAAAACCCCTCCCCTTGCCCAGAGTGGAGCTGCAGAAGCTGCGGTGCCCCAGCCGTGGGTGCGGGGCTCTGTGAGGGCAGCAGTGAGGCTGCTCTGCCTTGGCTTCTCCCGCACTCCCCAGAGTAAGGGGATTTGGGTTCATGATCAGCTCTTTGTGGAAAATTGCTACTTTCTGCTGCATTTGGGGTGTTATTTTGGGGAAGCCACAGGGCAGGAGGGGCAGAGCCTCAGGGGTGCTGAGCCTGGTTCTTTGCAGCCCCCAAACTCCATTTCTGGAGCTCTGTGGCAAAGCACAGGGTGTGGTCCTGCCTGGCAGCCTGCAGTGCCATACTGCAGTTGCTGATGAATGAACTAACAAATGTCTGGTACTTTGCAGGTGCCAGCTTATTGCTCCTGCCTTTTTTTAAAGTGGTATTTATTTCTCTTTTGATTAGCAAGAGCTCTGAGCATGTTTTTCAGCAATACCCAGATCATTGTTTCATTTTTATCTATATTCAGTCACTTTTTCTGCTGCCCTTGATAATTAGAGCTGAGTGCTTTGTTCTGTCAAACACTTCACCACACAGAAAATGTTGTTTTGGCTGTCTTGGAACTACTGATGAAAGAAAGCATCTGGTCTGTGTTGGGGATGGTTTGAAGCTTGGGGCTTTCTGAGGAGGGTCTAGAGACTCCTGGGGTCTTCACTGTGCTCTTTCTGACACCTGCCTGTGGCTGCGCAGAGGAAATTGGGTTACATGGAGCTTGGCTTAGCTGTGACCAGTGTTTCACAAGAGTTGGTGGCTGCACAATGCATCACTATGCCAAGGAGTGAGGAGCTGAACCAGCCTTGAAATTCAGCAGCATTTCTGAAAATGAGAAACTAGCAAATCATGAGTTATGTTGTGATGGTCTTCATCTTCATGGTAAATACTGAGTCCCTGGAAGGAAATGGAAACTAGAGCTGTGCTGCAGAAAGCAGTGATTAATCCTCCCCACCCCCTGAAAAAGTGCCCATGCTGGTTTTATCAGCTGCACAAGGAAAAGCTCTTTGCTGAGGGTGTGACTGTCTCAGGAGAGCCATCAGACACCCTCAGGGACCTGCCATGGGCTCTCACACCAAGGAGGAGAAGGTAGTAAAGGTCTTCTGCTGATCTTCCCCATCATGATTGAAGGCCCCCTAAAAGAGCATCTTTGGTGATGTTGAAAGCACAAATGTAGGTAACTGAGATGTTTTTTGTCTGGCTGAGGCAGGGGGAGCCCAGCCTGTCTGTGCTCTGCAGGGAGCTGGGACCTCCTGGTTTCTCTCTGTGCTTCTCTAGGGCAGTGCAAGTCCCTGTGTGACTGCACAACTTCACAAGGTCCTGCTGTGTAGGGAGGGACCAGCCTTGAAGCAGGAGGAATAAAGAAGTGTTTTATCCTGAGCCTACCAGATATACTGGGCTCGACTGTACAGAAGGTCAGTTCAGTTTACCTTGGAAAGTCAGTGTTTTCCAGAGTAGTGGCTTTTCATGAGGATTCTGCTGCCCTGGCGCTCCAGAGGAAAGCACAGAGGGCAGAGCTCACAGCTTTGGGCACCAGCGTTTCCAGTGAATGTGGGTGGGTTTGGAAACTGCATCTGGGCAGCACCTGAGCGAATGAGAACCCAGCTGGCTTACAAAGGCAAGGAGCTGCAGAGAAAACGGTGTGAAAATATTACTATTAAAGTATATTAAATGCTGAAACATGACTATCCAGGGGGCCTGAATGCAGGGGTGCTGTGCAGCCCCAGTGCTGCTCCCCTTCCATCTTGTGAGCAGAGAGCCACACTTGTCACACGGTGTGGGAAGAAGCAAAACTGTCCCTGTCTTGGTCATCATCGGCCCAAATCCCAAGGGAAGATGTGCAAGGAGCAGGAAGGAGCCAAACCCCAGGTTCAGGTGAGCAGAGTGTCCTTAGGGAACACTAAACTTCAGCCTTCAACCAGGTGAGTGAAAATCCTCTTGACAGCAAGGGCAAGTAGGAGGAAAGGGACCATCTCTCAAAGTACACAAAATGTGTTATAAACCCCAATCCTGCACCCCAGGTGAAGAGATTGTAATACAAAATTAATATGTGAAAACTTAATACAAAATCCCTTTTTTGCTTCTCTCTATTTCTGGGCAATTCTTTGTCCCTAATTTTTTTTTCTCTGTGCTACCAGGGCTTTGCAGAAAAACATGTTTTGTTGCTGGGCTTTCAGAGACCCTTACTGTGCTCACCAGGTGCTCAGTGGTGGAGTACATGCCAAGAGAAGAATAAAGTTATTTGTTTTGCTTTGGAGAAGGCAGCATTTTTCTCCCCTTCACGAGCCCCCACGGGAGCTGTTCTCCATAGGTGTTTTAATCTAAACCATTGTGCTTCAGTGCTGGGAATGTCCCAGTTAGGGAGTGATCCATATGCACTCTGCAAAAAACCCTTCCTCTTTCATTTGATACAGGTTTTGGGAGAAACCTCAGCCCGGAGTGAGCGATGAGCCCGTGGCAGCTCCTGCCTCCCGGCTCTCCACATGTGGTACTTTCTGCCCTGCTGGAGAAAGCAAATACCTGCTGGGTTATTTCAGGCTCACTGCTCACTGTTTGTTGTTGGGCTGAAAAGGGAGCAGGGTCATTGTGCCTGCACCAGTGTGTGCACCTTAGAATGATTCCCACTGAAGCACACCACAAATGATGTCCTGCAAGAAACAGGGGCATTTGGCAGCAGATAAAGACTATTCCTGAAAGCAAAGCCAGGTGGGCACCAGAGCCCTAAATGCCAGCTTGCCACAGCTAAAGAAATTAAAGCCCAAACTGATACATGTTCTGAATCCTTCTCTGCCTGTGCCCTTCAGAGCTGCAGGTGGCTGGGTGCCCTTCTGGTTGTGGACAGCCTTGGCATTTGAATTTTGCTGTTTCTTTGCATATAGCACACCAGATTTTGGAAGTCCTTTTTAAAGTCATACCATAAGAGTGATTTTGGGGTATTTTTAAGCGAGCAGGTGGGTAAAAGGGAGGTACTAGGATAGGTCTTGGGAAGGATTTACCAGGATTCACCAGAAGATACAATAATGGGCTTGGAAAGTAATTTAATTCTTTAAAATTATTCAGCTTCTGGCTGGCATCCAGTATTTGGTATTTCTCTTGCTCTGCCTGGAATAATTTCTCTCACTCTGGGCTTGTGTAAAAAATGTTTCATTGAGTCATAAACTAATGATCAGAAGTGACCATCTGTGACCCCTTAGTAGGCATCTGGATGCACATTTGCCACTTCTGAGGTGTTGAGATAACACAGCCCTGCTGCTGATGGGACTAGAAGCCTTATCATCAGATATAATAATACTTTCCAGCTGCACTTGTTGTTTTTTAGTCTTTCCTAAATGAAAATGAGTTCTGCAGGTGGCTGATGCTAGAGGATAATTTATTTCCGTGCTCGTTTGAAGCCTTGTAGCAAACCCAAAGCTTGAATAAAACATGGAAATAAAAGTAGAACGTGATTTCAGGGAAAAAAAACCTCCATTTTCTGTGCTGGTGAAGTGACTAAGCTGTGTGGCTGCTGATGCAAACCTTTCATATGCCCAAGGAAAAGGGTTATTATCTTCAGCTGAAGCTGATGGGGCACTGAGCAGCATTTGAGCAGCACATCCAGGCAGATATTTGCATGAGAAACGTGAAGATGAGACTTTGATGTATTTGCAACTTCTGAATTCCCATTATGTTTTTGATTGTACTGCCCATTGGGAGTGCCTGGGACACCTTTCCTTTGGCTGAGCTGAGACCCATGAAGGGAATTTCATGCTCTGCTCCTCCACATTATCTTTTTCATTTAGAGATAACTTTCCCTCTCCTGTCTTTAGCCGAAGTCTGGAAAAATATGTTAATGACAGCAAGTCAGAGGCCACCAGCCTTAGGCAGGCAGAGAGGTGCTGGGAAGGAGAAGGAGAGAGGCTGGATTGCAGACTCCTGGCTGTGTTTGATGGAAGGAGCCTCTGCAGGGCAGCAGCAGCACTGGACCAGGACATCCCTGACTTTGCCATGCTGAGACCTCCTGGGATGCTCTCTGGGTAACCCCTCCCGTGCTGTGCTCCACTGGCCTCGCTTATTAAGAGTTTATGCAAATAATCATCACGGGGAATTTCCAGAAATATTTCTTTTTCTGGTGGAAAACATTGATTTGCTTTAACAAAGCCTTAGGCTGATCTGGATCAATGAGCTGGAGGTTCTGACCCAGGACCTGGAGGTTGCCTGGTACCATCACCCATCCAGAGGTCTGGCTGCTGGGATGCTCAGCTCGAGGCCACAGTCCCTGGGCTGTTGGGCACCTGTTGGACACAGGTCCTCTGTCTGAAGGTGCCTTCTTTCTGGGATAAAATCTCAAAGATGGCATCATGTTTTCAAGAAAGGCAGGTACAGAAATAATAATAATAATAAAGCTTACAAACTGATGGAAAAGCAGCAGAGTTAGCACAGGACAGCTCTGATAAAAGCCTGTCCATGGACAATCTGCAATCAGTGACATGGCAAGAGAAAGATGGGACTTCCCAAGGACCCTCATTAGCTCAGGTGCTCATCAAACCACAGTTCAGTGCTGGGTGGGGCTTTATGGGGAGAAATGTCTTTCTTTCTGGAGCATGCAGGGGGCACAGCCACTGCTCTGGGCAGCCCCTTGCTCCTAGAGACATGCATCAGTAATTACTGTCTGGGCAAGATCACTTAATTAAGCCACTGAGGAGGGGATGCTCTCACAGCATGGCCATTGCTCTTTAAACTCCAACATTCACACATATCACACTTGGAGGTCTTTTCTTTTTCTTTGAAAGAGTTGGATGTGAACCAGGAGAGAGAACTATTTTCCTATTGCCAGGATGTTTATCTGGTCAGATGATCCCAGTGTCTTTAAAGAGGGGAGTGGTGAGCAATAAACATTCCTTTTTTTGTGGTCAAATGAGTTCATGGCTTGGGCTGTGCATTTTCAGAAGGTGATCTGGGTTGGAATCTGAGCTCTTGTGTTTGCTCCTACTTCTCCTGGAGCAATTAGGTCCCAAATGGCAAATGGAGCATCTCCAAAGTGAATCTTTGCCTTGGAAAGTAACCTCAAAGGGTGCACAGCCCCAGCAAGACTGAGGATGAAGGTTGTGCTGCTCCATGGTACAGCCTCCTTGGTTGGAAAACAGAGAAAAGGCCTGGATTTTCAAAAATACTTGGATTTTCTTGATTTTTTTTTCTTCCTCTGAAAGAAAGACTTTTGTTTTGGAGTGAGCTCAGATAGATGTGGTCTCTGCTGTACAGAAAAAATTATATGACACAGAAATCTTTAATTATTCCTTCATTTCTACTTAAACATCATTATATTCTGCTTAGTTAATTGGGTTATGGCTTCAATAAGCTCTTGAATTAGTCATACTATTAATGCAATAAAATCAAAAGCTAATTAACAGACAAGTGTTCTGGTACTTGAAACACTTTTTTTTTCCCTGAAAACATGAGAACAACTTGTTGCAATTTTTCTTTTTGGCTTATTGTTTTGTACAGGAGTATTAAATGTTTGACATCTGAAAAAAAAATTGGCAACTAACAGTCACCTGAATGTTTTTCTGCTGAAGGGTTTTGTGATATGAGGTTGGTCCAAAATTATCCTCTGAAGGGATGCTCTGGGATGAAGGGTTAGGGGAGACAAGGGAGCTCATCAGGAGCTGGCACCTCCCATTTCATGAGGCCTGAACCTCAGATCCTGAATATTTGCGTAATAAAAATCCATACTGGCATAACCCATGGTGGGGGCTAATCACCAAAGCATGAAAGCACCAGATCAGGCTGTGAATTGTTTTGTGGCTGGGTATTCCATGTGATTTGTGCTGTGCAGCTCCCAGGCTGGGCCAGAACCCCCTGTAAGAGCAGTGGGGAGGTGGCTCTGTGTCAGCAATGTTCCCAGCAGGCAAACTCCTGGGGATGCAAACAGCCTGCTCAAGTACCCATTGATTTCTCCTTACAGTTTTTCATCTGAACATTATCATATTTTTTTATTAAGTCAGCTTGTGACTTCAGTAAATTCTTTCATTAGGCTTATTCTGAAGGCAAGACGGCTTAAAATTAAAAGCAACTTCTCAGCTGAGTTAGCATTCAAGCACAATTAAGTTAAATCATACAATGGCAAGATGTGAGGAAATAAAAGACCGATTTTGGCAGCAGCAGATCAATTATTACAATGCAGAATCGCATGGAACACAATAATAGATTTTTTTTTTCCTCAGCAATGTGCCCTAGCTGCAAACCCGTTAGCACATCAGTAGGTGTTTATAAACAATAACTGTCTTCTGGAAAACATTATTGAAACACTTCGTGGGTGATGCTGATGTCAGAACTGCTGTTATGCATGTGCCTGACAGCAACATTTGACTTCCCAGGCTGTGCTCTGGAGAGAGTTCTGGTGATCCAGCCATGGTCCTGGGGCTGTGTCAGTGCAGGAAATGCATCTGCTGGGGTTCTCCCCTGAATTTCTCTGCTGCTCCTTTGCTGTAGCTCCGTGGTGGCAAACACTGCCAAGGTGCTGGGCACTGCCAGAGCTCCTGGGGCCAGGAGTGGCTCTGTTGCATTCTGGTTTTTATCTGTGTGTTCAGTGGGCTTGGCCATGAGAACATCTGTCAGGCAAGCTGAGCCCACAGCATCCCCAGGGGGTTTTGTAGGACTCAGGAAAGTAACTCCAGGGTTTGAGGAAGGTGATGAAACTCCAAGAAAACGAAGATAAAGCAGTGCATCACCTGCCACAGCAGCCACCCCTACAGATGTGTCCTGCACCACCAGGGTCCCCAGACCAGAGGTGACTCCTTTACACCCTGACAGGCACCTCTTACCCCAAAGGGGGATTCAGTGCCAGGGCAGTTTGAGCAGGACACAGGGAGGGTGGCACATTTCTGTCAGGCTCCAGACGTTTTTGTTTGCCTTGGTCTGGGCATCAAGGCAGGGCTGCAGGGAATGCCATCAGTGAAAGCCCTAATCCACTTCTGCTGGCAGGTTAGACAGAGCAGGGATGGGTTTAGTTAGAGAAATAACTTTCCAGGATATAAATGGATTGATAAAATATAATTCTATTAAGAGATCATTCCAGTCCTTGAGTGGCACTAATGATTGTGTGGGAATAGGAGGCACAAAGAGATTAGCAGCAATCTTTATTTCCCAAGCAGGTTGTGAGTGGAGATGTTGTTACATAAACTAAACGTTCATGTGTGAAGGAGTAATTGTGCAATTTTGTCTGGAGGGAGTCCCGGGCAAGAGCTGCTTCATAAGGGCAGAATTGGGAGAATTGGTCCATTGAGAAAAGTATATTTTGCAAGTTTTGATTCTGAGTAAACAGGAACAAACACATTTTATGCCATATCAAGTCCTCTCCAGAGTGCTGCCAGGCTGGGTGTTTGTAAGGAAGTCAGAGGAGTTGATGTGCCAGGTGCCCCCTTGGGCAAAGGTCCCCCCTCACGGGGGGTGTGCAAGGACCCATTTCCCCCCCAGGGAATATCCAAAATAACTTGTGAACCTGTTCCAGCTGCACAGATGCTGAAGATGCCTTGAGTGCACCCACCCTTCCCCAAAGGCTGTCCCCCCTGGTGGCTGGGGGATGCTGAGGAGGTGGCTGGTGTTGCAGGAGGGGAGTTAAGCCTAAGGAGTGGGAATTCTAACTCAGCCTTCATCTGTCCTTTACATTAAAATTGCCTTTCTTTCTTTCTCTTTCCTGCTTGCTCCCCTGCCTCGTTCTCCCCCTGTTCCAGCAATGTGGACACCAAGGAGCTCTGTGGTGAGTGCAGTCCCTCTCTTTGGGCAAAAGCAATCATTGTGTGCACGAGAGCCTTTGAAGGATGCATGAAATGCAGAACAGAGCTTGCAGTTCTGTGGGGGCTGGGGGATCTCTGCCCCTCATTCCACAGGAAAATTGGCAAAACTTTTTTCATTTTCTTGTAACACAAACGGGGTCAGAGCTAAGAAAAAGCTGGATCCTGTTCAATAACAAGCTGGAGTTTAATTTCTGGAGATGTCATGGCTTCAGCAATTGCTCTGAAATTCAATAATCCTATATCCCCCTGCAATACCTGTAAGATGTTTCTCCCTAGGCCAGCATTAGTGTTTCCCAGCAGGCTGCCTGAGGGGTGCTCCACCTCTGCTCTACCTCCCACAGCTCGCCAAAATTAAAGGCTGAACAGAAAAACTGTGATAATATTTTGTCCCACACCTTGACCAGAAAGGGAATATTTCCAGCTGGGATTTCTGAAGGGCTTTGCCTCATTAGGAGGTGACTCAAGCTGCTCACTGAGGAGTATTTGTCTATGGATGCTTGATATTGGGAAATGTTTCCTGCACCCCAGCTTTTTGGGAAGAGATGGAAAGAGAGGTGTGTGGCCTTGCAGAGAGCTCATCCATCTCCTCCCCTCCCGTGCCAGGATGCAGAAGAACCTCTAAAGCCACCTCAGCAGGTGTTCCCCATTTTCCTTCATCACTCTGTCACTAATTGCAGCCTCTGGAGGTCACGCTGGGAGTGCAAAAATGGGGTCACTGGGTGCCTGTGCCTGCATCAGGCAGTTACTCCTTATTCCTGATACCTTAAAGACCTCTCTGTCCATGGATGTGCCTGCACCACGACATTGCCCAGGGTTTTCTCCTCCTGCTGTACTCAACCCCTGCCCACACCATTTTGAGTATCCAAGCTGGCAGCAAAAGTAGCAACATTTCCCCATTCCACTGGTTATTCCTGCTCTCCTTGCTTTGGTGTGCCAGAAACAAAGACTTCCATAAAATCTTTTGGTTTGCTGAGGATATGATGGGCTGTTCCCATCCCTCCATTCTTACTGCATTGGGTCTCCCTGCTAGCTGGCACAAGAAGTTAAACTTATATATCGTGTACCATCAACATTGCCAGGAAGTCCAGGGGTAACAGAGGCCTTGCATGACCCACATGGCTTTCTCCATCACCCTGATCAAATCAGAAAATTACCTGGCTGTGACCCAGTGTGATCCCATCTCGCTGCCTCTCCCAGGGGTGAGGGTGCCAGCAGAGAAGGGAGATAAACCCATCACCTCCTGGGGAAAGCCAGGGGAACCAGAGAGAGAGAGGATCAATCAGCACAAGTTCCTGACTAGATCTGTTATCTGCTGAATACCTGTCCTTGCCTGTGATTCATTTGCTTGCTTCTCCTCTAACCATTAAACACAAACCCTCAGCTTGTCTAAATGGGAGCTGTGATGGTCTCTCTTGAAATGGGTTGTGTGTTATAAGATGTTGAGAGTATCTTTAAAGTTATTTCTTGAGCCCTGCAGGTTCACATGAATAAATAACACTAAACCAGCAGAGCTTTTTAAAGTCAGCTCTATTCTCCCCCCGTGTGCTCCTAGGTCAGTCTCAAGGGATGTGCTGCGCCCACAACTCATTTCTCCTGAAATGGATGGGTCCAGCTTTTTAATTCAGGACTTAGGAAAAGTCTTTAGCTTTCAGATCTGCTCAATTTTTCTTTCCCAAATAGGAAGAGAAACACAAACAGACACACTGCAATGAGAGGAAGCTGTTTACTTATCGTGGAACAGCTGCTGTCAGTCATGCTGTGACATTCCGGTTCCTGCCAAAATCTGCCTCCCTTTGGATATGTTCTCAGACTGTAAATAGCTATAGGCACTGCTAATTAAGCCAAGGAAACCTAATTAGTGGGATTGTTTCCTGAGGTTTCTATCTTGCTGCACTCCACAGAGATGTCACCTCAGTGTGATACTCCATGTCCTAGTGCTGAGGAACAGCACCAGTGGCTTTTGAGGAGCAGTTTTTGCTGTGCTCTGTGTCAATCACAGAACAGGGAAAGGTTAAGGATAGCACAGAGAATGTGGCTCCCTCTCTGTGGAGAACATGTGATTTTGGGCCCAGCTTGCAGCTCTGTTCTCTTCCTTTCAAAACATATTTTACTCTCAAAAGCTTCAACCTGTGACTGTGGGCTGAGGTGCAAATGTGAGAGGAATGTAGGGAAAGATGTAAGGCCAATCTCAGCTCATACAAAAGGGGTGAATTGGGAGGTATTTGGTTGCTTTGAGTGACAAAGAATGTCAAGGGAATGGAAAGGGGATTTCTTTTGAGATCTCTTCCTCCATGCCAGCAGGAAGAGGGAGAGAGACCATTACAATCAAATGCAGAAGTAGGCAGAGAAATAAAGAACTGATGAGTTATTTTCCATGGGAGCTACTGGGTCTTACATCTCCTCTTTGCAATGGTCCCAAACTTCATGGGAACCACACTTCCCATCCCTGCAGGACAAATTGTGACTTTGACTGAGCATATAGAGTATAAAAATACACCTGGAACCATCCTCTCAGGTTTTTGTTACCACCATTAATAGGTCTTGCTGTGCCAAGTAGCCTCAAGTTACATTAACATGTTCCCATCATGTTTCTCTTGGTTTTCCCAGACTATTTTGCTGACCATATGGGAGACTATGAAGATGTTTTGGCCTCTCTGGAGATGCTGAACCTCTCCATCCTGAAGGCCATGGACTACACCAAACGGGTGAGTGCTCCTTGCTGCACCTCAGGTTTCACAGCTCAGAGTGAGCAGTGCAAATGTTACATTAACAGAGCACATCAATCTGAAAGGTCCTCACCCTCTTCAGCAGTGCTGTGTCCCCCTGCTCTGCAGACAACTCAGCCTCTGGGGCTCTGGGGTGGGATTATTTTGTTGTTGGCATCACTGAGAGGGCTTTTGGAAACTTCACGTTATGGAGGTGCCTTTAATTCCAGCTTCCACCTTGGAAGGCACCTGGCTTTCCAAACAGAGCTGCTCATGTGTGAAGCTGCTGTGCTAGAAACTAGAGGGCTGTGTTTGAGGGCTACAGGGGAGCCATGCAAGCATCAAAACCGAGACATAATGGCCTGGTTTATGTGTGCAAAACAGCCCTAAGTCCTTAAAAAATCCATCATGTGTGTTCATGATACTGGGTATTCTAGGCACTGATCAAGAAGCATATTGAAGTTCGTTTATGAATTCTATGAAATCTGAGCTGATGTACCATATAAACATCCCTGCTGAGAGGTGCACCACTCAATTAGTGTCTTCCAGCCTGAGAAGAGTGTTTATAGAACTTCAGTTACTTTGAAATTATTGTCCTGTCCTTCCATACCACTTAATAGGGCAACTGGGCTCTGTCAGTGACATTTATTGCCTCAGGATAATCAATCCCTTCTCCCACTTCCACCTTCAACCACATTTGCATTGTTCTTTTGTGCCACAATGAATAAAGAGTAGGTTTCCTCTTCACTGGTGAGCAGTAAGGTGATACCCTGAGGGCCAAGCCAGGGGGGAAGGTTTTGCTTTTTCCAAGCAGTTGTAAAGGGTTCCCAACCCAACTACAACCCTCCTGCAAGCAATCCAAGTTGGAATCTCCCTTCCATCTATCCTTGAAGCTAAAGGAGAAACTCAAATTGCTCCCCATTAAAGAAGTGACCATGATAAGAAGTTTTAGGAGCTGGAAAGGGAAATGGCAAATTTCTCTCCTCTCTTGCTGCTGAGTAAAGAGCCTGATTTCCTTGATTGATCAAAATCCATTTTGATGTTTGTGAGGAAGGCAGCATGGAAAGTGAAGGCACATATTTAACATATTGATCTTGTCATATTAAATTAAAGGCAAAAGTCTTTGGCCAAGCGCTGATCTGTCTGAAATGTTTATGATTTTTTTTATCAACATTATGAAAGGGCTAAAAAAATCAGGACAATACTAATAGTTCATTTTTAATGATTAAGATTCTGGGTATGTTCACATCTCATTTGTATTCATTAATTGCAATTTTCATGACCATCAGGATTGCCAATTGTGTATTTGAAATAAATGTTAACATACTAATAGAGATCTTAGTAATTCATTCCAGCTTGCTGTTCGTGATGCCTTCCACCACTCCTTTTTCAATCTGATGTGAATATATATGACTAATTCCTCGTAATATTTTGCAAAAGAAAGATGGTCCATTCCCTGCTTATAAATTAGGCATCTGAGCATTGGGTATTACCTTGCATGAGACATCTGCAGCAGAAGCTGGATGGTTATTCATAATCCAAATACACCCATAAGAAAAACATCTTTTTCCCTCCTTGATTCAGAAAATTGTAGCATATTCAGCTGCCTTAATTGCAACAGATAAGGTTATTTACCTCAACCTGAGCTGCTCACCTCCATCATGATTTTGTGGAGAGAAACAGGGAGATCTGGAGCACTGGAGGCACCTTCCTCCTGTGGCACTGAGGGATCACAACACCTCATTTCAAATCCAGACATTTCCCAAGCCAGCTGAGGGAGTGCTGCCCCAGAACTCCCATCCCCTCGTTTTATCAGCCCATGGGGTGTGCTGCTCTTCTCTGCTGGCAGATTTTTGGCAAGGGAGCAAGCAGAGCAAGATCCATCACAGAGAGGAGCTGGCAAAGAAGTATTTAATGAAAACCTCTGTTCCCCGCTGTGATTTTGTGAACAAAGTGGTACAAACCTCATCAATGAATTATTCAAAGGCAGGCACTTTGTTCAGGTAAAGAAGCAGGGGAAAATAAAACCCAACAGAAAGGAAGCTGTTGTGGGTGGAGAAACCTGGCTCCAGGGTTCAAACAGGATACGTTTGGTTTGGAAGGAATTTAAACCTCATCAAGTTCCACTACTTTGCCATGGGACACCTTTCACTAGACCAGAGCAGCACAAAGCCCCATCCAGCCTGGCCCTGGGCACTTTCAGGGGTGGGGTAATTTCCTTCTCCTCCATCTCCTCTCCATGTGATGCTGTAGCCAAGGGCACCATCCTGATGGGGCAGCAGGATGTTTAAATGATTTGTACATTTAATACATATTTTTAGAAACACTGGAAGATGGGAAAGACAGCCAGAGCAGCAGGTTTTGGTCAAGAGTGGTTTTGTGCCTGCTGATGCTTGAGCCTGTTGCTGTCCCTGCACCTTTTCTTGTGACAAAGGGCTGGGTGATGGTGCTGAGCATTGTGAGTTGTGAGCAAACTGCTTTTCCTGCTTCTCCATGGTAAAATACACATTTCCTAAGCTGGAGGGAACTATTGATCATTTAGGAGCGTTCCTATTCCCTCCCTTTCAAACAATATGTTTGGGGCCAACAATAAATGAAGCCTAACCTTTTTCTGTGTTGTCTTTCTGAGAGGTGCCAGCTGACAAGAGGGCATGGAGAACCATGGTATTTAATTGCTGTTTATATTTCTCACCTTAAAAGACAGCTGATTATTTCTTGCTCATAAAAAAGAGAAAGCAGCAATTATCTCCTGCTGGAGGAGCTTATAAAGTATCAGCAGTAATTAGGTTCAGTAGTGGAAGGTCTCACACAGCAAAACAAAATCTGTCACTGTAATTATTTTCCAATACAGTGATGTCCGTGCCGCATTGAAATGACTGCTGGTGACAATTGGAAATGCAAGGTTAAATTGGAGAGAGAGGAAATGGACTTTTGGGTTCTAAATAAAGCTGACAGCAGGAGATGTTCTTATATAATTCTCTTTTACTGTTGTGCAGTGCAGTCTGCAAACATCAAAAGCAGCATGAGTGGCAAGGATGTGGTTTGTGTCCAGTGCTGCAGGGTGTGTGGGGTGTGGTGGGAGCTGGGAGAGCACAGCCAGGTTGGTGCTGTCCCTTCCCCTCGGTCCCTGAGTCCCCCGCCTTGGGGGACAGTGTGGGACAGTGCCCACCCAGTGCTTACACCATCCCTGGCAGCTTTGAAGGTGACAGGGAAGTGCCCAGGGATGGCAGAGGTGGTGGCACCAGTGCACACCCTCACCCAGACACCCCACACTGGTTTTTTAGCTTGGTAAAAAAACAGTGAGAGGCTCAATTAGGCTTGTTCCTGTCAGGTCCAGCTTCCACTGCAGCTGCACTGGGACTGCTCCTGTTCCCAGCTTCTGCCAATTAAGCATTTTTCAGGATTGACCATGGAAGCATCAGCAAGGCTGACCTTAAGTGGTGAGGCAAACTTTAAAAGCAAGCTGCAAAGAAACCAAAACATGCTGAGTGATGAACATCTTCAAGGAGGAAGCAGGTCAGATTTAAAGTCAAGTCATTCCATTCTGGGGATGCTCCTGTTGGGCAGCAGACAGGTCTGAGAAGCACTGCTGGTGGCTGACCTTGGTGCACGCCCTGTCCAGACAGGAAAGCAAAATTACCCAAAACTGGAGCTGAAACTGCAACCACCCAGGCACATGCCAGAATGAGCCTGGCTTCAGGAAGAGTAGGGTACAGCAGGAAGGATTTATGGAGCAGGCCTGAGGATTTGTGGCTGAACACTGTTTGGTGTTCAGCATCACCTTTGGTCCTGGAGAGAGGGCAAAGAGATGGGAAAGACAGTGCTTTACTCCTTATTTACTCACTGACAGCTCCACTGCTCTCAGTTACCTCATTTAATGGGCCTGGAGAGGGAGTGTGACCAAGTGGTGACACAAAACACCCCCTGAGAGCCTTCTCCTGTCAGAGTGCCAAGCACTACATGTGTCTTATGGACTGGCACTGCACCCAAAGCAGCTGCAAATGCATTTTCCCCTTACAATTCGTTATTTAGATGTGAGAATACGTAAATCATAAAGGGGAAACTGAGTGCACTGGCCTTCAATACCAGCTGCTGCTGCTCCAGCAGCACTAGGGAGCTCAGAGGTATCTTCATACAGGAGGTTATTTGTGAGTTCACTTGCTCCTGCAGCTATCCACTCTTCTTGTCTCTGCCTCACGAGATGTAACTGCAGTGACCAGGAGGTCTGGGCTCCTGGGGCTCGGTGGAGGTGCTGCAGGAGATGTCCTCTCCCTGCTGCAGGTGTCAGGCTGGCCGTGGGTCTCCCCCAGTTTTCAGCCCCCAGCAGCAAACTGCAAACTGTGCTTGTTGTGCAGCTCAGTTACAGCCCCAGAGCAAGAACCATCTGCCAGCAGTCTTGGATGCTAAAAATGGTGGATGGTATTTTTTGTTTTACAGCACAGCCCAGACCAGCAATATAGAGTGCTCTTATTTGCATTCATACCTGCCAAACTTAAGCTTGCCAAAAGTGATATTGCTCTTTTTTGAATGATGACACCTCGAAATAAAATAGTCAGTAGAAATAATCCTCAAAAAGAATATTTTCTTCCCATCCTCCAGCTAATCTTTTATCTCAGCCTTTCATTTAACTTGAGCAGCTTTTTTTCCTGTTGTGCTGAATGGACTTGGGGCTCACCCTGAGGGTGTCAGGTTCCTGTTCCTGCTGGAACAGCAGCACAGTGGGGACAGTTCTGGGTTGTGCCCATCCCAAACAACGTGAGCTGTTCGTGGCTTCTTACAGACCTCATGTCCTGGCCTTGGCTCATGGTGGTTACATGAACAACAGCTGAAGATTTCTGGTCTGGGTCTGAAGTCCCTGAGGTGCCACTGCAGTGCAGCACAGCCAGCTCTGAAACACTGCTGTGATGCAGTTAAAGATGTACTCATGGTCAGTGGCTGTGGCTGAAAAAAGAAAAGCATGGTGATGGGTCAGTGAATTGGTAACAGTTGATTCAACTCTCCATGTGTTTTGAGTGACACATTTCTGAACAATTTCTGAATCAATTTCTATAGCAAAAACAGATACTGTTTTCTGGAAAAGTTATGGAACTTCATAGTTGAAGAATAATCTGAAAGAAAAAACACTTATTTAGCTTCTCGGAAAGTATTTCTGCACCTCTTCTCTGAAATTGATTTAAGAAAATATTGCACCACAAATTAAAACAAAATGTGCTGCTTCAGTTCTGCAAGAACTGAATTTTCCCCAACTTTTCTCCTCAGGCTCCAGACCAGAAAGCTTCTCCATGCGATGCCATCCGGAGAGGTTTTCTTGCCAGCTCTGCAGGGCTGTGCAGGAGATCCAGCTGGGCTGCCAGACTGTGGGGAGCAGGGACTGGCAGGGAGATGAATCTTAAGGTCTCTCTTGGAACTTATTTTTAGATGAAGATCCTCATTCACTGCTCTCATGCTTGTCTGTTGCTGCAAAGTTCATGTCCCTCCATTCTCTCAGAAAAGGGAGAGCGTTTTCTCTGGAGGTCCTGCCTGTGCTGTCCTGGCTCCAGCTCTCATGGACCTTCTGTAGGACATGGTTTTCCTCATCCTCCCTCCCATTTTATGTCTATTGCTCCTGGATTTAAGAAGCAAGTCAAAGCACAGGCAGGTGGCACAGCCAGGCTGAGCCTTCAGCAGCTTGACCATCCCACACTGCTACATCTGCAGGGTCCTTTGAGTAGGTCCTGTTTGGAAAACAAAATCTGCGCTTCCCTTGGAAAACTGAAATAAAATCTGTATTAAATTACTGCCTTGTGGGTACTAAATACAGCTAATTAGGAGCATGTGTGGAGCAAAATGCTGATTATACCAGGGTGTTGGGAAGTGGGAGGCCACACTTCCAAGCCTGTTCTTTGCCTGCTGGGTGAGTGGACAAGGTGCAAAGGGGGCAGGAGCCTCTGGATCCCCAGGTGAGCTCAGGGATGGGCAGCACAGCTCGTGTGGGGGTCAGCAGATCCCTGCCCTTCACATCCGTGTGCATGCGTGAGAAATTATGGGATTCCAGTGCAGCAGGGAGGTTCTCTGATAGTGAGAATAGAGAAGTCCTGGGATAAATTGCTTGTGAAGATTCCATGGCAGGAGACCTTCAGGACCAGAAAGGTAAGCATGAGATGAGAAGGGTCCAACACAGAGATTTGCAAAAGGAGGATTTAATAGCAAAAAACTTCTAAAATCCATATGATGCTGTTGTCATTTTTTAAAATCTGAACAGGTGTCTCATTTGGTTTTTTTAGAGCTGTTTTGGGAAGGCTGAGGGTCTTTCATATGGTAATGCTTTCATTTATCAACTATTTAAATGCCTGTTCTCTTCAGGTTTCTCCTACTGATTATGTGCCAGGCAATCAGTTTTGGGTCTCTGCTTTGGAAAGGATTTAAAAGTCGGGGGGAGGGAAAGGAGAAAGAGGCAGGTCTGAGTGTTATTCTAATTATAAGAAAATATCTCTTGGAAGCAAACTAGCAATTATGAGCAACGAATTTAAATCAGCCTCTCAGAGATTACAGTACAACACATGCCTGGTTTTTAAAGGGCTGGGTGGGTGGAAGAGAACCTCTCCATCATCCCAGGATAAGGCTTGATGGGTGTTTTATGGCATTGCAATAGGTTTGTTGTTGGGTTTCAGTTTTTTTAACTGGAAAAGTGGAGGAAAAGTGTGGGTGAAACAGTTTCCTTTGGTTTCCAATTGAAAAGCCTTCTCAGTTTGGTGCATCACTCTGTGGGTGTGCTTGGACTGTGGTTATTAACAGTTGGAGAAGTCATCAGTGTTCCCAGGCGTGGTAATTGTCAGCCAGTTTGGCCAATCTCACTGGAAGCCACCACTGGGAAGCCTTGTGGGTCAACTTGTAACCTTGTGAGTCAAAGGGAAGATGTGGGGAGGTCACAGTTCGTGGGTCTCCGAGTTCGTGGGTGGTGCAAAACAATCTGTATTTTACATCCTGTAGTCTTAATGAGCTGAATAGTGACCTTTTAAAATGCCAGCAAAGAAGCTTTGAGATGTTCAACAGCATTAAAATTCTCATTCCTCAGTGTTTGATATCCACAAGGATATGGCCATGAGAGCCCATTTTTAGGCATCAATTTGCAGTGTCTGGTGAAGCAAACTTGGCATTGGTTGGCAAATCCAAGCACTCAACAACATCAAAATCCCAGTTATGCTTTGCACAATTAACACATCCCGGGGTGTTTTCATTTATCATTGCCAGAATTTGGGCAATTTTGGGTGGGTGCACGTGGAAATGAAAAGCTGGAAGAGCTGTGGTGGGGATTTGATCAGACTGAGCCCCAATCCTGGCTGCCACTGTGTGTGGGAAGGTGCCTTACAGACACATGAAAAGCCTCTGATGTGAAGGAGGAGGGTGGATTTGGGGCTTGGACCTCAGCCAGCTGACCAGAGACCCAGCCCTGGGCAATTCTTCCTCAATAAAGCAAACTGTCCTTTTCCCACTCTTCTCTCATTTTTTAATGTCTCTCTCTCTCATATCCTGATTTGTCAAATCATGACATTTTCTGAGGCTCTCCTGAGAGCCATCAACACAAGAATCTCAAGGTCATCCTTTCAGTGATGTTTTTACACTTGCTGCTCATTGCAAACACTCCCAGCCACCTGTTTGCTGCAGCAGAGGTCAATGCCAGGCAGCTCAACAAAGAGCTCGCCTGGAAATGATGGATGGAAAAGAGCAGGTCTGGAGATGTACAGGAGTGTCTGGCACAGAGCAGCTTCATTGAGCAGCAATTATTATATGATCTCCATAAATATTTTAACTTCCCAAGCTAAGCACGGAAGAAATAACTCTTCAGGGTGGAATTAATAAGACCAAACCTCATTAAATCTCACTAGGATAGTCTGACAAATGTTTTAATAAGACAATGGGAAGGATTCCTTTATAGCTGGTCTTTTTAATGGTTTGTTTCTGCAGCCCTGAAGAAGACAGGTGCTAGAGAAGAGCCTGAGGGGTTGCTGAAAAAAACCTCTAAGCACACGCATTTCTGACTCAGCTCCTGAGAGCCAATGTCACAGCTGGGCTGGCAAATGGCCAGTTGGTTCAGTGGGAGAAAAAAAAAATCACTGTTGTTTTGATTTCAAAGCTATCCAATTTACTGGCCTATCAAAAAGCATCAGATCTTCACAAACACCCCAATTTTCTCTGCACTGGCTAGAGCAGCTTTGTACCCAGCATCCATCCATCCATTGAATCTCTATGTAGGGAGTTAAACTGATTAAATGAATGTGAGAATCACCTGTTTGATTCTTCCTAAAGCTGAACCAAGATTATAGGCTGTGGTTAGGTAATAAAAAATCCAACATTTAACTCCACACGCTCTCTCAACCTTATATTTCAGCAGCCAGAGCCTGTCAGAATGATCAGACAGCATCCAGCATAGCCTGTGCCTTCATAAAAATCATTTTCCAAAAGGAGCAGGCTCCCTTGCTAGGGAGAGCCATCAGTTGACCTGAACCATGGGAAGGGTTGTTTGAGATGTTGTTTGGTGGCATTTGCAGGAGACAGGCTGTGGAGCCCTGGAGTGCAGCAGAGCAGTGGGGGTAAATAGCAGCACATTTATTTGATGCTTGGATTGAAATGGAAAAGCTGTGGTGCGCTGCTCAAACCCCTGCAGGGGAGGCTGAATGTGGGATAGAGAGCACAGAACAGGTGTAAGAGCAATGGATGGGCTTGGAACATCTGTGGGAGTTGTGGTGAGTGGTTGGACGGCTGTGAGAGGAGAGGACAAAGCAGCAGTGTCACAGACCTCACTGGAAGGGCACTAATGGTGAATTACTGTGTCTCTGCAGTGCAGCCCTGCTGGGAGCAGCAGTGGGGTCTCAGGGCATGGGGGCAGCCTCTTGCTCCAGCCCGTGCTTCCATCCAGCCCCAGCCCACACCAGGGCAAATCATGTCCCAGAAACCCTCAAATCCCAATTAAAAGCATAATCCAACCAGCCTGTGGAATGCTTTGCCCTCTCTGGCTGTTGGATAATGGTGCTGGTGGAGTGGGCTGGGCTGGAGGGCTCCAGGGCTGTGGAGGGGAACGTGGTCCTGCTTGAACAAAGGCTCAGAAAGTGCACTTGTGCACTGCCAAATGCATCCCCTAAACTCGGGGAGCATCCCAGGGCTTGGCTCCCATGCAGATCTGCTGCAGCCCATGGAGTGCCCAGAGACAGTCGTGTCCCCATTTGAGCACAGGCTGTGCTGCTGGAAGAGCAGTGCCCTCCTTACATCTCCCTCCTTGCACCAGGGGTGCTAAAGAGAGCGGGTGCAGGAGATGATGCACAGGGCACCCTGAATGGCAGATGGCTGCAGCACCCCCACTTGTGCATCACATCTGCCAAGGATCACAATGTTGTCCCCCAGAAACTCTGTGATTGTGACATGGAGAGGAGCAGGTTTTCTTGTGTTAGGCAGAAGTCATTAACTGCTGCTAATTGGATGTTCTAGAAGCCATGAAGAAGCTAGTGTTCCATACCAAACCAGGGTGAGGAATCAGCTCTGGGATCAGTTTCCCCAAAGGGCTTTCTCCATCGGTTCATTCTTCTTTTATGATTTAATATGGGAGATAAAGATGGAGATAAAGGCCCTCTGGGTGCTTGCAGAGCTGCTCCAGTTGCCATGGAAATAACCCTTGTTCATAGCTACACCATAAAACAGGAATAATTTGCTTTGGGGAGCTTGGGGTGCTCATGTTGTGCTGCTGCCTGCTCAGATAACCAGCAGTGCTGGGACCACTCTGGTGCCCTGAGTGTGGCCACTGCTCACGGAATGCAGGGAGCCAGGAGTGTCCATCCCTGTCCCATGGCCCCAAAAATTCATGAGGCCCTCCCAGAGGAGTCCCATGCCAGGAGGAGAGAGCACACAGGGGTCTGCCAGAGCAGTGTGCTGTCCCAGCAGGCACTGATGGGTTGGAAAGAGTCTGTGAAAAAGTGGTGCTGACGAGCTTGGGTTTAGAGGAGCCGTTTTTTCACTGCAAGTATTTTCAGCTCTGACACTGAGCGGTTGGCTTCAGCCAGAGCAGGTGAGGTCAGTGGCCATGGGCTGGCCTGGGTCTGGTTGGGCTGGTGTTGAGCCAAAGCTGGATTGGTTAGGTCAGTGTTGGGCAGGCCATGCCAGTGTCCATCCGGCTGTGCCACTGTCCCACCAGGAGGCGTGGGAGCAGGGCTGTGCCGTGGGCAGGGCTCAGCAAGGCTGTGCTGGGATAGGGGCCCTGGGTGCTTCATGCAGATCAGCTGTGCTATTAAAACATTTTTTAGGTGTTCTTGGTCTTGAAAAAGTTTGTGTTACTCTGGGAGCTTCTGTCAGTCAAACAGCACTGGGCCCTGTTAATCATCCCAAACCCTTTAGCTTCAGTGCTGGGCTGGCTGTACTGTTGAGGACTGGGGCACTGTGCAACGTGCTGATCTCTGAATAGGGATCTCCAAAGCACAGGATGCACCTTTCACACCTGCAGCCACTGGCTTTGGGTGACATTGCGGGGCCATGGAGGGGACCAGCTTGTGCGTGTCCTGGGCAGGTGCTGCGCTGGCTGGGGACCCTGGTGGCACCGTGTGGCAGCGCTGGCACTCACCGTGCTCCCCGTGTGCCCTGCAGGTGTACGAGAGTGGCAGCAACGTGGACCAGTTCGTGACCCGCTTCCTGCTGAAGGAGACGGCCAACCAGACCCAGTCCTTGCTGAGCTCGGTGGAGAGTGCTGTGGATGCCATCGACGAGCAAACCAACCCCTCCAGGTCTGCAGCGCTCCTGCCCTCTCTGGTGCAGGGGGGAGGAGGGGGAGGATGCTTTTGCGGGGTGAGGGGAACACAGCAGACACTGTGCAGGAGCACAGTGCTGGGCGAGTGGCTGCCTTTCTCTTTGCCTCCCTTCCCAGCTTCCTGAACTCTGGGAAGTACCTGTCCCTTACTCTCCTGCAGTGCCCGGGGTCCCCCTTGACAGGAGCAGTGTGGGATGCGGGCCAGGGGCAGCACCCTGGAGCTGGGCACTGCTGGGTGCCCGGGGCTCCTCTCTGAGCAAAGCCACGGTCCCACCCGGGGCAAAGCTCAGGTGGCGGTGCCTGAGCTGGGGACAGCCCACAGGGACAGCTTCCCGTGCCAGGGATGCTGCCCCTACTGCCAGAGCACTCAGTGGGTGTAAGAACCCAGAGGAAAAGGGTGCTTGTGCACTGGGGACAGGGAATGCTGTCCCTTGGTCTCATGAGGGACTGTCCCCATGCCAGCAGCCCAGCACATGCCACTGAGCTCGGGCAGTACAGAGGAGACCGTTCCAAGGCTCCCCAGGTGCTGCCAGGGCTAAGCCATAAGGAGATCCCAGCAGCAGAGGCAAAGCCTCAGCACAGCTCCCCTCGGTGCCAGTGCCACTCACCTCCCCAGAGTGCCACCATCAAAGCTCGAAACAGGACAGGTTGCCATGGAAACCTGTCTGTTTGTCAGACACTCTTGGAACGAGCTCCTCTCCTGCCATTCCTTCAAACCCAGAGGCCCTGGGATGCTTGCATGGGGATGTTTGGCTTCCCCAAGCCATGGGCTGGCAGAGGGGCACGTGGAGAGTGAAAATCCCAGCTCCATCCTAAGACAGCACCCTCTGGAACACAGTGAGACCTGGGCAGCTCACCAGCTCTTCTTGGAGGAATGCTGTGGGTTTCATCATCTCACACCTCTTCCTTCTCTTTGTTTTGTGGCAAACTTTGTACAAAAAGAAGTAGGAGCTCCTGCAAAACTGTGAACAGGAAACAAACCAAACATCAGGCAGAGCAATTAGAGCCCATGAAAGACTTTGCTGGCTTTTATTTGCTGATGTGTGGGCCCAGATCATAATGGGGAGTATTGTAGTTGTTTTCTCATGAAGATAATAGCTAAAAAGAAAAATAAATCCCACAAAAATTATCTCCTGCATCCGCATGAAGACAAAGAGGTGGCCTAAGAAGCACCAAAAGAAAGGGCTGTAGAACAAAGTGGGAAGGCAGAGGTCCTAGATGGAGACACCTCATTAAATTGTGATTTATATAAATTTCTGTCTGTTTTTACCTTATCTCCTGTCCATTGACAGGGGATTGTGTAGGACCAGCAGTGGGATAATTGCACAGCCTGTAGCAAAGGGATGCTCCTGCCACCTTTATTGTTCTTGCTTCCTTATCTTGGAGATGTTCTTTGGGGCCAGATCCACACATCGTGTTCCTGTGTGTGTGGTGGAGCCCACACCGGCTGATTCTCAGGGTATCTGGGGAAAGAGAACCCAGCAGCTGGGCTCTGGACAGGAGGGCAGGGAGATGCTGGCTGGTGTGGTGCCCATTGGCTCCAGGGCACTCAGCATGTTGTCTCCAGCTGGGAGCTGCTTGAGTAACAAAAGATGCCAAGAGGAGCCAGGGCTCCCAGGCATCTCTGTCAACATTCAGCTGGCAGGAGCTGCTCTTGCTGGAAGGAAACACTGGAAATCCTTTGAGCTGCTCAGCCTCTCCCTGTGTGGCTCAGGCTTCCTGTTGGTGGAGGAGAAAGGAGAAGGTCATTCTTTCTCCAACCCGTTTTCATCTCACACACATGGATGGCAGCTGCAAGCCCTTGTGAGGGTGGCAGGTCTTAGCATTCTCTCTGGCTTGCAAATAAGAGAGGGCCTGGGAGGACCTCTGAGGATCTGGGGCTGGATGGTGATTATGGATGCTCCATCTGTGGAAGTGTTTCGGGGCAGTTCTTTGGAGCTTTAAGCAATCTCCAGGCCAAATGGGCTTTGTAGACCCAGACAGAAAGCAGGCTGGAGGAAATGCAACAGCGAGTGGGTTTCCATTCTCCAGGAGAACTGCAGCTGCAGTCTGTCAGTGGGATATACAGTCTCTGCTCATGGGCAGCCTGGGTGACAGCAACTTTTCCTGTCTGAAAGTCACCAAAGCCATTGGACTGCAAAACCAGCCCAGGAAGGTGCAGCTGGCTGGGCACAGCTACAGGGGCCTGAATGCTCCATGTGCAGGTGTCTGTCAAGGACAGAAAATGTCCCTGAGGGCTGCTGGTGGTGCCAGGAGGGCTGTGCTGTTCCATAAGCACAAAAGAAAAGTGACATTCCTCTGTTTCTGCCCCACTCCCCGCACTGGCTGATGCCAAAGGATGGTGCAGGAAGGAAGCCTGCACTGCCTGGGCACAGTGTGGGCGCAGCTGCTCTCCAAGGAGTCTGGATCATCAGCAGAGCTGCCAGAAAGGATGCTCCAGGGCAGGCTCCCCAGGGCTGGCTCCCCAGGGCTGGCTCCCCAGGGCAGGCTCAGGCCACTCGGTGTGTGCCCAGCTCTGCTGTCCTGACACCCTGTGTGCTCTCTGGTTGCAGGCACTACCCCAGCAAGGATGGTCACAGCCTGAGTGACACCTGGTATGACAACCCCGTGCCCAGCTACTCCCCCACCACCTGGGTGGTCCCCAGGGAGCAAGGAAAGAGCTTCCAGACTGGTAAGAGCTGGCTGCCTGGGGTGGCTTGGAGCACTCAGGTCCCAGCAGCAGCACAGGGCTCTCAGGGGGTGCTGCAGGTGCCCCTCACTCCATCACTGTCTCCTGGCTCTGCACAGGTTCCCCTGACACCAAGGCAGAGGGGCTGGAGGGGCAGATCAACAGGCTGGCCAAGCTGATTGGCAAGCTGGAGGACAAGGTAAGGGCCAGCATTTCCCTCTGTGGGGCTGTCCTGCCATCCCAGGGACAATTCAGAGCCTGCCCCAGCTGTTTTGGGGCAGGGATGAGCACAGGGTGTTGGGGATGTTGGCTGCAGTGGGAACTTTTGCAAAGGGTTCTGACTGAAGGTGCAAATGGCTCTTGGAGCCCATTTCCTGTAGAGAAGGGGGTGCAGTCATTGCAAATGCTGGACAGGGAGGGACACGCAGCCTCAGCCAATCTGCCATCCCCTGCTGCTCATTGCCCTTTGCAGACCCTGTGGTTTGACCTGCACCAGCGGCTGTCGGACAGCGAGAGCACGGCTTGCACGGTGAGTGTGCCCAGCCACCCCCGTGGCTGCTGGGGTGCCCCTGCAGCCCAGAGCCACTCTTGGGGGTCACTGTGTTTCTGTGGGTCTCACGAGTCTCACCTGCTGTGTTTGGGCAGTACCTGCTCCTGGTGAGGAACGAGATGACGGTGGCACACAAGCACCTGGGCGAGTTCTGCAGCTCCCTGAAGCAGTACCTGAAGAGCGTGGCCGGGGAGCGGGACTGCTTCCAGTGGGTACCAGCAGCAGCTGCACCTCGGGGGGCTGGGGGCATAGGGGGCATGGGGGGCTTGGGGTGGGCTGGAGTGAGGACTGAGTGAAGGACCAAGGCAAAACAGCCAGGATTTGGGATGTAGCCGTGCTCAGCTACCAACACCGCTTTTGTGTGGGATGGGGGGCTACCCCTACCTGGGCTCCTGGGGCTGGGTCCCCCCTCAGTAGCCCAGCCTAGAGCACACCTGTGCCTGCAGAGGGGGGAGGGATGCCCCATGTTGGGGGCTCACCCCCTCTCCCTGTCTCTGCCAGTGTCACCGCAGTGAAGCTGCCTGATGGAGTCACCTTCATCGTCTACGAGTTCTGGGAGACCGAGGAGGACTGGAAGAGGTAGGGGAGGGGGTGAAAAAAGCCCATTTTGGGATGCTTGGCTGTGGAAGATTGTTAGAGCAGCTGAGCCCCAAGTTCTGTCTCCTGTCTGATGGCAGGACTGAGGAGCTGTCTGTCAGTCCTAGGGCAGTCCCTGTAAACAGAACAGGGGGGTTGGGGTGGGTCTCTCTACACTTCCCACCTGGCAGTGCCTTTGGATGTGGTGATGGGAGGTGTCACTGTCCAGAACTAAGGCAGGGGCTCTGCACAAGGGGAAGGGAGCAGGATTGCTGGCACCCAGCCCCTGCCAGAGCCCGTGGTGCTGGAGGGGCTGGGATGGTGTTTCTGGTGGGGGCTGGGATGGTGTTTCTGGTGGGGGCTGGGTGTCACCCACTCTCTCCCTCGGGCACAGGCACCTGCAGAGTGCCACCAGCAAGGGCTTCCAGCACGTCAAGGTGGACACGCTGAGCCAGCCTGAGGCCATCTCCAGCGTGGCCGTGCCAGGTATGGAGGGTGGCCACCCCAGAGGCGGGGGAACAGGGACCCCTGGGCAGCCAGCACCTCTCCAGTTGTTGGGGAGCAAGGGTGGGCAGGGGACATGGTGGGAAGGACAGCATGGGCTGAGCTGGCTGGCTGGAGTGGGGGTCAGGGTGGCATGGGGCTGGGCAGGTGTGACCCTCCAGTGATGTTCCCCTGCAGCTGCCTGGTGCACCCTGAGCCGAGAGTGACCGTCAGCGCCGGGGCCCGCCAGCACCTGTCCCCTCTGTGGGGCAGCTGTGACTGGGGGAGGTGTCGGTGTGACCTGGCTGCAGTGAAGGAAACCCCCGTGTGTGTGTCCCCCACCCCAGAGAGTCCTCTCTCAGCTACCCCATCACCCGGGTCATCTCTCCCTGGCATGGGGTGGTCTTGGGGGGAAGAAGGACTGCCAGGGTGGGGCTGGGAGGGCTTGGGGAGACGGACATCCCCCAGACATGGCAGGCAGGGAGAGGGGGCGATGGGTGCAGGCAGGCACACCCCAGGAAGGAGGGGTGGGAGGTGGGAGGCTGGAGCCCCCCTGAAAGTAGGAAGAAGGTTGGGGGTCTGTGCCCACCCAGGGAGGAGACTGGGGGTGTTGAGGCTGTGCCTGGTGCAGGGTCTGTGCCTGCAGGGATGGGGACCCGTGCCCCAGGGGGGAGTCGGGGTGGTGGCAGAGGGGAGGCTTCCCTGCTCCCAAGGCACCCCTTAGTCCTGGGGTTTCCTTTGCATGTGCCCAGCTGCAGCTGGTGCCTTGCAGGCGTGAGGGTGGCTGCCTCCCCTCCTTCCCGGGGTCTGTACTTCGTCTGTGTGTTTGTCTGTCTGTGCCAATCCCACAGCCACCCCGCCGTGCGTGGGTGTGTGGCACAGGACCTTGCCAATACCCTCTCCTGTCTTTATTAGTCACTGTACACCGGGGACGGTGATGCCAAATAAAAGCGCCATGGGATCCAGTGGTGTGGCCGTGTTCGGGACGTCTGTCCGGGGCAGGATGGTGGGGGGGTCACGCTGGGAGTCACCACGGGCTCTGCGGTCCCTCAGCGCAGCAGCCCCAGCACGGCCAGGGCAGCGCTCTGCCCGCAGACGAAGGCGCCGCCCAGAACGGAGAGAACGCCCCAGGAGATGAGAGCAGCCCTGCAGCGACACGAGCAGAGGCTGCCGGGGTAGGGCTGACCCCAGGAACGGGCCAGCCCTGTACCTCAGCTCTCTGCAGGGCCAGCCTCCTCTGCCTCGCTCCTTCGCAAGCTCTTCTGCCTCTAAAGTCACTCTGGTACCTGGGCACCTCCTTGACGCCTGGGCACAGCCCTGGGCACCTTCCCCAGTAAAGCCACTCCACACCCAAAATCCCTCTCCACACCCAAATCCCCCTCCTTGCAGGGTTCCCGCCTTGAGCAGGGTGACCCCCAGGGATGTGCCTGGGCCCCAGCCCATGGGATACCACACCCTGCCCTGCCCCTTCCCCACCGCTCTGAAGGTGCAGACACTCACTTTTTGCGTGGCCCGAGGCTGTGGGTCCCAGTCATGCACACGAGGCACAGCCCTGCTGTCAGTGTAGAAGCTCAGCCTCACGAACACAGCACCCCTCACCCAGCCCCACTGCACTGTCCCCCACAAGCACAGCCCTGCACCCCAAAATGGGGCCAGGACAGGCCACTTTCCACCGCAGCAATGCCCTTGGCACCAGTGACTTCCCACTGCTTTCCTCCCTCCCCGTGCCTACTCTTGCCTGGGAAGATGAAGATGAAGAAGGCGCTGATGCCCCCGATGAGCTCGATGACTTTGCCGATGTCAGGGACAAAGAGGGCGATGCCGAGCGTGGCAGCCATCCAGGTGACCGTCAGCGCCACCCGGCTGCGCCGCTCCCGTGCCTCGGGCGCTGCCACGGCCCCGCGCTTCGGGGCTGCCCACAGGTCCCTCACCACGGACCTGGGAGGGAGGATTGGGGGGCTGATGGCATCCAGGGGAGCTGCGCCGGCCGGGGACACACCTGGCTTGTCCCCACCCCCCTCACCTGCCCAGCAGCACCACGATGGGGTAAATGGTGACAATGGAGACTCCAAAGAGCAGGCGGGCAACAATGACAATTGGGTCGTTCCCTGGGTAGGACATCAGGACATCGGACGCCACGGCCTCGCCGAAGGTCAGGTAGCCATAGAGCCCTGCTGGCAGGGAGGAGGAGTGAGCAGGACAGAGGAATTCTGAGGAGCATGGATGAGCCAAAGGGAGAGGGGATCCCTGGGGCAAGGAGCAGTGAAGGGTTGGTGCCGGGGTTACCCGTGAGGGAGTAGATGAGCAGGCAGATGAGCATGGAGAGCACAGAGACGGTGACCCAGTGGGAGAAGCTCTGGTTGCGCATGCTGCTGTAGATGGCCACACACGCCTCGTGGCACTGCAAGGCAAGGGGGGACAGTGCTGGGGCCCATGCAGGGACAGCCCCACCTCCAGCATCCTCCCTCCCACCTATGGGGACCCTGTCCTGCTCTGCCCCATTCCCAGGCACTCGTGTCCTGCTCCACAGCAATCTCTGGTGACAGCCACGGGTCCCCATCCCTGCAACCTGCCCTTCAAGGGACAGCATCCCCATGGTCTGGGATGCCATGGGAGCTGCCAGCACTACCCTGGCATCTGGGCCCAGAGGGCCAGGGTAACCTACCTGGAAGCCAAAGCAGATGGTGGGAATGACGCTGAAGATGGAGGTCCAGGAGGAGGACCTGTGGCATGAGGAGAGGAAGCACAGAGCAAGGGGCATGAGGCTCTCACGGAGAGGAAACTGTCACGTCATAAGCTGTGTGGCCTGGATGCCACTATGGGAATCCCTGCCCAGAGATTCTGAGAGGAAGGGGTATTGCTGGGATGGAATCTGAGGCTGGGAGCTACCATCCACTGTGAGTTGTCCCCAGCTCACCCCCACCACACACAGGGCCCAGGGCCACCCCGGCCCTGCCTCCAGCCCTGCCCCATGTCACTGCTCATGCCATGGAGCTCAGGGCAGGAGGGACATGGGGCTGACGCTCCTACCTGGAGGGCTGGGGGGACCCAGTCAAACGCAGGCTCTCTGCCTGCAGGTAGTATTTCAGGATGATGACCAGAGTGAGGTAGCAGGCAGCCAGCGTGCCCAGGATGCTGTCAGGGCATGGGAGAGCATCAGCACACAGCCAGCAGGAAGGGAGGAGGGGGTTCCCATGGCCCCGTAGGTTACTGGGAGGAGGGAACCTGGGGTACAGGGTACCTAGGGGTGGGGGGATAGCCCAGGTGGTACCTGGAGTACTTCTGGAAGCCGATCTCCCTGGGGACAGAGAGCGGGAAGATGACGAGGACACAGAGAGCTGAGAGGGTGAAGCGCTGGTCCACGTACCAGGGGGGCAGCTGGGGGGCCCCACTCAGTGTCCCATTGGGGTACAGGGAGTCACACACTGTGGGGGGGAGCAGGGGGTCAGCCCTGAAAGATGGCCCAAGGAGGTCGGGAGCATCACACACGGCAGGACTAGGGAGCTCCATGTCCTCAGAACTTCCAGGAAAACTGAGGGTGACCCCAGCCACGTGGGACCACCTTCCCTTCGCTCCTGCGAGCTGCTGGCCCCAAGCAAGCCCCATACACAGTTAGAGGAAACAACTCACGTTTCTCCAGCTGGTCGCCCACCACCCTGAGGAGGGCCACGGAGATCATGAAGAGGTTGAGGAGGAAGCAGACCTCACAGAGCTTCCCCACGGCCGCCCCGCACACGGCCCGGACTACGCCCTGGTAGGTGGGCTGGGCGCTGAGGGCCGCGGCATAGCCCAGCACGGCCAGCCCGCTCACCAGGAACACCAGCGAGCCCTGCGGGGACAGAGCCGGCAAGGAGCACCACGCCGAGCCGGCATCACCCCCAGACCAGAAAGGGACCCAGCAGGCCCACGGCCAGGGACCAGGTCACCGGCCAGAGCCCCTTGTGGCTCTGGGTAACAAAGGTCAGCAAAAGGATAGAGACAAACCTTACGTGATAGTTTGGGTTTAGATTTGGGGGTTTCGGGCACGTACGGAAGCAGACACCCATTTACTTTGAGTTGAGCTACCAGCCAGCGACAAGAGTGGCTTCAGCTCCAAAGAGCATCCCGAAGGTGGCACCGCAACGAAACCTAAGGCTGTTGGGGCGCTGCCCTCGCCGGGGTCGGGACGGGGGTGCCGTGCGAAGGGGATCCCCACCATGTGCCCGAACACCAGAGCAGATGCTCCCCTCCCTCCGCCCCCTCCCAGGACCGGCGCCCCTCGGCTCCCACTGGGCTCCCACTGGGCTCCCTCTGGGCTCCCTCTGGGCTCCCTCTGGCCCGCAGCCCCTCGCCCCGTGTCCCCCACCCGAGTCCGCCCTTACCAGCTCCACCAGGAGGGCGGGG
>JAHLSL010000036.1:6213633-6233416 GCA_025920805.1 Petroica traversi | reverse complement strand
CAGAGCGCTCCTGGGAACAGCGGCCCCGCCAGCTCCCAGCGCGGGGCCGGGGCAGGCGGGCTGGGGGCTCCCGCTGTCACTGTCCCCGGAATTATCACCACGGGGCTGGGCGGGCTGAGGCCTCCCCCGTCCTGCTCTGTTCACTCAGGCATGAAACTGCCACCAAAGGGGCATTACGGAGCAGCCCGGGAAGGGCGAGGGGAGGCAGCTGCCACTCACACCCCTCACCGCCCGCTGGGTGCAGGGCGAGGCCAGCAACCCTGAGCGTCTCTGCAGCAGCTAAAAACCCCCTGGCGCTTCCCTGTGCTAGGAGACTTTGGAGAAGAGCCATCCCATCCCGCCCCTTGCTCCACGCAGAGAGGATAACAGGATGGGGTGACTGATGCTGCAGAAGACCTGCACAGAGGAGGCTGCACCCCACAGGAATGAGGGGCCCATCCCCAACAAGGGGGACACAGCAGCTCTGTGCCAATCCTGGCACATGCCACTGCCCTGGGGCTCAGCTCACAGCCCTGGTGTTGGCTGACAGCCTCTAATACATTTTTGATTTCCCAAATATGTGCCCTTCTGATCTCGGTAAGACGGATAAAGAGACTTTAATCAGCTGCTAGGAGGAATTATGGATGGCTAATTGTGCCTGCCACCTCCATTACATCTCTGCCGCCTACAGGGCTTACAAACACTTAGAAGGGCCCTTCCAAGCCTTGATTAGCTGCACACCAAAGGCTTCGGAAATAATTGGCCTCTATGACTTAGAAATTGGCCACTGGGCTGTAAAATACCAGCCACTGGGAAAGGCTCTTAATTCGAACTGCTTTGATACAGCTTGATTCTGGTTTCAAGGCTGCAGCGGAGCTCTAATCTCTCATTAGTGCTGTGATGAGGAGTGAGTCTCATTAGCACCAACCTGAGAAGTGGCACTAAAGCTTCCAGTCTCCCTCTGAGAGAAGAACCTCAAACCAAGGGGGCACAGCTCATCTCCCACAGCAGCACAGCAGCCCCAGACAGCTTCTCTGCTCAGTGGCTCTGGGCTGCTGCCCTTGTATTTTTCCCCCTTTCTCCCATTTATCTGGGTGCTCCAGCCCCTGGCCTACAAGCTGTAACCTGAGGATCCCTGTGGTTGGCAGCTTTACCTGCTGCTGTGTTCTCTTGGCAGATGGAAAAAGGGCTGTTAATATTTTTCACATTATTATCTTCCAGTGCATCCTTCAGAAGAGAAATGCTGGAAAATGGCAACCATTTTTCAAGTTAGGGAAAACTTGCTGGTCCAATTGTTTTTGCAGGACACTCATGCACTGCCAAACCCAGACTATAGAGAGCGAAGTTCTCCCCTGCAGTGCCCTTCCCACAGCCCATCCCCATCCCTGGTGGTAAGCCCTAAGAGGATGGGTGCAGTCAGACTGCCAGCAGGGCTGTCCCTGCCTCCTCTTCCTCCAGCCATGCCCAGAGCTGCCCACGAACTCAGCCAGGACTGTTCACCAGTGCACACTGCCCAGGCTGCCATTTCATTCACAAATACAGGCAGCCACCAGCTCCTGGCTCCTTCTAAGAAAAGGTGCTCATTTGGAGCAATGATGAAAGCAGTTGGCAGGGAAAACCTCACAGCTTCACTACAAAAGAGAGAAGTCATTTCAATTATGTCAACACTAACCAGCATCACACAGACAGGGGAAACTTGTGCCTGCATCCTTATTTAAGGCAGTGACATGTCACAGGCTTTCAAGAAGGACAAACCAAAGGAGTTTTCATCTCTGTGACACCACATAGTGCTGCTAGTTGCCATCACCATGGCAGTTTTCTATAAAGGTCTTTGGGAGCTCTCTCCTTATCATGTGCTGCTGAGTTTTGAAGGTTTCCAGAACTTTGAGCTCACGCAGAGCAAGCATTGTTTGTATGATTGCCCAGTTAGTGCTCCAAAGGAAAGCCTACAACTTGGGATACAGCAGGTAAGGATAAAGATATGGTGGGAAGAGAGGTGACATGAAAATCTTCTCTACTCAACAACTGCTCTCTTTAACTGCAAGTGGAAAGAAGAGCCACTTAGCATGTTGTCTTTGCTTCATATAGATAACATATTTATTGAAAAATCTGCTTCACCAACAACGGTGAAATCGTGACCAAAAATTACAAAACATCATGGTAGTTGGCTTTATAAAAATAAACTGCAGGAGTATGTCTCACTGATTTGTACTGGTCTCTCTCAGTCCCTTCCTCCTTTAATGGTGCATGTTATACTCTTCAGCATAGTATCATTCTAGAAAATTGCATTCCATCCAAAAAAATGCACTTGTTTTTCCTTAGCAGAGGTCCTTAAAGTGACTTTTCCCCCGCCCTCCCCAACAATAAATATAGAAAATAGCCTCTAAACAAATAAATTTTAGTTTGGTCAGCTTAAAAAAAAAGGTCCATCTTCCCCCTCTTGGGATATGTAGTGACTAAGCAGCCATTTAAACAGTATTCAAGTCTTTGGTGCCTTCAGCTGCTTAAAGCTGCAGTTTTATGTACAGACGATCAGCTGAGGTTCTTCTTCTCTCTCCACAAACCAAAGACTATGAGATGATGTCAGGTGCACATCACTGCACCTCCACTGGGAGCACTCCATGGCCCTGGCAAGCAAGGAGGTCATCTTTGGCAAGGCAGAGCTGTCACACAGAAGGTGTCTTTGGTGGGTGAACCTGCTGCATCAGCTGCGGTCGTTTCACGCGCGGTTTCCGTCTCTTTGGCCTGCTCTTGGCTTTGTTGATCTGCACCACAAAGAAGGCCAGCACCACCATGGCACCGAGGAAGGCAAAGACAGGGATGGTCTGTCCCACGTCCTGGTTGTACCGGCCTGGCATTATACCTAGAAAGGCAAAGAGGTTTGGAAGGCAGCTCTTACCACGTGAGCCACGGTGACTTTGTGGTGCTAATGCCATCTACCAAAAGGATCTGCTGCTAACTCTTGTTCAAAGCCTAGGCAGCCATTAATCAGATTACACTTCAGACAGGAAGATTAACAGCTGCAGACCGATTAGCAAAAATCAGATGGGATGCTAAAGTTACAGAAAAGCACCAGCATTTCCACCTTGACCTATTTGGATACATGAAAGCATAGCCCAGATTTCCCCATAACAACAATCTTCTGTTTTGCACTGGAAGAGAGATGCAACACTTGACCATAATCTTACTACTAATTAATTGCTGTAATTCAAATCCTGATGGAACAAGCAAAGTGATTTCATGCTTGCTTGCTTGCTCCAGAGACTGTGCACACAGTGAGGATGAGCTAGAGAAAACAAACCATTTTTACAGGTGTCTCTGGTCTAGCAGCTCAGACTGGGAAAAGAGCACATATGAGGCTTTCCAACTGCTTCCAGATCGGCCTGCAGTGCCAAGCTTGTAGAGAGAGAAGAGCAGCCCACCTGAAAGCTGTTCTGAGTGCTAGACATCATTTGTTAGTGTAACAGCTAGCCCAAGGCACCATTCTGACAAACACTTCTGGACTCTGCTTTTGTGCACTCACAGAAGGGATTTTAATTAGCAGTGGGTATGTGGTCACAGCTCCCAAGGACAGAGGCTGCTGCTGACCCATCAGTCTGAACAGCACCCAAACAAACCACAACTATCGAAATGCAGCCACCAAGATCCTCCTCCAAGTATGTCATGCACACTTTCTATTGAACAAACTATTCATATGCAAAAACAATCTTCATCAGACAGCCTTTTATAACACAGCCATACTATTATTTGCATGTTTTTCACAACTGAAAATAAACAGTGGCCTCTCATATGGCTGCACTGTTTTGGGGTTTTTCCAAACATTATGCAAAAAGCAAAACCAAATCAGCAATTTTCAAACTTTTCAGTGTTTACCTCCAGGAATGTCCCATGCTCCACTTTCTCCAGGGGACAATGGTCTCACTTGGGGTCGGTTCTGTCGAAAACTGGGCAGTGCCACTTTATCAAGGTCAATTGACAGTAATTTCTGATGTTTCCAAAGGTTGCTAGAAGAAATTCAAAGATAGGGGTGTCTGCTCACTTACTTCATTAATGCAAGGAATTTTGTAGCAACATTGAGAAAGTGACAGTACATATACAACCTACATTTAACTTGCTAGTCTGAATGATGACCTGATCCATTCTTTAGGTTCTGCAGTTTGCAGGCCTCCAAACTTAAATTCAGACACCACAGGGACACAATCTAGATTAGCAACTATTTACTGAAAACTCTCTTTCTTGCAGACAGACTGCCAGAAGAAATCACCAACAGTTCAGCAGACAAGCAAGGGCTGTGTGCTGCACACTTTCCTTCAAGGGACTGACAAATGGCACAAGAGAAGGCAGGACTATGAGAGCTGTCCAAGAAGATGCTTCAGAAAACTCTTCCCAAGGCACACAATGACGATGGGTTTCATCAAGACTGTTCACTCGAAGTCGGAATCACTCAATTACAACAGTGACTTGTGAAATTATTTTTAAAATCCCATAGTTTCATAGTGTAGCTATTAAGTGAGTCAGAGTTATTCACTGAAGAGGCATTAATCATTATTTCCTCTTTGCAATCTGGTATTTTTCTAGGAAAAGGCATTACAGATGTCCCTTTCAAAAACAGACAGAACATGTAATTTTTCAGCTGAACTCAAAATCAAGATGTCTTGTATAAGAAAGAAATACACTAACCTGGGGGCAGTTTCATTCAAAGGCTGTGGCTTGGCCCAGGACAGGTGAGGACAAGCAGGAAGGGACCGGGGTTTAGGGTCTCCCAAGTGAGCCTCAAGCACCTTTGAGTATCGATGCAAATGGTTACCTGCAACTCACAGCAGAGAGAAACTGGCTTACCCAAAGACAGGCAGGATGAGTTACCAACACTGACCCTGGGCTAAACAGTGTTGCTGTAAACCCAGGAATTGTTTAAAGTAATGACTCATAGCCAAATATCACTTCGCATTAAGCTAAGGGTACCTTACAAAACAGTAAGAGTCTGCACCTATCACAGCAGTTACTCCAAGTTTTACTTACAGCATGTGAGATGCTTTAAAATGCTCTGTCGCTAGTAACTAGAATGCCCCACTGCAGAACCAGGCATCTGAACATTCCTACTCTATGAACAGAACGTTTCCTTTACTTGAATCACAACTCTATCACAACAAAACCCTGCAATATGTGCCCTCTTGTAACAAAACAGCACAACACTGCAGGGCTCCCAACAAACCAGCCTCAGTGGCACATGGGGCCTGCCCTGCCAGCCCCTGACTGCGGGCTGTGCTTGGCCAGTGGGGCTCTCACCTTCCATGCGCTCGGGCAGGGAGGAGCCGGCTCCCGACGGCGGCCGCTGCCGGCTCTCCGAGTGGCTGAGGCTCGGCGGCATCACCCCGTAGGACGTGTACTGCAGCAGGGAATCCAGCAGCCAAAAGCAATCTGTGGGTTTCACAGCCCCAGCCCCCAAACAAGAGATGCATTATGTCACGTTTAAAATGGCTTATCTTTCTGCTAAGAAGGCTTTAATGGCATTTAGAATTACAATCCATTTTTCTGGCTCTTGCTTTTCTGCTGAAGTTCTAAGCTCATCAGAAAGATGCTACTTTCAACACACACCCCACATTCCCCTGCAACACACAAACACATTGAACTGTTCAGTCTTAAAATATCGTCCCTTGTATATCAAACCAAGCTCTTTTGGGGAGCAGGACATAAAAAAACTAGGTCCTGAATACAGGAATTCCAGCTTGTGCAATGTCACCCAAGTTTTGGCAAAAATCATAAGGTTTTTCAGTGGAAGCAAAGAAACCTCTGAGTTTCTGGTATAATTTTTAACAGGGAAATGAAGAACCAACTGGTTGCTTTTTTTTTTTTTTGAAAGAACAAAATAAATACCTTGCAAAGAAGAGTAAGAACAAGGTAGTGTTTACAGTGCAAGGATATGACTCATTTACTTTCTCAAGCCTAAAAAATAAAAAAACCTAAGGAGAAACATTCTGGGAACATCCCAGCTAAAGGTACAAGCAGAACCTTCAGCAGCTGTGGTACAGATCAGGCTGGGAATCAACACCACAATACACATGATCATGGTTTTCCTTTGCACTTCAAAAGCTCATGATCACTTGCTTTGATTCTCTCCTGAATTATTACTACCTTAATCCAGAGCTACCCCTAAGAACAAGCACTCCAGCTTGTTCACATCACAACTCTAAAGCTTCCCTTTGCAGGAGGAGGACAATGCCTTATCAGCTATTTCCACCACACAGCCAACTATTTTTCTCAGAACTTCCGCCCCTAGGAACAGTTGGCAGGGAATGGGAGTTAATCTTCATAATCCTGGTGTCCCTTAAACCCTCACCTTTGATTTTTCAAAGAGGTCAAACAGATTTTAAGGATTTATAATTCACAAATGTTAGGAATTTTCCTCAGTTAAAGCCACCGATGTCTCTGCAGGAGACAGAGCTCCTGCCTCATAATTTAAAAGCTAATTTTAAAGGATTTCTTTAGAGCATTCCACTCCTTTTTGCTTCAGATGCCACACTGAATTTAACAGTATTAGGGAGGTCACAGAGCATTATTTTCTGTTACTTAATTTAAAGCTATGTATCTTCTCTTTTGTTATGTGGTTTCAATAACCTACAGCAAGCACTAAGGCACTAATAAGTAGGTGTTAGGGCAACTCACAAAAAGTAACTCAAAGGCAGACATGGAAAAATCAGGGAACTGTTAAAAAACCCCAAAATGTATGGTAGAGAAAGAAATGAGCTACAGATGGAGAGCTCCCTTAGGCAGCAAATTCCTTTAAACTTAAATAAATTAGGCAAGGGATGGATTGCATAACATGTATTTTAAAATGTGTCAGTGACAAAAGCTTAAAAAATTATAGACGAAAGGAAAATTCAGTTCTGTTCAGTGAAAATGCAGAAAAAGATTTCACATGTTGGATTATTTCCCCCCCCCCTCAAGCCACAGATCTACCAGCTTGTGTTTTATATGTCATGAGAAACTTAAGCAACCTCTTAAAAATTTGCAAAGTCAGACCAGACAAACTGCTAGAAAAAAGATTTTATAAAAATCAACCATAGTGTGTAGGCAGGGAGCATGGCTTCTCTGGGAGCCACAGAAAATATACAACACACACAATTCACACACTTGCTACCTGGAGCTGCAAACAAATGCTTTGACAAAAAATAGAAGTTTCTACTATCTGAAATATTTACACCACCTGGTTTGTGTTAAAGTAGGAAAACCTGAAATAACTAAGCATTGAACATTACCATAAATCCTCATAGGAAACATTGCAAAGGGAGCAGGGCAGGCTGAGGTGCAAACTCAAAAGGTAAAATCCACTGATCTATACAAACATTCTAAAGATGTAGTTAGACAAAAAGTGAAAGCATCTCCTAATGGCCTCTTCACAACTCCAGATCAAGAATGCATAACTGCTAGTGCCTTCTGCAACCAAAAACACCCCAAAAAAGCAAAAAAACCCCCACAAACCAAAC
The DNA here is from genome assembly GCA_025920805.1 of Petroica traversi. NCBI lineage: Eukaryota > Metazoa > Chordata > Aves > Passeriformes > Petroicidae > Petroica > Petroica traversi. The sequence goes on along the minus strand of JAHLSL010000036.1, from coordinate 6,225,953 downwards.
CCCCCTTGCAAAACAACCCACCCAAACAATCAGCCCCCAAAGCTTGTGGAACAGGAAAAAAAAAAGTATGTGTGGGAAACAGCCCCATCTATGAGAGGACTATTTAATGTGGGCTGCTCTTTTGCTGTAAATGCACCTCACAGCATTTCAGTAGAGCTCTGCAGAACTGAGATTAATGCCCAGTAAGGAACAGTTAGAGTCCCACAAAGCTATCTGCCTGTGGTGGGGGCTGTGGAGCCCCCAGAGGCCAGCTGTCAGTGCAGGACAGCAGCTCCCCTGCCAGGGCCTGCTCACCTTTCTGCCTGTGGCTGTCATCCAGGCAGTTGGAGTCCCCATACAGAACTATCCTGCCACCACCTTCTGAAGGAACTTGGTAAAGCCCCAAAATAGGGACATTTTCAATTACAGCAGTCTCCTGTTTCAGAACTTCAAGACCTAAAGCAAAGCACAAATAAATTTCAGAGATTCAGTATCAATCTACCCATGAACAACACAGCCACATTTCCAACTGACAAATGCAACAATGCCCCACATCACCTCACACATTTTTTGAAGAAGTTTTTAAACCCCCATGATGTTATGATAAAAATTAAACTGCTCCAAGACCCTGATTATAAACTTTCCTATTGATAATAATTTTTTTCCTTTCTTTGGTGGAGAAGAAGAAAATATTTCACAACCTTCAACAAGCTTGAATGAAAAATTCTAGTATCTTCATCAAAAGGTTTAAAATCAAAATGTTCTGCTCTTTATATTGTTTCTGTCCTTCTGCAGAATTCTACAGAAAGCTGGTTTTAGGTTAAAGGATTTCCTACATCTTATAACTCTTTATTTCAAAAAACAAAGACAAATTTCAAATTTGTATTTGAAATTTATTTTCTTTACTAGAGATACTGTGTTTAGATAGCCAAAGCAAACCAGAGAACTCTTCTGCTTCAGGAATTGCAATGAAAAAGGTTCAACAGAGAAAGCAGGTCTAGCAGGCTTCTTGTCAAATTGACCCTCTTCCTCTCTCTCACATAATGAAATACCTAAGTCATCAGCATACAGGGATATTGTCTTTCCCCCAAAAGGCTCACACAGATGAGTTCTACTGTTCCAGCAAATGTCTCCACTAGGTAATCATTTCTGCTGCTCATTCTAAGTTAAAAATACAATGAACTCACTGATCTTCTCTGGCAGTTGCTGAGTTGTATCAGAAGCACGGCATGTGCTTCTGCTCTCACATTCAAACCCTCTACATCCAGCTGCTCAAATCTTAGTCCAAGAAACTAAGAGTTCTGGTCATTTGCTCCTGCACAGCACTTCTATAAAGCTCATGAAATACAAGACTTATTTTTTAAACTGCCTGCTGTCATTACAGTCGTGAATTACCCCCTCATAAATGGAAAGATATTATGATAAAAGAGAATGGAAATACATAGAGAACAGATCACTCAAGTCTGAGACCACAGGCATCCTGTATGCATAAAATTTTCCCTCATGAGAGTTTAGCTGGTGACATTTTGTCTACTAAAATTTTCCTTATTTATATCCTTAGATCACCACAGCTACCACAACACTCAAGCTAAATATGGCAATGATCAGGGGATATATTTCAGCAGCACTTAAAATTTGTGAGAAACATGAACAAGTAACACAACTTCTCCCCTTCCAGAGGCACATGTACATGCAGATGTGTTTCCATACAGCAATCCTAATAAAGGACTGCATAGATACACTTGGATATTGTATTATTTATTAACTGTATACAGTCACACTGCAGCTGCCTTTTAGGCATCAGCTCCATGTTCTAGGCAAAAGGAGAAAATACAAAAATATCCACCCTGTCAATGTGGTTTTATATTTATTGTTTTCAGACCTTTAGACTTTGCAGCTTTGCTTGTGCTGACCCTGAAGTTCTACTCAAAACACGAAAAAGGACAGGGAAGCTCCTACCTTGATCCTTGAACGTCTGTGCAATGACGATGCCATCTTCTGGGAACTTGGCAATACTGCAGCCCGATGCATAATTCACTGGAAGACATCACAAAACTGCAGTTTAGACCAAAAAACGATACTCCCTCCCTTCCCCACCCAACAAGCCCAGGATAAAACATTCCCAGGAACACTGCACTGAAATTTGCACATTTCAACCAATGCATGTATTTGCAGAGAAAACATTGCTAAGCACAGCTTTCACAGGCTCACTTTCACACACTGTTTTACACACAGTTTTCAAATCTTTCAATTTAGGAGGTTGATATTTTTTTTAAAATGAAAAGTTAAATCAAACACCATTAAAAAGTCTACAAAGGAAGAAATCATTCAAGCATGCTTTCGAGACTCTTCACTGAATTTGAGTGGCTCCCTTAACTCTTGCTCAACCTCAAACTCGCAGAAAATGATTTTCCAAACATCCCACTGCAGTCTGTGTAGGCAATGGACTACAGTACTCACTTTCATGACTTGCCAAGGTAAAATCTCCTTCATACAACCCATCACTGAAGGCCATATTCCAGACAGAAAGCAGATCATTGAGAGCTGGTATATTAGCACCTCCAGTGTCAGGCATCCACCACTGCCTGTAACAACCACAGTGTAACACTGCTCATCAGTATACACAATATACTCCTAGAGTTACAATAACAAAAAGACACGTGGCTTCCTGCATACAGACTTGCCAAAGCCATTTAAATAATGAATTGCATCTCAAAGCCTTATTTAACGTCAGAGGCATCTGAGCAGCTGTTGTTCTGACAACAACGCTTTGAGTAGAAGTTAAATAATACTGATGTAAAGTTCTCAGTGCATTTCAGCTGCATGGAAAACTTCAATTTACTAGAAAGAAATACAGTCTTACACTCTTTCTTTAGCTGAGGTAAAAATGACAGTCATGTACCTTGCTTTTCATTTTTATAAAGAAGCAACGTGTCACATATTTTTTCTCTATATGATACATGGAATAATTTCAGTTATGGGTACATGTCCTGGTGATAATCTTGCAATGCACGTTTTCTGTCTATTCTGCTCCCCTAAAGTAAAAACATGCCCATTTTTATTTGTTGGTCTCTTCTCCAACTTCTTATTTCTTTTGATTGTAAATGTTTTTCTTGGCATTAAAGCAGAATACAGCACCAAAGAGGCCTCCACAAACATGACAGAAAAGGCAGCTATGCTCCTTAAGCTGAGTTTAAGGTCAGTTCTGCTACTTAAGGTAGCACCTTTTTTCAGGTAACGTCCAACTGCTGAAGCACAGCACATCACATTCAGGATTTTTAGGGTAATATTTGCACTCTGTGGCATTTTATTTCCCAAACAACTTGAAAGTAAGTCAGTACCTTGTGTTTTCATCATAAAACTTGACTTTTCTCATCACAGATGTGTTGTACCAGTCACTAAAGACTATCAGTGAAAGTCCCTTATCAACATCCCTTCTCAATTTGGTGATCTCTTCAGGGAAATACTCTTCCTCACTGTCCACCATCAGTAAAGTCCCTGTGTGTAAAAGCAGAAAGAGGAGTTCACCAGGCTGTCACTGTAATGCCATCACTGTTCACACAACCCTCACAGAAGCCAACATTAGGGCACATTCTGCACATTATCTGGTCCATGTGCCCTGCTCTGGCAGCTCATCTAATGAAGTCATATTTAAGGATGGGAAATATTAGACAAATGTATCCCAAATTAGTTTGGCAGCACAGGAAGTTTTCAGGGTGTTATTTATGACTCCTGCTTGTGTGGTCTCAAGAAATGAATGCCTGCATGTGTCAGGTGTGTGTTTTGCAGTTTGGTGTCACCCAAATGCTCCATAAACTGAGCCAAACTGTGGCAGAGCTGGACAATGAGGGGATTCACCACTGATCCAAACTGGAGTGCTAATGCAGATGTACCCTGGTCAGGAGGTTTTTCAGTGCTCCAGTTCTAACAGGTACTCCCCTCACTACTGCAGACTGGCAGCCAGATAGACAACAATTACTCTGAAATGTGGTTTGAGTCACCCCTTGAAAACTACAGCTGCATTCTGGTAAGCTTGACTGAAGTGCCACTGCCACCTTCATATAACCCTCCCCCACTCCTGTGAATAAACAAGCACAAACTTCTCTGTATCACTGAAAAGAAACCACAACCAGAAAAATACACTTTATTCCCTGAAAACATGCTTATGCTTTTAGACTGCTTCTAATACCAAGCCTTTCTGCTTCTTCACTTTCTGATTGCGCAGAGAGGTGGTGAAATTTCCACCCTCAGAGACAACACAAATCTTGACAGGATGAAACCCTGAGAATCTGATAAATCACTGTGAGCCCCATGTCTCACAGTTCCTTGCAACCAAGCCAATTCCACAAGTCCAGGCAGTCTGCATTTGGAAAGCCTTCTGATAAAGATCCTGTAGAAATGGGACAGGGTGCACCCTCACCAGTGTGAAAACAACTCAAACTAGTGACAAGTGGCAGATCACCACAGATCACTGAGTTCTACTCCCCTCACTTCTTCAGGAAATTCTGAAATCCCAACAAATTACCATCAAATGAGGTACAACACAATGATGAAACAGAGGAGAGAGAAGTCCCTGCTCTCTGTCAATTATAAAACTAGTGGTCTCAGAAACATTATTCTGCTACTTTTTTAAAGACTTAAGATTTATATATCCATTCGTACAATCACTGAACTTTAAAAGCACAGATGAGATATTCACTGAAGAGCCAAGATAAACACAAGATTACTACTGGCAACAGCTCCAGACCTGGCAAACTCAGGAGAATGTATCCTCTCCTTACAGGACACTGAAAAACATCCCAGCTTGAAAGAGAAGAGGAGTTTTTGGAGCACGCCATGGTTAAACAAGGGGTATATGGGAGCAGAAAAGAGCAAACACAGCTTGCTCTGATCCCTGCCTGGCCAACCTATCAAATTTCCTTCCTGATGAATACAGAAACAAACCACAGACTGCTCTGCTATCAGACATACGGTTGGATGAACACTTTATCCACTCTTTTATCTAATCAAAGATCACTAAACATAAAAAAACCCCAGGATGGACACCTTTGATTTTAGTCTGTTAAACAGGTCATGCTTCATTTTGACTGTGCCAATATCTTTTGGCAAGTATAGTTCTGCCTTTGTGGGACTGAATACTGGAACCCACTCAAAGCCTGGCTTTCCCTCTCTTTTTTTCATGATAAGGACAGAGAACTGCACTAATTCTACTAAACTCCCAAGCAAGCTTCTCCAGCAATACTCCACACAGCTAAATATCAGTTCATAAATAATAAATACTCCCACTGCCAAAATACTTTTCTACTACCACCAGAATTTTTATTTGTACCCTCAAAACATTTTTGTCTTCCAACAAAAGGCCATTTCAGGAAAAAGTTAACAGTATGGAGAACAAGGCAATTAACTCATGCTTACCATACTGACTTGCATCAAAACACGTAAATGGGGAACCAAGAACCTCAACAAAGTACCCCATGCTCCTGAGGTGCTGGTACATGTCCCTGAAGTTTGTGTGGATATGGTCACCATTCCTTAGAAAGAGAAGAGCGTTGAGGACATTTAAATAGATCTGACATGCAGAAATCTGATTCCCACCTTTTTGATTTTCTGAAATCCTGTCCACCTGCCACCTCTGCATACTCCACATAGCTTTCCAAAAGCTTATGCCCTGACCCAGTTAATCCTCACTGAGACAGTGTTGCAAGATTTTTCCTATGGATGCTCCATCTATGAAAGGACAGCCAAGTCTTTGCCTGCTTTGAAGACAGTGTCCCTCAAGAAACAAGGGGCCTCTTCTTGTCTTCTACATTGTCAAGTTTGTTTGCTAAGTGAATGCTGAAGCAGTTAATAAAGTGTTCCCTTTAACTTCCTGTGAGAAATTAGGTCAGAATAGAAAGCCAAACAAAAATCTCATTATCTTAAATGAGCATTTTAAAAGCTTTTAATTTCATTAATAAAACCACGGAGCATAAAAAAACAATCCTGCACTGAAAGTATAGAGTCCAAGTGCTTTTCATAGATTTCTTAAAAAAGATAATCCCATGCCCCTGTGAAAAAGACCAGAACTATGGCCTTCAGTAAAGTTATCCCGTATCATTAACACACAATCAAGAAATACTGATTGAATAGAACCTGAGATAAATACCAATCTAACGGATCATTCTTCATCCTCAAATTATCCCTGGGGAAGTATCCTGGTGGATAACGGAGGTTATGATATTGATCCCAAAGGACTCGCTTACTACGAGGTGGAGTAGGAATAATCTTCACTTTTATTGGAAGCTTCACCGTTGAAGTCTGCTCTGCACCATTCTTAGACTGAAGGACAGAACAAACTACAGTGAAATCCTTTCTCCCCACAGCAATCAGTTGATCATGGATTGTAAAAGACCAAAAACTGGAGGCACCAAATCTACTTTTAAGTCACCAGTACCAACTCCAGAGACAAAGAGATGACTTTTGCCCTAAGTTGCTGCAGTATTTTTTTCTGCACTCAACAGTATATAATTATGCCCAGAATGTAAAATACTTAACACATGTTACAACTGTGATCTGGTTCAATGGCTCAAAATCTTGTAAGTTTCTCAGGAATAATTTTTTTTAAGCACAGTTCTAGAAGAAACATATTTTAGCAATCTTTTTCAAAATACATTTTACTTAAAACCCACAATAAACAAATGAAATTATGATGTTGGTCCCATAGAGAGGTTTCCTGATTCTAAACTACATGCAATTTGCTCTCAATTATAAAGATCATTGTCTGTACTCTTTAATTTCCTGACCCCAATTTAACTTATGCTTCAAATGACAGGGTTGGAGCAAACCCTTAAAACCAAGATATTTGTGTATCAGAAAGCAGTTTTAATAACTCTTAACCCAGAAAATCCAAAATGCACAGAACTTACTTCATTTTCTGCAGGGGATGATACTGTGATCATAACGTGACCCTGAGCAATGCCTTCCCAAGATGCTGCTTTCTTTGCTACAGAGATGGAAATTGCCAAGTACCCAGACCAAGGCCACAAGACAGGGGAATAGGAGAAAGCAACTTCGATGTTATCCCCATTTTGGGGGAGATAGGGCTGCCAGTCTGGCTGTGAAAGGAAGAATACAGAACACTGGTAACACACTATTTGCAATCACTACCTTCTCCATACACACCCTTCTCCTCTGCATGAAGTAACAAATATTAGCTCTTCTGAAGATTATGTCAAATTTTAAAATGCCCTCCAAGCCCAAAAATTTGGTGTTGTGTCAGTGAATCAACCCAATCGAGACAGCCTCAATGACCCAGATAGAGGCTTTTCAGAAGCAGGACTGTGAGAAGCTGCCCAAGTGAACCTGCTTTAACATTCTGAGATCATATGCAAAAATGTCTTGGTAAGAAGACAAGATTTCCTTTAGGCAACAAGGTGAGCTCACAGTGGAACAGACACAGGCCAATTACAGCTGCTGTGTGTATCACCATGACTTAATGACCTTGAGTAAGAGCTTCAGTGACCTTTACTGTAAGCTTGAATCTAAAACAGACCTCAGGAGTCACACTCAAATGTTGAAATTAGGCTCAATTACATCGGCTGGAGAGTTACATGACAAGTGTCTTGTTTAACTTGTATCAATTATCTAATCTATTATCTAATCTATTCTACATTTAAACTTGCTTAATTAAAAGTCTCCCCAGCCAACCAACACACTCAACATGGCTGCTGTGAGAGAACAGGTTTGGCAGCAGAGCCTGGTTAAGCTGATACATTCAGGTTGCTCTGACCCATGGAAAAGGCACGATTTAGTGTCAGGATTCTTTACTGAGATCATTTATGTTCCAGCTTGAAAAAAAAAAAATAGGAAGGTCTGTCCAGAAGATTTTAAATGCTGTTAGAGAATACAAAGAAATCTCTTAATTCAAACTGGTTTTGCAAAGATAAAATGTTACACACCCTGAAACCAATGCATTGCTTGAAAACTTGTAGACAGCTTGTGTTGACAAATCCTCCAATCTAGGTGCACCCCTTAATCAAACATTTTGCATCTCTTGCTCCCAGCAGTGAGGTTTGTTCTACAAAATTCATAGCTTAAGTTGTATTTTCTGGGAAGCTTTTAGTAACATTACTAGTCAGAACTTGGAACAATGTTAATACTTACCTTGTCTACAATTCTCCCAGTGACTCCCATGCCATTAAGGATAGTAACATTAACAATAGTTGGCATTCCTCCATAATATATGGGCTGAGAACAATAGGGCCACATGTAGGGACATTCGGTCAGGTCAATATAGCTTGGGCTCAAACTGCAGCAGGACAGAGGAGGGAAAATTTAAAGAGGAAAAAAATAATCAATAAACAGAAGAAGAACATGCCACTATATGTACCTGCAAAAAAGTTTCAGATAAACCATGCCAGTCATAGTTTACCAAGCTCTCACCTCACTTCCCAAATATGCCCCATGCCTCTCTTTTTTTTTTTAATTTTGTGAAAAGATTTTCACACACACAAAAAAAGAAATGTCTCAGTAAAGGGAGAAGGTCCTTATTCTCAAATGTTAAAATTTAAGTACTTTTCTACTGTGTTCTTATATTATTCATAACATCTCAGGTTATAAGAGAAAAGGATTATCCCCTACACTGCTGTGTGATTTTTCATCCATTCTCTGGTCAAAATTCATGCTTGAGATTACACAAGATCTGTGCAAGTCCTCGCTGTTGCACAAGCACAGATTGCTCAACTTTGTTACACATGCAACACCTGCTCTCTTCAACAAAAGAGCAAATTATATTGTACCACTGATTAATTAAGGATTAAAATTAACCTGGCCTGTGGTTTATAGCTGTTGAGGATCTGATAAGCTCTTAGAAGATCCAATTTGCCATGTCCTTGTTCAAACATGTTGACTCCAGGAAGTCTCCGTGCTGATGCAATAAGGGCCTGCTTCATACTTGCTGGATTCACCATTTCTCGCTTCTGAACTGTGCTGAAACAGGAAAAAACAAATCACAAAATTAGTTTGCTGTAACATTCTCTCCTCCTATTTGTCTATTATTGCTTGATTTCTCATTATACAAATGTAAAAGGGGGACAAATCTCTGATATATTTATCTCAAAAGCTATTAATACATGAATTTTCCTTCTTACAATGTGGTCCATGACCAGCAGTCATTACAATCAGAGCAGTATCTTTATAGCTAAATAAAATATCTGTCTTCCAAGAGAGTAAAATACCTCTGTTATTCAAACTAAAATGCTCCATTTTTTGGAAGAAATACAATGGTGACTTTGAATTTTTTGCATGCTTCTCAAATAAAGGTTTGTCTCATCCATATGGAGTGGCTATGGCAAACACAAGGTACAGACTTGCAGTTCCCACTTTCAAGTTCTTCAGTGTGCAACAGCTGACCTACGTAACAGGATCATGGCCATAAAACCCTGCACCCTATAAAATTACAAGTACGTAGGTAATTACCTGGTAAAGGTGCCTACACTTTGAGCAGCTGTTCTTTTACAACAGTTAACAGAAGCTCAGCAATTCCAAATGCTTAAAAAACGTGACTAAATTACCTCATAGTACTATTCTCCCTAACTATATTCTCAAAGACCCAACTATTATTCTAAAGAGTTCTCAAGTTTTTCTCATGAAACATAGAGGTAGCCAGATAAGGTAATGTCTCCGGCAGAACAACAGTGATTTTGTACTCCAGGTTTGTTTTCCTGCATATAAATACAATTTAGTTTTATTTGATGGATTCCTTTGTAGAGAATTTTATGACCCTCCTATTGGTATCTTTCAGATATTCTTATTTAAGACTTACCTCACTAAGAGAGTGACAGCACCTGCCACCACAGGAGATGCCACACTTGTCCCAGAGAGGGAGCGGCATCCGCCTTTCATACCAGACCCTCTCACTCCAGAGCCGTAAGTAACAATATCAGGCTTCACTCTGCCATAACCTCCAGGCAACTCCTGGGAAAGGAAACAAATGGATTATTGCACTTATGTATAATGAACACTCATGGCTTCATCTGGGCACTTAAATTAACTGCAGGTCACTCAGAAGTAAAATTAACAACCAAATTATCTGAGGTTCAGCATTACAGAACAGCAACTAACCCAAAGAAGGATTCAAGCTGTTTAGGACAAGTTCCCAGCATTTCAATGTTACTGCTGATCAGCAGCTCTGCTAAGCAGGACACCACTGACAAAATGAGAACCACACTGCTACACAAACAGAAACATGTGACAGTCCCCTCCATCAAGACTGCAGTGCAAACTCATCTGAAATCATGAGTGCAGCAACCACCACCTCAGCTCCACAGCCAAGTGCAATATCACATGTAGCATTTAGAAATCCAATTATTTTTAAACTAAAGGACAAGAGCAGGTCTTCATGATTGCTGATTTAACCACACAAACAAGTCTTTACCATCAATCAAAAGGAACTGTGTGTTTCATAAATTCATCAAAAATGTCAACAGTGGTCATGATTAATAACAAAAAACCTTGAAAAGCATTAAGCTTTAAAGTTTAAAGACTTAGAATTTCAAACTATTCTGGTCTCTGATGAAATATTTTCTCATTGGATACTCAAACACACATCTACACAGGATTGCCCAGAAAAGGTTGCCCTTCCAAGGCCCTTATTTCGGCTGCAAATGTGAGTGGCCATCATGAAAATATCTTACCCAAGTGGTCATTCCCCTAGATGAAAAGCGAGCTATATTATCTTCAAAGTCAATGCCACCTACTCCAATCACATCCATCTGGTCAGCAGGATTATTGAGAGTCCTATAATAAATATGGAGAAAGGAACAAAAAAAAAAATTTAAACAACACCCAAAAAAACCAAGATACAGTCATTTACTCCAGTTTACTCCAGTAACAGAAGTGCTACCATCAGATTTTTGTCAGATACATTTACTTCACAAGTGACAGCAACTTGTCAGGCAGTTACTAACTCACATGTACCTTGAAGACAAAACAAAATCTGTTTTCAAGCATTTATTTTAGAAACACACTACAAATAGCTCTGGGTTGGTCCCTCCATATTCCTTAAGTCCAAGATGAGTACCCAAAGATGTCTGCTCACACTAACAAGGAAATGGCAGCTGGAAGCACTGCCATTCTTCTTTTGCTGACTTTATACTCTTTCAAAGAAAAACATTTACTAAAGTACTTCACAAAATGCAATAATAAGGTCAGGGAAAAGAGTTTAGCTTGAGTCACTTTCTAAGATTAGAGAAAAAAAGGAGACAAAACTTCCTGACCAAGCACAACTGCTTCCAAACCCACAGAACAACACAGCTGGCTCTCTCTGAAGCGGTGGCTGACACTCACCCATACAAAGGGCCGTCGTTGCCAATAGCAGAGACCATAATGACATTGTTGGCAGTCAGCTCCCAAACCTACAAAAAACATTTACAATAAGGCTCTGCCACCAAAAAAAGAGACTTCCCGAACAGACATAACTTCTTTCTGATACATCTTACTGTATATCCAGTATTAAGCTCTGAACTTTCTTGAGATGGTTTGAGCAATAACTCAGCCTTGACCACAACACTTTTTACACCAAAGGAAAAACACTTGTCCCTAACAAAGTACTGCAGATGACAAAGTCAAATAACTATTATAAATCCCCTTAGCAATGCTCTGGGGAGTACAGTGAAGTTACATCAAACTAAATTTCAGTGCACGTTATCATAACAAAAACAAGGAAGAATTTATGTGCTTCAATCCTCTTAATTACCCTTTACAAAGCATGAGTATCCTTTATTGGAAAAGTAAATTATTAATTCATTTAATGCTTTTGAAGGCAGATCAGTAAGTCAGGCTGTGGAGGCCAGTGGGCTGCTGGCCAGGATTCTGAAAGGGCCTACTGGTAACACGGCCCCGAGGGTAACACGGACCCTCCACAGTCAGGGTAACCCAAGGCTCTTCCCCAAGACACCCCAAGGCCTTATACCCATTTATTTTAATTCCATTCTCCCAGTTGGCCCATTGGGCTTCCCGCCCCCTTTGTCCTTATATGGAATTTCTCTAGAATGTTCTCCCCAGTTCGATGCCCCATTGGCTCCTTCTCCTTGGTCCCTCCTCCTGCCCCTCCTCATTGGTTCCCCAGCCCATCAATCAGCATTGCCCCGCCCCAGCCCTCTCCCTATTGGTTGTTGTAAACCCCACCCCCTTTGGTACTTAAGGGCCGGGTTCCCCTTTTTGGGGTCTTTGTCCCTGCACCCTCCAGGTTATGGAATAAACCCGACCTTGGAACCCGCACAGAGCCCCCTGTGTGCTCCTTGTGCCGCTGGGATTTGTGTGTGCTGGCACTGTGAGTGTGAGTGTGAGCTCCTGCTGCCCCA
>JAHLSL010000036.1:6163778-6201788 GCA_025920805.1 Petroica traversi | reverse complement strand
GGGCGACACCGGGAGCGGAGGTGCCCGCACGGAGCGTGAGGGCAGCGCTGCGAGCACAGGTGAGCCCGTCCGGCTCGCTCGCCAGACAGAGCCTGCACAGCACGGCTGTTCATACTCACCGGGCTGCAAATGCGAGCCTGTGCTGCCTCCCAGCAAAGTTACTAGAAATCCTGGCATCACTGAGGCGTACTCAGATGCTATCTTCCTGTGGCATTTTTCCATTCCCTGCATTTCTTTACTTTCCTGTTGCTGGAGAGGTATCTTTTCCAGTGTTGTAATCACACAGGTAGCCTGACCTCTAAACCAGAGTCACAGGATGGGTCAGTTTGAAGGGACCACAGCGGGTCCAACCCCCCTGCTCAAGCAGGGCCATCCCAGAGCACACGGCACAGGGTTGTGCCCAGATGCTTCTGGAATATCTCCAGTGAGGGAGACTCCACACCCTCCGGACAAACAGTTCCAGTGCAAGAAGTTCTTTCTTTTGTTCAGGTGGAAGTTCTGTCCATCACTTTCAGCCCATTGCCTCTTGTGGTACTAAATATGTCCAATTATTATATTTTAATTACGGTCATATTTAAGTAAGCTGGTAAAATAATCTTGCTTGCACTTTCTCTTTACATGTACAGACTACAAGTGCAAGTAGAAGGTCTAGGACAAGTATCTGAAGAGAGAAATACTGAAATTACAATTAATCAAAGGCAGTGTAAAGACATCTCCCAAGGAGTGCAAAAGGCTAAATTTGTAGAAGAGCTAGATTAACAGTGCTTGGGATGACTCTGATGCACCATTGCTGTAGTCTCTTTACAGTAAACTCAAATTTTTGTTAATTAAATGTAATATATATTAAATGTCTAATCATAAGAGCACTGGTGTCAGTACTTCCATTTCACTGTATATTATAAAGATCTTTAGAATAATGCATACTATCTGACTTCCAGATCTAAAAAAAAAATAAAATATGCAGATTTCAACAGTTCAATTGCTACTACTTATTTTATGATGCTGTGTAAAAAAGTTCAGATTCATTAAAAATATCAGCAGAAATCCTAGTTAAGACACTCTCTTCTTGAAATTCATATTCAAGTGTTCTTCAATATTTCTCTGAAGTAATTTGCCACAACACATTTTCCTCACTCTTGCTGTTAAACTGCAACTCATTTTCTTTTTTATAAAGCAATTGAAACTCAAGAGAAAGAAGTCAATGGTACATCCAGCACAGATAAACTTAATGAACAAAAATCAGGTATTGATCAGAAATCTGGACCCAGCTCATCCAGTCAAGGGACAGAAGAAAAGAGAGGCTCTGTAAGGTAATACATTGTTTGTGGATGTGTTGGCATCATCAGGAGTTTTGCTATTCTGTGTGTTTATCTCAGTTTTGGAGAACAGTTTTGAAGATGAACTTGACAATAATGGATAAATCAGGTATTAGTGATGTTTCCAGCATCTGTACAGGTGTTTGGTTTTTATGGCACAGTGGCAAATTACATTCTGGACACATGATGAAGTCATTTAATGGATCTGGAGAAAATCGTGCAAGCTCCTGTGGAAGTCATTTGCAGCAGATTTAACCATTTCTCTGCATCCATTCAGACAAGGCTGGGATTGTGGAAGGATCTCACCTGGATCCTGTGTAAATTCCTGGTGGCATTCCCAGCCAGCCAACAGCTGTATATGAAAACTTTCTTGAGAGCTATTTTGGAGTCAGCATTTTGATAAAATGTTGGGTTGATTACTATTGAATTTTCTAGTCTGAGAAAAATGTTGCATTTTGGCTCTGCCACCAAAGGTCCTGAACCAAAGCAACGAGGAACGGGGGAAAAAACTGGAGAGGAAGCCAACATTGGAACCAGAAGCTAACACAGAATCATGCTGCACTTTCCAAGAAGATGGACTCTAATTCCCTGCCCATTTTCCCATGAACTCTCTGTTTTTTAGCAGAAGGGCTTGGTAACTCACTTCAAAGGTAGAAATGAAAAGCCACACTAAAGAGCCACCAGCTCTTTTTTTTTAAATTTGGAATATAATTTTGAAAGCTGTAGCTATTTCCCTTGCATGAAAGAATTGTTAATTGTGTTGCACTGGAATTTGTAAGGGAACCAAATATTTCGGAATATGCACTGAAATAGATTTTTATTTTACTTCTACTTCCTGTACTATTTTAGAATGACAAAAAAGATCCTGCTAGACATCTGTAAACAGCAGAAATTGTACTGGACCCCATACTTAAATGATACACTCTACTTGCATTATAAAGGTAAGATGTGGACATGACTGCCTAGCTTGATTACTGTAAAGGAGCACTTTAGCAGAGATTCTAGTTCATGGCTCACTGAAACTAAGGTATCTAGTCATCCTTCTAGATGACTTAGTTTTATGTAAGACTGGATTCAAGAAACAAAATGAGTCAATATGAAGGTAGAAAAGTAAACAGATTGTATAGCTAACTAATTTGTAGAGTCATTCAAAGGATCATTAGGTCATATTTTTGGTTTCTTTTCCTCAAACAGGAGCCTCTGAGAAATGTCTTAAAATACTGGCCTGGGTTGCATTCAGAGGAAAATATACATATTTTTCCTTAATTGTTTTTATAAAGAGCTTTTTCCAGCTTTTGGAACTTTTTTACTGTGAAATTAGTCAAGAAGAAAATAAACAATAAAGACTTGCTGCGTGTTTGCAAACACTGCTGAAAAAAAAATGGATAGAATGAACATTACTCATCCTCTGGTGATCTCTGAGCAGGTTTTCACATGATGCAGTTACCTTGTCCAAGTTAGCCTAAGAATTCTTCCAAATAAATAGGATATGCTACCTTCTACATTTGGCCTTGGTTTTGCTATGTATTATTCAGCATCCAAAGGGCTGCTGAGACACAGAATAGGTACCTACCTGGTTTTGCCTTTGTGGGCCAGAAACAGCACCATGAGTTCAGTCAAAATACTGCAGTAACTTCAGTACAAGTGTTCTCTCAGACTGTTTCAGCAGCTCTGGTTTAATGGAATTTTCTCTTCCAAAGAGCCTTTTTCAGCCAATGCCATTTCATTTTAAAACATCTTTTATCCTCCGCAGGATTTGACCGCCTGGAGAATCTTGAAGAATATACTGGACTGAAGTGTTTGTGGCTGCAATGCAATGGCTTAAGAAAAATTGAGAATTTGGAGGCTCAGACAGAGCTGCGTTGCCTCTACTTGCAACTCAATTTAATTGAGAAAATTGAAAACCTTGACCACTTACAAAAGCTGGATTCCCTCAATATCAGTAACAACTACATTAGGACCATTGAGAATCTCTGTAAGAGCTGTTGGTGCAACATATTTTAATCTCTGGCAAGCCCATATTTCCTAAGCACGGACTAAGCTTTTATTAGTGGCACTAATTCCAAGGGGTTTTTTTGCACAACATCCATATCAAAGACCTTCTGTGGAGGAATAAAATCTGTGTGGAGAAACAGAAAATACATAGGAACCACTTTCAATAGATACCTAGAATAATTAAGTAGTTTTTCCTCACTCCTTAATACCATCTCAGTACTTATCTCTATTGCAGACAGGTTGACAATCCAGTTTTCACCATTTACTTTACAGTTAAGATGTGCTTTGGCAGCTGCAGACACAATTACCAAATCTTTTATATCTGCTAAAAGATTTATGCTGTCTTTCAGAAAATAAAAAACAGTTTTGTACATTACTACTTGCATGCATTGAAAAATTTTGAAAAACAAGCTGTTGCTTTTGTGTAACTGATTAGCTTGAAATGTGAATTAAAAACAACCACCACCCTCAAACCAAGCAGCTGTTTTTTCCCTGGGGTGAAGAAAGCAGCTTTGAATGCCTAGCCAAAAAGTATATATAGCAAAATAACAAATTTAGAAAAAAGCTCCAAATTCAGCATAAACTGTTAGTTTGACAGTGCAGTTTTCTACTTGCTCCAAATACCCTCTGTGAAGCAACAACTCCTCCTTTAATTGTACTCTTCTTGTCTGGCAGCTTGTCTGAAAGTCCTGCAGACTCTGCAGATCTCTCACAATAAGTTACGAACAGTGGAAGACATCCAGCACTTGCAAGAATGCCCAAGTATTTCAGTTCTTGATCTTTCCCACAACAGTCTAAGTGATCCGAGTATTGTGGCTGTTCTGGAGACCATGCCTAATCTGGTAAGCCAGAAATAGCTGAGGGTTTGTGTGGTGTGTGGGTGAACCCCATCAGCTGGCTTTGTTGGGTAGTTCAGGGCACAGTAGGTATCAATCTAAAAGAAACATTATTAAATGTTATTTTGTTTCTGGTAGATCACCTGTAACACCCTGGATGTTTTATTCATTTCTTGATTTTGAAGTGACAGGAAAGTGCATATCCAGGCTGGGGTTTTTGCTACTCAAGCTTAAAAATTGTTTCCCCTGTTTCTCTAGCATGTGCTGAATTTGATGGGAAATGAGGTGATAAAGAAAATTACTAATTATAGGAAAACACTCACTGTTCGCCTAAAGCAGCTGACATATCTGGATGACAGACCAGTTTTCCCAAAGGATAGGTAAGAAACACAGCCATCTTCTCTACACAGCCATAAGTATCAAGTGCTAACATTTCTTGTCAATATTGTCATGGAAGAAAAATAAGACTGACCAGTATATTTATTGAAGGTGGATGATTTGAGGAGAAGAATCTTGCATTACAGAGTTCTGCATCTAACATACCTAGAAAAAAGCAATGTATTTTTTACAAAATAATTCTTGAGCAGAATGGTCTCGCTCCAGGTCTGTAGACCAGAGGCAAATCCTGATTTCAACAGAAACTGAGGAGGTGTCCAGAAAAGCTGAGCCAAGATCAGACCATTCTCTGGTGGTGTAATCACCAATTAGCATTTGGATATTTCTGTTTCTTTTGTTTCAGTTCCATGTACAAGATGAGATAAACGTGCATCCCTGTGGCATAAGGGATTGTCACTGCTATCTGCTTTTTTTCTTTTGCAGTTATTTTGTGCTGTTGCAAGCTATTTTAAATTTCTCTCTCATTGCAAAGATGGGCTTTTATAGCTGTGTTACAGTGAGCTTTTGTGTTTTCATTAGAGCCTGTGCAGAAGCCTGGGCTGTTGGAGGGCTTGAAGCTGAGAAAGCAGAAAGGGAAAAATGGGAAACCAGAGAGAGAAAAAAAATCCAAGATAGCATTGATGCATTAGCAGCAATTAGGCAAAGAGCACAGGAAAAGAGGAGAGAAAATTGCATGGAAGGAGTTGCAACAGATACCCCAGAAGGTTTGTGCTTACTCTTTTGGAAGACGTCTGTGACCACTTCAGTTTGAATGCACAGAGGAGTCTTTATCTGATACATCTTTGGATTGACTAACAAGTAAATATTTTTCTTCAATCAAGTGGATTGCAAAAAGGAGAGGGTAACCAGCACTTGTTGCTGATCCATCAAAATCCTCAAGCATACATTTAAATATGTAGTCACCTGTGAGCCTTTTCAAAGTATTGGAATACCAGGCATTTATTATTTAAGTGCTTTCTCTAGATTTTTTTTTTTTTCTGGGGAACTTCTGTTTGCTGGGGAGTTGAGATGGGAAAACAGCATTGCTTCACTCTTGGGAGGACTACTCATCCACAAATAGTTGGTCAAAGCAGGAGTTTTTGATACAAATTTTAGTCCAATGTAGCAGTGTTTGGATATTTAAAATGAGCAGTCGTAGATTAGCTCAGCAAT
Source organism: Petroica traversi (assembly GCA_025920805.1). Taxonomy (NCBI): domain Eukaryota; kingdom Metazoa; phylum Chordata; class Aves; order Passeriformes; family Petroicidae; genus Petroica; species Petroica traversi. Next base: position 6,196,093 of record JAHLSL010000036.1, on the reverse strand, counting down.
TTTAATGAAATTATTTCTTCTGTAGGAGCACCTGCAAATTCAAAAGATGGTGATGGAAATTCTAATACATCAGAGACTTCAAATACAGCAGAAGAAGAAACTCAAGAAAAGACTGAGAAATTTAAAAATGAGGGTTTTGATGTTTGTGATGAAGTGGTAACACTTCTACCAAATAGAGAAGATAATGAAGATTTCACATCTGGAAATATGCCTGATAAAGTTCAAGAGGATGCACAGGAACCAGACTCTTACAAATGTGCAAATTTCAGCAAGGAGACAGAGGGTAATGTACCCAGTGAAGAGCCAAACCAAACTGTCTTAGTGTAGCACTGCCTCTACTGTGGCTCAAGCCAACTAATTCATACATTATTCCATTAGATTTCCACAGTGAGTAGATGAAATCAACCAATACTGGGTAAAATATTCATTAAATACAACAAATAGTAAAATTATGAATGCTTAACATTCAACTTCTACAACTTAAAGGTAGAACTCCAGTCTTAATCAGGCCAGGAGAGTTTACAGACATCCCTTGCTCCCTCATAAACTGTGCAGTCTGTCTGCCAACAGAAGCTGGTCATCACTGTAGAGATGGCTTTGTACCTTCACACGTGGAGAAATGCTTTTACAGCACTTTTGGAAGGTATTATTGCAAAATGCAAATATTTATACAATATAAGAGAGACCCAGAATATCTGGATTCAGTTGTGAATTCTGCAGTGGCAGTCAGTCCCCAGAACTCTGGTTCTGCAGTGCTTGCTGTTGACAGGATAAAGACTTTTTTTTTTATTCAGCTGGTTCTCTGCAACTGACTATTGATTATTCTTTAGATCTCCCAGGACAAGAGGCAGCCACTGACAAGGCCGTGCTTCCTGAGAGGGAGGAATATGCTGAAATTGAACAGTTCAAACTGGAGACACTGGAGAAACTTACTCTTGATGTAGGTATTGAATTCAGACTTTGAGAAGTTCACATGTGGGTATTGTCTTTTCCAAGTTAATTCTTGTAACATTCTGGCTGATTAAACTATATGAGCAGGTTTTTAAGAAAGGTCTACTATTAGGAAAAATAAAAAGAAAAAAAGAAAAAAAAAACCAAAACCCAAAAAAAAAGTTGCTGGGCTATTCCTCTCCCATGGAGCATTTATAAAGAATTCTTCCAAAGTTTATTTTGTCCTTAAATTTCTTATCCTATAAATCCTTTCACCTTGTAAATCACTTGGGGCTGGCCTTCTATCTTTATGATTTCTCTGGAGAAGCTAATGAGGGCTCTCATTTTAAAACAGGTATCACAGTAAAAAGAATCTAGTGGATACATTTGTCCTCATAATCAAAACTCAGATGAAATTCACAGTTGAAAATGTGAAATGTGAAAATATGTGCAGAAAAAGCATAGGGAAGAAATAGCACCCCCCTCAATGTAAATGTTACCCAACAGTATTAGATACTATAAATTAATTCTCAAAATAGAGCTCTGATGTTTGTTTCCAAGAAAAGCAGAATGGACATTATTCAGATATAGAAAAAGTGTTTGACATTTTTGTATGGTCTTCTATTAGCTAAAATTTCTATCTGATGCAACATTTAAACACCTTAACCACTTTTAAAAATGAGGAGGACATAGATAGTGCTGAAAAGTACAACCTCACTTCAAAGGAGAATTGTTCAATATGTCCCAATTAGGACACTGCTCATAAACTGACAGTGTCAGACTATGATATAATCAGCAATAAAAACTTCTGAGCTTATGATTTCCCAGAGCACTTAATACAGTCTTTGATGCCCTGTACTGCCATTGTTAACTACTGGCAGAAAAGCCTCATATCTTTGCCATGCTCTTAATATCCCAGGCAAAAATTCCATGTTGTTACTGAAGGGCTCAGCCCACTGCTGCTGCCCCCTCCTGTTTAGCTGCTTTTAATCGTAGGTTTAAAAAAGATAGTGGAGAGAATGGACAGCAATTCAAAGTATGCACAAAATTATTCTTAAAAGTAAATCTTTGGATTGTAAGAAGTAAAGGTTTTAAATATGTAGTGATGCTGTAGGAACCCACAATGTGAAGATCTCCTTGATTCAGTGTTTGTTTTTCCCTTGATGCTCTCTGGCACCATAGGAAGCTCTTCTGCACAAACTTTAAGGCAGTATAAAAAACTTAAAAACTTTTAAGCACACATCTGTGGGGTTTCTTTAGAGATGTAAAGTGGGACTATTTTAATTCTACAGAAGGAAAACCAAACCCAAATCACACACTAATGCACATTTCAGTGTTCTATGCCACTTGTTCTCCAACAACATTTAGTAAAAAATGAACCTCTCCCAGAAGCCCCCAGTACTTACCCTATTGCAGATATTCCAAAGAATCTCAGTGCTGACATAGCAGGGAATGTCTGGGAAGATGCTGATGGTGAGAAGCTCTGGAGCAGCACCATTGCCTTTATGCACATCCTGAGACTGTAGATGGTGTCAGGGGGAATATAAGGGAGAGGAGTGGAGGACGATTTGCAGTGGGTGGTTATGGCATCCCTGTGTCAAGCAGAAACAAGCTCATGTTGCTGCTCATGCCTTGGCAGAGTGGGAGCCACATTCCCATCTACCTAAACCAGGTTGACTTGTAGTAAGTGATTTTGGCTTGATCTGAAAATGCACCCTGATGACTGAAACAAGACTAACAACTATTTCATCTCCCTGTTGACATCAAACTCCACATTGGTCTCGGATCTTAATTTGTATCTTTTTAATGCTATTTTTATAAAACTCTGTGACTTCAGGACATGCTGCACTAGCTGCAACCGTATCAGGAAGGAGGAATTTCCTTTCTTAATCCTGAAATAATCTTCACCACACAAGACAGTACAGAATAGATGTTCCTGATGCTACCACACCAAGCAGTCTGCTACAAAGACATTAGTGCTAAAAATAATTAAAACAAAAGGAGATGCTTATCCCAGTATTGACCTACAGTAAAAAAATGGCAACAAGGTAGTGTCTACCTGTGATTTTGCATTCCCACCCTCTGTGTTTCCTTTCATGTCAGCAAGTGATAGTTGTCTGAGATAATATTTTCTAGCGGAAAGATGAAATTACCAGACCTGTCTGAGGAAAATCAGTTTTCAGTAAGTTTGCAGTTATTATAATATATAATTATTTGCATAATTATCTTAATCATTAGGCTTTCACTGTAAAATACTGGTTTATCAAGTGTATTTAGGTTAACAGAGTTTACTGATATGCTGTTTCAGGAAGACTGCAGGTCTGGACTTGGCACTTACCCATAAAGATGAGCTGCAGTTGTGATTAAGTCTATTGAATAGATAGGAAACAGCTAAGAGAACAAACCATGCTTTGTCTTTAAAATCCTGCTAATGCCTTACTCTTTATCCTGTTTTCCTTCATAATCATGGAGCACAGTAGAAAACAGCATTCAGTCTGACTTTAGGGCTATTGCTTTCCCATTTGCTGTTTCTGGAGACAGATGGATTTTCCCCTTCCCACATGAGTTTAACTGAACTGTGCCCATGAGAGGATGGCAGTGGGTCCTGCTGTGGCCTCACACCCTGAGAGCATTGCTTTGAAGTTGCCCAGTGAGCCAGAGATAGCATTTTTCATGGGTTTCAGTAAGTCTTCCCACTCATTATTGATCTGTGATTGCTTTCAGGATCTGCCTGATTTAGAAGATGTAGTTGTGAGTGAGTTTGCCCCAGAAGAGGAAATCCTTGCTCAAAAGGTAACATTTTTCATTAATTCCAATAATGAAGCTTCCCTAAACATTTACAAAGTTTTGTAAAATGAGGACAATCTAAGTTGTGAAATCCTGGTTTGGGAGATGCAATCACTTATGCGTTTACAAACTAAAATTTATTATTTCAGCAGTTCATATCTACATGTAAATCTTTCTTTGTTTAAATCTGGGGTTTTTTATATTCTTGTGTAGCAAAAATAGAATAAAAACTTATGATCAGTAATGCAACAGTTACATAAGTTTAATTTCTTAATAGGATGTAGTGTTATACTGAAGATTAGTCTTAAAATATACTCTACCAGTACTGATATGGTGCCAATTGCCTGCTGCTGAATAAAACCTGACTCCTTAACTGAAATCACAGAGAGATTGAAACTCCTCCTCTCCACTGCTGGCCAGTCCTTGTCCACCTTAGTGTTTTGCTTTGCTCAAATTAATCTTTTAGGCACAAGACTATAAAAAATAGAAGAGAAAAAAAAGACGACAACAAAGTTTAAAAGCAGAGTTTTGATTCTCAGGCTGATCACAGAATCAGACTGGCCTTGCTGGAGACTGAGGCTGGTACAGTACATGCTCTCACAAGCCTTTCCAAGATGATGCCAACTGTTCCTACAGCATAAGGCATGGAATTGATTTGCCCTTTTGATCACAGACTCATAGCAGGGTTGCAAAATGTCTTGGCCAACAAAGCCTCCAATTAAAAGAAGGCAAGGAAAGAGGATTAGGGAAGGAGGATGTGTTGGCAGCTGTCCTGCTCCAAAGGCTGCTCAGTTCTCAGCTGAAGACAGATGAAGATGTTGGTCAGGTTCCTCTGTTTGGAGTAAAATACTAGAACAGAGCCCACACATTGCTAAAATAGCTGCTCTTTTTATGAACTGTTAATTAGTTCATGGTCAGTGGATTGCTGATGCCTGAGAAATTGCTAACCTAAGATTCATTCACAAAGCAGCAGAGCTAGGGGTCAAGCATATGTTCCATATATTTTATGAGAACAGCACATTAAAACTGACAACTCTTACATGGATCCAAGAGATATTTACCCATCCTGTGGCTTTTATATCTAAGGATAATTTTTCAATTACATTTCTACCTTTACAGCAGGACTGTCACCCAAAGATTGAAATAATTTCTGAAGTGACAAATGACAGCAATTCTGCATTAGAGGAAAACAATAAAAGCATGCCTGAGAATTCAGTAGAAGTTCCAGCAACAATTTTTTCAAATGTGTGTCAGAACCATAAAGAGCCTGAAAAGGAGTATTTAAGACCCCTTCTCAAAAGCTTATTTACAGAGCCTGATAATTCAGAAAGATGCCTGGAGATCAAAGATAAAGAGGTAACCCCTATGAAACCCTTGATAGAAGAGATAGGCACTGAGGCCAAGGATCATCTGCTGCTGTCACCAGTCTGTCATCCACCAGATGGCCTAAGGTCGTTGGAAGAGGATGGTAAGATCACAGTGACATTATTAATCACAGAGAAAATGGGGGTGGCACAGACACACTAAGGATCTGTTCAGCTCCTGTTGAAGATTGTTAGTTACAATCACCTCTTCCTTTTATTTATGTGGAACTTCTAATAAAGTAGGAATTAAAATGTTTTCTCTTTTTCTACATAGGATTTCTTACTGGGTTTCATTTAAATGGTTTTTAAAAATTGGGCTCTATATTTCTTTTTTCAGTATTAGACCACAAGTGAATTTCATTTGCCCTTTGCCTTTGTGCTTTTCACAGGGAATGGCAGTGATGGAGAAGCACAGGCTGAGGGAGAAAGAAGTCCTCATAAAGCACAAGGTGACAAGGATGGTGCGAATGGATTGGATTAATCTCTTTGAAAAAAGCAGACCAAATCTAGAGCACAGTGTGTGGCTGACTGCATGGAAATATTCCCCAAATATGGAGGCCAGCAATGGGACTATTTGTTAAAACTTTCATAACACTGTGATATCAAAACTCACTGCCCTTGGCTCCAAGCTCCTCAGGGCAGCTGCCTGTTCACTACTTTGAAAACTACTGTTTTGAGGTTAAATTCCAGTCTTGTGTTATTTGTGTTTTTTCATGCTTCTAGAAATGCTTTAATTAAATGTTTATTTATCAGAGTTTCATTACAGATGTAGTTTCAAGCATAATTCAGTGTGTCTTTCATTTGAACTAAATAAAAGTTCTATTTGTAACCATGCTTATTTTAACTCAATGTTTTGTATTTTAAGTCCATACCAATGTACATCATAGCATAGATGGACTCCAATGGCAAATGCAGATTGCTTCTTGATGGGATATTTTACTGGTCTAATATTCCTTGACATTATGATTGTTTATGCCTAAACAGATGCAGAAATAACATCCTTGCACAGAAAATCAGATTTTACCTTCTAGGGCATCTGTAATGAAACATACACTTATATCTGCTGCTTTTATTGTTTTTCATTGAGATTTGTCTCAGGATCTGGATTTTGAGTATAGCCAAGTTTCGGTGAATGCCTTTTTTTGTGTTTTTATACATCTTCAATAATTTGTAATAAATAGACTTGAACAATTCTTGTAGGTGTGCAGATTTAAAGAAGTAAAATATTACTGTGGGCTTGTTGAACAGATGTATTTCCTATTACCTGGGCTTAGGTGCCATCTGGTGGCAGGAGAACCAGACCTCGAAGTAACACAAAATAATCGTGAAAGCCCTCAGAGAGGACAACACATTCCTTTAAATTTCAGCCATTTTCCACCTTGCAGGAGTTAAAACATGCTGGCAAAAGCCTTGGCCTCCAGGGCAGGGTGGGGGGAAGCCAAGGGCCTGTGGAGCACAGGGTTATCTGAAAGCACCAGTGCAGGAATCTGCCCTTCAGAAAGCTGCAAATGCTGCCACCAACCTGTACCAGCTCCATCCTAAAACAGAAGCTGCTGCCTTTCCTGACACAAAGCTGCATAAGGACTTTGAGTTTTGCCTTTTCCATGCTGTGTTTTAGTGCCTGTGCTGGTATCCGTTACTACACTAAAAACAAGTGAGCAGAAAGGACCACATTATGTTTGAAAACAAAATATCTTAAAAAGTAATTCCAAGAGTGAAGTTTGAGCTCTGTTGTCACTGAAAGCAAGAAAAATAGAATAAACAGGGGGGGGAAAGCATCAAGAATTTCAAGAACTACAAATTCTTTTACTGTGATTCTGATTTCACCAGCTATATTCACCCTGAGTGGCATTTTATTCTGAAGAATTCAGCAGCTTTCCAAGCTATGTTTACTTCCCTGCATTTTACATGGGAGGTTTCCCCAGTCCCTTTGTGTTCACTGTGACCACAACCCACCACCTGCATGAACTCACAGGGGAATCTCCTCAAGTGATTTTCACTTGTCACTGAGGACTTGGGAAGGAGAAAAGGAGCAAGGACAGACGAAAGAAATGAGAGAAATGCCAAAGCAGGACTAAATGAGAAAAAGGAAACATGTTTAATTAGTGTCTTCTGTAAAACTTTACAAATGTACAGCATAGTGCAAAAACGCAGTCTCAGCACATCACCTTCAAGTAAAATTAACAATGTAAAAAGCCAAGGAACACAAGCTTCCTTCTTCACAGGAATGGCTCCCGAATTCTCTTCCTGGAGGTTCCTCTCTCACCACCAAGCTCCAATCTCATGTTTAAAGTTGAGCAAAAAGCCTAAAGAAAACGCCACGAGCCCTCCCGAGAGGCTGCTCCCCACGAGCACAGGCTGGGGCTTGCCCTGTAGGACACAGCCTGGGACAGGGCCAGGCTGAGCTGCACCTGGCTGTGCCCACGGGCAGCTCTCCCCAGGCCCTCATTTCTCAACCTCAACCAGACAATCCAGTCGGACTCAAGCGTGTGACAGGCTCCATAAAAACAAGGGAAAACTACTCAGGAGCTTGAAGTTAAGCATGTGCTTCAATACCTTGTTGGGTCAATACATTCAGTGTTAACATACAGCAGCCTAAGTGTGGAAGTTCTGAGAAGGATGTAAATCTTGAACATACACTGTTGGTGTCAGGAGACACCAGGCAGTTTGCAATTACCTATGAGAAAAGAAGTAAACAGAGTGCAACTCAACGACTTCCCATCGCTGGAAAGGGCAAAATAGGGTGGAAATGGGCTGATCTAGGTGAAATTTCTAAGTACAAATCCGTCAAAAAGAAAAGCCTTGTCCAGGATACACTCAAGCACATCATCTAAACACCAGGCCAGTGGGGGCTGCTGGAATTTTCCCTTAGTCCTGAATACAAAAAGAGTGGCCGGGATTAATTCAGGAGCTCTCACAACCTCGCTCCTGCACACAGCACACCATCAAGGCAGTGACAGAGCTCCCAGCACAGGAATCAGCTGGGCAAAAACGTGCTCTAAAGTGAATGTTTCTGAACTAACACATTTATTCACATAGTGATAATGGATGGAGGAAAGGGCTGTGACAGGAAGGTCCATTTAAAAAATGCTCATCTTATTGAGGAGATTTTGAGCCTGCACTCGTCTCACTGATCAGCTACACTATGGGATGGATGCTACTTGACCACAATGCTCAGAAATTCAGTTTATAACCAAGAATTGTCATGGCAATGAAGGCAGGCAGAGCATTTGTTCAAATGATACTGGCACATTTTAACCTCCCTGTCTAAGCCCTTAGGAGGCCTGAGTTAATTGAATTTCCTGGATCTGTCCTACTGCATTTGGGTAACCTTCCTAAGGAAAAGCAACTCAGGTAGAAGATACTGAGATAAATAATACGTTCTCATTAGAACTACAGCATAAAAAACAAAGCTCTGCTTTGTTGAGAAACTCAGTTGTCAGAAACCACATGGATGGGGAAGGTTGGTTCAGCCTTTGAGGCTGCTCTCAGATGCACAAAGGACAGAATAAAGTTTGTGGGACATGGTGGACTAACCCTTCTGCCTCTCTCCTACACTGAGCAGCTGAGAGTCCTTCTAAAAAGGGGATCCAATCAATTAAACTGTTTAATCAGATTTTATACATCAATAAACCAACAGGCACAACTTCAGGGGAAATAGAACAGGTCAAAGCCAAGGAAAAAAAACATTGGACTGGACATGGAATACTTAGCCAGCACCAAAACCCAGAGTGCGCTCCGTCAGTCTTCTCTGCACATGAAAAACTGTGTGTGCAGAAAAGTCTATCCCTTTTCTATTTTTTAAGTATGGTGTGCCCTGCCTTTATATAAGAGAAAACAAAATTTGGGCAAAACAAATCCCAAACAACAAATGCTCTTAATTAAGCATGGGATGTTTTGTAGCCTGAGTTGGTCTGTAGCTCCCATAAGAGCCAGAAGCACGGTCCTGTGGGGTCACTCAGAAAACAAGCTTCTATACACCCCAAGAGATCTTTTTCCTACTCACCCTGGGAGGGACAGGTGCATCCCATCAAACCCAGAAAATGGATAAAAATATTTTTAGAGCATTGGACTGGCATGCATAACTATTTTCCTATTAAAAAACCAGCATCAATAAGGGTCAGGCATTTTAGCTAATCTGTGCTGCCCTGATAAAATCCAACAGTTTGCCATTGCAGACACTAGTTAGGATCACTATTTTATGAAGTCCCAGATGGACTTTCAAGCTACTCTTCACTTAAATTATACTAAAAGATTTGAAATTTCGAAAGCATTTTCAAGGAAAAAAAAATCCTGGCAAGTTCTCATTCCCCCTCGGAGCAAGCACCAGAAGTAGTATTTTGTTTTAAAAAACACTGAAATCCAGGTGCAGGGAGGGTAATACAACAACTACTGACCATTTCCATCTACTCAAAAAAAAAAAAAAAGGGCACAAAAAGAAACTCTCTTGCGAGCTTCTGAGTCAGTTTTGTTTCTTTACATTCAAACCTGTGGACACTTGGATGGGTTGGAGGGAGGTGTTTCTTGGAAGCTTAAATCACTGGCTGTTGTCCGTGGAAGAGCTCAGGTTTAGAGGAATATCCCCTTGGGCACCCACAGAGGACATGTAGGAAGCCATATTTTCAGAAGGAACATAAAGTGATGAATTTTCAGGCAAGCTGATGAGGTCGTTCCCAAAGATGGACTGACGGTCGAGGAGGAACTGCTGGGCACTTTCAAGAATGACATCTTTCCCTAGGAAAGGACAGCAGAAAATTCAGCTTCTGGAGGGCAGGTTACCTGATCTTACACAAGTAGAACTGAAAAGTGACAAATCTCCACTGCAACAGTAGCTGAGGAGCCTCACTCCAGCAAAAATCACTTGGAAACACCTGAGTGGAATTTGGACTCACTCAAGAGCCCATTAAAATCTAGGGGAGTTTCTGCAGATCACTGGGTGGGTTCTGCCTGAATGCTGAGATGCCTCACAAGTGAAAGAAGGATGAGCAAATGTTGGAGACATTGAGAAGAGGATGGGAGCAGCTGCTCTTCTTCACTCAAAACTGCCTTTCTTCCTCTTTGTAGAAGGACCAGAAAGGCTTTGCAAACAGGGGATGCTCAAGGACTCTCTTCTGTGTACCTGGGCTTTTAATGCCATTGAGGTGCTCATGAAAGAGGTGAGGCTGGAAGTCCTTGAATGACACACAACAAATCAAAACTGGAGTGGGCTCAGGTGGCTACAGCACCAAACTGGGGCTCACAAGAGCTTCTCTTTCAGGTCCATCCCAGCTGAACACACGTGAATATACACCACGATTCCACAACCAGGGCAGCACTCCTGGATTCATTTCTAAGGTCAATGACACTTTATCAGAGTCAGAAGTGGGAAAAGATTAGCTGGACAGTTCCCTTGAGGTCTGCTAAAAGGTCTGGAGAAAGAGACACTCTGTGCCTCTGCCTGCCAGCAGCTACTTGGGAACCTCCTCTGCAGCAGGAGCCAGAGGAAAGCAAGGAGTGTACAGCTCTTACCACCCCTACTCCTGAGAGCAGCACATTGCTCTGAGGGGGCAATGAACAGGCAGAGAAAACAGTGGACACACCAGCAGTCCTGATGAGGACCCATTGCAAAACCTCAGTTTATCCCCCACCCTCTTCCCACAGCTCAGGAACTGGCTTAGCAGCTGCTGTGAAAACACTGACTGACAGTCATGAAAGTAAAATAACAAACTGCTCCCTCAAATAGCAAACAGTCAGTGCTGGACCTCACATCTGGCTGCCTGAACAAACTCCCACTGCCAAGTCCACAGAGCTGCTGGTGCTCCTACCTGGGCAGGTGTTGCTGAAGGGTGGGTTGAATACTTTTGGGGGCAGCTCAGTTGCACTCTTCTCCAGATCCACTGTGAGTCGCTGCATCTTGATGCAAAAATATAAACTACAATGTACAATTATACAAAGACAGGGGAGCTTGTTAGAACTAGGCCATGTCTGAGCACCGGTGCTTCATCCCACTGCACATCACCCACCAGCACCACAAGCCATCCTCCCTGCCCGGCCTCTCCTCCCAGCCTGGCTGCACTTCCCTGACACAGCCACACCCTGTGCTCAGGGCAGATGTGCCTCAGGGAGGGGCTGTGGGAGGTGCAATCCCCTGCTCGGCACTGGTAACACGGTGTGAAGTTCCTGTCACATGAGGGGCCAGGCTGGTGTCACTCTGGCTGCCATGCAAAGCAAACCCACAGACCTCTGCAGCCCGCAACAAAGAGGAAAGAGATTTTCTTTCCATTTTTTGTGACTGTCAGTATCAATTCCAAACAATTATTGCCAAATAATTTCTCCTTGTTTCTTCATGCATGGGTATGCAGGAATCTCTGTTCTAATTGCATGGTATTTTACTGCTCCTGAAACACACAGGGATGGCTGCACTTTGTAATGGCATCTTTTATAAAGAGCTTTGGCACAAAGATACTTTATAAATCTATGGCATTAGTAGGATGTGACGTTCCCACTAAGAGAAAGTTTAGAGCAGCCAGCTGCTATTTAAGACTCCAGGACACCAACAGTCAGTCAGAGCTTGTCTCCAGACAAAGCCTGGCTGAGTAGGATAAACTGGTCAAGAGCACAATACAAGTGTCATGCTGCCCCCAGGGGATGTGCTGTGCTTTAACCCACTCTCCCCTCTGGTTAGGAAATAACTTCCTCAGCTATGCACAAGCTCTGCTTCATAGTTCCATTATTCTTTAGGCAAAGAGATCTAGGGGAAGGTATCCCTGCAGTGGGCAGGGGGTTTGGAACAGGATGAACATTGAGGTTGTCCCTGGGGCTCTGTGATTGTTATTATCCTATCTCAGAAATACACATCTCTTACCGGGGACAGACTGGCTTCCATTTCAGTCAAATTCCACTCACTCAGAGATAAATTGGGATTAAACACCTGTTGGGAGAAAAATACAGTGAGGGCTCTGAAAGGTGCAGTGGTTTGAGATTCCCATGCCCTCCCCTGTCTGCTGGAGGGTGCAGCCCTGCACTAACTGGAGCTGCAGACAAAGCTCCTGTGCTGACTTGGGGCACAGCTGGGCTGGGCTGGGGGCACTTGTGCTGATCCACGAGCTGCTGCCTGCCAGGGGAGGGACAGCACTGACACCCCGTGCCACTGTCCTGTCACAAACCAGGGCAGCTGCACACACAGATCAAAGCCCTTTTCTGAGTCCTAGGACACTCCCAGGTTCATATGACTTTTAAAAGTGTTCCAAAATTCAGTAGCAGAGGGCAGGTCACTGTTGTATCAGGGCTTTGGGGGTAATTTCTTGAGATGTCTGAGCAATTTGGGAAAATGATCTGTTGATCTGGGGCCAGTTTTATGATTTGTTCTCCCTCTTGTGACATTAGCTGCACAGAGAGAAGTGTGTCAGTAACAGGAAAACACTTCCTAGTGAGAAACATGAAACAGAAACCAACAGTCAGTGATAGAGCAGGCCATTAGAAAAGCTCTCTGTAAAGTCAGAATCAACCACAGACACTTGGGAACTGACTAGAAGAGGATTGATTTTTTAAAATTATTTTTCATTCTGTTTATTCACACAAGCTTACAACATGCCTTTATCTGAAACAGCTCCTCAAGGGAGCATATATTTGACACATAGATTCTTTCTTACATACAGAGTTATTTGATTACTGGCAAAAACCTTTCATATACTGACTATATGTACAACAGAGAAATAAACAAACCTCCCTATTTCTCTATGTCTGCTTAAGAAAAAATCCTCATCCATTTCTAAAGAAAGGTGATCTAATAATTTAGACTGATAAATACCTCAGCAAACAGAGAATTTTACATTGGCTACACTTCCCAGAGTCTGAGGAAAAGGGGAAGATGGGAAAAGCTAAACACAGTCTAGGAATATCACAGAGTAGACTGCGCAGAAAATAAATTAACCCCTACAAAGAAAATAGCTAGAGAGTCATATTAAACCTATTTTACATAAATGTGTCTAATATTGATTTCTTTACCAAATGCAGTGATTTGTGCTCCTAGACATTCAAATATGCATAGTTAAAAAAAAAAAAGGCACAATTTAAAGGTGAAATCTCATAAGCATGTCAAATCAGAGCAGTGACTCCCCAGGCTGCATGGGGCAGATAAAATGCCACACAAGGCAGCATGACCTGATTCCCAGCCCAAAGGAGGCTCTGTGCACTGCACAGCTCTGCTTGGTGCAGCCCTCCCAGCAACACTCACATCCAAGAGGCTGGCAGGCTCCAGGCTGTACTGCTGGCTCCTCAGCAGCAGCTGCAGCCCCTCCAGGCTCCAGTCCGTGCCCTCCAACGGGTCTGAAATATCTGTTCTGAGAAAGCACAGGGGGAAATATTGCCACAAAGGAAACTTGCATAGATACTACACAAAGCAGCACTGAGCAGCCTTCCAAAAGGATGTGTATGCTTAAATCTCATTTTGAAAACCAAGAGCCCACTGTCAGCCTGGGTTTATGCCATAAAACTTGGTTTAATCCCAGAAGCACAACCCAGCAGAGCACACAGGGGACTGGACAGATGGTAAAACAAGTGACACGTGGTCTGTGCCCACTGGGAAAATTTAAGCTTTCCTTAGAAGAAATCCTTTTAGACAGGCATTTGAAGCCATGCAGAATAGGCTGCATTGCCATTCTCCTTGGTCCAAGATGCCTGAATAACTGTTAACTATTGCTTTTTAAAAGAGTGACTTTCAGCTGCAGGTATTCAGATGCATCCAGATATGCATTTACTGGAGAACTCAGCTAAATGAGCAACAGTGAGGCCCTGCTGTGATTAAAACCCCCAAAAGCTATGAAAAAATTATCTTAAAATCAGGTGTGCAGTTCAGTTCCACATCATCCCCCCAGCTGCAGCATGCTTTCCTTCTGCCTGTGAGGTGTCCTGGACACTCCCCCATGACACAGGTGCTGCTGGGATTTCATTCCCAGAGCACAGATCCAGAAGTGGCTCACTGGGATCACCCTGGGGCTGAACTAAGGACCTGGCAGGGGTGTAGCACAGTCCAGTGCAGCCCTGCACACACAGATGCTGCTGCTTTGGGCTCCAGCTTTCACTCGGACCTTGGGCAAATCCACCTCAGTGCAAAAAGCCTCTTCCTGCCCCACAGCTCTGATGCACATCCTCTGAGAGCTCTTCTGCTTCTGGGTCCTTCAAGCAAGTGATCCACATGTCCCCACCTCTGTGAACTGCCCCCTGGGATTCAAGGGTCCCCTACCAGATGCCACAGGGTACAGGATGGAGCTCACCAGGCTGTGCTTGGCTACTCGGAGTCACCCTCCTTACCCACGCTGGGAATGGGAGGAGAGGGCCATGAGAGAGGGGCCCCAGCTCTCCCTGGCTCGCCTCACCTGTCCAGCAGTGCCCTCCTGGCTCTCCTCTCGGGTGGCTGGGAGGTCCCTGGTGGGGCTGCAGCACAGCTGCCTTTGCCTTCCAGGACAGACTGCACCATGGCCACGGGCAGCACCGGGGGCTCGGAGCAGGCCCGGCAGCCGGGCAGCGCCACCTCGGGCTCCGCGCTGCCTTTCACTCCAGGGCTCACTGGCTCCTCCTTGATCAGCATGAGGCACTTCTCCCTGCATCAGAGACACGGCTGAGCACCTCACAGCTGCTCTGCAAAGCCTTGTGCTGCTGGGAAGGGCAGGAGCACAAGGCATTGCTTCCATTTCCCATCAAACTGCCCCAGAAAGTCTTTCCATTTCCTCAGATGGGCAAAAGAAGCCAGCAGAGTCTTCTTCTTTCCAGCGAGCTCCAGAAACATGCTCAGCTGGAATATCTGCAGTGCCTTCATCAGTCACAGCTGTAATGAATTTGCCGCATTCAATTGTTTTGCAAATATGGAAAATAAATTTCTGTGCACTTATCATTTCTTGGGTGAGTATTAGGGACAAGTTAAAGGGACACTGGGCTAGAGAGACTCCCCTGAAAAAGAAAAGTCTCCACCTAGAGATAGGAATGGGATCAGTAAGATCATCCCATGCAGAAGTTAGGATTGGATCAGCAAGCACTCTAGAGATCCCAGTGACACAGGCCAGGATCTTGTGGACCTGCAGGACTTGAACAGAAGCTGTCGAGATCTGCCAATCCTAGCAAATGTTTTACTTGGTTGGAGGCAGATGTTTGCCTTTTCCAATGGGAGAGACACTCCACATTATTTCCAGATGGACCAAGGACAATGAATAGAAGCATTTTGTGTGCAAAAACCTACTCTGTGTTACTTTTAGGAGACTTTAGAGCTCCCTGTGAACCTGCACAGCTGGAGCCAAAGTGACAAAGGCATGGAGATAACAGCTATGTGGCACCACAGAGCTTTCCTCAACAATCCTTTCAGATCATCTTCTCATCTCATGGGGCCTGAATTCCCACCAGAAGTGCAGCTGATTTAGGAAGTACCACACCTGAACTGACTGGGGCCATGGCTGGATCAGATGCTCAACTCATGCAGACACAGCACAGATCAGAAGCCACCAGATGGCACTCAGTAATTAGTAGAAATAAGCAACTTAACTTGAAGGTTATAGTAAAGATTTTCTGCTTTAGAAATGGCTTCTAGGTTTTTTGGGTTTTTTTAAATGTGAAGTTCTTTACATGCTTCTAGTTAATTTTATGGCTATGGTTTCAATTATGCAACAGATTTTAGGCAATTTCTAGAGTATAACTGCCTTGCCACTAAGCCTGAGAAACTGTTTCCATGATTCATCTGTCTACTTACTTTCCACTGACATAGCTTTAGCTATTCTGCTACTAGCCCCAAATACACTGCATGGCTGTGGCAGGAAGAGATAAGCATTAAAATACCTCTGCATTCACTTCTTAAGTTACTGGGGCCTTTTCACAGAAAAGTTGTCAAACATCGGAAGTTGTTGTGATGCAACCATTCTGTTCTCATTAGCAGTTAGATGTGCAATTTGATTGTTTCTTCTTTGCCAAAGCCAAAAGGAAACCCTTCTTTCTCTCTCTCAACAAACCCAACAAGTGTTAGTATCTCATTATTGATTAAGTCTGAGACAGCCCCTGTCTTGAGGACAAAATAGTGGAAGTTCTCAGCATGAAACCCAGGATTTTGTTTTGAAAGTTATGCTGTTATTACCCCCCTCTAATTCTGAAAATCTGACCCACTTTGCAAACTGGAAAAAAGTATTCCATCCCATATTTCTATAGAGATTTGTGAATCAGACAGAAACTTCAGTAGAATTACAGCCACGAAAAGCTCCTGAAAAGAGTTGCATAAGCATGTTTATACCCAACTCTCTCTATTTTTAATCACAAACATGTTCACCTGTCATTTTCAGGAGAGGATTGCATATTCATGATGTTGGATGGTGATGCTTCAGTAACATCAGATATGATGGGTCCTCCAGCAATTGCAGGGCTGTTTAAGCAAGAGGCAGGCTCTGTCGATGGCTAAGAGGAAAGCAAAAATCATTTAGATTTATCCTTTTGACCCCAAAACAAGTCCAAGGCCCTACCTGATATTGTTAGGGTTTATTCACTGCGACTTTGAGTCCCCCATATATGGAAACCAAGAAAGCTTTTACCTACTATGCAACATTATAATTTCCTCTCACTTTTCCCCCAACCGCACAGAGGTACAGGTGTGAAATAAACCCTGTGAAGTGTCAGCAACCAAGAGGTTTTACCATGTCTGACATTTTGCCTAGACTGCTCAGCTTCCTCTGGAGGGAAAGATCCAACGCAGCCCAACAGGGCAGTGTGAGCCTCTCATGCCAGCTCATGTATTTTAACTGCATGAAGAAGTGTCTGCTCTGATGATGGTGGAGATCCCTCAGAGGCTACAAAAATCCAGATCTGCTCAGAAAGATCATAGTACCCACTTCTAGAACTCACTTCTTCCTCTTTTCTCTGGAGGTGAGCCAGGCTGGGGTAACAACATGGAGAGTTCAATGTGCAGGGTCTGCCTTTCCCCACCAGAGCCCATAGCCTCCCTCATGCAGGCATCCCTGAAACTGGGGAGCTGTAGGAGTTATAAACGTCACCCAGTTTCACCAACCTCATCTCCACTGCCAAACTCTTGCCAAATTACTTACTGCATAATCCCCATTATTGCTTCAACATTCCCCACTGGCCAAAGCCATCCCCAGAGCTCAGAGGCTGGGCTAACCCACCGACTGTATGAAATAGGGGTCGTGCAGGGGGTCTGCAGACAAATGACGGCTGAACTTGGACACTGGTGGGGCTGAGATCCCGTTGTCAAGCATCAGAGGGCTGTGAAGAGAAACAGGTTTGTACTCCAGCATGTACTGACTGGTTCCTGGCTGCTCATACACGAAACATCCCTCAGCCAAGGGCTCTTCTCCTCTGTGTACTCTGGTTTTCCTCAACTGTAAGAGTCTTTCTTGTCCAGTGTCATGGGCAAGGCAGACTAACAACAGCTTTGGAGGAGGTCACCATTAAAAAAGAGCATTAAACAAATAGAGAAGAGAAGGATGCAGACCTGCCCATCCTGTCCAAACCTACCCAGAGCCCCCAGGGAGCACTCTGCTCTGCACCAAGTAGCTCCAGGCTGCACACCATCCTTTCCTGCAGCCATTTAGAAGAGAGGCAGGAAAACACAACTGTGAAAGATAAAACACTAAGGATGCAGATATAGACACAAGAGCTGAGGTTTCTGGAAGACAGACCCTTGTGTTTCCAAGGAAGGAGGAACTCAAATTACCTTGCACAACACGGTGAATTGCAGCTGGATTGTGTAAAGTGTGATTCCTCTCCATAATGGAGTCAGTAAAGTTGCTGTGCAGGTAGTTTTGTGCTTTCCTGGCCCTTTCAGCACATTTTCTCACTAATAATTGGCCTCTTTTTCAAAAAGGCAGTGGTTTAAGACATTTCTTGGGCTGCAAAGCTTTTACAGGAGGGTACAGCCCTGACCACGGAAATTAGAGGTCAGATCTGGCATCTCATTTCTCTGCTTGTCCACTCTACTGGAGGAAAACTTCCCCAGTCATGAACCTCAGCAACCCAGCAGCTGCTATTCCCCCCTTGAGCCCTCTTCTTTGTTACCTGCAGTGTTTAGCCCTTCCAAGAAGTTCAGCAGAGGGGGTAGGCATAGATGCACATACCCTCCTGGCTTGTACAGATTATGGACTCATTCATTCAATCCTGTATTGCCTTTACAATCCTGATAGGAGTCAGATAAGAACTTGGACACTGACTTAATGAAAATTGACTCCTTTCAGCCACTCATGGGAGGTCTGGCTCCTTTCTCTGCAGCATGGAGAAGTTTCTGAGTTGCTAAAGGTGGGAACTGGAGGCAGGTCCCTGCCCTCAGCAAATTCCACTCAGTAATCTCCTGCCCTTCTTTAGATCACAAGCACCACAGGGCAAGAAAGGCATAGCTGCTCTCCTGAAAGGCACTAAGCTTCCTAATTCAAGTTGCTCTATTCCCTTGCCTGAAAGAGCCTATCTAAAAATAGCCCTTAGCTAAATTTTTTCCCCACCTTCCTCTTTGTAAGGCCTGCAGGTTACACACCACCAAGCCAGTTTTGGATATACACCACATTCAGTGCCTGTGGGTCAAACTGAAGGTGTCTGTGGGCTGGCTGGGCCCTGCCCTGCTCCTGCTGCTGCCAAGGGGCAAAGCTGGAGCCTGCAGGAGCAGCAGTGGGGTCCTGCCCTTTAGCCTCCCCTAGTTGGCGTTCCCATGTCCCACCGCGCCGTTCCCCAAACGAAGGTCACGAGCTGACACGGTGCTTCTCTAAAGAGCAGTGAATGGGGCCTGTCAGCAGGTCTGACTCTGCACTTCAGCCCATTCATTCCCCATCACCATGGAGCCCTGGTCCGGTGACAGCCTGCCTGGGCGAGCTGAGCTTGTGCTTTTAGTGAGGGGGCAGCATTATGCACCCGTGAGCGTGTGCACCACACACGGGTACTTACAGCTTCCTCTTTATCCCAGTGCTGCTGGGGCTTGATTGGAGCTGGCCAAACAGAAACTGAATCAGCTGTCAGGAGAGATCAAAATCCGGTGTTAATCAGCAGAGTGATTCAGCACTCCCTGCTCTCGCAGCCATTTTTATCTCACACATTCCTCCCATCCAACAGCACCCCAAAGCTGGGAGCAACCACAGAATATGGAAGCCAAACTACATGAGACATTGGAGCCTGAAACAGAAATGAGCTGTCCAAGAACTCAAACAGCCTGCCTGGCTTTCAAGGGACACAGCCAGGTACCTGCTTTGTGCAAAGGCTCCAGGATGCATGTGCTCAGCACTTTCTCCCTCCACTTTGTGCATGAAGAACTTGTAGATTTGTAAAGTGCACATGCAAACATTCCTAGGCCTGGAGTCAGACCTGGATCCACTAAACTTTTCATGGACATTTAGAAGAGGTGCTGTAAAGTCTGACAAAGACTTTGCAAGTGAAAGAGGCAACTCCCTACAGAGAGCCTGGATGGAGGCCTGAGCTCTTTCAGCTGAGTTTTTCAGCTCTGTGAATTTCAGCATTGATATAACAGGACACTAAAAAGGAAGCAGAGTAGCTTTGGAGAGGAATCACTTAGCAACATATTCCCAGGTCAGCTTGAACTTAATGCTCTGCTTTGACCTCCAAACAAAGAGAGCATTATTATTATTATAT
This sequence comes from Petroica traversi, assembly GCA_025920805.1. Classification (NCBI taxonomy): domain Eukaryota; kingdom Metazoa; phylum Chordata; class Aves; order Passeriformes; family Petroicidae; genus Petroica; species Petroica traversi. The sequence goes on along the minus strand of JAHLSL010000036.1, from coordinate 6,176,417 downwards.
ATCACAACTGGCTCTTACTCATTGCTCAATATAACAAAATAGAGTTGCATAAAAGCCTCTACAATGAAGCGTGTGGCTGGTCCAGCCTCAGAGCTGGAGGAAAGCTTGATAGCCTCGTGCATTTCTGTCCAGTCCTGTGACTCCGTGATGCCACGTGAGGGTCAGAACATGGGGACTGGGATATGGGATGTGCTCAGCCATATCAGCACCATCCAGGAACCACTGGAGAGGCCTTTTCTATACTGGTCATGCTAGATTTTAAGGGAGATGGTTCTGCAGCCTAAAAGGTTGTATAGTAATACCTCAACTATACCAGTAACACCAGAAAATGTAATAGTTGCTGACCAATTCTGCCACCTGCAGCTTGGGTGCTGGCAGGACCTCTCTTGAACAAATGGAAGAGGAAGATTTGGGAAGCCCAAAGGCTGGTACGACCAGAACAAAACCAACACAGGGCAATTAGGGAAAGTTGTGCTCTCTTGTTTAGGATCTCAACAGAAAAGTGGTTTCTAACAACATAGAAAGAACTGGCAGGTAAATTAAAATCTTTTGCTTAAGGGCACAGTCTGTGCTTTCTTCATGACCTGTTTCCACAGGACACATAAAAGCATCCCACAACTTAAAAGAAAGGGAAAATAATTACACTGCGATACCACAGTGTGGAGATTATGGGACAGGAAAAAAAATCAGAGGAGGACATAGACCTGACAGCACAAGTGAGTTTGGAGTTTAAATGACCACTACCTTGTTGATGACTTTCTGTTGCTGTGAGTGGTTCTGCCGGAGAGAAACAACTTCCCGCCAGAGAACTTCATTTTGCCTGAAAGTGAAACAGAAATGTTCCATGAGCACAGAAACATCAACAGCCCATGGTGCTACCCTGATGCACAGTAAATTCAACTGTGCAAAGTCTGTCTCGCTTTGGGGCTCTTGCAGTGTTTGCCTCTTTTCAGGTGTTCCAAACAAGGTCACACAATTGCCTTCCTTTATCTTCCTTGACCTCAAAAGAACTATAGACCAAAGCATGGAGGAAAAACAAAAGAGAAGCCAATATTTAGAGGGGAAAGTAACAAGAGGACACAAGTTTTGTGGAACATTTGGGCCAAACTCAGAATTTCAGCAAGGCCTGAATTGTGACTGTGAATGATTTGGATCACTAAGACTGTCTTTCTGTGGGAGTCAAGAAAGCCCAACCTCTCCATAATTGCACCAGTGTTCCCAAAAACAATGAGATTCTATGGACAGAGACCCTGTGTATTCTACCTGCTTAAAACTCATACAAGTGGTGGTTCAAATGCATGCTAGGTAGTGACTGGAGCAGATAAAAAGATGCTCCTGCATCTCAAAGGTTTGAACTAGGAGGATTGAAATTATTTTATTAGCAGGAGTGAATGATTTAACCCAGCACAGACCTGCATCCAGCTTGCATAGAGAAAATTTATTTTCTGTCTGCAAATGAAGCAGCACAGAGAGGAGCTTACAGTAAGTCACCCCCAGTAAGTGGCATGGAGAGATGCAGAGTTTATTTACTCTGCTGCCTTCAAGTCTGGATGCCAGCCAAGTCCATGCTCTGAAAGGTTTTGCCAAGCAATTTATCTCTAGAGTATACAGAGGTACCTAAACTGCCAGGCCAGCAAAACCTATCACACAGGTGAAACTGATAAATCCTTTTGCTTTTTAGTCTTTCTCGTGTGGATGGATGCTAGAACTGGGAAGATAAGGTCCAGAGATCTGAAGAGCACATACAGCAAGAATCTCTGCAGTGAATTTTCTGTACTGGTACTGACAGGACTTTAAGCAGAGCAGCATTCCTTAGTCTGACAGCTTGTACTGGAGTTATGGCCTAATTGTTCTTTACCAGTGTAAATTTCTTAACATGGATTCAGCTTGGGATTTCTTCTCTATCTTAGTTTATAAAAATCATATTATTTTCATCAATTTTGCCAGATAGAGGGAGGGAGTAAGCAAATCAAAAGGGAGAATAAATTAAAATCAAGGCCAAATCATTAACACTGGAACTCCTTAAAAATTAAGCCCAGAAACTCATTGCTGCTGTATCTGGATTTCACAGTACAAACTTATCCATGTGCTAAGTGTGGAAGTCATTAAAAATTGATATTGGATAAAAATATTTGTCTATTGCATGTAAGGTGCTGGGCTGAAATGAAGTTTCCCAGTATGCAGTGTTCTCTCAAGGCCCAGAATGCCAGTGTCATCTGTTGAGGTATGAATATCAGCTCTCATTATAAAAGAAAGGGTTTGAGTCTATTTGATTATTCAAGTGCTTTTTAAACAAAACCCTCTGTAAAGATTAACATTCTGGAGGCAAATAAAAAACTCTCCAAGTAAATGATTTATAAAACCAAATCCACTTCCTAGTCTTTTAGTGACCATGTCTGAGTCAGAAAATCCCAGAGTAGTCTCAGACAGCTGGAGATCAGGCAGCCACATGCAGGAAGCATTGCATCAGCCTGCATTGCTCTTACCCAACAATTCTGGCCATGTCAGATGACACAGTCTCAGGGAGATGAATACATGGACTGATACAGAAGTTCTTATGTTATATATTATAACATACTATATTTTATAGGCCAGTCCTAAATTTTGGAGGTGAATGATGGCAGAAAGGTAATTTTGTAATAGCTGAAATGGACTCTACTACATTTCTGCCAAGGATTTTTGTATGTGTGAGAGAGTTACATCTTTGTATGTGTGAGAGAGTTACATCTGGAAGAAATAGTTATCTAAGTCCCCAGGTCATGCACACATTTCCTCCCTGACCTTCTCTGTGCTTTCCTCATCTCTGAAGGGAAATCAAACAAGACAGAGTGGCTGAGCATTAATTCATATTTTGTAGATCAGGTGTGCATAGAAATCCTCCATGTTATTATCTCAACAGATCTATGGTCAGTCCCTGGCTCCACATGCTCCCTGGGGAGGGAAGTGTGCAAGGCTCCTCCTTTCAACCATTCCCCATGAATTCCCACCACTCCAGAGAAGCAAATGCCCATTAGAAGCAGCCTGAGTAGGATTCAACTCACTGCTTCATGTCCTGCACTTGACACTCCATGTTCTCCTGCTGACTTCTCAGTATCTGTACCTCGTATAGCAACCTGCTGAGGTCCTCCTGGCGCATCTTGGTCTCCTCACTTTTCACTACTGACACCTGAGGAGAAAAAACCAAAGGTGGATTTTACCTGTGCAAGAAGGGCCATGGACAGAGAGAGTCACTGTGGTGGCTCAGGTGCAGGACTGCCACCAGCTGAAACACCAGGACAGGCCACATGCTAAAGAGTCTGAACTATCCTAAAGGCACTATTGCAAGAGCAAAATAGAGCAAAGTGCAGGACAAATCTATTTATTCAGAGGGTCTGCTGCCAGAAGTGCATTCCCTGTCAGAGTGCGGACCTACTTCAAATCAGCTTGGGGAGAAAACAAGAGTATTTTGAGTATCAGGGAGGAATTTATCTAGATTGATTTAATCTTTCTACTTTAGCAACAGAGATACCCAATCAAGCCTCATGTTTTACAGGGATGAGTCTGAGGTAATGTTCAAATTGACATACTACACTTGGATTTCCAAAAGGCTTTTGCTGAAGTCCCTTTTCAGAAGGTGTTATGCTAATTCAGTAAAAGAATAACACTTTTTGGGCATTACTAACAGGTTAAAAGATAGAAAACAGAGGGCAGGAGTAGGTTATCTCTTGTACAAGGAAAGGAGATGGCTGTTGAGGAGCCTGCAGAATTATGCCATATTTCTGTAAGAAAGAAGTAACAATTCAAAGGCAGAGGGGTGGAAAGCAAACCTGGCCCTGCAGCACTACACAAACATCTTGTGATACAGAGCAGAAAAACACAAACAAAACCCTGATGCAAGCCAAGCCCTGCAAACCAAGAAGCCCCAGCTCAGGTGCACATGTACAGGGGGAGGACAGGAACGAGACTGGGGTGATGCTGGAATTATGCTGAGCAGGCTCTGGCAGCTGCACATTCCCCCCTCCACTCAGTGCCCCTCACCTTCCTCTTGATGTGCTCCAGGAGGTGCTCGTGGCCCTGCAGGAAGCAGAGGTGCTGGAACTCAGTGTCGTCCCGCTCAGGCTTGACAAGCCCCCCCTGCTCAATGTTCACCACCTTCCTGAAGCCATCTGCACGGAGAGGACACAGCTGATGGGCCAACAGGGCCCTGCACTCCCTCCACTTCCCACCCCCCACTCTTGAGGACATTTCTGATCACCCTCCACACTTTTTGACTGCCAGTTTTCACACTTGGACATGCTTTCAGGTCATATCTACCAGAAACCCAGGGCAAGGAAGAGCACTGTGCATCCCACTGGCAAACACTGCTGCAGCCTTGGCCATGAAATCCTTTCCACTACAGGCAAGTTGGTCTGCCGGGAGCTGAAATGCCGGCTCTTAGGGAATTCCTGTCTCAATTTTCAAGCCAAAGGGACTCAGAGGAAGGTTTTTCAAAAGCACAGACCATCAACAGTTTTGGAAAAAAGGGTCACGCGCACTTTTGGAAATCTACTTGGAGTCCTTCTGTGAAGTCCTCAAAAGGTTTCTAAACTGTATTTAAGGACTGGCCTAAAATTTACAAAAATGCTACTGCTGAGTGAAACAGCAAAGTTATAACTTGACTAAGGAACTTAATTTACTCATTGAAAAAATTCCAAGGACTATCAGAACTGTCAAGTAGTTGATGTGGTTGAAAATCACACCTAAACTTCTTTTAAGGGGGTAAAAATGTCTGATCAGCAAGGCAAGGTTTGCAGGGAGAAGAACTGTCTGTTACTAGTTCAGTGATATGGCTGGTGGAAGGGAATAGCTTGGGGCACACAGCCCACAGGAGCAGCACATTCTGGGGGAGGTGTCACAGTATCAGGGTAAAGCTGGATAAAGCTCCATATGGAATAAAATGGAAAATTAGTAATAATAGGTCATCAAATCAATGCAAGAGAAGCAGAACACCTGGTAGGTGGAAGTTCTTAGCTCACATCCTAAAATGTAGCCTAACAGAATGCCATGCTGGATTTTAAGGTAAACACAAGATCACTACCCTGGGATCTGAGAGGCGGACCCTCTTTGGCAAAATCAATAATGCCACAACAAGTCAAACACATGAGACCCCGAACTTTTCCTTGCAGAATTCTCTCCCATGCCTCCTGTCCCACTGGCACCTCCTGTCACCCCATATCTGTGGGGCCCACATGTCCTGGCCCTGGGAGCTGCACTTACACATGTTCAGCTGCCGGACGAAGCTGGCCATGTTGTTGTGCTTGAAATACTTGGGCAGGACCTCTTTGGCAAAGCGGCCTTGGTCGAACACATGGAAGCTGGTGCCATTCTGCAAAGGACATAAGGACAAAGGCAAAGTCAGGGGAGCATCCCTGCCCACGAGAGGGTCCCAGGAGCAGTCATACAGCAGGAGAAGTCTTGTTCCTGAATTGTCACCTTGAAGCTAAGAAGAGTTGCAGCAGCCCTCAAAGCAGCCCTCAAAGCACTCAGTGTGCTTTCTGTTTTGGTACAGTCAGTCCTCTGTGGCTGCAGGTTTGATCTTTTTCTACTTTTGGTCACTGCATTGCTGAGAGTCTTGGATGTGAGGAAGAAACCACTGGCTTTTGTGCCCAAATAGCTGGTAGGTGGCTGTGATCATCCCCTCTTGCATGGACCTCACAGAAAGACTTGAGTCTTAAGAAGGTCCTGAAAGTGGGAATTGCCATTATAACCCCTGCCACTATAATCTACTCGGTCAGGTCTAATTCCAATCCATCTGCTCCAAAGCACAGCAGTCCTGGAGGGATCACTGCCTGGAGACATGGCACAAGAAACACGGCAAATCACCTCTGGAGACACCACACTGGCCCAGAAACTCTATGCACCCTTTACTGATTATTTTTAATAATAAACAGCCACAAGGGCAACCCACAAAATGTTGACAGTCACGCTTTGCAGTCCAAGCTAGCAACACACATGATCATCAGATAAATCTTCCATTTCTAGCGTTGCATTGCAAAGATCCATGACTGCCAAACAAGGCAAGCTGCCTGGGATTGCTGGCAGAGAAGATGCACTGAAGGCCATGTGCTTTCCCTGCCTGGCCTTTTCTACCTGCTGACAGCTACATCAGTGCAATGACATCAGCAGATATTAGGGACTTCCCTTGGCTGCAGCCAAGTTTTGAGGGAAAAGAGCTACAGACACCAGGGCCTGCACCCTGTTGGCAGGGGGGGTCTGAGAGCAGCACACCACACTCATCCTCCTGCTGTGTTCAGTGCTATTGCCAGCATTTCCAGCAGCCTGGGTGGGTATTTCAGAGGGGCTGGTTTGTGGCACATGAGGACAGTGTTTCATAAGAGCCCTGAGGCTCTGTGTGCAGTAGGAGGGTGCCAGGGGTGTGTGAGTCCCACCATCAGGGGGTCTGTTGCTGCAAGGATGCACTCAGGGAAGTCTGGAAGTCTCTAAAACAGGGAGTGCAATCAGGGCCATGGGACAGCTCAGTGAGTAATGAAGGGCTGGTGTGTGCCTGCAGCCTGCCCATGGCCACCAGGAAACAGCCAGCTGCCCTACACTACATTGCCATCACCAAGTGGTCCCAGCTGCCTCTGTGCTCATGCTCATTTGGCAGCTTGAACAAGTAACTCACACAAACATGGGACTTTGGGTCAGCTGTGCTTCTTGCTCCTTGCTTACTACTGCAAACATTGAACACGGCTGTGCCTCAACAGTGCTCTTTGACCATTTTTGGGGTCTTGCCTATCATTGTTTACCCCATGAAGCAGAAGCAAAGGCTGATCAAGCACTTAAGAGATTCACTGACAACCTGCACACTGGAATTATCCTCACAGGCAGAGTTTGCAGACAGGATAGCAGGGGCCAGGGTTTACCAACACTGCAGACACTGCCCTGGGGACAGAGCTGGTTTATTCTGCTTCCCTTGTGCTCTTGCCCCCATACTCTGGGATACAGCTGTGTGTCCCAGGCTGGACCAATTGATGGAAAATGAGAAGCACAAGAGTTTTGCATACTTCAACAACTCCTTATGGCCTCTCACCAGTATTTCACTGATGAACTGTGCATCTGTCAGTTTGTTCCCACACTGCAGCTGTGCCTTGGCTCCTGACACCACAGGAGCACAAGTTGGGAGAAGCTCTGGAAGTCTTCTCTGCCCAGAGCAAAACTAACTCTGCAGCATGACAATCCTGGCAGATGCTTAACTGCTTTTGACAGAACCACCAGGACAGACAGTTGTGCTCTGACAAGACAAGTGCTAGTCCAGGAATCTGCCAGTTCTACCTTACTGCATCTTCCATTTAAAAATTTAATTGAATTACTTCTTGTCCAATCTACCACGGACACACAGAGCAGACTTTTCCTTTCTGCTTTACAACAGACTTCAGTGTATATATAAACCATTACTGTATTTCCTCTCCATCTCTTCCTCATGCTAAGAAACAGTCCACAGGTCTTTATGAGTCCTACTGATTACACCCAGAAAACTTAGGCAGGCACACAATCTCTCAGCTCCAATGTATAGAATGTACAGAAGCTGAAGAATATGAGAAATATAGAAACCTGCAACAACAGGAAAATTAGTCACCTGAAAGCCTTACCAAAACTTCCAAGGATGTAGTTGCAGCCTATGTTAGTTTGCAGGAAAGCAGAGCATGGTGGTAGTCAGTCAAAAATAACAATGTTCTAAATGTAACAGAGAAGGGACTATTCATACAGGTAAAAAAATCATTCCTAGCTTGAAAATCCTTATTTAAAACAGATGATAGTAAAACTTGGTGGTTCTCAGAGGTATGGCCATATAATACCAGTCTCAAACAACCGTGATGACAGATATCAATGCAGCTCAAATCCTATCTCAAGTTTTGAATGAAAACTCTACTGGACACAAATATAAGAAAGGCTGCTTCAGACTTTTTTACCATCCCCGTTCAAATTTGCTTGTGTTATAGATTCTTGATTTTGGAGAACAAGTTTATCACACAGCTTATCTAATAACTCCCTGCTGAAAACAAATCACGGTATCTGCAGCAAGTCTTAGGTCAAAAGCATAATTGGTATCAAAGTGCTGTATGAAACGGACAAATAATTTTACTTCTGTAATTGCACTTAGTTTATTAATGCCTCTGTGACAAATAAGAAGCCCAAGCAAACTAATCTGTTCCTATGGAGATGTACAGACAATATATACCTACATCACCATGATCATCACACAAACTCGTTGAAAAATCAAGTCAAGCTCTTCCAAAATTATTTAGGGTGCCAGTCTGACATCTATTTAAATTATAGGTTTGAGTCTGAGTTCTGAATGCTGTTTATCTGCTGCCTTCTCCCTAGATATTTGTGAGAGGCTGCTAAGAAACACACGTGAGGTAATACAAACAGCAGTGAAACTTTTTAAGGGCTTTGCACATTTCCTAGAAAATTTTAGAGAGCCATAGATTCAAGCAATGTGAAAAAAAATCTCTCTCAAAGCATCTAGAATTCTTAGAACGAGAACATCAGACACTTTTTAGGATGTTTCAAGTGAAATGCGTAAATATTATAATTAAAAGACCCACAAAACTGTTGCCCCTTCGAAACAGAAAAGCCACAATATTTCAGATAAATAATACCAAGTATATCCAGAAGTGCCTCCTGGTTTCTGCACTCTGCCAGTAACTGGGCAGCACCTGCCCAAGCAAAGGGCAGCTCCTGTGCCACGCAGTTCTTGGGCCTCAAACCTGGGTTTTCCCTGTTGTTGCAGGCATTGGTGACACTCAATATCTGATGTACTTACAGAACTCCAGCAGATGAGGTGGTTCGTTTCAGGGTCTTCCACCAGCGTCCAGAGTTTTGTTAGGAAGGCTGGGACATTGCTGGAGTATCCATCCATCACCAGAGAGCTGGGTGAATCCTGCATAGCTCTGCAGTGTCCCAGCTACACTAACCCCATCGCCCTGGGCGCGCCTGCTTCCCTGCACGCGCCTGCGTCCCTCACAGAATGAACCACCCAATTTTATCCCAGGCCAGTGGAAAGTAGGCGTCCAGGGAGTCACATCAGCAGTGCTGCTCGCACTCTTAAAAACTCAGCACAATGGGATGGCATCACCAGCCCCAGAGAACAATACACAGAATGAAAATGCACTGCAGCCGATCTCGCAGAGCTGTGAATAAATACGCAGCGTCATGCAAAGGGAACACGTGCTGCCCACCTTATGCTGGGAGGTGAGCAAGTCACCAGAGCAAACTCACCTGCCCAGAGCCTGTGGGACACCCAGGCACAGCAATCCCGGGTTTGTGAAGGCACCTGAATTGTTATCTTGGAATTTTCTTGTCCTTAACTTTGGCTGGCACAGACAAACGACAGCTGGCCAGACTCTGGGCTGCACATCTTCAGCAAGACTTTGAAAACTCAAAATTGTAAACAGGTTTAGCTACAGAACCTATGTTATTTGTCAACAGAAATTATTTAGCCCTTGCATGAGAAAAGAGGATGCTACACATAGAATCTATTTGACAATTTGGTTTTATCATTATTATAAGAGCTTTAGATAGCTCTAGATACATGTTTGCAGTATGGCTTAGTGCCAGGGTCATTTCAACTCAGAAACTGCTCTTTAAATAATATAATAAAATATAAAATCTACATTAAATTTTCCTTAGCAAAAACTTGCAAAGGCTAAGCTCAACATTCCTGCTAAAAAATTAAACAGAGTTCTCACCTGATGCCTACGGAGTCCTTTAAGGCAAAAAACAGTCAGGAGGTGAGAAGAGACAAGATAAGCAAATGTCAAGATAACGATAACAATGCATTATTTTTTCTCGCCATTTTCAAAGGGCAACTTAGAACAATGTACCTAAGAATGTGTTATTTCCCCTAAAACCCAAATCACCATCAGCAACTGATAAAACCTAGCAAGTAACACAAATTTTATGTAAGCAGGTGCTAGTCATGCCAGATAACATCATCACACATGGAAGTCACAAGGTCACTAGTGCCACAGCAGAGTGGAGTAGATGTTTCACATGCAGTGGAAACAACAATCTGGTTATTCCTGCAAAGACGCTTGGACAGAGGACCCCATTCCTCTTACTGACCCCTGTGAAGTGCCAAACAGAGCTGGAAGGAACAGCTGCAGCCCCTTGACTGCACACCTGGAGGACTCTGTGTCCATCTCAGAGAGAAAGATAATCCAATATTCAGACAAGGATTTCTGATGTAATGCCACAGTTATGGCACTGGAGCAGACATTTTGCCAGTTCAGGTTTACACATGGGAAAATTTCCAAAACTGCAATTAATTCTTAAGAGTCCCTGTTGAGAAAATAAAACAGCAACAACAAAGAGATACAGACACACATTAGGACTTAATTAACAAATCAAACTGAACTTCAGAGGAGGCTAAAAAAAATCAAACTCAAAATTTCACCATAGTTTGAATTTGAACACAAAAAATTAGGAAAATCTCTTGGTCAGTTGTTTCAATCAATCAATCAATCCTAAGAAACTGAGTGATACTTTTCAAGAGTTAAAAATGTCAGATTAAAGTTTTTTGGGGGAAAAAAGGTCTTTTTTCCTGCTGTGAGGTTTTGCTACTCTAAGTAATAAAAATGCAAGGGAATTTTCTGGTACTGTTGCACTGGTATTCAAAAAGCTGAGACAGATTTCTCAAACTGTGGGGGAAAAAACCTCTTTGCAAGCAGAAGCTCTGCACAGAAAACAGCCTCACATATCCATTTTTTACTGATAGTGCAACAGAAGGCCTAGAGTAGAAACCAGCAGCTTAATGACAGTGGTCCTTGCCTGTGATCAGATTTTGCACTTTTTTACTGCATTTTTTTTTACTCTAGTTTGCAGAAACTGCACTTATAATGTCTGACATAATAAGGCAAAACTGAATTTTGATCAACCTTTCCTGTGAACTATAATGCAGAAGAATAAGTGCCAGGGAAGAAGGTTTAGAGCATCAGATTATTACCTAACTTTTCCATTCACCTTCTTCCAAAACGTGTTGCACCTCTCTTCTAGATTTCTGCACAAACAAAAACTACCACCACGACATGTTTTTTCAGCCCTCTCATAACCAAGCAAGAGATTTTTAAAAGCAAGCATTCCCCTTCCCAGGCCAGCACTGGAGTGTGGGCCAAGCCTCACAATCTCACTCTGAATTTCATGGCAAGCCCCCTTGCTGTGGAAGCCCCAGGTCCCAGAGCCACAACATGACCTCAGCAGTGCAGGTTTCATTTAAACAAAAACCTGTGCACCAAGAGAGCCTCAAAGCAGGCTCAGAGTTGAAATCATGGAGCAAGCAAGGAGCAGCAAGGCAGAAAGGGTAACACAGAGGGGAACACAACTGCTCATTTTTCTAGCATATGCTGCTTTGGAGTGTGACTCGTTACTTTGAGTGTGAGGTGACAGCAGCACAGCAGCTGTGCTATCTTATCTACCATCAATCAGTGACAACCCCTTCCCACCCAGCCTGGCTACAGCAGCCAAGTGACACCGTCCTGCTTCCTTCCTGGGAACTCAGCATCTCTTGCCATTTTCTCTGACAATCCCCTTGACAGCTCGGACACTGCTTTTCTACTTTTAGCTGATTTTAATACTGTCTCTAACGTGCATCTGCCAAAGGGTTAGGGCAAAATGAGATCTCATGTGTTCAGCTCCTTTCATTTTATGATTTCCTTTAAGCCTTTGGAGCCATTAAGAAGGATCCTGAGTCTCTTAGGCAGTAAGAGTGTGTTTTTAGCCTGCCAACTGCTGCCAGCTCAGGGCAGCCTGTCCTATCCCAGCCCCCCAGACAGACATGACACAGAACCCTCACACCCCAGTTTTGGGCCACTGAACCACAGCCTCTCCCCTCACAGCCATCTTTACTTCCCAGGTGGGAAACAAGAAGATGAAACTCCAAACGCTCATCAAGTACTTTGATTTCACCCCATGGGATACTCCCAGAAGGCACACACTCAGCAAGGGTTAGCAGAGGAGAAACTTGGGGCTCAGCTACTCATTCTTTTTTTATCCCTACAATATACAGCAGGCAGATTGGCTTCAAGCAGAAAACATTTACAGGACACAGGTGGGTAATGTTCCCCACAGCAACTCACTCTGTAGTTCCCACCACGTTCTGGGAGCCAGCAATACTTCAGGTTTGGTTTTTGTAGTGAAATGTTGGGATGTCTGGCTCATGTAATCCCATCAGACCTTAAAGGTATTAACTCACTTGCTTAAACTGTTAGCAAGTAAATGCTTTGTTTCCAGAAGCATTGGCACCATCAGGCCTGCTGACCTTGAAGGGATCTGTGGGCACTGCCTGCCCCCTGGATCTGACCCTGTGAACCAGAGCACACAGGAGATCCAGCCCAGATTAACCCCTTCGCAGATCTATTTGAATCACGTTTTCCCTTCAGCAAACAAATAAGGTTTCTCTTGTTAAAATACTGTTGTTGCAAAATAACATCAGATATATATGTACTTTTAGTGTTTTACAATGCTTCCTGCTTTTTTTTGTAGTTCAGTCCCCCAGTCTGCACAAATTACTGCCAAGCCAGAGTGAGCAGTTTGCACGTGGGCACAAAATCTGGCCCCAGGCCGATGCCAGCTTCTCACCGGCTGGGGACAAACAAGGGAGCTGCTGTATCCTCCTGC
>JAHLSL010000036.1:6150197-6163378 GCA_025920805.1 Petroica traversi | reverse complement strand
GGCAGCCGCCGGCCCCGCGGCCTGCACAGCGCGGTGGGACGGGCTGGCGGCTGCTCCAGCTCTTCCCTTAGCGACACCCCCTCCCAGCGAGGCTGTGACGGGAATTGAGCAGCAGCGGCCTGACGCCTGCCAGAAGTCAGCGAAAAGGCAGTAACCATGATCACAAAGATCACTTACCGTCCGGGGCTGATTTTTTAAAGGATCCCACAGCGGTTTGACCGTGGAGCGGGGACTGGGATGGGGCAGCGCTCGCAGGACGGGAAGATTCACCCGCCGGGTTAACACTGCAGAGGCACATGAACGAGGGCATAAACAAAGCAGAGGGGCACCCCTGAGTCACGGAATCACAGAATGGTTGGGTTGGAAGGGACCTTTCCAAGGCCCTCTAGTCCAGCTCCTCTGTGGTGACCAGGGCCATCTTCAACGAGATCAGGTCACTCAGAGCCTAGTCCAGCCTGGCCTTGAATATTTCCAGAGGTGGGGAATCCTGAAATACCAGGGCCCTGTGAAATACCAGGGGACCACGATATTATGGAGAACATCTCTGGTTGCAATAGGGCTTGAGTCCGTGGGAACATCCCAGAGCCAGAACTGCTGGGTGGTCCCTGGAGCACCTCAGTCATTTTGCTAGCTTGGGTGGTTTGTCAGAGGCACAAGGCCTTAAACTGTGGACATAAGATGAATGGACTCCAGGGGAAAATGAAAGCAAAGTTTTGTGAGCTATTGTCTTTGGGATAGGTGTTCCACCCTCCTGGGCTTTACAGAGAGTAACAGTAAAGCCCTCAAAGTTACACTTGCTTTAGCAATATCAGCACTCCTGTAAAAAATAAGGGTAAATCTCCATAACTCTGCCATGCTTGTGCTATGGCACTCCCCTTGCATCATGCCATTTCCCTTATGGTCTCTGAGCTTGCCTGTGTGATTCTGCAGGGTGCTGAAGATGGCAAGCAGCTGTGCTCCTTGGACTGGCTGTGCTTATCTCTTCCTCCAATCGACCTGTGGCACCGTGGCCCTGCCATCCCTCTACGAGAGCTCCCAGAAGCCAAGTGTGTTCAATGCCCTGAAGATGGCATTAGCAGGTACCCATCCTCTCTGGTATCTTGGTGTGCAGTGCCACGCCTTTCTTTCATCTCACACTCATGGGTAAGGAGAGCTCATGCTCACTCTGCTCAGGAAAGGCAATAAAGTGGAGCAAGCCCAGCAGAAGTTCACTAAGGTCTTTGGGGGCTGGAGTAGTTTTCCTGTGAGGAGAGGCTGAGGGATTTGGACCTGTTGAGCCTGGAGAAGAGAAGGCTTCAGGAGACCTACCAACATCCTGCTGACACCTGCAGGGATAGATGGAGCCACACTGTTCACAGTAGTGCATGGGGAATGAGAGGCAACAGGCACAAATTGAAATGAGAGGTAGACACCAGATAGAAGGACAAATATTTTCCCAATGAAGACAGTCAGGCAATTGCTCAGAGTGACTGTGTATTCTCCATCCTCTAGGGCTTTCAAAATGGGACTGGATAAAGCCCTGACCAGCTGGTTCTGACCTCAGAGCTGACCCTGCTTTGCATGGGAGGTTGGGCTAGACACTCGCTGGGCATCCTTCCAACTTGAAACTTCCTATGAATTATCCAACTTTATGAATGTTTGTTTAAACTCACTTCTGTTAGAGGGTTAAAGGTTGCAACTGCAATTTAATTTAATTGCTGTCTTTATACCACCACAGAAACATGATTTGTGCTTTGAGAAGTTGGTTTTAGATCAAGTGGTAGCCAGTATAAATTAATTTCTGATATAAACAGATACACTTACATTAGCTTGAGTTGTATGTAATGCTATTTTCATCATAAAACTATATATTTCTCTATCTACCCTTGCACCAAGCACACTGCAGGATAACAGCAATTTGAAGAGTTTATGGCACTAACCTAGAGAGACTCTCATGGGTGTTCTTTACCTGTCACACAGCTGAGACTGTATTTAATTGGGCTTGTCTGGCTATTGTGCAATTTCTGGAAGTCATGTCAAGTCAATTTATCCAATACAGGCCTGCTCATGTTGCAGCCCATTCCAAATATGGGAAACAGGAAGCAGTTGTGCAGTTAGGCTTGATTTATGGCTGCTTTGTGGCACTGGAATGTGAATCTGCTCACACATTCAAAGGACAGCTCACAAAACTTAAATCCTACCATGCTTATTCAGATCTGAAAAGGACAAGAAATCTTAAATTGTCTCAGGTTTCATGCAGAAATGCCTGCAAAGTCCTGTCTTTTGAGGCAGCTTTACAGCTGTCTTGTACACTATTCATAAAGGTTTCCATGTCTGTGCATCTTTCCCTCCCCAGCCTTCTTGGCCTATTATGGAAATTTTGTTTAATAAGCACTCATAAAAAGCAAAGCTTGAAGAAAGTGATAAAAAGACATTCCTGGGTATCCACAGTGAATTAAAATGCCTTTTCTAAGTGCTAAACCCATGTGTCAGTTACACGTGTGGTCCAAACTAGACCAGATGCAAACAGGACTTAGTAAACACATGAAGTCACTGTTAGATGTTGCACTTTTAAATGCAAGGTCACTTGTCCTGCTTAATGTGGAGCAACACAAGTCTGCTGTGCCTTAGGATTGTCCTCCATGTGGTTTAGGAACACCTGATGTAGTGCCAGTACGAGCTGGTGCCTCCATACAGCTCACAAGGGTCAGTCAGGTCTGAAAGCAGTCAGAGCCTCACATGGGCCTCTGCTGCAAAAAAAGAGAAAAACACATACTTTGAACCAGCAGCAGCAGCATATAAAATACCCTGGAGACAAGGATAATGAGCACAACTAATAAAAATTAAATTTTATTGGGAGAAGGGGGAATGAAGTCCTGGAATTTTCTGTTTCCACATCGCTTGTGCTCCTTCTACATTAGTCAGAAGTTACATCCCTGGCTTCTCCTTTCTTAGATTTTACCTGAATTAATTCCCTGTGCAAAATAACAAGTCAAGGCCAAATCTCAAGCAACTTAATCCCTGTGGCTGAATCTGTCATTTGCTGTTTGTGAGATGTATTAAAGGCTCAGAGACAAAAGTTACCTCTAGGCATGGGCTGGAGAAGAAACACTGGGTCTCTTTCCAGGATGCAGTTTCATCACTGCATGAAACTCCAGTCACAAGGACTGAAGGCTGACTGAGCACTGATCTGAACTGAGCTTTCATCTACAAAACTTTGCTGTGCTACCAGTTTACATTAAGCATCTCTGCCCTGGAAATGGATCCTCAAATTTAAAACTTGGCCTAATAAGCAGTGTTGATATAATTACCTGTGATGTAGTTCCATACATCTTCAGTTGAACACCATACTTCATGGAGATCAGTGGTGGCAGGGCGCCATAAACTTAGTCCTTCCCTCTTGGTTTAACATAAGGTTTTCTATCCCAGAGGACTTTATCACAAACAGAATTCAAAAGCTCCTCCACTGCAGGCTTGTTGTGGATGGGCGTGGGTCTGGGTGGGCTGGCTCATGCCTGGCTTGTGACTGTGCTCCCTTATCCCTGCCAGACTGCACGGGCAGCATGAATGGTGTGGACATGCTCAAAGTGCACTGCAGCCACCCTCACCTGATAGTGCAGCTGCGGTTCGGCAAGCGGGAGAACTGCCGCCGCTTCCTGCGCAGCTACCGCGAAGGGCTGCTCCAGGATTCCCTCCAGAGCCACCTCCAGCTCTCCTTGGCCACGACCATGGTGCCTCTCGAAGTGGAGCTGAAGGCTGGCAGTGAGCACCTTGACAAGATGCTGACGGATGAGGATCGTTGCCTGGAGTGCATCTACAGAGAAAAGGTGAGTGGGAGAGGAAGGAAGACCAGGCAGCAACGAGGAGGGGTGGCACAGCACATGAAAAGATGGATGCAAATCTTATTCTGAAGCAGCATGTGGGTTAACAAACTTCTTTGTGCTTCAACTTTTAACTCTGATGTGGAGAAATAGCTCTGGCCTTCCTCAGAGAAGAGCTGTGCACTTTTCTGAAAGGGCAGTAGTTACCTAGAGCAGCCTGCAAAGATCCTGCTAACTCACTGTGGCTGCTGTGTGTAACAGCTAACATGGCTGTTACCCCCACTAAGACAAGGAGTTCCAGACTGTGCAGCTGATGGAACAAGTGTGCCTCAGTACAGCTGTGAGGCAGGCAGAGAGGAGCAGTCCTGGGTGGAATTATCACTGCTCTGCACCTGCCTCCCCTGCCTCACACACCACCTTCTCCCAGAGGTAACTGCACCTGGAAATGAGCAATGGAAGTGAGTGCAAACACTGCACATCACACCATCAACTTGTGTCAGAGTGGGGATGCACAGCATCTGCCAGCAGGAGTAGGCTGCCTTTCTGAGGCAGTCTCTCTCTCTCATCTGACATCTGGCTCATTGCACACTTTGGCACTGGCACTCTAATCCTGCTTACAAGAACAGTGAGATCTTGTCATCTCACTACAAGGCACTTGACATGATTAAAGTCACTGACTTGTTCCCCTCCTCTTTTTTATTTCTATCTGGAACTTTAGCTCTGGTTCCTCTGGAGATGGTCCTGAGAAATAGGCACTCACTGTCTACTTAGGAATATTAGGCACAAGAACATGTTTTGCCAGGTTGCTTTTCTGTAAGCACAGAGAATGAAATTCAAACCTTTCTTTCATCCCCAAACCAAACAACATGTGATATCCCATACCCCGTGAACTGTGGCTTGCTGCTCACTCCCTGTGCTGAACTAGCTGGCTGGATAAAAGAAATGGGCTTATTCTCAGTTCCCCAAAAATGACTCAGTCTGACCCCTGCCTTTCAACTGGCAGAAAGATGGCACTGAGGCACAGCCATCAGCAGCTGAGAGCAGTGCTAGGTACCTGTAAGTGAGCTAAACCAGTGTTTAGCTCTGACTGTGGCACAGAACTGCCAGGTTTGACTCTTCCCATGTGCTTTGCCTTCTTTACTCCTTTTCTCATTACCTGCTTTTTGGAGGTCAGACTAATTTTCTCTTGGCTAGTGAGAAAAACTGGCTTGGTGAGGACCCAGGAACAACAAAACCTTAGGGAGCAGAGGAGCAGAGAGAGGGAGGAGGTGGGTTACAGGAGCTGCCTGCTTGGGTAGCCATGAGCTGTTGGATCAGGTCACCCTGCTCTGTGGGTCTGACCCTCATATGGAGCTGGGAGAAGCATTGCTGCCTGCAGTGCACCCTGGTTCCTGCTCAGGGCTATGGAAATGAACGTGGGCTGGTAGCAGTTTTGTGCAACTTTTAAGCACTCCCTACTGCAGGTGGGAAGCCCAGGAAGGAGAGATTGTCCATTTCATATCACCCTAGAGATTCAAATCCACACATTTACAGCCAGAGCTCCATTACACCATCCCATTTGGCAGATGACAGCTCATACTAAATCTCATTGCTCCCCTCTTGACACCAGCATGTACAGCTTGGCAGGGTGGCACCCTGCCAAGTCACTGATGCTGTTTGTGTCACAGCCTGACCGCCTGCCAGATGAGGAGATCATGGGGCTGGAGGAACGCCTCAAGAACCTGATCCTTCACCAGAGCACCAACAACAGTGTGGCTGGAAAAGACTGCTCGTCTCTGAAGTCCCCATCTCTGTCTTGTCCTACTCAAGGCAGCTCCCTTTCCCCACAAGACACCTTCATCTTTCAGGGACAACAGTTTGGTGAGTAACTAGAGCTAACCAACAGAGCCCTTGGTCTGCCTCACAGCCCAGGAGGGAGAATTACCATGATAACATATTGGGGTCAGCCTCAGATAAACCAAGGATTTCCTAGCATCCCATAGGGAAGGAATTACAGCTGTCCTAAGATATTGCCATGGTGCTTCAGATCAGGCCTCAACCTGTTTTCTTTTCTGGGGTGGAACAGAATCAGATGTTACAGAGTCTGTGTCCCTTCCAGGTTCCTTATGTTTTAAAATCAATATTGAAAGGAAGCATACAGAGTATTTTTCTCTTCTTCCACAGCACTTGGTTGAGGTGAGTTAATAGTGTAAGTTGGATCAGACTGGAGAAGTTATTGTGGACATCATCAGTCTTGCTTTCTGACAGGACTGATCCATCCAGGCTTCCTCAGTTCACCAGCTGGCTTTGGGATCTGTCCCTACAGAGAGCTTTCAGAGAGTCTCACATAGCAATATCAGCTTGAGATAAGCTAGATAATTTCTGAGCTTAGTTAAGCTGTGTACAGTCTCCAGTGTGAAACAGCTGAGGAGAGAGCTCCTGTCAGCATTTCAGTATTTTGAGGATGTTTAGGTAGGGAACAGGGGACTTTGCCAGAAAGGCCTTACCAAGTCACCTTTGAAAGGCTGAAACAAATGAAAAGGGTGTCCATCTGAAAACAAAAAAAAAAGAGCTCTGGCAAACCACAGGACAGTTGTGAGGGAGAAGAAAACAGGCAGGGTAGGGGAAAGCCCAGATGCTTTGCTGTTGCGGGAGGATTTCTGTAAGGGAACAGCTGGGCAAGGCAGGGAGCTCAGACTCCCTGCTCCACAGAATATTGCCCAAACCTTCAACTGGCCCAAGCTGCATCACATCAGCCATGAAACTCTTCTGTCTTACCTGGCCTCTGCCCCTTTCAGACAACAGAACAATCACACCAGACGACCACCAGAAGTTTGCCAAGTCTGTGTCCAAGAAGTGGAAGCAAGTGGGTCGCTCTCTGCAGAAATGCTGCCGGGCCCTGCGCGACCCTGCCATCGACAACCTGGCCCTGGAGTACGACCGAGAGGGACTCTATGAACAGGCCTACCAGATGCTCCTCAGGTTCATCCAGTCTGAGGGCAAGAAGGCCACCATAGCACGGCTGATTGCAGCCCTGGAAGAGAATGGTCTGGTCAGCTTGGCTGAGGAGCTCTTGGGCTTCCGTTGCAGTGAGGACTGCTCCTAGAGCCCAAGGGGCAGTGCCATTGCTTAAGGGCTTTCCTGCTTAGCTACTGTATGAGACTGCTGGCAATGTCTGGGAATAAACTCCTGAATATTGCCACAGTTTTCCATATAGGTGGGAATGCTCAGGGGAGAGGTTCTATGTTTGCAGAAGCCAGCATGGACCTCTGACCTTCCTTATTTCATTGTGTTTCCAGAAATAGAACTCTACCTTTCTGAGAACTGGTGAGAGAGGCTTTTATGCTGACTTCCTTCAGGCCTGAAGGAAGGGAAGGTGACTTCCTTCAGGACTATGATAGGAAGCAGCCAGACAGAGAACCCTAGGAGAGAATGAGGGAGAGGAGAAAAGCAAGCAAGGTTCCTCATAAAATCTCTCTAGGAAGCAGACAATGCCACTGCTTCTCAGCTGTGTCCAGGGCCATCACCTGGAGAGCTGCAATATTTTTTCATATTTAAAACATTTTTGCCCTCAGCCATGACATCAAGTAAAGACAAAGGGGAAAGTAAGGAAAAGTCAATTTTACATTATTTTCCTTCTTTGTTTGAAGAACTAAGGCACAAATATCTGCTCTACCCTTCTCTGTTACAGCTCCTTCCCACCTCTCACTACCTGAAGGTTTTTGTTCTACCTGGGACATGATCTTCCGCAGGGCAAGAGATTGCTGCTGTAGAACAAACAGCAAGCACTGACCAAACAATATGGACAAACTTGAATTCAAACAATGATTGTCAACTTTTTCTCATCTGTGGTAAATACTAATATTAGCTAATAGTTGATTAGCTCTTACCTGCCAGCCTGAGGGAGCCTGCAGCTCATGGAAGGCAAAAAACAGTGCTGGAAGGAGAAGAGTCTCCTCATCAGCAAGGTACCTGTGGAGCATGGATTGGAACTGCTGCCCTCAGGAGCACTGCAGCACTGAATGCCATCCTGAGCTGAGCAGTCACCAGACCCAGCTGGCTGATTGTGCCTTCACTCACTTCCTAACCACCCACCCTCAGCCTGCTGGGCCCTGGAGGGGACAGCTCACCCTGCTGTGTCCCACAGGTGTCAGGATCTACAGAGAGCCTTTCCCTAGCACTGCTGTCACTGTGTGACAATTGAACATCAGCTGCCACTGTGCTTGGATTTATCTGCACTGAATTTTAGGGTAAAAATGGCTTAAGAGACAAATCTCCCTGATTTGCTGACTCCTGGAGTTCCAGTGGGAGAAGCTGAGTGTCTCCTGGTATGGCTGATGCAGACTGCAGCAGAGCTGCTGCGCTTTTGCAGTGACAAAGCACAGAGCTCTAAGTGTCTGGTGTGACATGGGGCCCATGAAGCACAACAGCAGATCAATTACCTTTGACATATTCCTAGTGCTTCCCTGATAGGTTTTTACTAATCCTTTTCCATGAATTCTACCCTTTTTTGCTCTTCCCTTCTGTGGGAATAGCCAGTGGGCCGTGGAAATGTTTTCAGATGCAGAAGGGGGCTCTGGCCACACACACAAAGTCTGTGTGCTCACATGAATATCAAGCTGCTGGCAGTCATTCTAGGAGTCAGGGCCTGATGGCCTTTTAAACCACAACTCACATCTTACTCCTCCCCTGGAGTCAAAGCTGTAATTCTGTAAGGAGGAACATAACCTTAGATTCAGATGTGGGCTCAGATCCAAGCTCCTGAGGCTGGAGACATTCCCTTCTGCTGGAACACCTGAGCATCAGTCACTGGAGACCTGGATGGGCAGGATTTGGATGGGCCCACCTGCCTCAGATGAGCTGAGTATCACATCCTTAGTGTGAGCCAGGGAAACATGACTTGTTTTCTGGAGATTGAACCCCTGAGGTTACATATAGAGCCAGCAAAGGAAAGGAAGGGGGTTAAGGGTGGGGAGAAGGTTTTCAGGGTGTGAGTGGATCTGCTTCCATCTTGCCCCTGCCTTCCAAGGAAGCAAACTTCATGCAGGCACCATCTCTGCAAAGACTGTAGCTTCATCACCTTTCATTAAGCCATTTTATGTCAGTGCCATTGCAGTCTCATCTCCTCCATTCCTGCTCCACATCCTACCTTCCAGTAGTACCAGTGCTCTTCCCAAAATTACCTCTCTGACAGTTTTGCTTTTGGGACCAACACAGTGGTGCTGATCTTAGCTAACTTAGGCTGCTGTGGAGCCATACCTCAAAGCATTTAGCTTTCCAGCCAGATCCAGCTGGGGAACTCTGTTCGGCAGAAACCCACCTGACAAATCATGTTTTAAAAAATTTTAAAAATCAGAAACTGGAATATTACTTTAAGAGCAAGAGAGTTTGCTCTTGATCTTGCAGAAATTACTTTTTAAAGAAAACAAGGTCATATGCATAGCCTGCTGTTTCATCTGTAATGAATATTTTTAAACTCTCAGACCAGCTATTCATGTACACAACTTGCACTTATAAGGCAGCCTCTGAATCGTGAGAATTACTAGTTTTTGTAGCAGCTATTAATGCTCAAAATGAGAAAGTCTTATTATTCAGCTTCTGTTTCAAGTCCAGAAAACTTTCTGCTGCTATTGCTCTTTGACATGAATGCTTTCTTCTGAATGCAAGCATTGTGCATTTTCTTCCTGCCAGCAACTGGCGTGTGTATTTCCTCTTACTCACATATTCCCTGTCAGAAGTACCATTAAGTGCTGGAGTCCTGGCAATCTTTCTGGAATATCATAATCTTTAACAGCATTCACAGGTGCCTTCATTCCACAGACTTGAAGGAAAAGGGCTTTTCAATGATATTCTGTGGTGAAATTGCCTTGAGCACATGGCGTGGATTAGGACATGGCAGTGGCTGTTTCATACCTCCTTTTCCATGACCAGTCATCATCTTGGTGGGAGATAAGCCATGGGCAGTGCTGCTGCCCAAAGGAGAATTTGGGCTTTATCCCACTAACTGCTCTTCTCAATATATTGAAATATAGCTGTGAAAAAAAAAATCAGGGATGATGGTGGTGTTTCAGAATCAAAAACAATATTGAAAGCAAATAAAGGTGCTAATCAATTTCATATAAAATCTAAAACAGAAAAAAATATAAAACAAATAGCAGAAATCAGGCCAAAATGTGCTTACAGGAAGAGATCCAAGAGGGCTTTTTTGTGGTACAGACTGTTTTTGTAGTTTTAACCGTGTTTCAGATTTGAAGGAGTCTCAGTCTGCCAGAAGGAATAAAAGATCCATCCAAAGGAGAATTTGAATGATTTGTTTTGGCATAGCTGAGCCACAGTGTTCAGATAGATGATAACAAAGAGGAGAGTGAAGTTAAAATGCTCACCAGATACACTTTGATATGAGGCATCTGATAGAAGCAATTATCTGACAGGATACCCTGATACAAAATTGTCTCAAAGGAAAATATCTGTTAATTTTGTCATTCATTTCAAAGCCAGGTTCAGCATTGAGGAGCTGTCCTGCTGCCTGGGTCACTGTCTCCCCTCTGCTGTTCCCAAAGGAACCACACCCCAGCAGCTGCTCACAGATGCTGAAACCAGAAGTTAACATGGACAGAATGAGGAGCCTCAAATTCACTTAAATTGCTGATTTAGTTTAACTGAAAATTCTGGGGTAGCCGTCAACCTCTGGAATTTTATCTGGTATCCTTAAACCAAGGAGGTACAAGAAGAGGAATCAAGAGGGTTTCTTGAGTCTAACCCACATATTGGAGTGTGTGCATGACACTGGTGCTTTACACTGGACAGGGGTCTGGCCATGTGTCTTTTGTATGGAGATGGACTCAAACAGTGAAGCAATTTAAGGCCTAGAGTCAAAAAATATGTAATTTTTTCTTCTCTGGATTGAATTTTAAGCTCACTGAAGGGACCTGGCTGTGCATCTCGAATAGAAATCTGTATGGGATGTGTGGTTAATGTCTCTTTGTTTTCAGTGGAAAAATCCCTTGCTGACCTTCTAATTCCAAATTCCCATGATATTCAGCATCAGATCTGGATCAGCCATCTACAGCTATGGACTGCAATGCCAGGCACACTTGGGTCTCCAAGCCTCCAAGGAATTGTCTTTTACAGAAAAAGCTGTTAGGTGTATATTTTTTCCTCCATTCTATTTTAAAAATAAATGTATCCTTTTGATGAAAACTGCCTCAGAGGCTTTCATTGAACACTTAACTGCAGTAATAAGAACAGGGGTCACTGAAGTTCTGGCCACATTGGTGATCACCAGTGGTGATGCTCCAGAGGAGCATCCAGCCTGAGGGCTGCACAGCAAGGTCCTGCCCAAAGTCACACGTTTCTCCTGACATGCCAAGGCTGGTGTCCCACCTGCAAGGGAACAGCTCTGATTCCAAAACCAAGCCAAGCCTCCAGGTTTGTTCAGTTTCCAGTTACTGCTTTGGTGAGCCTTTCCAGCCAGCGTGGCCAGAAGGGGAGGTTTGTCCCACCCCTGGCACCTGGAGGAGCTCACTGTGTTTCTTTCAGTGCTGTTGGCTATCTGGGACCTCTGAGGCCTCAGCACCACTGTAATCCCAAGTGCCTTCCTACCAGTGATCTCTCTCACAAGGCTGCCCCATGGGTGGGGAGCCAAGGACATAAAATCTCCAGCAGCTTTGCACAGGCAGCCACTGCCTGACCTGACAGCTGAATCCAGGGAAATTCCTTGAGCAGAAACGTATTTTACCACAAATCTCCTAAGTCTCAAACACTGTTTGAAAATCACAAGATCAGCCCTTCTTTATCTACCACAAAGCTGTACTCCCAGCTGCATGGCTTGGTGCCTGCAGGAGCACAGTGAGGGGAGCAGGGCTCTGCCCTGCAGCAGCTGGGAGGACACACCAACCTGGGGTCAACAGGGCTGACCTGCTCAGGAGGTCAATCTTGCAAGACACAGTGACACCACAGGATGGACCAAGGGCACCTTTGCTGGCACTGAGAAGCATAAACCAGCCTTGGATCAGTGCCCAGGGAACAAGGTCCAGGTGAGACCACCACCAAGGAGAAGCACCCATGGAGAAACTCCATCTCCAAGCTCCCTGTGTGACCCTCCAAGCCCCAGCAGCCACGAAGGCACCGCATATCTATGAAAGCCTCTGTTTTCACTCTCATCCCATGGGAGCAAGCAAAAAGGGAGGCAGGTCCCAAAACCTGGTGAGGGATCACAGCGGAAATAACTGCTGAGAGTCCCTGGTGGTTCCAGGGAGCAATCCCCCTCCCTGCACAGGCAGCCCCTCCAGGCAAAGGCAGACAGGAGCCTGGTCTTTGCCTTGTGACCACCGTCTGCCTCCTTGGAGAGCTGGGACAGCCTGGGGCTGCTGCTGCAGAAGGAAAGAGCAGAGGTACCTTGGCCTGGCACAGGGAAGGCTGAAGCTGAGCAGTGTTTATGGCTGAGCAGGGACCTGCTGTGGTTCAGGCAGCTGCAATCATGAGGAAAGGACTTTCCCAGCCTGCAGCACCCGAGTGCAGTGTCTGAGGGTGGCCCATCAGGAGCCCACTCTTCATGAGGCAGTGTGTTCAGTACAGCACAACACCTGAGCTGAAAACAAAATACATCCAAAAAGCATAGATGCTTACAGAAGGGATTTTTACATTATGTTTTTAAAAGAAGTGTTTGTAAAAACAGCAGAGTAGATCAAAACCTGCTTTTAAGACAAGGAAATGAAAACCTTTGCTTCCTAAAGTGGCCGAGGTCTGGGCATTCTCCAGACACTTGGCCTCTGTTAGAGGAATAAGGATCATTGTTTACACAGCAGAGACAAAGGAACAGCCACAGCGATGGGAAGTGCTATGGCTGCACTCATGTGGCAGATCAGCAGTGATGGCAAGTTAGATTTGGCTCCAAATAAAAATAGTTTTGAAGAATATAAAATTAAATTTAAAAAAAAAATTGTTTGGGGTTTGGGATTTTTTTTGTTCCCGGTTTTAGAAGGGACCCTTGAATCTGTCTTCAGTCTCTGCACTGCTCGGCTCACACTCCCTCCCATCATTTCCATACTAAGAACCCCTCAAGAGGATTTAACCTCTGAGCTGAACCCAGTCTCTATTTTTCAATTTGACTCTTCGCAGCGGTAAACACTCACAATGGAATTAAAAGAAAAAAGCCAAAGCGCAGAAAAATTAGTACATTTCCTCTTGAAAAAAAAAGTTACGGGGGGGGGGGGGGGGGCGCGGGGGGGGAGGTAAAGCAGCCTTTTTGAAGAATTGGTGAAAGTCCCCAACCTGGCTGGGCGCTCGCTCTCTCGACACCTCCGCCCTGTCCCGCCGGAGCCATCGGCGCTCCCGGCCCCATCACGTGTCAGGGCTGGGACGGGACCCGGCTCCTTCCCCGCTCCTTCCCCGCTCCTTCCC
>JAHLSL010000036.1:6093700-6140197 GCA_025920805.1 Petroica traversi | reverse complement strand
CCAAGCTTGGAGGACACCGGAGGCAGTTCTGGCTGCCAGGACATTCCTCAAGGCACTGAGTGAGGCAGCAGTTTGTAAGCCCAGCTCCATTTCCCAGGCTGGATGGAGATTCCCCACAGCAGTGTAGGAAGCAGAGGTGCCTCTGCCTCAGATACAGACACCCAGGGATGTGCTGTGCTGAGAAACACTCTGCTGTGCTCTCATCTCTTTGCTTTGGCATCAAATATTTCCTGCTCACTTTGATAGCCCTGTAATTCTTTTCCCCTGGTGTCAAGGTGGATGAATAATCCTTTTGGCTTTAGGACATACCAGAACATCTTCCAGAATCATCAGGCCCTCTGTATTCAAGAGCAGAGCAGCTTTTCCCACACTGACCTCCATGGATAAAGCTTACAGTGGTGTTATAATCAAGGGTATTTTCCTTCCAAAAAAGGAAATACCTAACAAAGACTGGAAAATCCATATAATTAGATCAAGGAATCACTTCAAGGGCTGGCAACTTCTTTTGAGAATGAGAGGTCTGTATTCAGCACTGAACTATTTTACTTCAGCACTGAAATCGCTCTCTCAAATCCTTTACACTTTCCATAAAAGAAAACACTGAGGAAAATCTGGGCTATCAGCCCAGGCTTGTAACAATTCAGCGTTTTTCTTGGCTTTTCCAAGGGCACTTATTGCCAGATTCTGAGATGCTGGCAGGATAAATCTGTAAGCCATGGAAATTACGAGTTTCATGACACACATATTTTATTCCAAACCCTTGTCGATAACATTAAACACAGGAAAAAGCCAGGACTTTTATCCAGCTCCTTAATTCCCATCTGGAACCTGGCAGCTGAAATAAGATCAAATTTTTGAATGGAAAAGGAAAAAGAAATTTGCTATTACTATGAAGAAAGAGATGGGACTTCAGACCCAATGCAAACCAACATCCTATGCATGTCAGGAGGGACTGGTTCATGAGGCTGAACAGTTATGAGCCAAGCCACGTGGCAGAAAGAACATAAACAGAAAACAGATCCTGAATATTCTAAACAATTGAACAACTATTTACAAGAGATCTGAGAAAATTCTTCAATCCTGCTATTAATATCAAAGTTATGCCAGTGCAAACATCTGCCTCGCCTAGGAGAGAGTGAAAAGTAAACACAAAAAGCTAACAAATGAAGAAACCCCGCTATTAGAGGGTAGAAAAAGGCAAGAAACAAGGCCGAAGGAAAAAACACATCAGGACAAGGCCAAAGGGATTTCAATTCCACCAGGAATGCAAAGAGCCTTAAACCAAAGCATGGATATGCTGTTTTCCAAAATAACAATTTAATAAATAATGGGGACAAAACAGATGAGGTCAGTAAACAATTTGGAGCTGTACTTGGGAAAAAAAATATGCAATAGCACATGATGATGAAATACTCTATATTTCAACAGCAACTTGGAGGTGAAGTTAACCAGTAATGAAAAAGCACAGTATTTAAATAATCATGTCCAAATAATGTGCATTTAAGAATTTTAAAGGGGCTGGCCAAGAAATTAATTGGTATAATAATTTTTCTTCCTCATAAGTCCTGAAATATTGCTTAGATACCACAGGTGCTAGTGTTTTATTACTTCATCATTACAGAGTTGTCAATCTAGTTTTGAGTTTGGAAGCTCAACATTATGGCTGATACAAAATTGATGGTTAATGAACAACTAGCAGGTGATCCAGTCCAGGACAGTAAAAGGGGATTTACTGGAAACAGAAACCACCAAATTCTTACCAAGATTAGCACCCTGTCCTGTCGCACTATGCCCTATGTCAAAAGTTCCTCTCCAGCTTTTTTTTGTCCCAGAAGTCATCTTTGGATATGATCTCAGCTAATTCAAGACATTCAACTGTAATACCTTCAAGGCAGCTTCTGTTAGTACAGCACAGGCAAGATGGAGCCACAAATCACTCGTGAAGGGGCACGTTACCAGCTGGTGTAACTTCTGTGCACTTTTGGGGAAATTTTTGGGTGGGGCTCAACTTCACCTTGCTGAGGATGGCAGGAATGATGATGGTCACTCAGCTCCTCCTGGGGCAGCAGTGGGGAGCCCTCTGTCCAGCTCTGCCTTTGCTGCAGCTGCAGACACCTGACCAGCTCTTCCCTGAACTGGGGTTACCTGCTGCTTGCTGCCTTCTTACTCCTCTTTCATTCTCATTTTGTTTGCAGTTGAAGAACTGATCAAATAAGACAGAAGAGCTTCGGGAAAAGTGTAAGTGAGGAAAAATCCTGTATTTCAAAAGGTGGCTTCATCTGTGATATGTAAACAAAATTTTCCTAGCACCATGCTCTGCCTTGCTTCTGCATATTGGGATTTATTTCCCCACCTCTCGCTTAGGGGTTAGGGTGATTTGGCAGAGGAATAACACCCATGGCTCCTTCTAACCTTATTAATGGAAATTACTTACAATGGTTCAATATTTTATAAAGAATACTGGCAGGAAAACAGTCCCAAGTGAATTCTAGATTGTACTCAATGTATTCATTTTGGGTACAAATCACAGTGGGTTTAACAAAAGCTGGCTCCTTGTGCAGGGAAACACCAGCAACAAACGGCCATGAAGAGTCTGCCCTTCAGCAGCCAGCTCTGGGCCTCCATGGTTTGAGTCCAAAAGGGTAAAAGCAGCAAGTAATGGCTATCAAGCTAGGAAAAAAAAAAAAAGGGGAATGATTTACGGGAGAATGGCATCATTCATAATTTTCCACTTTGCTTTTTCCAGTGAAATCTCTGAAATGGCAAAGCACGTTCAGCAGTGAGGGATGCAGGATTTTGGGTTGTGCTTAGAGAGTGGTTTTCAGGATGATGGATGACTGCTTAGTGACTGAACTAACCAAGTCACAGAGCTGGCACTGGGATCAGCATTCAGTTTGCAACCCCGTGTGCCTTTTGACAAGTTCCTCAATGTTTCAGTGCTTGTGTGAGTAAAATGTGCTTGGCAGCTGAGTTTTGTAATGATGTTTCAGGTTGTCTTGCCTACTTGCTTCAGACCTTCCAGATCCTCGCTGCTGACACCCTCTGTGTTTATTTACAGATGGACAGTGGAGCCAGGCAGCTCAAACACAGCTTTTAACAGTCCCAGGACCACCAGAGAGACAATGAGAGTTCGCCTCAAAGGGGATGTGATCTGTACCCTCTTCTTGCTGGTGGCGCTTTGTTCTTTGCTCTACTCCCAGCTGGAACATTTAGTCCCGGCAGGAAAGAAGGAGCCAACACAGAACAAGCCTCAAGTAGCACCAAAAATACTCTCAGATCCCAGAGCACCTCGGACACCGACACCAGCAGAGACAACTGCACCCAGACCCCAAGGTACCCCTGTCATGAAACAAACAGAAGCGGCCAAAAACAGGATCCAAACCACAACTCCAACCCCCCTGACTGATTCTGCCTTCAACTTCAAGCTTTATCTCCTCAACAAGGATAACAGGAACTTCAATCTCCTCATTAACCAGCCCAGGAAATGCAGGAAAACACCAGGAGGTCCCTTTCTGCTCATTGCTATCAAATCAGTAGTTGAAGACTTTGACAGGCGTGAGATTGTCCGGAAAACTTGGGGCAGGGAGGGTTTGGTGAATGGGGAGCAGATCCAGCGAGTGTTCCTCCTGGGAACACCAAAGAACAGGACAGCACTGGCAACATGGGAGACCCTGATGCACCAGGAGAGTCAGACATATCGGGACATTTTACTCTGGGACTTCATGGACACTTTCTTCAACCTGACCCTGAAGGAGATCCACTTCCTCAGCTGGGCTGCTGAGTTCTGCCACAACGTGAAATTTATTTTCAAAGGTGACGCTGATGTTTTTGTCAACGTCGAGAACATCGTTGATTTCCTCAAGAGACACAATCCCACTGAAGATCTCTTTGTTGGGGACATCATCTACAACGCCCGTCCCATCCGTGTCCAGAAGAGCAAATACTACATCCCAGAGACCATGTATGGGCTGAGCATCTACCCTGCCTATGCAGGGGGAGGGGGGTTTCTGCTGTCCAGCCGCACCATGAGGAAGCTCTCCAGGGCTTGCAGAGAGGTGGAGCTGTTCCCCATCGATGATGTCTTTTTGGGCATGTGCCTACAGAGAATCAACCTCAAGCCCATTTTACATGAAGGATTCAAGACCTTTGGCATTGTCAAGCCTTCTGCTGCCCCACACCTACAGACGTTTGATCCCTGTTTTTACAAAGATCTCATGGTGGTTCACAGCCTGAAAGTTGCTGAGATCTGGCTGATGTGGAACCTGCTCCACAGCCCACGGCTTTCCTGTACTCAGAAGAAGCAGGTGAAGAAGCCTTTCCAGTGGAAGAAGAAAGCTCAGATAACAACACCGGCAGCATCCCCCAGATAATGCAGGGAGAGTGCAGAACACACAGCAAACCAGCCAAGAAAGGGAGCCTGGAACAGACACAGCCCAACAAAAAAACTTTTCAAGTATTTTAGCACATCTTATTTACAACATTAAGAGGACACAACAAACACTTGCAGGAATTTGCCCAAATTCCACACATGCACATATGTGGGTCCTTCTGTACTAATGAGTCCAAATAATCATAACAGTATATATAATTTATTATTATTTATTAGGATTATAGCAGTGCCTTGTGGGACAATGCATAAAAGCACATTGAAAAATGCAGTCCTTGGAGAGTTTTCAGCATTGTTAGAAGTGTGAGAAATTAAAGAAGAGAGCACAGGGATCATTGTCAACTTGCTACTTGACTTGGACTCATTGAAAAATGACCAAACAGTAACCAGGGTACAGGAAATCAAGCCCCCTTAGTGTCTGCTCAGGTCACATCACTGCTGCCTGGTTGGTTTTCCACAGGCCTCAAAGAAGAGAACAACAACAAAGAGCTCTTGAAATGGGGTCCTACAGCTGCAGTTCAGGTGGATTACAAGAAATCAAACAGGATGGTGAGGCTGGCGCGGCTGGTGCAGCAAAGGACAGGGAAGTGGATAAGTAGAAAGGAGCAGATTTACAAAGAGCCTTTAGAGAAAGGACAAGAACAGAGTGGATCACTCTGAGTCTTGATTTTTCATCATTCTTCTCAGTGTAAATATCTGCTCCATTGACACACTCAGGATTCAGGGGACCAGTGGAGCAGGATTTGGCACTTCCCTGAGCTCAGGCTCTCTGCTGACTGACATTCAGGGAAAACTCAGAAGTCATCCAACAGTATTAATCACTCTCACCATCTGACCCAGATTTTCAGAAGATTTGCATGTGGAGAGATCCTTTGGCCTTTTCTCAAAAGGGTAACCCCACACAGAGCTGCTGCTTGCATCACATTTGGGAGCTGCTTCAAACCAAAGAATGGACTGGGCTGGTTTCTGCAGCCCTTGGTGCTCTTGCTTAGCAGAGCCAGCTGCCAGCACTTTCATGCTGCTGCGGGTGTCATGTGAAGGGAGAAAGCTTTCAGACAAAAGGACTTCAGAATAAAAGTCCATCTAAATTTATCAATCAAACCACACAGCAGTCTTTCTGTTGGGCTTTCCAAGGTTCAGTCGGGAACTTTGTAAGTATTTTAAGCATCAGACAAGAACACTGAATTGCTCAGTTTTTCAAAGTATAGCCCAGACTTTGATGCATTTTGTTTTTCCCAGTAGCAGACTACCTTAGAAGACTATACTTTTATCAGACACCAAAGCAGAAGTGAATTTCTCTTAAGTCAGGGTTAAAAAGCTATGAAATTCATGGGGCAAAGAGCCTGAATTCACCTCTAATACTGTGTTGTTAATTCTTTTGCAATTTTTTACCCTCTCAACAAAACTCCTGTCCATCAGAGATCTCCTCGGGATGGCACATCCACACAGCTTCAGAGGAAACTACAATCAGCCATAAAAGCCCCGAGCTGCCTTCTCTTGCACAGTGCCTGCTCACAGCTGCATTTCATATCCGTGAGCAGCCTCCCTCCCACCCTGCAGCATTTGGGCTCAGACTAAGGATGCACAGAGGGAACAGCGGGCTGGGAGTGTCTGTGGGCAGACTATGAACAAAGCCTGACACGTGGGTCATCTTCCTCATGAGTTCAAGCCTTACAATAATGTATTTTCAAGGAAAGGTCAGCCATATAGACACTGAAAGATCTGTACATCTGAGATATTTTCAGGATGCAATCCTGAAATACAAAATGGGAGCTCCACAAGGAGCTTTGCAGGGTGTGGAACTGAGCCAAAGCCTCACTGGTGGGACAAAGTCACCCCTGTCCCTGTCTGCTAACATTGTGATTACTTGTATATTTATGAGATTGTACAGAAATGTATTACCCGTGAATAATTTACAGTTTGGGAAACTACTTATACCATTATTAAAAGACAGCATGCAGATGTGCCTTTAGTTGTCAGAGTGAGTTTGTCAAGCACATCTGCACACAGGTGGTAAGACTAAAACCACAGGGATTTTTCACAGTCAGTAACATGAAAAATACATTTTCATTATTATGGATAACTTGATAAGTCTTTCCTTATGCTGGACTTCATTTAATGGCAATGACAGAAAAATAAACAGTTTACCTTGCAATTTCCTGTGAGGCAGCTGGTCAGGTTCAGCAGTCCTTACAAAGGTTTTCCTTTGATACTTGAAGATGCAGAGATTGGCTCCTCCCTCTATAATGTCTTCAGATCTGCAATCTCCTCACAACACAGCATCAATGAGTGCATTTTGTCCTAGATCAAAGTTATTGTTCAACATCTGTGTTGACACAGTCTGTGCCAGCACATACCCTGATAGGCAGAAACAGAACCAGAGCAAACTGTTCACTCCATTGTCTTAGTCTATAGAATAGCTCATTTCTTTTATCCAGTGAATACCAGAGTCTCTCTTAATGAAAGATCCATCTTTTTTGTTCTCCAGCCTCTGCTGCATGGCCTGTTTGACCTGGCTTTAAGTTTCCATTTGCCTCTGCAGTTGAGCTGGAAGTTCACAGATCCCATATGTGAGCATGACGTCCTGGGGAAATGCTGAGAGCAGAGCTGCAACCCCTGCAGTTTATTGAATTCCACTTACTGCTATTGTAGGCAAAGGCTTTGACTTCACCCAAACTGCAGATTGTTTGCTTAAAAGGACTTTTCAGAACATCCTAAAGCCCCAGGTGTGTGTGAGAACTGGCAGCAAGGACCCTCTACAGACCTTTCTGATGCATGGCAGAAATCCAAACCCATCCTTTTCAGAATGACATTCTGAGTAGGTTTTATTAACTGGCTAACTGAGTGCACCAGTCACGCTTGCTATAAAGCTTTGCTTGGCAATTTTTTTCATGACTAACCCAGGACAAGAAAAGAAAACATGAAAACATCCTAAATGGGTTCTACCAGTAGCAAACAAGGCGAGCAGACTTTCTCAGTATAAACTTCTGAAACGGATTACAGAAAGTTTTATTGAGTCCCAAGGATCTGCACACAGTCAAGTTCTGTTCCTGCTGTGCAGAAGTGGCCAGATTTGGTCACTGTAATGAGCAGAGCTGGCTTGGGCCTCACATTCAGCACCTCCAAGTGCATCTCTGGACACATGGACTGGCAGCAAATGCCAAGATCTGTCATTCGGTCAAGTCACTGCAGACTCAGACATCATAAAAAAGAAAGCCAAAGAGAACTCTGAAGCAATTGAGTATTAAAATCTTGTGCTTCCTGTCTGCAGCTTAATTATTCATGTTTCTACAGCAGGTTCTCCAAAGCAAACCTCTGCTGCAAACTCAAACAGAGCAAAATAATCAAATGGCTCAGAGAACCCTCACTAAATATCAGCACTGAGAACATTCCCTGGGGAGTGCTGAAAGACCATCAGATCAGAGAGAAAAAACCTCTATCCCAAAGCCCAGCGTGCAAAACTGCTATCTCCTGAGTTGTGCCTCTTCCAGCTGGACTTGCAGCTCTCAGCAGCCCAGAAAATCAGCCCACCACATTTCCCTAACGATGCTACTAACTGCAGCAACAGGTTTAAAAACCTGTAAAACTTTTAAATACAACTTCTCATTATATACTGAGGAGTGAGAGGGGAAAGCAAAGGGGAAAGTAAACCCAAAGGAGGAGCACAGCTGAGTCCCTCCAGGAGTGGCAAACAGCTCCCTCACCATTCCTGGCCAGCCCAATGCTCTCTCCAATCCATTCAGACCCAGCTCACGGATCTTCTCTCTCCCCCTCCCTTTCCCAGCCCATCTGTTGACAATCCATGTGCTAAAACCATGGAAAAAACACAAAATAATACAGGTTTGCAGTGACAGCCTTGTCCTGGGTGGGGGCTGCCTGAGCTGGGTGGGAATCAAGGTGTGATAACAGACAAATGGTGTCTTCAGCCATAGAAGCAGAAAAGGGAATAATCTCCATAGTCTCCCTACTTGTGGATGCAGCAGAGCTACCCAACATGAGACAGGCTAAATTCAGGATTTCAGGGCTGCAGTTTTGGAGATGATGAGCAGAGGGGAAAAGGGAATACAGCAAATCAGGCTGGTTTGATCGTTTAGTTGATTAGACTGCACATTGCATAATCATGCAGGGGGTTTTTGTGACTGGTATTTAAATGTCTCTCTGAAGGATAATAATACTAGAATGAAAATTATGCACTCAGTGGAATATATATGTATAGATATATATATAGTGTAGGTGTAAAGTATTAAGGCATTTAAAACCAGCTTCCAGATCTGCAATATGCAGTACTTTAAAATAACTAAAGGAGTAAAATTTAAAGGGGAATTCATTAATGTATGAAAAAGATTACATTAAACCCTTACAGCTAGTCCAGAACAAAAATTACTTCAGCAATGGTATTTTACACCACAGTGAGTGCCCTTCTCTGCAAACTCCAGCTTACCTTTCCTGCTGTCACAAGCACTCGTTTTTTCTGGATCATGAGGAGAATTTATTTTACCTGCTGGAACAGACACACCCACAAACACCACAAGAGCTTGGGATGTAAACTTTGGCAGATAAACATTTTAACAGTGACTTTATTAGTTACAGCAAAAATTCACATCAGCAAAGAAAGTGGTCTTTAAGTTGCATCTGAGCCCTCCAAAGTAACACATACACTCCCCACAGAAACAAATCCTTCATGGTTCCAGTTCTCCCTCTGTGAACTGGTTACAGCCTGGCCTGTAACAAAGCCCTCTGCTTCACTGAGCCTATTTTTAGTGCTTGAGTTACACCTCCAGTAGGTTCCATCTTTCATTTCCCCTTGTTTTGCTTCAGCCTTACCTTCTCTCTGAAACATCCTGGCCCACACTTTCCAGGAAAAGAACCAACCAGAACTATTGGTATTTTAACTCTCCAGACACACAGGGTGAGGTTTTGTTTGGCTGCATGTTCTGTGTCAGATTGTGTCTGACAGAGGCAGGCAGAGAGGAGGGGGCTTTGCATTGGTTCAATCAAGGTTTGAATCAAAGGTGTTTATTGGGCAAAAGTTGACATGGAACAATTGTAGCTACCATGGAATAATGTTTCTTGCATCACGACACCAAAAATTATTCTGAACACAACCAGCTCATGTGAAATTGTGCCAGATCAGACAACTTGGTCCTTGCCAAATACTCTGGAGAAAGCAAGCAGAGAGGGCTTGGACATGACATTTCTTTCAAAGTAAGAGCCACAATGACTCACACGTGCAGATTTACTCTCAGTGTACATTCTGAGTCACCAAACAAAAACCAAACAGAAGTTCTGGCTTAAAGCAGTTAAGTGATTAACAGCAGGTAGAAAGTCAGTGTGAAGGGGGCAGCAACACCCTTGATTTCCCTCTGGAAAACAGCAGCTGGCCCCTAACCTCCAGCCAGCCCCAAAGCAATGATGAATCACCATCTTCTTGTAGTGCTAAAAGGTTTTGTTTTAAACAGGTTGGATGGGAGCTCTGGAATATGAACGACCATGATCACATGAATCAGTTCTCACACACCATATGATTACTTTTTCAGAAAAAAAAATCTGTTTAGAATTAAAAATCTGACAGTTCCTGGCAAAAGAAGATTGCATTTTCTTGTCAGGAACTGCATTTTGGGGAACAGAGAGTTCTAGTATTACACAGCAGCACTGATCTATACAGCACTGCCTGGAGCCTTCACAGGAGCCCAGGGACTGCTTGAAGGCCTGAAGAATACGGGAAGAAATGTCAGCTTCACCTCCATCAAGAAGGGCACAACAATCAGTTTCATTAAGTGTAAACAAATGAAATACTGTGGACAGTACTGCAATATTCAAAGTTAAGCAGACACATGCACAAACTCCTCACTTCTTTACAAAGGAAAAAAGCACACATCAGAAGGGGATCATATGCACTACATGTTTTATTAAAAATGCAATTGTACGTGACTTTATATCAAACAGTTCTATCATATGAAACCAAAATGATGGACCAACACATATGTTGCCAACATGCAGGATCTGTATCAAACCACATGGAATTATTACACAGAACAAGGCCACCTGGCAAGATGGGATCTGCTGCAGCCCAAATCTCAGTTCCTCTGCGAGGGAGAGGCAGAGCTGGCCCCTTGCTCCCCCCCAAGCAGTCCTTTGCACACAACAGCTTCAGAGGAACTGCCTCGTCCCAGCCTCCCTTCCTGCCACGCTGCCATCCTTGCCTTGTCCCCCAGAGCTCCTCTGCTCCTTCCTCTCTTCTCTCTGCTGATTCAAACCCACCAGCAGTCCCCTCTCCCCACTCCTAAACTGCTCATGCCAGCAAGTCCTTAAGTGCTCCACAAGGCTTCTCTAATGCATCAGCTCAGGAACAGCTTGGCTTAGTCCAAATAGGAGCACAAATCTAAACACCTCAGACAAGACAGTTGTGAACAGCTGCAATCACAAAGGGTGGGTGAGGAAACCCACAGGAGCAGCTCCACATTCTCTCTCCTGGTGCTTCTTCAGATCTGCCTCTCCCAAAAGTCAAATACTTTGAGCTCGGCCCAGCAGCAACAGCCAAGATGCAAATTGCCTTTAAATTTTTGTCTGTGTAGAGAATTTTTCAATATCAGGGGGCTGACCTAGAGAAGTATATGGGTTATTAAGAGAGAACTGTTAATTACCAATACTATTTTAGTCACTTGTCTCACCAGAGCATTACAAGTGAAGCTGGGAGTCACTGTACTTATTAAATACCTTTGGTTACCTGCTCTTCCTGTCCTGAGTCTCAGGGTTCATGCTACAGCAGCAGGCCTGACCTCACTCTTCTGAAGAAATTCAACTCAATATGCTCAAGAGCAGGATACTGGTAGCATCTGCACAGCCATTACTCAAATCATCCCATCAAGGATTTATCTCCTCCTGCAGCTTATCTGGAGCCTTTATCAGAAAAGGATGAATTAAAATTAATTGACGTTCACACCAGGATTGCTGTCACATTTCAGTAACAAGGATCAGCACTCACAGCATCTCAGTTCAGAGCCCACAGGATTCTGCAGCAGCACCCTGAGCCAAGCAGCAAGCAAGGGCACTCTGGACTGCAGCACTGAGGGAAGTGCAGGAGCAGGGCTGAGTGCTCTGCCTGCCTCACAGCCAGGGCAGGAGAAACTCCAATGGAAACCAGTCCCCCATTCCATGTCCTGCATTAACCTTTGAGCTGCTTCAGGCAGGGAGACTCAAAGCTTTTCCCCTGGGGCACACAAAAGCAGTACAAGAATTCACATTTGCTGCTCTCACTGCAGGCATTTCCTCCCCTCTGCTGAGCAATATTCCCCCAGTCTTTGAAGCTCCATCGATTTCCCTGATCCCCATGGCCCACAGGAGTGTAACAATCTCATTTGTGAACACAATGCAGAGCCCTCAGTGCTATCAACAGTTTAAAGACTTTCCTTCTCCACTTCTGGGCAAACCCTACAGAATTCTTTAATGTATCTACCAGGTTATGATAGTTACTGTTTCTTTGGAGAACATACTGAACTGGCTATAAAGTCACTATACACTAGTCAAGTAATTGAAATAAAATGTCTGAAAACCTGTAAAATAATAATTGATAAGGAAAAAACAAAAGCAAGAACGTCCATGATTTTATTACAAAAACACCCAGCAACTGTATTTAACACAAAAACAGTAACTGAGAGTCTCTTTTTATTTTTCTTTCAGTGTACATGCTCATTATTATTCCATTTAATTTACAGAAGGGCTATGTAAAATGAAATTAAAATTAGAGAGGAAACAAAAAGGAAGATTGAGGCATAGAATTTTCTTAGCAAGCAACGATCACAGGAGACAGCACAGATTGAACAGGGATTCAACAGGAGTGACACCTAGGGATAAAGGTAAACAGTAACTTTTTCCTTATCCATTAGATTCTCCATGGGGCTTTTTTGTTTGTTTTAGCAAAACAGTTTAGAGTATCACAGTATACAGGAAGACTAAATGGCAAAGAACGTCTCACACACACACACATTTATCCCTGCTACTGGTCCAGGATCCAAAACTTCAGATAACATTCGATTTCCTATCTCTCATTCATTGATAAACTATACAGGATTACACTGTACATGGAGTTAAAATTACAAAAATGTCATATTTACAAAAATCTGTACACACATAGTAAAACTCACAAAATTGTCATCTATGTATCACAAGTTGCGACACCAAAATATTAAAAATGGGATAAAATTATACATTTCTCTTGTCCATTTTTAAAAAGGGTTCATTATTTCAAAGACAGACCACCTATTTCTCCCAAATAAGACTGGTAAGAGAACTAGAAACCTAAAGTATCCTCCTGGGATAAAATGTTGCGAGCAGCATCTCCCAACTAGAAAGAAGCCTAAATCCTGTCTGCTGGGGTGGGGTGTGCAGTTAGCAATATGTACAGAAATGGTGAAACTACAACGAGGATGTCTTTGGCTAAACCTTTGGCATAAATTAAAATCATACATCAAAAGTTACAGAAAAGGTTATCTTGGTGATGGCAGAATTCCAGAATTTCTTTCTGAGATACCATTATATACAGCTTTTCTTTCTCTGAGGAAATAGAGTAGGAATAAAGGATTTTGGAACAGAGGCAAATGAGGCAACATTATTTCTTCGTTATATTTTTCACTAGTATGAAAAATTGTATCAAATCTTTTCATTAAAACATAATTCAATCATAGAAATAACCCCTTCCAGAATTTTTTTTTTCTTTCAAAATTGCATATGAAAAAAAATTAGTAAACCAGCCATGACAGAAAAAAATTGTATCAGCATATCAAGTACATATTAGTGCAGGAAGGTGGATAAATCTGATCCACTGTATAAATAAGCTTTATGCGCAGTGTACATTAAATAACCACCACACCCCACTCACACCCAGTACACAGATGCTCCTCAGTGAAGATAAACGTTTATCAAGTAATTAAAGTGTATGTAGTGCAAATGTTACAACCAAGTATTATGCACATGCTACTTGCTTGGTTTAAAGTTACACAAAGATGTGGTGCCTGAAATCATGGACATATATACATCCTTGTCACACTTGGTACAATGTCCTAAGCCACAGAAATACCGAGGTGTTTATATCTATATATATATACACACACGTTTTCTTAAAATGTGACCACCACATCAATACAGTAACACAAACAGACTAAAATCAATACCTGCTTCCAGATGCTCCAAGGCTCAGAAAGTTTGTGCTTCTAATTCTTGCAGTCATTACGTGCCCCTCTTCCATTTCCCCCTTCTGCCAGCTGAGAAGGAGGGCCAGTCTCTTCAGGTCTGTGCTGCATAGGATGAGGGCAACGGAGAGGAATAAACGACGGCACAGGCACCTAAGCTGCATTCCTCCATCAACAGTTCCATGCCCCATGATGAAGGGTTGAGAGAATTCCCTCTCCACACCGCTCCAGGGTGGAAAGGCTTATTGAAAAAAAAAAATAAAATCATAACGTGCTTTCCATATTATAAGTGGCAGCAAATCAAGGCACGCTGTACTAATTCTGTAGCATTGAGATTAGCTGACTTTGCAGGGGATGCTCACTGGGGAAGGTCCGACGTTCTCAACTGGCTGCTGGGCCGTGTGGGGCCATACAGGGTAACAGAAGCTATGTGATTATTCTGCATCACCTGCAAAAGCACAGAGGGAAGAGGGAAGTTAAAAGAAGTGGAACGCTAAGCAGAAAATCAGAAGGTTTAAAATGGTGAATACAGAAGAGATCTGCCTGAAGAAATAAATCCCAACAACAAATGACAGCAACAAGCTCTTGGCTTGCTGTTCCTAAAAATGGTCTCTTGGATTTCCATGACACAACACCAGCATGCTCTAACCAGCCATGTGCTCGTATCTCCTGCTAACATGAGCTCCAGGTGACAAACTTAAAGTTTCAGCTTTAACATGCAAATGTACAACCTCAGAGAAGAGGCTGCAAAGATGTCTCTTTCTGCCAACAGGCACTAAAATTGTACCACTCACAAGAACTGGCTTTTATTGCAATAGGAAGTAAGAAGCCACTCATAGTAATAGCAAACTCCTCATCTACCCATGCTCAGACAAAAATAAAAGGGCTTTTTCCTAACCTCAAAGATCATTCGCTGCAGTCCAAAGCAAAAGGTTGACCCAAATGGGTTAGTGTTGTTCGGAGATGATGACCTGAACAGAAAAGAGGAGAAAAAAATTTTAAGTGAGTATGTGAGGATCAGGAACTTCTTAGGGAGGAATAACTACTCAGTAACGTAAGGTGAATTACAGCATCTTTATCACAGGTTTCATCAAAAGAAAGCAGCTCTGCAATATGCAACACCACTGCTGGACTCCAAGTGAGCCAGAGGAAGCTCTGCTTGATGCCACAGAGCCATTAAGAACACTTGGGGATAAAGTAACCAAAAAGCCACTAGTGACCTCTACAGGAAAACTCTCCTGCACTTCACTTGAACAGGAAGAACTCTAAAAAATCCCCAGATACACAGGAAGAGAGGAGCACCATGTTACTTACTACACATTATTTTTGTGCAAGAACCTTCCCTTTGTGTCTCAACCTCTACCCTATGTACCATACTATACTATGTATAGTCTATTATTTATATTTACTATATACCATCTATTAATCAACTGGATTTAGCATGTTAAGAAGATGAACCTATATGATGCTGAAATAGAATAAGCCAAGTTTTATTAAACAATATTTTTCAAGATCTATGTATCATTGTCTTCCAGTTATGGTATGTTTGGATTGTACATTGACAATTTCTGTTGACTGCAACAAATTTCAGATTACAGCCAAAAAAAAACCCCTAATGAATATTTACCTTTTGTCCTTTCTTGTAAAGTGGTCAGTTTTTCAAATTGCATGTCTGAGCCATTTGAGATGTGCTCAGTAAAGCGCTCTCTGGTTGAGCTACTCTCTACAACACAGATGGAAAAAATAGAAGGGCTCTGTGTCATCACTATTTCACCTTAGCTTTACTTCACTCACATGGCTTCTGCTCTAATCATCTCACTGGCATAACACAGGAGTAAGGGGAACAAAGGGCACAATGATTAAGGGGGCAAAAAAGAAAAATAATCAAGTCAAAATCATGTGAAAGTCTGATAAAAATACATTAATTTATCTGAAATTGCTGTGGTATTTGCACAGTACCCATCACTTACACTTGTCCTGATAAAATCATGGTTTCACATGATAAAATGATAACTCTGCAAACAGATAATACCCATTTAACCCAGTATCTACCTAATGCCTGCAGAAACAGGAAATTTAAGGGCTATTCAATGTTCAGTCAGCCTAAAGGAACTGTAGAACCATGTATCTTCATAAAAGATAAGCTTCTTCAGACAGACTGCTGTTAAACAGATTATCATATACATATATACTGTGCTGTATAATGTCATGTTATTGAAGTACATATAAAAAGTATAAAAACTCTATACTATTTATTAGTCATAAAGAAAGTTTTTTTAATGCACTGTTAACTCTTCTCTGAGATCTCCTCTGGATTTTGCAGTTCAAGGAATTTTGGAAATGCTTTCACTCAGCACATCAGTTTAGCTGCTCTGAGAGCAGCTATCTCATCTTGT
Organism: Petroica traversi; assembly: GCA_025920805.1. Taxonomy (NCBI): domain Eukaryota; kingdom Metazoa; phylum Chordata; class Aves; order Passeriformes; family Petroicidae; genus Petroica; species Petroica traversi. The sequence continues at coordinate 6,124,226 of JAHLSL010000036.1, read as the reverse complement.
TAGTGGCCAAAAATCCCTGAAACTTTAACCAGCAAAGCAGTACAAAAGTAACCAGTGCCATAAATACTCTTCCTTATCCTCTGCTGTCAGCCCAATCCTTGCCAAGCAAAATAAAGAGAGGAACTTTACCTGTGAAGTACCACTGGCTTCTCTACAGGGTGCCCCAGTAGTTCCTGAATACTGTCCCACTGTAAATACATCAAGGAATTTGTGTTAAAATAAGGCGCAAGAAAACCCTTCTTTTTGTCTAGGAAGAGTTCATGCACATTTGTCTGTGACAGGCCTATTTGTCAAATAAATTTAAGGTTGTATTAACACAAGTATTTTGTGACTGCAGCCATACTCAGTAATGGAACTATCTATTGCTAGGGCGTAAATTCTCTTACAGTATATTTTCATTTTGGTCTAAAAATAGCTTGGAATTAGAATTATTAATATAAAAATTTCTATGAGTCTTGTGGATAAAATGTAGCTGGAAAGTTTTGTAGCATTTTAGGGGTGCCTGAGAGACCAAATCAGCTGTGGGAAACTTCAACAAAATATCCTCTTACATAGCTTTGCAGAGAGGAAAAATATCCCCACTGCTACCTCTCCCAGAAGTCTTCCCTTGATTTAAGCAACAAGACTGGAGAAGGGGAAAGCTGCTCTCTTTAATGATTGGGAAGTGTCCAACAGCTTTCCTTACCAGACTTCAAAAAGCTGCAGTTTCCCACACAAGACTGAAATAAGTCAAAGCATTGAAGGGAATAAGAAATTCAAATCAAAAAGCATAGAATGGCAGCTTCCAGATCGCTGAGTCCAATTTTTCTTCCCAGTATGGAACCCAAAATTCACCAAGGAAAGCCTTCATTTGGCACCCCAGGAGCCAGGAGAGCAGCACTGACCCTGCCTGAATGTTGACTGCTGAGACATTTCTGAACACAGTTTTTGGGAATTTTTTCAAGTTAATGCAGCTGTCAGATATGCAGCAGCAACTGCCCAGCTGGGAAGTTTATTTAGGTGGTAAGATGTAGAGATTTTCAAGGATTCTGCTGTCATCAGGAGGTGTCACACTGGCAGTGACATTTCTGAAAGGTTGCTGCCTAAGAAACATCCCATTACTGGTGCCCTTCAGAAGGAAGTGGAAGGGCATTGGACTCTCTTGTTAAATAGTACAAGTCTTCAAGAGCTGTATTTAGAACAACAGCTCTGTGAGGATTTTGTTTAGGAATGTGTCTTCCAGCTAACATTCAGCAGCCACCACTGCTGTTCTTTTCTCCATCACACTTCACTGTTTCTACCAGCAGCTGGGTTAAAATGCAAGCAATGCCATAATGCAGTATTTTAGTTTACTTGACATGTGCTATTATGAATGAATTCAATCTTTTAAAATGCCAAAATATTTAAACCGCAAGATATTCACAAACTTTTGGCCTTCTACTATTCCATTGTAAAACAACATGATATCACTGCTGTAATTTCCTTGAAGTGTATTGTAAAGTTGGCATGAATCATTTAGATGGTTTAAGAAAATTAGGGAAGCACTCAGTTCTGCACAGGCTTACCTTGCTGTATGTTGTACATGTTTCTGTCTGTGAATCAGCACTATCTGTGAAACAAAAACAGAGAAGTTTTATAGCTGAAGCTTGAACAATCCCTTACATAATCCTTCATTTTGGGATGTTAATTCAGATAGCAGGAGACACAGGAGCATTCGATCAGTTCATATACAAATTTTTCAGCATTCACTAGCAATCAGAACTGTCAGTAACACTGACTAAATGCCAGTTAAGGAGGTGAAGCAAACCTCCCTATCTACAAGCCCCAACTTTAAGATTATAAATGCTTAAGATTTAGTCTTAGAGGGAAGAACACCACTGCAAAAGGAACTCTCTCTTTGCACTAAGCTAACAGGCCTAGCACAGCCACCCAAGGAGGTAACATGATGTGCCACTCATTAAGCCCAAAACACTCCACTGCACTTGCAAGGAAAGCTGGCTAAAACTGACTACTTGAGACCCAGGAGCTGGCAGGTCTGAAATCAGTTAAAATATTGCTCTTCCAAAATAAAGATGGCAGGGAGCTTGGGAATTGCAGCCTTCCAGTTCAGTAATAAAAGGAGTGATTACATTTACAATTACAGCCTTAAATAGAAACTGTTTGCTGGTGATTTCAAGTACTTTCATGCACACCTTACATACATAAAGTTGGATACTCGTAAATACTGAAAGCACATTCCCAAAGCAGTGGGAATGGATCTAGGCACTAAACATGTCCAACACAGCTTTCAGCCAAGTTAAAGTCCTTTTGCTCCTCTGTATTTTTTCCTCTCAACACATGCTCTCCTTGTGCTGAGTTCAGTGTCTGTGCCACTTGAACTCTGGCTCTTAATTTACAATCTGAATTTGAAGTACAAAAGGGAACTAATAAAACTGCATCAGGCACTGCCACCAGAGAGAAGATGGGCTCTTCAAAACTGTTAGAAAATCTGTTCACAACTTTTTACATGTCCTGGACATAAACTAGAGGCCAGAAAAGCTGGTTAGAAATGCCAGATAAACAAGAAAACAGACATGTGAAGAATAAATTCATAATGCTACTTGAAGTAAATAAAATTAATCACAAATTAATGCTTTGAAGTACAATAACCTAAGGGAAAATAATTCAATAAGAGAATTTTCATACTCATTCTCTGAAGTACAAATCAACTTTCATATAAGCTTGTATACACAAACATTGTTTTTCCAGGTTTTTAATCCTCCATATGTTCAAACTGCTGTGGCAGCCACAGGAGGATTGTACTTCACACAGCAACGTGCTTGCAGTAAATACCAACCAGAATGTGGAAAACATCCCTGGCCAAAACCTTGCCAGCATCTGGCATTCCCAGGATAATCCAAATACCTTCCCAGTACACATTTATTCTTATGCTGAAGAAGTCTGCTGTGATCTTCAGGCACGGCTCCCCTACTTTGCTGAGATTAGTTACATACACAGAGCTGGCAATACCTTGGTACCTTGCCAAATCAGCACTATTGATTATACATGCATTGTTTCAAGTAGAGATTTTCAGGTGAACACAAATGTATTTTGTCTGTAGCACACAGAGCCAACATATTCTGGATGTTTACTTTAATTCCCACATAAACCAGATTACATTAAATATCAGTGGACAGGACAGATGAGCTCAGATTAACCCTGTTTTACAGATTTTGAGCCTCCAGGTAACAAGGTAATTGATTTTAGAAAAGAAATAGCATTACAGGGTGTTGTGATGTGGCAGCTAAATATTTGTGTGATCCAATAAGTAAAGAGGCAGTGTAAGTAAAATCAGAGAACCTTGCCCTGAAGTGTCTTTTCCACTTAAACAGTAACCTAATCCCAAAATTTCTTGTCTGTCTCAATGACTGTCACTGTGAGCATTCTGTGATAATGAGGGATGATTAGAGAGGAGAACTGGCCCCAGCTGCCCTTGGAGCACTCTGAGCCCCCTGAAGCAGGACAGCAGTGAAATGCTCACCTCTCTTAATGACGAGTGGAATCTTGAATTCACAGCGATGGTAACTAGAAAGTGCAAATCATAAAGCTATTAGAAAACAGAGAAGCCAAGATAAACTACACAGCCACAGACTTACAGCTCTTAATAATCCCTTTAATGAAAAGTCACGTCAATGATAAAATGAAAGTGAGAATCTATAATAGCAGATTAAGTTCTCACTTTGATTTTCTACATCAAAAAAGGCAGCAGCCTGGGAGCGTCCTAATACAATTTTCTAGAGGACACAAGAAGTCCTTCAGCACAAATTAATCTATTGTTACACAAGTGGATGGAGGAATATTTAGCTATGAAACAGCACAATAGATTTCTCTGTCACTAACTGCTTTAATCAGACATCCAATCCCTAACTCAATACTCCTCCTCTTAAGAGTTTACACTTAGAAAGTATTGAAAACATGAAGCATGACATTTTAAAATCATTAACTGAAATCATTTTAGGAAAAAACAGCAATATAGTTACCAGTAAATGGACACTCCTGCTAATACAAAGCTTGCCTCTATCAAGAGCTTGCTCATCATACCTGGACTGAGAACTACCTTATCTCATCCACTGCTTTAAGACATACTTGCCAGTATATATAAAGGCATTTAAAAGTAAAAAGAAAATACTACTAAAAAAAAAGTTACTAATGATGTCTGAAACCTCCACAGGTTACTAGATACACCAAAGAGACTTAAGAAAAAATATTGGAATTCTATAAAGAGAACATATGATTTCCTTTCCAGCTGTTTAAATGTATTCTTTGACAGATGAGTTCTGTACACTCACATGTTAAAGTTGTAATGACCAGGATAATTTGTATGCAGGACAAATTTCTTCACCTTGTGAGTGTTTGCATCAAAGAGAATATCCTGTTGAAGACAAAAAATACAGATGAAGCAATTTGGGTAGGAGGGTGCCTTTCCCTAACTATCCTGAGATAACTTAAAATAGCACCTGTGTAGAGTGACATATATTTATCTCACTGAAACTGAATCAAATTATGAAAAGTAGTATTTGAAAATAAAACTATTTTTTAAATTCAAATAACACATTTCCTCTAGCACTCAATCACAACTGTAGCTTCATTTGCTAATGTTGGCAAGTTTTCTAAGGAGGTCCTGTTTTTCTGCATATTATTTACAGTAGACACTAAAGCAAAACAGCTGCAAGGAGGAACATGAAGATTTAACTACACCCCACAGCTCAGCAAGCTTTCACAACTGGTGTTATGGCACACCTGCCTCAGCTCTGTGGGACAGGGGCATGGATGTCAGGAACAAGAACTAGCTACCCATACATCAGGCACAACAGAAAAAGGAGAAAACTTAAGAGACTGCAAAAGAGCAAAGAACCCTCCACCCACTGGTGGAGATAAAATGCTGCTGATTAAATTTGTAAGTAAAGGAAAGTCAGCGTAGCTTTACATATCCAGAGATTCCTAAGGCAGCAATCAAGAGTCTTGCAGCCTCTCATTTCCCACAGCCTTCAGCCTCCTGAAAGGATGGCTGTGCAATAAATCAGAAGTTTACATTAATTGTTTAGGGAAGCTTTCCACTCACCACTCCAAGTGTGAAATAATTGAAGAAGTAGTCATTGCACTTTGATGGGACCTGCTTATGGGGTGAGGGCGAATGGATTTTCATCTGCAAGAAACACACTTTTTAGATGCATTTAATAATGCTCAAAGATTAAAGTCTTTAATAACGTCTCTACATTCAAACACATTGCTATAATCTCACCTGAACCCTTTGTTCAACTATGTAAGATACTGTGCTTCAAGAGAGAACCATCACCTACTTGCAGAAGCCCAGTGACACATCAGCTTTTTCAGTTATCAAAATTAAAAGGTTTACTTACATGATGTTGTGTAAAAACATTAGGAAAATATCAAAGTATATGCTGAGGTTATTTTACATAAACTATAATTAAAAAAAAAAATAGGAAGCACACTTGCTGAGGCACACTGGGATACAAAAGTGCTCCCATATGTAACAACTCTTAAACCAGTTAACATTATGCAATTTGACTTTTTAATATAGATTTAAACAGATTTCCATCAATTTAGATTTTAAAAAAGCTTCTTAAAACCTATTATATAATGGTTCAGCCTGGTCTGTTGTGCCAAGTAATATGTCAAGCATTTGTAATTTGTGCTACATGGCAGTTCAACTTCAATGACCTCGCCGAACACAAGCCCTGTGATGAGACTGAGGCACTACTGAACACAGTCTGTGCCTGAATGAACTCCCTCACCTTGTCTTCAGACTTGTAGAAGACTTTGTGTGGAGAGCCCAAGGTGCTGAGCACATCCTGGCAGGAATCCCCGAAGTACACGCAGCGCTCGAATACCCGCATCTTGGCATCGGCCAGAACACCTGGGCCACAGCCTGGGGAATGGGAAACAACTCCACATGCATCCTTCCTCATCACACAATACATCAGTAAATCAACACCAAAAGGTCAGCATTCCTCTATTGATCACAAACCAAACAGCTGCATTCCTCAGACAGCAGTGCCAAACCAAATTTAACCATTTACTTTGCAACAGAGTAAACAGTTCTTATCGGAGCAGTGCATGTGCTGACTGTTGCATGGCTCCCCATTTTAACCTCCAATTTCAGCCATTCTACCTTCAATTCCTTGCCATTCTTGTGGACTTGACTTAGTTTCCCAGCCCATTTCAATTTGATCAGCTGGTTATTAGTAGTAAATACCTAGAATATTCTACTTTAGCAGCTAGAGATTTATCTCCAGCTAAAAGCATCAAGCATGTAAAGTAAAATCCCTCATCCATATTAACTATATCATACAACATATTCTTTACTCCAGATTCCCATAACTTACTAAATCAATAGTAAGTACATCCCTGTGCAAACAATGTTAAAACCATATCTTATTGAACAGCCATTACACAGATGAATTGCTGACATATGTTACCAGACATTAGGAAATGGAAAGATGTTGCAGTTTGTGAGCCCATTTGCTTTCAGGAATGCAGCATCTTACATTTACGAGAATGCAAGGACACATATGCAGCAATTACTGCAAAACACAGGATGTGCTCTAAATACACACTTAGCTTTCCTCCCTGTGCATTATTTATGTAGCTAGTTACCCTCTAAAATAAGAGAAAAATCCAATACGGTCATCCTTGATTTCTTGAAATGTGCAATATATTTTACAAGAGTTTGTAGAAACTTTGCAAGATAAGAACAGCACGTGTCCATGTTGCTTCTCTGCAAGTCTGTCTGAACATCAGTGATATTTTAGTATTTATTTTACTCATTGACAACATTTCCTTTAAGCAGCATGTATTTACGTTTTTAACAAAGCTTGACACTATCTTAAGCGTCCCATTTATCAAAACCAGTTACATAATTATAATGCTATAGCCAACTCCTTCCCCAGTACATGAGGATAATGGTCTCTGCTCTAAATAGCTCTAGACCTTATCTTCCTCTGTAATGAGAGAAGTAAAGTAGCTTGAAAGTATCTGTTCCGGTTTTATTCATATTTTTTAATTCTTCCTCTATAATTTTCTCTTTTTCAATTTTTGCATATTGTGAATGTATTCCAAGTGTTTCCTCATAGAAAACATTGTGCTAGCAATCAGAACAGGTTAAAAGATGAGACTCCTAATGAAAATCATTAAGATTATCTCAGTACTTTTTCTTATAAACATTCTCAAGTTTCAAGTTATGGTGACTGAACAAGACTCCTCTGCAGTTGTTATATCCTTCTCTAATTTCTAAGCACCCTCCCATCTCTGAAATCACATACAAAGAGAGAGACTCATCAGCCTCCCTTCACTTTCACCACTGTCTCCTACAGTAAATGAAAACAGAATTGAATTGGAAGTGCAGTTTCAGGCTGCAGCATTAATGGAGTCACTTGCTGGTATTTTTAAAAGCCTTCCAGATTTAATCACAAAAATATCAATATTATACAGCTCCCTAGTATCCCGGAAAATGCACACATACACAAAGTTTCTTGGTCTGTCATGGGTTTTTTTAGTGATATAGTGAGAACAGTGATCTGTTTTCTTCTACACATACCCCTGGAGACAAATTCCACTTCTGCAAACTGATTCTAAGGACTTGGAACATGTGATGACAGGGCTCCAGTTCTCAGTGATTTCTCCAGGTTTGGGAAAATGCAACAGTGGGCAGGTTCATTTTCAAAAGGATTTAACTGGGTTTTTTTGCAATAGTTCAAATTAAGGTAGATAGAACCCTTTGAAATCGCCTATTAAATCATCACAAATAACCTGTGCTCAATCCACACAGGTTTACCCTCTTTTCCTGAGGAGAACAAGCAGTGCCATGTTCTGGTGTCTCCAGTACCTGCAGTGAGCAGGCGAAGCCGTAAACCTGAGGGTCCAGTTCCATCCCGCAGAACATCGACGTTCTCGGCGTACACATTGCCAAGGAAGCAGCTGAGAGGCATCAAGGGAGCCCTGAAACCAAGCATACAAAATGTCTACAGGATTTGCCTCACCCTCAAGCTTCCCACTACCAACTGGTACCAGCTCACTGGAAAAGAGCATGTTGATTTTGGTGAAGCTGCATGTAAGTGGGACTGAAGATTAAAAGTTGTATTAAACAGAAGGATCAGAAAGTGTGGGGGGAAAAGGATGAGGAACACGACAGCACTCAACAGCAAGATTTTTACTAGTAATCAAAAAAACTGCAAGTTTCAAAGACTACAGGAACTGAAAAATTACAGAAACTGTACCTAGCTTTTGAATATCTCCTATGAGGACATTTCAGCTCAGATTTCTCTCAGGAAAAATGAAAGTTATGGAGTTTTTAGAGCTAACTAAACTCCTGAACTACATATATCACCCAAATGCAGCAGCTTTCTTCATGATGCTCTTGATGCTCTTGGGAAGGTACTTCATAGCCCAGAACATGAAATCAGCTTGTGCAGGTACATCAAGGGCAACTCTGCTGCTTTACTGAGGAAATGTTCCATTTAATCCAACAATATTATTTTAAAAATTAGTAACAGTCCCAAATGAGATATTTTTAATGAAAAGGCTTATTTTCTGTGTATTAGCTTGTATATGCTGCCTAAAATTCCCTGTTCTTATGTCAGTTCCTCCTCTGGATGAATGACAAGCTGAAAGTTGGGCTTTGAGCTCTTTCTTCCACACAACAGAGCCCCACATGACAATTGGTGCTTTCACTAAAGCTCACCATGTCTCAGATGGGCACAGACAACAGCATTTTTCTCAAGTGCACTTATTTCTAATTAGCAGACAATGTCTGCATAAACAAGGCTCCCTCCCCTCTAAGCAGTAATCCAAGGATGTGTTTATCTCCTGGACTTAAAACTCATCTGTCTCTGCAAAAAATGCCACCTCATCAGTTTGGGTATTTCTAAGATCAGGTGTCTCAGGATCTTAGAATGGTTTGTGTTGGAAGGAACCTTAAAAACCACCTGACTCCAGCCCCTCTGCCGTGGGCAGCAACTCCTTCCACTAGGCCAGGTTCTCAAAGCCCCATCCAGCCTGGCCTTTAAAACAGTAAGCTCAGTCAGGTATCTGCAAATACATTGAACGTGTGGTAGATTATGCATATGGTGTATTTTATTATTTTTGTATAGCAAAAGAGTTTAAGACTCTTGATAGGGCCCTGCCATGACATACATATTATCAATATGCTACAAGCTTACTGACTGCCTACACCAAGTTTGATTTGCTAAGGGAGAGGTCATTAGCATACAAACAAAATTTTGAGTAAGAATAGCCTAAACATGTCTTACAAAATTCACAATGTTTCCTAATTTAATTTCAGGTCAATTGAACTTGCCTACTACAGATGAACCAAGCAGGACAACACCTACAGAAATTTGACTGAGGTTGGTATCTAAAGGCATTCTGCACGTTACCAAATTAACAGAAGACCCAAACAGAACTAAAATAATGAACAATTCTATTTAGCAATGGCAAAACACGAAATAAATGATGGGAGGAGCAGCACAGCTGTACATACTTGGTGTCCTGCAGGCTGTTCCCGTTGTAGATGTACATGCGTTTCACAGTCGCGCCGTGCGGGATTTGCAGAGAGGCCAGACCATGGGCAAAGTTAGGCTGTGGAAACACAACATCATTCCTCTTACACCACACAGCAGACTTCAGCTCACTTCAGCTCACAGTCAGAAACTGCTTTAGAGATGCAGTATAGGCTTACCAACTCAACTAAGTCTCCAGCCAAAGAGAGTGGTGCCAAATAACAGAAAAACCCAATCTTCTAGGTGGTGTTTCTTGGTGTTTCTTTATATTCCACCACTCCTGATTCCCAAGCTGGGGTGAAACACTCAGTATATTTATTCATTAAAAGATGCCATTAGTCTGACAATTAGCCACTGTGTGTACTGAGAATTCAAGTTTTTCTTTGGTTTGATCACTGGCAGATAGCGATTTTCAATATTTGTACTGATACACTATATTTAAGGTCTAAGAAATCATCTGTCTTAAAGGAAAATTTCCCTTTTTTATCTCCCATTGCATAAATTTCAGCCTTTTAACATTTTTGCTGGTTTGCAAGACACCTTATCTGATGAACAGAAACTTGTTCATTAAATAGATTTTCTGCTCTCCTTATCATCACATTCTTACACACGCTGTTTTGACAGGAATTTGGGTGCTCTCATCAAATAGAAAGCATGCTAAGGAAGTCAGATTGACTCTTACTGCACGAGAAGAAGCAATTTCTTTCAATTCTGAATGTGACAGGACATTCAAGACCAATAATGTACTCTGCTGTCACCAGACAGAAAACCCTAATTTTTTTTACAAGCAGTCAACAAAAACAAGATGCTTTAGCAGGACATCACATAAGGTAAACACACTCACACCACAAATTCTTAGGGAAAATACTAACTTAGACCAATGACTTTCACTGTAGGGTTTGAGAAAGGAACCTCCACTACATAGCAAATCTAGAGATGTCCTGATTTCAATTCTCTTCCTGAATTTGCCCAGAACATTAATACTTTCTGCTTCTTAAAGTAGTCAAACTTCAGATTACTGAAGTGAGAGTAGGTTTTAATATTCTCCTCACTTGCAGATTGTTTCCTGCTATACAATACACTCCAAAGTCTTCTTCATAGTTTTTTCATTTCCAGAAGCAGAAGATCACACTGCTTTGCTAAGCAGCTTAGCATTCCTATACGATCTTCCCTGAACTTGACAGATTTTGACATATACAAATTTGACTCTGCAATCTTTTCTAAATCTTTTCTCTTTAAAAACCTCCACGAATACTTGTCTTCCCTGTAGACTGTTTCATACTACTCTGTTTTCTAAACAATCCTACCTCTACCTGTTCCTGGGGAGACTTTGGCATTACACTCTGTGCAAGCATTTTACTAACCTCACTAGAACAACTGGATGAGAGACACTTAGAGAATACAAAATCATTTTCTCCAATATTCTAGCAGTTTTATTTTAACATCTTTTAGGTAGTCCTGCAAGGAGAGGGAGTTGGACTCAATGATCCCTACAGGTCTCTCCAACTTGAGATATTTTATGAGCTTTTCGAATCTTTGGTGTAACAATTGACTTCCTCAGTAGCCTGGCCGGTTCATTCATCAGTGCCCTGGGAACTCCTGCATGGAAAGAAACTACTCTTTGTTGGGGCATTCTTTTTGTTTGGTTTATTAGGTTTCTATTCACCTTCCAATCTGAAGCCCAACTGACCTTCACTACTGCTAAACAATAACTCCTCCTGGTTACCTGCTGTGACATGTCAACCACAGCCACTAAAGCACTAGCTGTGACAAAGAACATGTGTCATCATGTTGGCTGATTTCTTCCCCTTTGTTTGGGTTCTTTATATGCTCCTTTATTTTAAAACCATGCTTTTTAACTGGTAAATGCAGATTATACAACATTCCCATCCTCACAGAAAACAAGCTGTACATACATTTTTGTTAGTAGAGAAGGAAACCACAGAGGACCTGATCTTGTTCCTACTTTAGACGGTGATTTCTAAAGATTTCAGAGAATGCAGTAATGCATTTAATTATTCAATAACTCATCCAAACATTTGGTGAATATGCAAACAGGCATTACAAAAAGAACTCGTTCATTTGGCTTGCTAAAAGCACTCATACTGAAGTACACTTAAGATGAGGATGTGAAGTCTATCCTACTTTAGTTGCATAATCACTTTGATGAGATTCAAAAATATCTGATAAAAGAACAGCCACACAGTAGATTGCTCAGTATTTATGATTTGCATAGGCAGCACTCATATTTTTAGAAGACTCCTTTCACCAACAGAATTTCTAGTCCTAGTTCATGATGCAAGCAAAACCCCTAAGCACATGCCTTTTGCCAACAGGAAGTAAATTTTTAACTTTGAGATGGTTACACAGCATTAATAACAACACAACAGAGGAGTTCAATTCCCTCCCAATTACTGGCTTCTTTTGCTTGCAAAAGACATCAAGACACAGCGCAGGTGATACTTTGCAAGTACCATAGAGGCAAAAAGACCATCCATTAACTAAGAATGATTGCTGACCTCATACTTCGGGGTTTCAGTCCAGGAGTCTAACTGAAAAGAAAACGACAGTCCTCTGAAATTGAGGTGAAAGAGTTGCTCAGCTGAGTTATACACTAAAAGGGAAAAGAAAGCAAAAACAGAGTTACCAAAATAATCTAAGAGTTCTCCAGTTCAATTCTAACAGCACCATCATGACCTGAATGAATTTGTTACATCTCAGAACACAGGAGGAACACAATTACACTGGATTACAGCTTTGCTTTTAATGTGATGCAGTAAAATCACAGCAGTAAGACAAACCATAGGTTCATTCCACTTGCCTCTGCAAGCCTGCAGGCACTAACCTATCCCTAACAACACAATTATACAACATGACACAATCAATTATACCTTAATATCTTTGAAGCAGTTGAAATAGCCACTATGAGTACAAAACAATCCTGTCCATTGTTATGTAAAACACTGTACAGTATTAAGCAGAAAGTCTTTGAGGGAGATGTGCACAGAAGGCTGATAATTCCCTCTTTCACACCACGGGGCAGCAGGAACAGCAGTTCAAAGGAGAGCTCACCCTGTGACCTGCACTTCCACCTCTCCTCCCAGGAGGGGCTCCCATGCCCGGATCAGCTCCTTGCACGGCCCAGGGAGGAAATGCTTCAGACACACAGGTCCTGGGCCATTTACAATGATAATTAAAAATAGCATCACCAGAAACAGCAGCCAACCAGTCAGCTCCCACAAAGAGCACTAATAAATTAGAGCACGCACAGACTTCCAGCTGTCACCACATCACGAGATGTCCTGATTCATTGCAATCAATTGCACAACATCAACTACAAACAACAATAAATGTCGTCCCAGCACTCACTCTAACAAGACATACTGTTTTCTGAGACTGTGGAAAGATTAAGAAACAATCCCAGAAGACTGAGAGCTTGGGAACTGTTTTGGGATTGATTTTACAAACTTCAACCTGTGCCCGGTAGCCACTGGGGGAACAGATTGTTCTAGTAACACAAGCTGACAGCTTGAAAACACCACAGGCTAAAAACAATAAAGGAACCCTCTAACAAGAGAGGCTGCTTTCTTCCACTTTACCAAAGGAATACCCAAGGCTCAATATTCCCTTTTTTCTTACAATGCTATATTTTAAATGACATAGCATAGAGAGAAAATGCTATAAAGAAAGATTTTATTCCCTCCCTCCCACAGTGTCTTTCCAATGTTCAGCCTGAAAGATATATCAGAAGGTATATGGACAATGCCAGGCCACCCAGGATAGAAAAATAATAGTTAAGCAATAAGCATTAGGCTTTCAAAAGTCATCATTTGCCTTTTCTGCAGAATGTGCTGGCTAAGAGTCTTTTCCATGCTTGTCACTGAAAGTTAAACGTGCGGAGAGAGGGAAATGTTTTGATCGGCAGGAAAATTATACAAATCTCTCTCATGTGATAAATTATGATACATCTTTTCCAAAGCCCACAGCCAGCTGGAGAACTATTTTTCCCCTAGTCATGCCAAGTGTGATATCTGATTATACAAATCACATCAGTTCCCATCCCCTGCAATGTTTGTTGATGCTTAGGTTTAAAGGGCAAGGAAAATTTTATTCTTAGGAAGTTCTCTCATGTCTCCCTCAAAACCATAGATCCCAACCACATGACTGAACAAGGCAAGGATTTTTTTTTATTATTTTTAAAATTTTTATAACAAAGGTACCCTGTTAATTGCATTCAAAATTGCTGATAGAAGCAAAAGGTCTGCTTCTTTGCTGCTGCACTCTGGGTGGGGGAAAGGGAGGAGGTTTGCCTTCCAGGAAGGCAAGAGAGTGTGACCAGCTGGGAAATATATCTGCAGAGCTGGACTGGACAAAGCCACCAACACCAGCTGGACTGCAAAATGTACGCAGCTTTGGTAAAAGCAGAGGCAGATCAAAAGTCAATTTTTACTGGTATCAAGCACAAGACTCTTCTGGCACCTTAGGGGAGCCTGGGCCTCTGCTGAAGTCCAACAGTTGGAGACCTGGAACACAGCAATCCCCTCCATCCTTGCAAGGCCACAGAGGTAGGAGAAAGAGGACTTTTTCTTCTCCCTTGACTTGAGTTGAAGCCCACAGCCCTGATCCCTGCTGAATGGCACTTCAGCACAAAGCCACATCCATGAGGACTCAGGACAGGATGTGGTTTCAACAGAGCCACTGGCAAAAGCAAGCACTTCCCAGCAGGAGGTCAGGTCAGACAATCATGGAAATGTGGGATAAAAACCTTGGCTCTGATGAAGCTGTTGACCTCCAAAGTGGTTGTATTTCAAAAAGCCCCATGACAAAGGTACTGCAATGTTTCAAGCTAACATTAGCCAAAAAGTAATGTAGTTGGTTGATTTTTCTGATGACTCTTCTTTTTTAAAACCACTGATCTGGCAAAACCAAAAATGTTCACTGAAGATTGGTTTCAACACAAAACTGTTGCTAATCTTTTGAAATTTATTTTGAAACTACCACTGTATCCTGTTGCAGGAAAGTTCAGCTGCAACCACCTTAGTTCAAGTGAAAGACAACATTTTGAGTGAAATTCTAGTGGAGCTTAACAGAGATAAAAAACAAAATACATTTAAAGTGCTTGCACTGGGGGTTTGGAGGAGTATTAGCACAGAGAAATAAAGGGATGGTTATGTTCCTTTCATTCATGAAAACTAGCATTTGGTGCCTTGGTCACATTAAGAGGAAGGTTTCTCATCCCACCCTAGCTCCAATTTTTGTGGGACATGAAAACACCACCACCATCCCTCCCACATGCTGAAAACCATTCTAGTTCTTCACCTTTTCTTTTTCAGAAAACAAAGGAAAAAACGAGTTATCAAAAACTTGTGTTGCATAAGACAGTTCAAACTGTTTGTGACGGGCAGCTTAATTCAGAGCATTTACTTCTGCTAAGTAGGCTGTTAATGCAAGAAGTATTTTTCCAATGAGGAAACTTGAATAAGGAAATGAACTAGAGAAATGGTAATAGAGGCCAACATTTTAATAAATGCATTTTCTCATCTACATGTCATTAGATGAAAAGATGTTACGAAAAACTATCACCAGATGAAGCAAGCGTGCAAGTTTTCTTAATTGAATATGGCAGGTGTACAAGATCTGCAAATTCAGCACAAGGACAAGTGGTGCCATACTATGTTTTTAAGTGTTTGCATATGATTTTATGCAGTAATAAAACATGCTATCACTACCACAGGCAATGCTTATGGCTAGATATGTATTTTTATAGTTTATAATATCACAATTTTGGAAGTGCTCCACCACTACATATTTGCAAATAAACCATCATCACAGAACAAATAAAACTTATAAGCCACCCAGGACATGGAACCACTTTTACCCTTCTTTACTTCTACAGTCTCTTGTACATTCCATTTCTGTAATAGATCTAACCATAGATTTCAGAATTTCTGTCTAAGAGGAACCGTTAATGTCAGGACCAAAATTTTAAAAGGCTAATTCTAGTCCTTGGAGTATTACAGCTAGAAATGTTCCAAGCTTCATTTATCTCAATCTGATATTAATCTACTACTGCAGGCTTTTATGCAATGATACTGCTCTACCCACATGACCCTCCCCAGTTAATAAATCCTGTTCTGTAATGTGCAAGAGAGTGTTTGCAGAGAGCAGAGACAAAGGCTGGATATGCAATCACCATCCATCACAAAGAACACTCGCCTGTTTGGGATCAGCCTGACTACTGCAAAGGGACTGGCTTAAGCTAAAAATAGAAAATGAGGTTCTGAAAATGGTATCTTGACTATATGGAGTTAATGCTCTTCCTTGTTGTGCCAGTTTGTGGCTCCATTTCTTGAAAGTTCCAGGGCAGTTTAATTATAAATATCCTCTTCAAAGTTTCATCACTGGCTTACTTTCATAGCCCAACAACTCCCTGAAATACACTCTTCGTTTTCATACATAAACAAGGAGCTTAAAGATAGTCTTTTTCCTGCTGCAGAGATGGTGAACAGCCAAGTGGCTGTGCAAGAGTCAGAGTGGGTTCAGCCAGGTTAAACAATCTTGTCCTGGTTCTGCTCATGCTGCACATAGAGAGACTTCACACCTCCCCAGTGCTCCCAGTACAGGAGGGGGGCTCAGGGAGGTGTAACCAGTTCCACACAGCTCAGATTTGGTCCTGTGTTAGGGGCATAACCACATTCACAGAGTTTGGAGACTGAGCAAACAGCCCTGGCTGACTCTGCACAGAAAGCAGCTCAAATATCTGTGCTCATGGTGTGCACAACCCCTAAGGATGCTTGAGAGCTGACCATGCACAAGGAGTGTAACAACAACAGCATCAACAACACAGCTGACAGTTTTCTGGTACTGGCAACTCAAAACAGATCATTAATGACATCTGAATACACCACTCTGCACCAGTGACTCTGCTCACCATTTCACTTTTAAAAAAGAGTCACCATTGAACTGACAATACATTTTACATAATTTCCCAGTTATAAGAACATGACCATTCTGGAACACAGCTCCAGATCATATGACAACAGAGCTGCCTACACATTGCTCTAGGCAGACACACTGGAAAGGTTTCCTAGAAAGAAGTCTGCCAGGCAAGGTGTGCTTCTCAGAATTTTTTTTGGCTTACCTCCTGGATGTGTTGCTCCAAATGACTGATCAATTTGTTCTATGGTTGGAGCAATTGCCTGAGAGTTAAAATGGACACCACTGAAAAAGAAAACAAAATTTATCTGCCTGAAGGAAACAAAACAGATGCCACAAACATTTACTAATGGCAATACCACATTTAACTGGTAAGAAGTCTCCAAGACTGAAGAGTAAACTGCTAATTTAACTGAGTGCCATGTTCAAGAAAGGATGATTATGTACACTCCTTTCTGACAGCTATTTTTGATTTTTAAAAAGAGTAATTGAAAAAAGTAATTCAGGATTTTAAAAAATGAGTAAAACCAGCCACTCTAACCAAGAGGAAACCATGGGAGATCTTAAATCACTTACCAATATTTTAACTTCACCTTAGTCAAGTCATAAACTTCAATCACCTGAAATACAGGAAACAGAAACATTGCCATGGTTCAGACATTTGAAATCATTACAGATGTAAATCCTTGTCAAAAGGCAAGACTAGCTAGAGCTGCTTACTCCTTTCTCACAGAACTCTGCCAAGATAAACCACAATGTCAGAGATCAAACTTCAAAACTGACTCAGCAACTGCACATCTGAAATAAGGACTGAACAACTCTGGGCTCAGGACAGAACCCCCACATCCCATGCACATCAGCACTGCCTGCAGGAAGAAATATTTTCACTGACACATCAGCATCTTGATTTTTACAAGGTTTGCTCTTAAACAAATTCAAAGGAAAGCAACAGCATGGATTAGCTAATTAGGGAATCCTCTGATGAATGCCAAAGGAAGGGCCATTCCTCGGGTTGCTCCTATTACCCTGAAGAATGCCTGTGCAGGGCACCAAGCCCTAACACTGACTGCACTGCTGGAACTTTCCAGCTCTTCTAAAGTAAAAGATGAACACAGCAAGACTTAGCAGTAGTATCTCTTTTCAATTATACAGAAGATATTTTGCAACCTCGCCAAGTATTACAGAGGACAATCAGAAGAGCAGCCCACAAGGTATCAGGGCAAGCCATAATACCTAGTTCTGATATTCAGTAAATGTTTTAGACCTTACTGAATATTCCAAGGAGCTTCCCTCTCTGCAGAAAATATGGATCCTTTCTTCTGAATACATTACTGCAAGCATGCATCTGAGACTGATGTCATATGATTTTTATGACTGTCTGGATTTTGAGGCTACCCGGGGCTTTAAGCAGATGATTTTTGGCAAGAAGCCATGGAAAAACAAGCTTCTTCCACCCTACATACATGTTCCTGTGTCAGCAAGAAAAGTAAACATGTACAGTTCACAACCGCTCTAAAGCAAAGGTAAAATATATTTTTTGTTTTGTGTAATCCTCCAGCAAATCACTGGCAGATTCTGATAGAACTCACTCTTCAGTGAGAGAATGAAGCAGAATTTCCCAGGGAGCTTGCTACCAAGTGTGGCTTTAAAGCCTATAAATATCACCAACTGAGAAGGAAGTCTTGGTTTTGGGAGATGCCCAGCAAATAACCCTAAATAAAACAACTTGCAATGTTTAAACCACTGCCTCTATATATATTTAGGGAAAAAAATAAATCAACATTTAATGGCATTTCAGAATATAAGCAACGAGAAGGGCACAAAGCAAGTAGCAAATTAACATTTTGGCAGAACGAGCATAAGAGAACAAACATATTTTTCTTCTTAATAAAATACACATGAAATTGTGCTTCTTGGAAAAACCTAGTTATCTAGTATTTTAATTCAAGTGCAGTTGACATGTCCAGATTTCCTTTACTGTTAAAGCCTATTAAAAAAACAAAGGGTACTTTTATGAAAAGCTAGGACTGATTTTACTTTTTTTTTTAGTGCTCTTGCACATCTTTTCCCTCCACAAAATTTTTTCTGAAAATAGAGAACCAGCCCCACCCCAGATCTTGTTTTGCAGCCACTACTGAGTGCACTGGGCACGCTCCTGAAGTTCTGCTGAAACTGCACAGTGCAAGACAAAAAGATGAGCTGAACACCCAGGAGCAGTGCACAAGGAGTTGCAGTGGCACAAATGTGGTCCCCCCCAGGAGAAAAACACTGAAAGCAGCCAATAGGCACCAATTTGCCAAGTCCTCTTCCCATGACTCAAACAGATCAGCTCAGGTCAACAATTCTATTTACCAATAGCAGAGAAATAAATGAGTGCAACTTAACAAAAATTAATGGCAGTCTAAGAGTCTCATAAGTCATGAAAGTCACAATCAAGAATAGGCCAGAGCACTTCCAAAAAATTCCTTTTTCAAGCTACAGCAGCTACACTGACCAAAGGATCAGAGTGATTCTGTGTGCAGAGATCAGGAACTGAGAGGACCAAGGACTGCTCAATGATGGGTTTACTACACAGTCAGAGGACAGTTGCTTTAAATGAGTAAAAGCTGATGTTTCATACTCATTGTTTTGATACTTTCTACTGAGACTTACAGAAATGTTCAGATGTCTATTATCAGCATTAACAGACCCATGCTGTAAAACCTAACTCCTTCTCCACCTCAGAGGGAGCACACATGAGAGACCTTGATGCTAAAACTGCTTTCAGAACCTGGTACTGGATCTACCAATTCACATCAGCAACATCTCCTGCAATGCTCTGGCTACTGAAGGTGAGTCTTTTCCCCTCACCTGAAAAAAGTGAGGAAACTTCTTAGGAATATTGCTGACTTTATTCCTGCACCAGCTTCCTTGGAATTGTCAAGATTTTCCATCTTAGTAGTCTGTATTTCAATCTCTTTCACAGTCAAATTTTTTAGCAAGAACAACAACACACAAAGAGAAGAAAGGCCTCCTGATTTTTCCAGTTTTACTGCTGCTGAGCAACACTGAAAACACAGAGTCACACCACCTTAAAAACAGGCATTACTTACTTTACACCTACAGTATCCCTGTGCTCACTTCTGAACTGATCCCATTGAATTTCTTCTAGAAAGCTTTCTGAACACCTTTACAAGTATAAGCTTTCACAGCACTGCATGATTTACACAGCTTGACTATTCACAGTTCAAGCAAACAAACACAAGTATCACTAGACCACTGAACCACAACAGAACAGAAGAGATTGGTTTTCCTGTCCTTTTTTTTATTTTTGAAACAAACCTAGAAACACCAGATGATTTTGAGTTTCTATTTTTTTCTTTAAAACTCGTTTTTAAACACATTATGGAGAAAGGCAAGAAAAGCTCTTGCTTGGTTCTTACCACATTAGGTGTGACAAAATCAGACCCTCAAAACTGGATATGAAGAGACAAGGTATGCACTACTTACAGCACCTCAGCAACACTACAGGATTGCAACACTCCCCAAAAGTCAGTCAGCAAGCCATGTACTTGAAACTATTGTGCCAATTTTGAGTTCAGTCTCCTCCAGAATTACATACAATTGGAAACATTTCGTACAGCTGACAAGGAGTTTTCAAGATATTCACTTAAAAATTTTAAATCCACATACACAGTCTGAATAAGTAAATTCAAAAACTTCTCAAAAACAAGAGTATGATTTTTACAGAATTACTTCATTAACATAAACTACCATAAGGCAATTACAAACAGAAATGTGGGAAAATAAGTGCTCAGTTGTCCCCCAGCTGAGCTCAATTTGAACTGAAAATTTTCTTTAAAATGTGTATTTTTATAATTAATATAAAAAATCTTTAGAAGAATACAAGCGTACCATGGTGCTACAGGCTATTCTTTGTGAAATAAGTACTTCCCAACACCAGTCTGGGTTGCTATTCAACAATTTCATATTTATAAAGTACACAAAGAGCTCAAGTTTCAGCTGACAGCTCACGCTACTCTCCTACAGCAATTTTTGGGATAAAGCAATGGCTGAACTTTGGAGAGTGGTAATTTTCTGCTGGTTTTATTTCAGATGTGAGTAAAGGGCAGACAGCTCCACCTACCTCTGTTCCAAACCCTGAAAGTATGGATGTGAGCACCATATTCCAGACTTACTCAAACAGTAAGCATTCAATTTTTTACTATTTCATTTAATTCCACACTTCTGCTTTCAAATGTTAAGCAGAACAGCAGTTTGAGCAGTTCACTCTCACCCAATTAACCAAATCAACACCTGAACACTTCTGACACAGAGAAATCTACACCCACCAGGTGAGAACCAGTGACCATTGTTCAGCACAGCTGGTCTGGCTGAAAGGACCACCCTGAATAAGTAGAGAAGTTACACACAGATATTTTAAAGGCTTCGGTTAAGAGGTTTTCAAGGTTTTGTACTCATGTAGTCATTCCTCTGCAGTCCCACAGTTGCCCATTTTGTAGGGATAAAAAAATACCACTTCCATTACAGCTACTTTGCAAGGATAAATGCCAAGGGAAGGTAGCGACCAGCCTGCCTTTTATTTTGTGTCTTAACTACACTGAGCATCCTCAAGAGATGCAGATCAACTCTTGGTCACCTAAAAGCACAAAAGCAGAACTGAAGACATCAGTTGTAATAATCAAAATTCATCCAGAACAAACTGAAGTGAGTGCAGGAGGCAGCAGCTCACAAGAGGCCAGGATGTGGCTTTCTGGGGGGAATCACACCCTCACAGCCACACAAGTACCCTGCAAAGCTAACTTAAACAAAATCTATGAATAGGGGGAAGTTTCACTTCATAAATAAAATGGTAGCCCAGATAAAGGAACAACCTGGGCAGAAAACAACACTGTCTGGTTTGCATTAATGATGATCTGATTTCAAATCCAAGGCTTAGCTTTAGTAAGGGCCTTGTGCACCTTCTGTGCAACTCAAGACAAGATGGGTGAGACCACACTGCACCATCACACCCCTGCAGCACTCGTACTGCCCCCAGAACAAAGGTAAGGTGTCTGACTTCTATAAACAAAGATTTAAATCCCAAACTGAAGAAATGCAGTTCACAATCACAAGAGAGCACTCCAGGTAAGACAAATTAAATGTCTAAAGGAGCCACATACTTATGCTCTGTTAAGCATCAATACATCCCAGGGTTTTGGTGTGCATTGTCTGTTTGCAGGAGTGTTTTATTACCTTAAGTCTCTGATTGAAAGCATCAAACAGCAGTTTGATTCCATCCTGAGTCAGGTTAAGGATGAGGTCATGGCTAAGAGGTGACTGTAAAACAAAACAAAAAAGCTGTTAGGCTTTTAATTTCAAGACTTCCTTGTTAAGACATGTATCACTGTGAAAGTATAAATTGGTTACTTTGGAAAAACAAAACTGTTTCAGAAAGGCATCACTTTTTCAATGAATAAGCATAACTAAAATACATGTGACCAAATCTCCCAAGCCCTTCAGTTTCCTCATGAAGAGAAACAGAAGTGCTTGTATAATATCTGTGCCTTGCAAAAACTCCTGAAGGGGTATTTTGTCCATTTCTGCAAGTGGAGGAAAAAGCAAAAAACCAAAACCAAAAAATTCAAAACCATATAACCCCCTACCCCAGTAAAAAAACCCCACCAAACAAATTAAAACCAACAAAATCCCACCCTGAAAAATAACATTCCATAAGCATCACAGACATCATCTAAGGACAGCCTCTGCTGCATTCTTGGAGCACAAAAATATCAAGTCTCAGATCAGAACCAGGCATGTGCTTGACAAAAAGATGGCTTTCCACTTAAAAAAAAAATCGAACTGTCACAGTCTTTTTCAGGCCTCAAAAGGAAGGCTTCAGACTCTCATGTTGTGAATTTAGGTTTCCTTAGTTACTGTGAATCATAACAACTGAAGGCTTAATTTGCAGTCAGTTGGAGTCAATAGGAGACATTCCACTGGCTTTCCTGGTGTCTGCATAGGCTCTATGCCCTCTCAGCCTGCTGAGCCACTGGGGAAGCTGCTCTGTTCTACCAGAGCAATGCACACAGGCACGGCCACTTGGCCCCAGCGCAGCTTTTGGATCATGTACCATCTAAACCACATTTGCTTCAAAATGCTCTATCCCCCACAGCTGTCTCCTCAGAGGAGAAAAGAGGTTGAATGGCAGGCAGGCAGAAAGATTCATGCCCTAGAGCTGCACCAGGCAGTCTTCTAGCAAAAGACAGAATGGGGATGGACAACGGGAAAATAAAGGCTTCTAAAATGGGCAGCCACACCATACAGCCCTTTCATGAATTAAGCATAAGCTACTTTGCTCTACTGAGAGGAACTCTGGGGTTTGACTGTCAGAAGTCCAATTCTCATCCTCAATTTTCTCACATTACCACTGTCTTCAAGCCTTGATACGTTCTGAGCATTTTCCTGTGCATATCACACCCTTTCCCAAACCATACCAGACCCTAGACCATCAGTAGGTCAGACCAAGCCTTCCTTCCCCTGTGATGCAGATTTCTTGTTCCTCTGGATCACTGCAGTAGCTTTTCCTGAAGCTGGTTCAGTTTGAGCTCCTCTTTCCTGAACACTCTGGTGTGTCAGCTGTCTCCTAAATGAAACTTTCACGTTTTCACACAATAGCATCAGTACCTCACTCTTGCTGATAAACTTTTATGGCTCTGTGCAGAACTGAAGCAGCACTGCAACAGAACCACAAGCCTGAGATAAAACGATCTAATGTTGATCCTGAAAGTCTTTTTCTAATCCCTTACAAATCTAATTTAGAAAGGCTACAGATAGAGCAAAAAAAACCTTGTAATCTTGCATTCAAATACCAGCAGAGTTGTTCTGCTATGGGATATGCTCTACATTTCACTTATTTCTAAACAAAGTTTTCATAAGGTTATTTCAAAATTAATGAGAGCATTACAAGTACTTTTGAGTGGGTGGAAAAAACCCCCAAACATCTGAGGAAAAGCTTGATAATTAGAACAGCAAATAGCTTCTGTTCTATGCTGGCATATTGTCTAATACATGGAAAGATTCAAGGGCACAAATTTAGTTCATGTGATTTTTAATACATAAAATAGAACCTCAAGCATGAAAGATGATGCCAAGAAGCAACAGGAGAGTTCTTCCTGGAGGAAGCATCACAGATGTGCAGTTCTATTGCTAATCTACACAAAGACGTAGGAAAACCTGTTATCACTGAACAATCCCAACAACCTGAATCCAAAGGAAGAAGCTTACGAAAACAAAGGCAATTATTACCCCACTTAAACTGGCCAAAAAGGAGTTAAAATTCTTTTATTCACAGAAAAGGATTCATCAAGATTTTTGGCACAGTTTGGGCATCCCATTTATGTCAAGTTAAAGAGAACACCGTGGGCAGATCTAATTGCATTTAATTGCCATATAAATTTTTGAAAGGAAATACTCACTGCTGGAGTTCCAGGATCAGAAATTCAGTGCTTTAGACGCAACAGCTTTAAATAACATTCAATCACTGTGCTCAAAGGCATTCTTTTACAAGGCAAAGAGGAAAAACATGAAGGCTGTTCAGGTACAGTTTAGCAAGATAGAAGCTGTGCACAGCAAAGTTAATTTAAAGCTTTGAATCTTCTAAGAACTGGGCTCTTTGTGCTCAGCTGCTAATGAAATGCATGACACTCTGCACAAGGGAGAGGACAGAGCCAGACAGTCAAATGCAGGCCCTGAGTGGTGTGTGAAAAAAAGTATCAGGCACTGGATTGTAATAATACACAGAAAAAAATACAATCAGCAGAACTATTCCAGAAAGTTGAGAACTACTATTGATAGACTATACAGATTCTAAAACATCTTTGTGTTTATTACATTTGGGGAAAAAAAAAAACCCAAACCCTAAACCACTAAACCTGCCCTCTGCAACAGAACAGAAGTTCAGTGTACACAGTCAAGACCAGTGTAACTTTCCAAAAGGTGTAAAAAAACCAAGGAGTGGTACACCTCTGTCCACAAGCACTGAATCACTAATTCTTCCACGATTCTACAATCTGAATGGAACAGGAATCTCATCATTTATCTAAACAACCCTGAAATAATTCAAATGCACCGTGGTAAGAAAAATTAAAAATCTCCAAAGAACACAAGAAACAAGGAATGTGTTCACTGCCAGACGGATGCTCCCATGCATTAATCACAAGGAGCCAATTTGCAATTCAGTCATCTTAAAACCCATAAATCCACATAAAGTGAAACAAAAAAAAAGGCTAATTCATTTAATAACATGAAATATGTATCCAGCACTGAACACCAGAGTCAAGGTTGTTCTTAGCTGTTCAATGCTCACTGCAAATGCGCAAGGCCTGAATCCTTATTTTGATACAAACTAACATTGTACAGACTCTTTTTCCTGAAGCAAAGAGCTGTAATTTGCAACATATGAATATCATCTTCTTATTAACGTGCACTGCACATAAAACATCTGGAGAGTCACAATCCTCTTCTATCCTATCTCCCCTTGCACTTCCATCAGAATAACACATTTTGCTTGAACTAGGAGAAGGGTTTTCCTTCTAGACCCGTTTTTGATGGAAGTCAAACATATCAGGAACTTCATGTTGAGTTATGAAGAATGATAAAAACACCTATAATTGGTGTAAATCACTGCACCCACTTTCTGCAGACTAACTTGCATCTGCAGAGAAAAGGTGTGGAAGGTTTTTCATGGGGTTCATCACCACTGGACCAAACACAAAAGCAGAAAGTAAAGAGTGATTCAGTTCTCTAAATTGCAGCAAAACTTCACCATGATAAAGTAAATAGACTAGAATTAAATTGTCCAGTTAATTACATAACATTTCACTACTTAAAGGAAAAACAATGCCACTCCTCCACGTCATGTACAAAACTGATGGCTGTTAAATCACTGCAC
Source organism: Petroica traversi (assembly GCA_025920805.1). Classification (NCBI taxonomy): domain Eukaryota; kingdom Metazoa; phylum Chordata; class Aves; order Passeriformes; family Petroicidae; genus Petroica; species Petroica traversi. The sequence goes on along the minus strand of JAHLSL010000036.1, from coordinate 6,098,822 downwards.
TGCTGTGCTGAGGATTACTCCATTGGACATGAAACTTATAAAAGCTGCATCTCTGAGCAGCAGCAATCATTTGGTGTAGTTCAATTTCAAGTAACCCCACAAGTCACACAATATGTACATGAGCACAAAGCATGTTTTAGCTCACTCTGAGGTGAATTTCCTGGCCAGTCCATGCACTACTCACCTGCTCACTGTAGAGAACCTGGACGTTTTTGATAATGCGACAGTGTTTCTGAAGAATTGCTACAGCCTGAGCCAACGGCATTCCTGGAAATAAAAACAGGAGCATTTCCTCAGTGCAGGGACCAGCCAACAGAGATTTTCAGCAGCAAGGTTACACATGAGGTAACCAAACCACCATCAGCAAACACCGAGTTACAACAGAGAGGTATGTGCTCAACAAACAAGCTGACCTGACTCATGGTATCAGCACAGACCTGGTGTTTGGAAACAGAAAAGTCATTGTTTATCTACCAGTTGTTAGGCATATATGGAAAAAATATCTCTAGACACAAAATTAAACAGCAAAGTTCAGGCAGAAAAAGCAAACTGCTCGCCACAGCCTGTGCACAGGATTTTCTGCTTTTTGGGATCATCAATCCAATAACTGATAAAATAGCCCATATCAAACTCCACTAGAGCTGGCTAGAGCTCTACTGTACACACTCAATAGGCTCATGAAACATTTTTTATGGCACACACTTTTTTATTAGCCTTGATAAAGTACTGGGTATTCATACCAGACAGATACAAATACTATCACAGAGCAATGATTCTCCTTAGCCCTAAGAGGCCACATTAACTGCTGCTATGGCTCTATTTGTGTCAAGGAAGAAACTTTATCTTCTCAGTTTACAGACAAGATACATACTAAAAAATCTGGTTCAATTAAGGCAATACACTTATACTCATTCAGCCTCTCATACAATTTCAAGGGCTTTTTTTCTTTCCTCAGTGTATATCTTATCTTTACAACTATAAATTTTTGCAAGCAAATGGAACAGCTGATTCTGCAGAAAAAATAGCACCACACCATCTCATCATTTATCACGCTAAAAACCTTTGTTGCCTTTCCAAATGAAATGCAATCACATTCCTCGATTCAAAGCAGGCATTTATAAAGCAAGGTTATGAGCTCATAATTGTGAAGTTTTATTTTCCTACTAACTGCTGCAAGTCAATTTAGATTAGTTATCTGAGATTTTATTGCCATTCCTTGCCCTGTCCTTTTCTATTTCTAGTTTTTAGTAGATGTTAAAGCTGGCCTGATTAGGGGAAATTTACCTCAGAACCTACATTTTTATTACATTCAAAACTTAGCTGCTAGCTGCACCTCTCAGACTCAGACAGTACGTCATGTTTCAAAGCACCTTTTAGACACTATCTACAGTATCAAAGCGAGAAAACTCTCTCTTTCCATATATATCTGTTCAAAACACACACCTAGTTCACCATGGGTAATGCTTTAAAGTAAAAATGGTATAACATTTAAAAAAAACCCCAAAAATATCATTTTCATTCTCATGCCTATATATTGCAGCTTTGCTGAAATGAGGAAATGAAGTTTTGGCAAAACAGATGTACAGATTAGAACTACAGTGATTCATTTTGCAAATACCATATACGAACGTGTCTGCAAAACTGGTTTTCACCTTAGCCCATAATCTTGGGGACAATTTGGTTTGCAGCTAGAAATTATACATCAGTAGATGATATTAAGACAAAAAAAAAGAGTCATTATTTTAATAACAGTAATGAAATTAAAATGCAGAGCCACCCAATAAAGCAGCACTGTTTCCTATTATCTAGGAAATAGCAGTTGCCTTGTAGTCTAGGCAGCCGAGTTTGAAGATGACAGTTATGTATTAGATAATATTTTCAAAATGGAACAGAAATATGAATAGCAGCAAGAAGCCAAGATCAAAGATGTTGCTGTAAAAGTTCCACGTTTCTTAACCTAGTAAAAAGCATAAATCCAGGAAAAAGAAAAAAAGGTTGACTGAAGAGTATGAAACCCATGTCCTTAGTCAGTATTCATAAAAGCCTTCCAGAGCTAAGACCATGAGCTCATTTAAAAAATAAACCAGTGGCACAGGCTGAAGCCAAGCCAGCACAGCTGACAGGGCCCATGCACTGATGGTGCCAGCAGCCCATGAGGATTCAGTCAAAAAGCACTCAGTTCAGAAGTGCAGAAACACCAAGTTGGGGCTGTAGCTCGATGTAAACTGATGCAATCTCAGGCTGGTAAGTGTGCAAACAGATGGCTCATGTGACTCTCTTACTCACAGCTTTCTCAGGCTGCAAGCAAGTGGACGTGGACTGGCTTGGTTCAGTTTTCAGTAACTGAAAATCAAGCAGATTTGGCCATGCAGCTGCTTAGCAGAGCTACAGTGAGCAACCAAATCCTCCAAGAACAGTTTACAGGACCCAAAATGTGTTGAACAGCCAGTATCCTCCCTTTGCATCCACTTCCAGAAAGTCAGAGGAATAAAAAAATGGGTTATTTTTCTTCAGTCTTCTCACACACAACATCCCTTTTTCCTCAACATTCGTCAGCCTTTGCAGTCAAAGAGGAAAACAAAGAATTCTTTTTCCCTTGCTCATCAGTCGGGGGAATGGGGAAGCAAACATGGTTTCCAGCATGGTTTCCAGTCAACCTAAGTGAGCCACAGCAGAAATGCCCACAAAGACCATGATAGGGCTCCTGTATCACAGACCTTTCCCTTTCTAAATGCTGGACTGATACGAGCAGCACAAGACACTTCTCTCACACACTGGTCAGAAACATCATGGCTTGAAGCACCAGCCTGTGCTAAGTCTGTGTGTCTTGAAGAGATGGGGGTGAATAGAAAAGAGAAGAGTGAATAAAGAATAAGAGAAAAATACACGAAAATCTAAGATGAATCATAATGCATTAAATACAGACAAGTGAAACTCGGTAGGAAAGTATAAAGTACAAGAGAAATGCAAGTCTGCCTTAGAAATTATACATCTCAAACCCTAATAATACAGCTATAGGCACTACAGAATAAGTATTTAATTGTTCTCCTTTAAAAGAGCAGGAATGTAGCCCGAGAGGTGCAGTGGCACAGGTATCTAAACTCAGTCTTGGTTAAATTTTTCATGCTCTAGTCACACAGTGAGTCAACACCGGAGCCAGAAACAGAATCCAAAAAGTCATGTACAAAATTTTCCTGGCATTTCCCCTCAGTCATCTCCATTGTGGGCACAGTACTGGAAGCCAGAGTCAGCAGCAGTTCAGGAATACTGCCATTAGTTCTGCTAAGAGCAGAGCTAAACAAATAATGAGCAGAACACTGCTGGCAGCAAGAGCCCCATTTACACCAGCACCACCAACCCCACTGCCACTGCCACTGAACCAGCTTTGTCAGCAGGGACAATCTTCACACGGCCAAAGTTAAGTATCCTAATACCTAGTCAGCCTCCTGCTCTGCACCAGCAGGTCATGCTAATTATATATTAGACACATCACGTGGTGGCCATGTTTACTCCAAGAAATACAGCTGAGTTTCCTCCCTCTCACATCCATGCATGTGTGTGTGCATGCACATAGACAGAGACACTGCAAAATTTTAACCATGAGAGTGCACTAGCAGGCTTTCCTGGGGAAAAGGAAAAGCATTTTCTCTTTCCTTTTTTTGGTTTTGATAAGGAGAATGGAAGGGAGCTGGTTCTCTGTATTTAGGAGGACTGTCAGGGTATGCAGCTGGAGGCTGCTTTTCCCCAGGTAACACAGGTATGAAAGAATGGCAGAAGGTCACACAAAGCTGAGAGCACAGAACGTTTAGGGTACAAGGAGTTCACCAAGATTTCAAAGGGTGGGACCTGAGGTGCTATAATTAGCCTCCAAAAGCCATTTAGCTCTGTCTGTAACCACCAAGTTGTACTTGACTGAAGTCACAGCAGCATAAACAGCCCTTTGTGTTTGCTGGGTTTCACATAAATAACTGCAGGCACAGCACCACTCCTTAGGTCCAGCCCAGCTCAGGGCAGCTGTGTAACAGCGTCTTTAGGAACAGTCTGTCCCCTCACTGCCACAGGTGACAGGAGCAGCAGCCCAAGTGTAACCCAAGTTCAGGCAGACACACAGGGTGCACACAGCTCCTTGTTTACATCTGCCCAGCTCCTGTGACCAACTTCACACAGAGCTGCAGCAACGATGAAAAACAGAGAGAAAGAGTCCAGCTCTGATGTGTCACACAGCCACTCAAAAAGGTGACATCGACAGTACTGTCTGAGAGCTTTAAGGACTGCCAATATCTGCTGGAATACATATGTCACCCGAACAACCCTCACCAGCTCATTTCAGCTGCACATTTAAGTGTCCTGCCCGAGCACCAGCCAAATTAGCATCAGATGGGGGAAAGCTCTTTCTCATCACAGTAAGCAGAGCAATAACTAGTAGGGAAGGAGTACCCAGCAAGACAAAAAATACAGATTATTGGGGGGAAAACACTTGTTATCTAACCCTGAGGAAATATCTCCAAAGTTTACTTTCTCCACTATTTCGCAACCCAACAGCAACACAAAGAAATTGTGAAACTCGACTCATGTTTATGAAGGGTTTGTAGAGAAAAGCACAGCATTTATAGTAAGTATCAGCACACAGCTGAAGTTCCCATATCACCTGACACATATTCAGGTGACAATCAGCACATTCATGCTTCCTCTTTTAGGAGTTATTGAAAAGAATGCCTAGTCTCAGACGACCAGACAAAAGAAGGCAAACGAGCAGACGAAAGCACACAAAGCAGATAAACAAAGCACAAGTTGGCACGCAAAAGCTAAAGATGAAACCATAAGCTACCAGGAAATCCTTACAGCCCGTACTTTAGTATTTTTAGCGACAGAGGAAGGTGAGCTTTGGCTCTCGCTCCCTTTCTCTCTGCGCTCCCCCAGAGCGCCGGGAGAGCCCCCCGGACCCCGCGGCCCCGCTGCCGCCCAGGGCGGGGAAGGAGCGCACTTACCTAAGGTGAACTCCCATTGCTCGTTCCCCAGAGAGCGCTCGGGCACCACCTCCAGGTCCAGCATTGGCTCAGGTAGCGCGGAGGCCGCGGGCTGGCACGGCGGTCACCGGGAGCGGCGCCGGACCCCTGCGGGA
>JAHLSL010000036.1:6045811-6088700 GCA_025920805.1 Petroica traversi | reverse complement strand
AGCGGGGATGCGGCAGCACCGGGGCAGCGGCACCGGGGATGAGCACCCGCTCCTCCCGGATCGGTCAGCGCCGAGCCACCGGCGGCAGCAGCTGCTGCGAGGGACCGTCTGTCCTTCCAGGAGCCGCTGCCCGCTGCATCCAGCCCGGCTCCTGGGGTTTTAATCGTGCATTGGAAACTGGGAAAATTCACCCTGGGGCAAAGCACAGGGATTCTGTAAAAATAAAGTTATTTAAAGCATGGGTTTTAAGGAAAAAAATAAAGAAAAATATGGATTTGGGGATTCTACAGAATCCCCAAACCCCTTATTGCAAGAGTTTATGGATCCAGGAGTGCTGCACATGTGGCAGGGCTTTCACCTGGGCTCAGTTTCATCTCGGATATATTTCCAAAAAGGAAAGTGTCACAGCTGATGGGAAGGACCGTGGGGCATGGTATGAGAAGAAGGGAGAGGGGTCAGCTCCCCTACTCCAGCCTGCTCCAGCCCTGTGCTTGGGGTTTCATCATTTAAAGGGAGATGAGTCAGAGCTGCAGGAGCCCTCTCAGAGCCCCTGAAGATCTCTGCCAATTTGTCACTGACTCCTGGTGAATGGGCAGCATGGGGGTGACCCCAATCTTACTCCAGGCTATGATGGATAAAACCAACAGCAGGGCTGCTCTTTGAGCCTCTCTCCCAGTGCAGTGTCCCATGGTCCTGCTGGCACAGCCTGCCCTGGATGCAGAGGTCTGGATGTGGGGAGGTTTGAAGGAGCTGGTGATGAGGCACCTTGTTGGGGTTGGTGGTTTCAGAAAGTCACGCAGCCCTCGGGACCACCAGCCCCAGGTCCCAGCAGTCAGACAGCAGACGTGCTCTGCAGAGCAGAACTGAAAGCAGAACCAAAAAGAGGAACTGCCCTCTCATCTGTGTGGGAGCATCCGCCAAGTGGCTCTGGCCGGGGCTGTCGCTGCCCAGAAAGTGTTCAGGGGCTCCTGAGCAGCAGCTCTGGCCTGAGCTGAAGGCAATCACTGGGCAGCTCAGGAACTGTCTGTGCATGCAGCTCTGCCTATCCCTCCCTTCCCTCCTCGCCCTGGCCCCCAGACCTCAAACACAGCCAGAGCAAATGACCTGGGAAGTTCCTGGCCCATCACAGAGGGGCTGGACTAAATGCTCTCTAAGTTTCCTTCCAGCCCTGGGCACTGTATGATTCTATGGCCTGGAGCTGGATCACAGCCAACTCTCCTCCTCCTCCTGGGCTGTGGCAGCTGTGGGCACAGGCTCCATGGACAGGGTACCCAGGTGTTTGCAGGCTGGTGACCCCCTGGTTGACTGGGGCAACTGGGAAAGGCTGGTGCAGAGCTGGATGGTGCTGGAAAGGAATTCCATATCTCACCTCTAGAGCAGGTGCCTCACCATGGTGCTGCCCCGTGCAGGGGCTGGAGTGCTGGGAAGGACAGGGCTCCTCAGCTCTTGGGGGTGGGAAGGGACCTGGTGCTTCCTCCCACAGCTTTGTTTGTAACCCAGCAGCAAACCCACATTCTCTTTACCAACCTCTGCTCTCCTCCAAGCTCAGAGCTCCTGGGGTTCCATTAGAAGGTCACTCCCCCCAGGCAGGTCTGTGCATTTAGAAACAGGTCGGAGAGCAATGCTATAGGAGAGGGTGCAGCAGCAGCGAGGTGCAGACTGAGGCTCGTGTTTGAGGGCAGTTTCAACATGCAGATGGGCAGATTTTAGAAGAGGCATCTCCTGTACTGCAGAACAGAAACCGCTGTACCTCAAACTCCACTGACCCCTCCTGCCCCACACCCTCCAGGGGCTGAGAGCAGCACCACAGCACCAAGGCTGAACAGAACACAAACCACAAGCTGTATGGTAGAGTTACAATGAACAAGTCAACTGCAGAAGCCAGGAATGAGGCTGGGCAAGTCATTCAATACTCTGGCCACCAACTGCACCTTTGGCCCAACCCACCCTTGAGGAACGTGAGCAGCAAGTGCCTCCAAGCAGGGACATTGTCCCTGACTGGCAGTGGTGGCCCCGCAGTGAGCACCACTCACTGCTCAGAGCCACTTCCTGAAAAGCTGTGAGATACAAGATATGATCACAATCAAGGTCTAAATAAAGGTCTGCAAAGGGCTCAATGCCACTGCAGCAGGGAGGGCACATCAGGGACTGATGTACCTCCAGCTAAAGGCAGAGTTGGGCCAGAGCAGGGGCTCACACAGGGTACAGGGGGTCCAAGTGCCACCTCCTTGCTCATACAGAGGGATTTCCCCCCTGCTTCTCTCACCAAACCTACAGACCAGAACAAATGCAGTAACAGCACCCAGAACCAGCACTGGTTATGAGCCCTCAGCACTGCATGTCCCCTCTCTGCTCAAGGCTCAAAGCAAGAGGCACAACCATTCTGGCCACCCTTGAGTGAGGGCAGACCCAGCAGTGCCCACTGGGCCTGAAGGAAGAGCTCAGTGTCAGTAACCCTGCTCTGCTGGGACCCCTTCATCCCTACCCCCCATTTTCTCATCTACCCTGATATGCTCAATACCTGTTCCCTTCTCAAAGCCAAACACTCAAGCCCAAACTCTGCAGTTAAATCCACCTGCCCATGGCTCCTTCCCTGAACTGGTTTGCCTCCCCAACCTCAGCTCTTCATGTCAGCTCTCCCAAGGAAACGTGGTCTGAAAAACCCTGATCTGCCCCGCTGCTGTGAGGGGCCAAAGCCCTGAAATGCTTCCCAAATCCTGCAACAGCAGCAGAACCACCCCAGTCGTCTGATTCAGTAACAGGCACATGGGAAACCATCAGGGACAAGAGCAGCCCACAGACAAAATGCTTTGGTTCCTTACGCTGCTTGTTTCTCTACACCTTGACTTTGCTGTGCTTTTGTAAGGTACGAATAACAAAAGCTGAAAGGGTTGGGCATGCAGGTGGGAAAGGCTCAGACTGTCCCAGCAAACCAGCAGACAACAGCTGCAAAAGCCAAGAGCTTTCAGGTGAGAACTTTGCTCCATCTCTAGAAGGTCTCCCTTTTCAGATTAAACCCATCACCTGCTCCAGGGAAGAAAGAAGATTGCAAAAGCGAAAAGGTGCTATGAAAAGCAGAGGATTGCAGCCTGTAGAATAAGAGAAAATGGAGCCCTAGGAAAACTCCAAGACCCCACCATGAAGTCAAGAGGATAGAAAACAGCTACATATCAGAAGAGTTGTGGGAAGCAACAAGGACTTGGCAGAAGTTTCACCAACTCCAATAAGCTGTGGACCAGGCCCAGTAAGAGGCACAAAACTGAGCAAGAAGCATTCTGGTTTCCCACTCCTTTCCCCATTTTCCCCAGCCACCCGCTGAGCCAGGTGCCAGCAGCAGAGGGAGGCAGCACTCAGCTCTTCTGTGCTACTTTTCCCCTCTCTCACTCCCGAGCTTTAAGAAATGAGCCCAAGGCATTTCTGAAACTTCACTTATCTCAACCTGTAATTGAGAAACCTATTTAATAGTTACTTAAACCTCGAGCTGCTCTGAGCGTGCAGCAGTTGATGAATATGCATGGCCTGGGATTTGCATTTGGTGGCAGTGTGAAGACAGGATGTCAGGCAAACGAGCTATGAGAAATGTTGCCCATGCAAATGTTCACTCTGCTCCAACTTCTCACTGCAATTCCCATCCTTGAAGCCATTTCTGTCATTCTCTTATTTGCATTGGAAATTTAGTAACAAAATAATGCAACTTCACAGAAATGGATCCTTTTTCTGTGCAGACAAGGATGGATTCTTTAATACATCTATGACAGAGTGGAGTCATGAACTAACAACAAACAAAAAAATATACAGAAGTCCTGCCAAGCCCATCCCAGGCCATACAATTCTGGAGTTCTCTGAAACCACATCTTCATCCAACTTCCCAGCCCTTACCTGAACAAGGCTTGTTTTTAGACAAACCATCCTAGATCTGCAGGAACAGAAAAGCTGCTGTTTTCACTCACAGTTCATTTTCTCAGATTTCTGCTTTCAGGAAGGGGACCCAGGAGCCCAGGACAGCTGTTGCTTCCCTCAAGAGAAACTAGGAAACCTGCTTATCCAGGTTTTGAGGACTTCAGTAAAGGGACTAAATGCTGAGAACCCCACCTGTAACGCTGCATCCAGCTCTGGGATCCTCAACAAAATGACATGGGCCTGCTGGAGCAAGCCCAGAGATGACAAGAAGCTCTGAGGGCTGGAGCACCTCTCCTATGCAGACAGGAGTTGTTCAGCCTGAAGAAGGTTCCAGGGACACCTTAGAGCCCTCCCAGTAAGCAAAGAGGCTGGAGAAGGACTTTTGACAAGGGCATGGACTGACAGGACAAGGGGAAATGCCTTCAAACTGACAGAGAGGCTTAAATTAGGTATAAGGAAGAAATTCTTCCCTGTGAGGGTGGGGAGGTCCTGGCACAGGCTGCCCAGAGAAGCTGTGGGTGCTCCATCCCTGGATGTGTTGGGCTCTGAGCTACCTGGTGTAGTGGGAGTTTGGAACAAGATGAGCTTTAAGCTCCCTTTCAACCCAAACCATTCCAAACTCGGAGAAACAGTTAATACTCTGCATTTTCTTGGGTTTAGAAGAGGTCCTGTAAGAGCAGGAGGTTAAAAAACCCAGCTGGAGTGACCATACCTCACCTGCTGTGATTGGGCTCCAGATCCTGACATCCTCCAGTATTTCCAGTGGTCTTCCACTCCCACATAAGGCCAGCCGTCCCTAAGTCATGCTAGTTAAGGCATTGCACTGTAATGCTTTTAAAATCCTTTTCTGCTGTGTGTGCCTCATGCAGAGAGATTTTCAGATTCCCTTTGCTATTCACACACCTGAGAGGCAAATTCCATCTGGGATGAGAAAAAGTGCTTCTGTCTTTTGCCTTCAGCCAAGAAAAGGCTGTACAAGTACTGCACTCATCACTTGAGATGTACCTGAGGCAGAGGAGTCAATCCCTCCATGAGCTTGCAGGTGAATGGTCAGATGACCCAATGGCTTTATGAACAGCTGTTTACAGATGCCTTTAAAACACTGCCTGGACAGCAGAGCCTGCAGCAGCTGACAGGCACCATCTGCCCTCAGCAACAGAAGCACAGCAGCACAGTTTGTCATTTGTCTTTTTGAAAAGCTGCCTCCCTTTCACACTGAAGAACAGCTCCAGGAAAGCCACAGGTCACAGCAGTGCTGTTTTTCTTTGGTGCTCTCTGCTCTGCTCACAGCCAGATTGTACAAGTCTAAAATAAGGCTACACTTTATCCTTTTGCAGGTAAAGTTTCCCAAAGCAGCTCTCCAGTTATGAAGCGAGCAATCCCTTACCTGATTTCTGCAGTACTTAACCCCTGTCATTCAGAAAGGGTCATCCATTTGAAATGATACCACCTCAAATTTAGCAGCTTCAGCAGGTTTTCAGGTGTAGCATTCAACATTCATATTTTCCCCACAGAACTTTACCGCATTTCCCCATTTCCTGAATTTACACATGTAATTCCCCTGGCTCCCCCCTTTCCCAGAGCAGCACAGTTAACAAGGTTGGTGGCTGGTCTCTCGATGTGCCCACAAGCAGCACTCTGAGAGCACACACAGCCCCTTGCATGGGCCCCTGGAGCACATCCATGCTTTCAGAGTAAGCAGGGCATATCAGTTGTAAGAAACAAGAGTTCTAGGGCAGCAAAATCCACATTTTCCCGAGTGTAGACAGACTCTTTTACTAAAGGCTGAACACAGTGAAGAGGGGTCAGTTGGATAAGTGACCACTGGATGTCACCACTGCTTTAGCCACAGACATCAAGGCAGCCTTGCATGGAAACAAAACACGTCAGCAGGGACTACCAGGGAGTCAAATAAAATTACAGCACCTTGTTTTCACTACACAGAAGTTTATTATGAAAGTTAAACGTACAACACAAAAAGTAGCAAAAGCAATCCTGTAGCTTAAGGCAACTCTTACAGGAAATGAATTCAAGAAAGATGATGCAACTTCAGTTTAAATAGAAATTATGAAAAATATCAAATTGCATCAATAACTTAAAATGCACTTTAAAAAGTCTGCACTAACCAGCAGAGGGTAAGGGCTGTGATCTTAATGCCAGCATTAAGATATGGAAAGCAGCAGAATGCTAAATGATGATAGGGAAAGTTCAGTATTTACAGAGAGATAGCAATGTTAATATCTGATAGCATCATTTCCTGTGTACTTATGGTTTAAAACCACTGTCTGAAACGTTAGGAAAACCTTTTAAAATAAATCTTCAGACTATTCCATCAAAAATACACAGATGGCAGAGAAGATCCAAGGCTAGGGATGCGTGCAGATGCATGCGTGTGTCCCTTAAATAACTCTTTGCAGAAACACTTTAGAAAAATTATTTCTTTGGGGGAAGAAGAGCAAGAAGAATATGTGGCCACAGAGTGAAAAAGATTATCTTTCAGGTGAATCACATTTAAATTGAAGTATCAAAATATTTCTATTTGATGACATTCTCACAGTTTACAGTTAATGACATTTTTAAGTGAATGTTAAATATTCATATTATTAACATACAAAGATTCTCCTTCACATTGACATCTGCTTACATTTTTGCAAGACCTCTTTTGCATCAATTGTTTTGCCATTAATGAGGAATGTATAATTGTCTTAATTATAGAATTTAATGAAGATTTAACTCTTCTAACCATATAGAGTTTCTACCTTTAAAATAATTCTTAAAATTCTAAATTTAGATCCCTTATTTTAAAAAGGTATTTAAGTGACATTTTAATCAATCAGGCTGTACAGGAAGCACCACATCTTAACAAAGCCAAATGACATCACATTTCTAATCGATTTTCTTCAAATATTGGATGCAATGAAAACTTTGGAGCAAGTCCATTCACTATCACCCCAAATAAAACAAGATTAATTCATACATTAATTCATCCCAAATCTTACCCTGTTAGAAAATGCAATATATACTGCAACACAGTCTTAATTTGCATATGATTTAACAGAAGGGGCCTATGTGCAGTACGAGACTCTGCACCCAAGCTCTTCTCAGCTTTTCACCATTCAGCACAACTTTACAAAAAGCCTAGGATATAAAATATACTTAAAGCAGTTATCTTAACCATGATTTAATACATATCACCTTGGCAGCTGATCACTTTTGTTCCCAGTTTAAACGCTGTTGGATCTGATTGTGGAGTTGCAGTATCCCTTTGAAGAACTAGTTAAAAAAATCCCTGAATAAAACAGAAGCCAGCCTGCGACTTCCTCTGAGTTTCAGTAAAGCACTATATACAGGGTATAACAGCCACCCAAACTCATTTGGTACAGAATAAAATCTAAGAAAGACAATGGTGCAGAATGCATTAATGCATGAAAATACACATTTTAAGATTTTTATTATTTTAAAAGTGGAACCAATGAATTGTTAGCAGTTAAATGAATACTGCAACTGTAACATTTACAAACCCACAAAGTTTGAAAACTGATTCCAACAGCTCTGATTCACTGGGTTTAGCTTGGAAATAATGCAAAATAATGTCAGCAGTTTTAAGAAGGTCTTGCAAATTTAGAAAAAAGAAAACTGAAAGAAAGATAAGAATGCATTATCTAAAATAAAGCAGGAACACAATAAGGACAATCAAAATTCCAAAAGCCCATATTAAAAAATTAAGCTTGGAATGCATTGGCTTCCAGCAGTTTACAAAAAAAAACCAAAAAACAAACCAATAACAAAAACAAAATTGTTCTAAATCTGTAATATCTTGACCTATTTTTAAGTGACAATTTTTATTACAGTTGAGAAAAATGGTTTTATAGCTGCATAAGTTTCCATTTCACTAAAATAGTGCCAACAAAAATAAGTTTGCATAGAAAAACAAAATTTCGAATTGCCACTGGCTACATGCTTAAAATGGGAAATGCTGTATTGTAACATAAACATAGTGCAAACCATGGCAGTTGGTGGTGACTTGGACTGCCGCAGGTCAGGAAACAGACCATAATGTACCCAGTTCTCACAGTTTCTGGTCTTTATTCAATAATCCTTTGCCAAGTAGAAGCAATGTGTGTGTGCAGAGCCGTGGGACTCCTGCTGCTGCCCATTAACGTAGTTTGAGATCGTCACCACTGCCCAGGTTAGATCCAGGACTAGGGTCTTGCTGTCTTCTTGCCTGCATTAACAAACACACATTGAGGATAAGCAGCCATGAAATGACCAGGTATTTCATTCAGTACACTAACACAACTAAGACCAATTTAAGGCAGACACTTGACAATTCAGGCAGCAAGCAAAGCATTAATTTTTAACACCGAAATCATTCTTTCCCCTGATTCAGTTTCCCCCTGAAGCAGCTGGGCTCTCAGAGGACAGCACTGCCCTGTCCCTGAGGGCTCAGAGCCTGCTGTGCCTCCCCAGCCAGCCTGCAGCTCCCAGCAGGGACCGTGTGCTCGTGCCCACACACGTGCACACTCACACTGCCAGGCTCTAAACGTTGCTTCAGCCATCAGCAGGAGAATCCCACAAGAGTTAGGTAACAATTTTGTGTCTCTTCTTCCAAAAATAATTTTTTTTTTCCTGTGAAATTCCCTTCTGTTAACCTTTTCTGACAGTTTTAGGGAGAAAGGCTACAATATGAGATAGAGTACAGCACATCCTTTCCAGATAATTTAATGAAGGAAACATTTATTTTAGCTTCTCCTAGAATCAAGAGACTTTTAGTAACACATAAGCACGATTTAATCTATAGATGGTCACACATTTTAACACCTTGTAAAAGCTGGGTTTTACTACAGAATCCTTTCTTTGGTGCACCTGCAAAGTTAAACTGACAAAACTCTGTGACATATGATTGTATCCCAGTATTAAACCAAAAGTAATGTAAGTTCTCCTTTAAGTAAATGACTCTGTTTAACAGTTTGAGTTAATGACATTGGAAAGAGGGAAGCAAGTGTGGTCAGTCACAGTAAAAGGCATGGCTATCTCTATTTTCTTCACCAGTACACAGGTACAGCACACACAAATGCTGCATGTGAATACTTAAAAACATTGATTTCCTTAAAATTTTAAAGATCTACTTCATCTCTGAGAACATCTAATACATGCTAGCTGGTTTTTAAGACATTTTAGTATCAGTTCTTTCATCTAAGGTTTTCAGAGTGAATAGCTGGCACCATGGCCTGTAACTACTGCATGACCCAAAGCGTCTCAGGCCACATTCTCAGCTGGGGGAAGGTGTCACTACCCAGGCTTCATTCTGTGTGGCTCCATCAGCTTCACCAGCTGCAGTAACCTGCCACACTCAGGGCTTCAAAAAAAAATGCAAAACCTGTGACAACTTCCCTGTTCTGAAAGACTTTTCTATGTTGTTGGAAGACTGGGGAACAGCCTTAATGCAGGCATTGTGCCACTGAGATTCACTTCAAGCAATTACTGTGTTTGCACCATCACACTGATCAACTGTACATGAGTACTTCAACTGAACTGTGACTGACAGGGGCACCAGAGCTGCTCCTTGGTGTTCCCTGGGCTCTTCTGTGTCACATTTACTGGCAGAGGGGAAGTTTCCCACCAGCACAGCAGCTGTCCCAGCTAACAGTGTGCTGCTGCTGTGCTCCCATTCCAAAGGGTGAGTGAGCAGAGCCTGCTCACTCCCAGACCCTCTGGCATGCACTGCTGACACCATTTTTTCCAAATTAGCTTTTCTTTCTCTGTTCACTTCTTCCTCACCTACCTACTGTTCTTCTTGTCTGCCTAATTTTATGCTCCCAGTGCACTAGGTTAGCTGCACCCAAACAGAGAACTGCTGCTTCCTTCTCCTGTTTAAAAGCCAATTTAAAGTTACATTTTCCTTTCATGTGCAATGGTCCCTTTCTGATGCACATGGAATTCATTCAATAAATCCCTCTAGTAATCAGCCTGTTTCCAGAGCAGACAATTCCCTCCTGCACTCTCCTTACTGGTCACATTGTCACTATTGCTTTGGAACCACCTCCACTAAACTTAAATATCACCATTGCTACCTACTGCATTTATGTATGCAGTACTGCTGTTGTTGCATTTTAGATAGTGAGCCAATCTTTTCACTCTGTTCTATCTGCACTAGTTGTACTCTGAAGGAACAATCTGCTTCTCCTGCTTGCAGAAGAAACCTGAAGGTGACAACCAACACCACTGCTGGTGCACAAACCCACAGATTTCTCAGTAATCTTTCTGAGGAATCACATTAAAGCAAGCTGCTCTGATCACATTTAGCACTGATGATTTTAAGAGTTTAATGGCGTATTCCTTTCAGCCCTTGAAGCAGCTTCTGCAAACTGTCCTCTTTGTAGAGACACAAACTACTAGAAGATGGCATTTAATTAAGCTTTTTATGTTATTTTCAAAAGCCAAATAATTTAGCTTTGACTAACAAAATCACTGAGGGAAAGCCCACACTTCCTTTTTCCTTCAACAGAAAAGTAAACTGTGCTATAAAGATTTTCTTAATATGAAATGATTGTTCATCACATCTGAATATATACTCCAGGCTAATTTAAGAGTTGCACCAAGATTAACAAAACAGCCACAGTTCTACTTTGTGTACCCTTCTATTGAAGAGACTGCAACAAGATTTCTTCTGGTTTTACTGCTGCCTCTTCTAAAAGCAAACAAAGACATGCAGTCTTCAAGAATTACCAATATCTTACTTCTACCAATTTTGCACTGGATAAACATTTTTACACTTGACTAGAGAAGACCAGCAAGTTAACTGCTGCTATACTACTGCTCTAAAAACAACAGTGCTTCTTCTTCAGAAAACAAATCATCAAATCATACACACAGCAATTTTATTGTCAAATTTCAGTGAAGGCTCCAAGATATGAGCATATGGTTGCATTTATGCTTTGCTCTAAGTAGCCTTTTCTTTCAAAGCATATGAAAGAATTTGCATGATTCGTGACCTCATTGCTACTTGCAGAGTTTGCAGAAGCCACTAGTGAACAACTACCAGATATGCCCTTTCAAGTGATATGCAAAAGGCATGACAAATGACCCTCAAATGTACCAAAAGCAGTCATTACAATATCTTACAAGAGCATATGTGGATAAAAGTGTAATTTTGCAATTTAGTAAGTGGAGATTTACACAAACAACTGCAACATCTTGGAATGACAGCTCTGACTTGGGCACCCTCCTTTCCTTGTGCTCCTACTGTGCAGCAGGCTTGTTCCAGCAGTCACAGCCCTCCTGCCAGGGCTCAACATGCACAGGACACAGCAACTACAGCTGTGCTTTGCATGCTGAAAGAAAGATACAAAAAATAGAAGATGCTTAGTAAACACTAGAAAAATCATGTTGTATGAAGCACATTGTGGAGCAACAAGCACTGGGTGTTTCTTTGTCCACTGACAACTGGCAAAATACAACTCCCATAAGAAATGGCACAAGAGCCTTAACACTCCCTTGTAGGAAAAATCTGACTATCAGTAGGGCAGTATCTGCTAGTTCTCTTCAGCCTATTACAGGAAGCTAAAAACTTCCCTTTTACAGATGCAAACCAGCAATTTCCAGACTTCTCTCTATTGGGGGTCCTATGCTCCCCAGCACAGCTAATCCATCCTCTGAATTGCAGTTTTTGCTGTAATTTTTGAAGTGCATACCTTTCACTGCCATGCAAATGCACCAGTATTACTCTCAGTGAATAATGGATCAGCTTCTCAAGGATTAAAGAGACTTGCTTCAATTAAGAAAGATGCATCTATCTTTGCCATTGGGAAATGGAATACACTGCTATGAGTCATGCTTAATGAGCCATGAGAAAACAGCAGTTATTCATCTTTTCTCTCTGTATTTCATTTTTTCAGTCAAATGTTGATTTTAGTTTGAAGGAGCATTACTTCACATGTTCTTCATCTGTTATTTAGTGAAAAGACAACAAATATTTGCTTGTGAAAAACTTGTAATTAGTACACAGATCCCACCAGAGTTGCAATTTTCCTAAAAGTGAATGTATTTTAACCAACATTGCCAGTTTTCTTCCAAATATTCTGGAGCAGAAGGGTTAATACGATAGACACATAAGGAGTTTCAACACCAAAAAATACTTTGCACTCAGCTTTCAGCACATGAAGCCATGCAAATCTTCTGCAACACAGAAGGAATTATAACTGGCCACAAGCCATTGAAAACCTCTAACCCTGGAGAGGGTGTGATGACCAACTGAAAGAATTGCAGGAACGTATTTGGCAAAACACCATTTCAAAGCCTGCTATCACATGCTGCTCTAGATTTATTCATGCTGAACTCATAATGCTGGTGCCATGGGGGTAATGACACACTGACAAAAAGGAGAGGAGTTTCTAACAGAAACATTTTGACTTGAGAGTAAACAAACACAAAAGGTGTGCCCTGCAGTACCTCTTACACCTTTGCTCTCTTTAACCTCTGATGCCTGAGCTTTTCCCAAGCCTAAACACACTAAGAGGAATGGATTGAAAGTACTATCAAGCGTATGATGCAGTAATACCTGTTTTATATTATTTTCTTCTCAGCAAACTAAATAGCTTGAAATCATTAAATCAGTAACTTTTATCATTGACTTTTCTGAACAAGAACCACACTGGTGGCTTTACATCTGTTACTGGGACACAAAGGAAAAACAAATGGGCAGTAAGGATGGTGGCACATTAGCAGTTCCTCCAGCAGCCAAGACAGTAAGAACCCATACTCCTCCTGCAGCCACTCAATCCTGCCCCATTGCTGCAGCCTATTGTGCTTCCAGCTCCTTAAACTGACTTTAAGAAAGCATCTCTAACTACCCCCTTCCTGTGCAAGTTCTGAGGCCTCAGACATACCTAAGGAAACCAACTCCTCTTACCACATGAGCTCATTGGGAAAAGATAATGCAGTCCCACTGTCTGGTTTACATGATAGCTCTGTGAAAGCAGAACTGAGAAAGTTGGAAGCAAATTTAGTAAAGATGTACAGGGCTGCCATGAAGATGCCCCTCCCTTTCTATGAACCACTTAAAAAAAGCAGCAGGGAAAATTGGGACCTCTGAATAGCAGGCAGTGAATTGACAAGTACAACTATACCCACTGCATATACAACTTGGGACAATGGTGAACAGGAGGGAAGGAAGAGGGAGCTAATTTGAAGAGGGCTGTGACAAAAAGAATAGCCAAAATAAAGTCTCTTCATGGACAACTTCACTGCAATTCTTTAATTGGATTCTGGCAGCTCTGCCCTGTTGAAACAGACAGAGCAGATGCATTATGTGCCTTGGCATCTGCCATCTATAATTTACTAAATAAGTGAAAAATCAGGCTATGCTATGAAAAACTAAACAGTGAACATTTGGATTCTCTTAGGACTGCCAACCTCCTGAAAAGGGATAAAAAAACCCCCCCCAAAACAACCAACTGAACCTGAGAATACTTTGCAGATATTTTTCTAAATAGTATACAACCACAGGATAAAAACCACCCAAACGAAAAAAACCCTGAAATAAAGAGAGCAATACTCAGAAAAATGACCAGTTACAATCAATCACACCTCCACATTACTCCGGGTATCTGAGACAGATCCACAGCAAGAAAAACAATGAATTGAAAACTCTTTGAGTTGCTTTGAATGTGGTTCCAAACACTGGCCCTGCCTGCAGTAACCCTTACTTAACAGAGGGCAGGAGAAACTCAGCCTTCTCAGAACCAGAGTCAGCAAAACTGGGGCTCTACAGCAAAGTGAGAATGTCAAGTTTCGTATAATAGAACTTCTCTGGTCACAGCTTGACAAAGCAGCCCATGTGCTTTCTGGTCTCTGGGGGCCTTGCACAGAGACTCTCAATCCTCACTTCTCAGAACTTTAGCCACAGCAGCACCACTACATTCTGCATCTATGAGCCACTGGCAGACAGAAGGGATATGATCCTTACCACATTCCTAGCAGGCATAGCTATCAGCATTAGACTTTGTGGCCTGGATCCAGTCTCTGGAGTTGCTTTATTTGCTGCCCATAACATCCATTTTGCTATCAGCTCTCCTTTTCACTGAACCTGGGAAGAAGTAGCCTTGATCTTTCTTAATTATAATGTCAAGCACCACTTAAATTATGCAAATAATGGAAAACAGTCTCTCAAACTTGGCAAGAGATCTGGATGTTGGACTGAAGTTACTGTAGAACTATTAATGCCATGAATTCTATACTCAATGCTCTATTTCCATTCTGATTGTCTTTCAAACTCACTGAAAGTCAAAATAAAAAATTTCCCTGACAAAGGCCATTGATAAGAGTTATTTAGCACCTCCATCAAGACTTCATTTCAAACTCCTATCTACTTCCTAGAAACGGGCTGAAAACACACATAACTGTGTTACCCACTCAGCCTGCTCTGCCCCATGGACTGTGAGAGAGCTCCAGAGTATGAGCAGGCCAAGCAGCACATCTGCTCCCAACCCCCTGCACCCCTCCCCTGGAATCTCTGCAATGGCTGCATCTTAGTTTAAAAGCTATTACAAAGGTAACAATTCTGCTGCCCCAACCTGGTAACTGGAGCAAGGCCCCTGCAAGCCAAGGAAGGAAAACGGACAGCAGGAAGAGGGAGCTCTGAAGAGCTTCAAGTACAGACTGGAATTTTTGCTTTCATATTAAAACTTCCTTTGGAAAAAAAGCTTGAAGTGTTCCCTTTTAGAAAGTATTGTTTGAAGGCTGGTCTAAAGGTTATAAATTTATAATTAATATTGATTGCCTCCAGACAGTGTTCCTCTGTTGCTCAGCCCCTTTCTAACCTTCATTGACTGAAAGAAGACGCTTATATTACAGTATTCCCTGATTTGCAAGATTGATCTCCTCGTCCTACAGTCAGCATTGATTCTGTACAGCACAAATTGTTTTTCTGATCTATGCATTCCATAGCACTTTTGCACAAGCACCAGCTATTTAAGTTCTTGTGAAGCAAACCAGTCATAATTTAACTGGCCTGCCTGTACTGGACTGGCACTGCAGAACCTTTTGAGGCCATGCATTCCCTCTCTAATGCCTCTTTCTAAGTCATGTTGTATCCATCCTGCACCTAAACAAATTATTTATGGTCGTATACAAGCATATGCCAAGTGTTTGCTACCCACTGCATATGAAAAATTAACAGTTTCGGTTTCTTTCATATCCAAAAAGCTGTGTTAAAGGTTATACTATTTTTCTGTCATCGTCAGTTTGGAGAGTACAAACAATAAGCATTAATTAAATTAATTCCAGATTAATAAGGGAAAAATCCCTTAAAATCTGAGAGTTTGATGAAAATTTAAAAAAAAAACAAAAAACTCAAGCCAGAATTAAAAATGAAAAAGCCCCTACATATTTATTGTAATACTATACTTTCTTCTGAAGACAGTCATATTTGAGAAAAATGTAATTAGTTAGAGCATTTATTTACACTAGGAGTTTCATCTTAGAAAAAAATTAAGAAAAGGAGAATAATTTCACTGTCTAGAACCCTGGGAAGAACATGAAAGTCAGTCCTACTACTTTATTTTCTTTCAACTGTAAACTGTTTACATTTCTGTAACAAAATCCTGCCTGTTTTTTAAGAGTTCCCAACTTCAGCACAATTAAATGAAACATATCTTGCCCATTTCAACTGGTAATTCCCAACAAACAACAAGAATATGTAAAAACCTAAGGCAGGACACAGTATTTAAAATTTAGATAAATTTTTACCCCAGCACTTCTTAAAGGGTGGGGTCAGTGGGGATTTTTGGTGCTTTGCATTGAGAGGGATTTCTTCTGGAAAAAACAAAAGTTCCAAGAGAGGGTTTCTTTTCAGCAAAATGAAGGTTTTAAAAATGGGAATTTCATGCAGTTTCCCAAAATGGCTCTGCTTAGCCATTAATGTAATTTATATTTAGCACAAGACCACAAACAGACAGATTGCTAGACTAGACTGTTTTAGGGAGAGCAAACCACCCTCTTTACTTGCAGTGTTGCTAAAATAAAGAGCATGGCAGTAACATAGGAAATGAACATGAACTAGAAAAATATGACATTTCAAAAATACTGGTTGAAGAAATGCCATTGGAAGACTGAGAACAGATCCCAGCCATCCCCAGCAAAGCCATCAGGACATCCTCAGCCAAGCTCTGGAGGAACACGGCCGGACAAACTGCGCACTCAAACTGCAAGCCTGAAATTACAGTTTGTCTGCACAAAACAAACCTGCACTAAATCCCTCTGCCTGCACACAGCAACACAGAGAGCCTCTTCTCTTTACCCATCCCTTGAAAATCCACCACTTGGTGCCATCTGCTCCAGCAAAGAGCTGTCAGAAGGCACCTGCTTACGGCTTTTCCGCCCTCAACGTGGGCCATTGCCTCCAACAGATTCTAATTTCACCAGCTAGAGGCTGCTTGAATCTCTCCCAGCTGCTGTGAGCAGTGTAACACATTTTTGTACCATGCCACTATGCCAGAAGACTGAGAAACAAGCAACATTTTTACTGGAAACTCACAACTTCACAGTAATTTCTGCAGTACGCTTCTTATCCTGACACCAAACTCTGGTCATTCATAGTGAAACCACACCAGAGACACTCATACTGACTCTCAACCACAAGAGATAAACACAGGAAAAATTAAACACCTGCCTCACCAACATCCCTTTAGTCTTCTCACTCTTCTAGTTTGGCAAAGGGGAATGTACAAATAATTCAAGTTCATACACTTTTTTTTACAATCATCTTTAAATAGGGATAAAGTCTTTCTTCATTATTAAACATTCATTGTCTCAGCATTCCAACATTTTTGTAAAAGTAAAAGCCATTGGAATACATTATTAATTTTGAAGGCGCTAAGAACACTCACTGACTTCAAAAGCATCTTTGAAACAAAAGAATCCTGGAGAGTGGGGCTGGATTTGCAGTATCTGATGTAACTGAGCTTCACAAGTTGATATAAAAACTCAAAAGCATCTTGTATTCAAAACAAACTACGTTAAAAATGTAACAGAATGCAGTTCAACTCAGACGTGCTTAAAAACTTCAATGAAAATTCCTAAATCCACTCCCACCCTATTTACATCAGAGGACTGCTGTAATTGCACAAAAACATGATCACCTTTGAAAATTCAAGTATAACCTACCTCAGATGCCCTCAGATACAAAGAATATGTTCATTAAAATAAAGATGTGTGCTAAACTAGAATGGAAGGGATTTTATGATGAAAAGACAGCAAACAAACCTGACAACACCCTGAAGGGGGTTTTTTGCTATTTTTTTTTAGGGGGGAGAATTTTTTTAATTGGTTGGGGGTTTTTTAGATACTTAGAAATGAAAATTAGCAAAGCAATAACTTCTAAATTGTTACTGCACTTGCAGTTTTTTCCCTTGGCAAAGTATCACCCTTCTAAAATAAAACTGCCACACACAAGCCACTTTCATATTGTTTTCAACAAGTTTTAACTGATCACTCCTATGTGAGGAGTTTTAAGTCTATAGACTTTTTTTTTTAAGTCTACAGAAGACTTAGAATAGGGAATCTTTTTTACCCAGAAAGCTGTATAAATAAAGAATTGGATCTGATCATTTTCATATGCTGCCAGGCTTTGGATGGATAAATACTTCCAAAGAGCTGGCGCCTCTGTTTTGGGTAGGAGTGGGTGGAATATTGCAGGATTCCCCTTCCCTCCCCCACTGAAGCAGAATCTGGTCTCTATTAAAGGCATTTCAGCTGTAATTCTACTGTCAGAAATATCCTGATTTTCTACAGTTTTGCAATTCTTAAAACCATCATTAACACTGATGAGCTCCTGTTCCACATCAGCCAGCTCTGAGTTTTACTGTCCATGCCAAGCATGGCAGAAAAGAACAATCCAAAGCTTTAGTAATGATGAAAGCTGTATAGAAATCATATCAAAAAGATCATGAGGAAAGTATCCTCATTTGTGTGTAGCATAACATACATCAAAATTCACTCAACACACTTAGAACTGGCTTTTTTTTCTACAAAAAAGCCTTCAAGTACCATCTCTGCAGTGAAATAAAGATACTGTTGGCTCCACTGAAATTATAGAAACAGAACACAGGGCAGTCTGGATTAAGGTTTCTGCAGCTGTCAGCAATGCAATCATCAGAAGGGTGCCACTGACAAACTGTATTTCCAAGCTGACTGAGCATGTCAGCATTGGAAAATTCAATACAGGCCACAAATACAACAAATACAAGAATGCACTTTTATGCATCACTTTCTATTGAAAATTCAGTACAATTGTCATGAACACCAAGTGCTCACAGATTAAAGTTCATTTGATTCTACCCAAATGCTGCATTAGATTGAAAAAAAGGTAACAACAAATTATTTGGAAACCCGATTCCTCTTTAGGAATGCATTGTAAGTCTATTTCTGCTCTCTCCCATCACATCCCAAAAGATCCTAAGTTTTATGCAGTCCTAAGATCAAGAGTACAAAAAGTCTGTAAACATTCCAGATATGTGTTCAGGACATCTTACCCCAAACACAGGAATGAAAACTGAAACATAAAAACCAATTATAGACCTACAAGTACTGGAGGAAAAAATATCTTGGTTAGACATATTAAACATGCACAGTAAAATAAATAACAAGTACGTAAAACCATGTATTGCAATTATTAAACATTTGTATTTGACATCACAAATTTGGAAAAATCTTTGACAATACTTTTCAGTCTGCTTAAACTTATTTCAAGCCAGTAATTTTTCCTTCTCTTCCTTTCTGTAGGTGATCTACACCAGTGCTTTAGAGTTGGGTCAACAACTATTGTTTCAAGAGAAAACGTATTCTAACAGCTAATAGGGACATCACTTAATAACAACTGCCTTCTGCCTTATTAAAAGCAAGAGTGTTTTCAGAAGTTATTGAATCCAGCCCCTGCAGACAGCCAAGGATGTTGCTTTTTCTGTCTGGGTGTCATGAGTTTTGATGTCTGTCACAAAGCCCCAGATGCCCAATATTGCCTCAGTCTCACTGTTAATTGAAAGAGTGTTTCTGCACAGCCTTGCTGCAAGTGTTTTCTACTCTTGGAGGAAAAATTAAGTCTCTCAGAACTCCAAAAGTTATTTCAGGAAGCCTCATTCTTTTTTAACCTTCAGCATGCACGTGGCTTCTCTGTAATAAGAGGAGTGGAGATGAGGGGCACAGTGAAAGGAGAATATATCAAGAAAAGTTTTAAGTTCATTGAGGTCAAAGACACAAGACTGGACCTGAAGTTCCTTCTGTGTTGTTAAAACTAAAGCAGGCTGGCACAGGTCTTCATGAACAGCTTAAAGCTAATTCTACCTTCCTTCTGAAGTGAACTTACAAGCAGGTTCTAGCTATGCTAGGACAGAATTGTTCAGGTAATTCAGCTGTTGCTCACAGAATCCAGTGGTAGCAAGGCCTCCAAGGCAAGGATTTTACCTTTGTTACAGCCAACACCTGACAGGGCTGCAGCAGTGTTTGCAAGGAGACACACTCCAGCCACTTCAAAGGGAGGGATGCTATCCTCTGTGCCTATCTGTTCCCTCTCATTCTCATGCTCAGTGCCTTCCAGTTGCAGTTGGAAGGGAAGAAAGTCTGTCTGATCATCCCAATTATCAGAAAGGATGCCAAAAGAAAAGTAGCTTAGCAATAACAATAATCAAATTTTCTAAAAACCATAGAACCAGCAGATTGATCATATTTGATTACACTTAAGTCAGGCTGTACTGATGAAGCAGGAAGTAAGAAACAGCATTAGTAAGGGAAAGAAATTCAAAGCATTTCTGTGTTCTCCCTATTCTCTCCTGACCTGCAGCCTGCCTTAACTTGCCAACTCCCCTTATGTATTATTACTCTCCTCTTACAGCTCTTGCCTGACATCTCAGAGCAGCTGGTTTCCATTCCCTTTCCTGGCTCTTCTTTTCTCAATCCCAGTAATTTCTGCTTTCATCAAGAAAGAACAAGATTCAAGACTGTGGGGCCCTGAAGAAGCAAAGAACAAGACAGGGAAACTAAACCAGGGAAAAAAAGGAGTGAGACTTCCCACCAGTAAGAAAAAGGTGAGAAGACAATAAAACTAGCCTGTACAAGAAAGCAGACTGTGGCATCTGACTAAATTGGCTGGTAATTTTTCCCACAACATAGGATAACAAGCTCCAAAATTGTGCCCCCGCAGCTCCCAAAGCCTTTCCTGTGTTCATGAGAAATGCACAAGGCAAAAGATCCCTCTCTCTGCTACTAAAGTATCATTTCAGACAGAAATGGCAACTCTGTGAATAAATGTCTTAGCAGCTTAAGTACCCACAGAAAAGACCATCTACAGAAAGGAAAAAAGTACAGGATCAAAGAACACTTATCACAACTTTAAAAACTTGAAATCCATTTTACAAGAGTAAAAAACAATGCATGTTGCAATTTTTATAAACAGCACCGAACAAACAAAATACACAACATTGTACAAACAGACAAATAAATGGAAACAATCTAAAGTTTTGGGAAAGTACTAACCAGTTACTGACAGCAGCTGTGAAACCCTCACCTCCATTTCCTCCCGATGAGACCTGTCTCTATCCTCGAATTCACGAGTTCTTCGTCGAGCCTCTTCAAAGGCTTGTTGTGCCAATGCATCCTCCTGCTACCAAAGCAGAAGACACAGAGTGACACAAAAGGTGACCCTCATTTCCACCAATACACATTTCTTTTGAATATTAATTATCCCTTGGCAGCAAAGTCAAGTATGTCCTGCAGAACCTGCTAGAACACAGACGAGTTCCAGCAAATGTCAATATAGGTTAATGAAATATTACTCACCTTCACTAGAGCAGAGGAGATAACCAAAGTTGGAATGCAGCTACTCCTAAAATACATTTTCAAAGGATAGCTGCTGTTCCAAAGTAGTTTTAATGTTGCTGTGTTTTTTTTTAAGGCTAGGAATTCTCAGATGTTATATGTAAAAGGCAATACGTTTTATTGTCCTTATAAAAGCCATTTTGAAGACAGGATTCAAGGTATAGCTAGACAGAGTCCACTAGCATCCCTATAAAAAAACTGGTAATTTAATTCTCTTACATTTAAAAGCAAGTATTATCAAAGTTACAAACCAAATAAATCCTTAATTTTGTCAAAAGCTGGTGCAGGTGCATCAGTATGAACATTCTTAATACCTGTGTAACACTCATTATTTTAATTTAGATGCATAGGAAAGAGCAAAGCAGAAATTGTTCCTCCACCAATTTGCAGACATTCCCATAAAATGGAGGAGAAACCTGCAGGTTTTCAAAAGCCCTTTTGCTTATTTTCAACAATGGCTTATGCACAGAAGAACAGATTTAATAAACTATCTCTCAAAATAAAAATCCTTCAAACTGTATTTTCTATTAGAAAATGTTTTAAATAAAGCGTGAGTAATATGACTAGAGCCATTATTAATTTGGTTAGGAGTTATTTTCCCTAAAGAGACCTTTTAACATATTTTCTGTTCCCTATCAAAATTTTAAAGTTTTCAGAATGAAAGAGTCACGTCTGAAGAGGCTGCACAAACCACAAAGGGATAAACTGTGTTGGTTCTCCTTCGTTCTAGCTCTTCAACTGTAATTATCACTAACTCTGCTTACAATTCCCACATACATGCAAGTGTTATTTTAAAGCTGATAATTTTAAAAAAAGCTGACCTTGACTGTTGGAGGACATAAACACGCAGAGAGCACAACTAAGTTTTAATATACCTGGGGACTAAGTGCATAAATTTTTCAATTTAAGATAAAGCATCCCCAGCCTGAGAAAATGTTAAATTGCCTTTTTTGCCGTGGGCACAATCGTGGGCCCTGGAGCTGCTCTGTGAAATGATGTGAAGGGGCTCCCTTGTGGCCCAAGGCAGGGAAACACAAACAGCTGCCAATCCCAGACTCTGCCTCTCGCCGGCGCTTGCTGGGGACACGCGTGCAATGCTTAAAGCTGCCAACAAGATATTTTAACACCATCTATTATTTTTAAGAGCAGAATTTGGCCCTTTTACAGCCAGATTAATGTTCATACAAGGCATGGAAACCAGGGTCAGAGAGGGGAAAGTAAGTTTGTTCTTAATAATGGAGAAGGTTAGAGAGAGAAAAGAAATAAGCTTGTCTCCCAGATGACTCCAGAAAAGCTGCCTCAGTTCTAGCTTACAAAAGATATGTATGCCTTTATTATCTTCTTTTTTTAAAATCAGACTTAAATAGAAGCAGATTCCTTTTTATCAAATGTTTTTGCATTTCACCATCATTTAGAGTGGTCATGAAATAAAAGGCTGACAAACAGCCTTGGATGGAATATTTTAAAGAAATTGTCATAACCAAAAGAAACTAAATTAGAAATTCATGGGAAAAAAATCAGTATGTTGACATCCAGAATGAAGACGTGTTGACA
Source organism: Petroica traversi (assembly GCA_025920805.1). NCBI lineage: Eukaryota > Metazoa > Chordata > Aves > Passeriformes > Petroicidae > Petroica > Petroica traversi. The sequence continues at coordinate 6,066,377 of JAHLSL010000036.1, read as the reverse complement.
GCTGAAACACTGGTTTGCTCATGTCTGAGAAAGGGGACAAAAGCATCAGGTTTTTTTAGTAAAACATAAAATTCTGCTCTACTCTTGGTGATGCATTAAAACAAATCAACCAACAACTCAATCTTATCAACAGGAATTTAACAAAGATTTTTTTAAATGTCACTCAAGTCGAGTAATTATAGCCTAGCAAATTCAGCTGTATGAGACCAAATAATTTATGCATCTTCTTTTTAATCTATAACAATGCTCCTAGTATGAATTTACAAAGAAAAAGAAGTAAAACATGAGCTACATCAACATGACAACAGAACAAAACCAAACCTTCCAGTCCAGGAAATAAATAAAAAAAAAAATTAAAAAAGAGAAGGTTACACACACCCACACTTACATACAAATCCTCACAGCTGCCCAGTAGGAAAAGACCTGGTGAGACAGCAAGATGCTCTGCTACAGAAGAGCTGCAAAAGTACTGAAGACTGAAACATTCTCTTAAAGACACTCAAATATCAAATCCAGGGACATTTCAGCCCCAAAGAGGGAAGACATTAAAGCTTGTATGTACAGCTTTGTGTGTGTTGGTCCATCAAAGTCTGAGCGAACAGTGGAACCAGGGCTTTCAGTAACAAAAAGTAAGACCACTCAGTAGCAAGACATGGATAGGCTGGGGATTAAATGGAAAAAACCAGCATCTTAACAGGTATGATTAAAATACTCCAGTGTTAACACACGTGGATTCGCTTCTTAAAATATTTGTTGACCTGGTGAAGGGTAGTTTGTTTACCAAAGTATGACAGCAAAGAAAAATTGTATCTGATCCCAGCACTAGTAGAAATTGGTAAGAGACAGGAAAATGCAGGAGTACAACATTTGAATAAGACAAGCTTCCAAAAAATGAGTGGGGTGTGAAGAGCAGTAAGGACAGTGGGAGCACAGGCAATACTGTGTGAGGCACTTAAGCCTCCTCTGACATCAGTGTTATTTTGGGATCAAAGTCAGCCGTTCAGTCAACTGTCACCAGTAACATTACAACAGTTTGAAACAAGGAAGCACAGACAGTGACAGATACAGGAAAAAGGAAACTGAAGAATGTGAAAGATTGCCCAAATGTGTACAATATCAATACATATAAGGGTGCAGCTAGCCCTGTGTCTGTACGGTTCCTTATGGCACTGGGCACCTGAGGTGCTACTACTGTAGTAAACAGAATGACCAATGACAATCTTAGCCACCAAGAATCACAAAAACAAGTTCCACACCTGTAACTGAGTGCAAGTATCTCTGTAGATCCACACAGTGCAATACCTCCAGCTCAGCACCCTGTACCCACAACTCAGGAAAGCACTGACACCTGAGAGCCTGCACACATCCCCTCGCACTGAAGTTGTGATTTACTCCTTTTGTGTGCAAGAACCCTTTCTGAAGACAATAAAAGGGAATTGTTAAGTGTTGTTAAGAAACTCAACTTATCCAGGTTGGGAAACTAAAATAATCCAAGTACTTGCAAAAACATTTACTGGGAAATTTAGAAGAGAAAAATTAAACCTACGGGTCACCTGAGCCCTCTCCTTTCAGGAAAGGTGCCCACTTTCTTCAGGCACTCTCCAGTTTTCGGAAGGGGGACACTGTCTCCTGAGTGCATGTTCCTATCAGCCTGCTCTCAGTTCAGCAGTCCTGTGGCTTAGCATTATGTATCAAACTTTGTAACTTCAGATCAAGAACCCTGGGATTTATCTTCCAAGTCCTCAGGGCTCTAGACTTGTCCTGGCTGTGAAAGGCATTTCAGCCTAAAGGCATCCTAACCCACAGAGTCCCCTGCAGTGACTGCTGCAGCTGGAACTGAGCTCGCTCAAGTCACTGACACAGCTTTGCAAGAAGTGAATGCACAGCACAGTGTGGATTTCAAGTAAAAGATTTGCTCTATGGGCTTTTCTCATGGATTCACAAAGGGTGGCAGGACTATTCTCTCTTTCTAGGCATCATGAAGGAAGTGTGCAGGGCTGTGGCTTCTTCGAAGACACTCTGACAAAGTGTTTCTATTTAATCGAGAACACAGCGACATTAACATCACCTCATTAATGTGCAAATTAGTTTGTTGATGTTACTACATCCAACTTACTCTCAGTACAGAGGCAGGTGATCTGCATGGGAGCTCACACAAACATGGTGCAGCAGCTTTTAATATTAATTAAGTGGATTTGTTACCAAACTACATCTTAAAAGCAAAAATATCTCAAGTCTGACTAAAGTAAAGAACCTACAGGTGTGCAAGTGAACCTTATCTCTGTGATATCCACTTTGAAAGGCATTTCCTTTGTGTTGGCTCTGTTATTGTCCAAAGTCAGGTACTGGACAGCAATTTTGCTGGTAGGAAGTAGGTAGATAGGAAGTGAGTTCTCAAAAGCTGCCATACCTTAACAGAGTCCATCAGTGCCAAAGGACAAATAAACTCTATTCATTCTCACACATATGCAATAAAATTATAAACTACCAAAAAAGCCTCAACCACCCTAAAATAAACAGATAAAATAGACTTTCTAGGTAAATTGTTACAAGTTACAGGCATGTTTTTTAAAATAGTTTATTACCCTGCAGCATAGTAACTGTGCAAAATCACTCAAAATTGTAAATTACAAATTACTCCTGCCCCTAGCATTCTGACTTAATGTAGCTAAACTAGTGCTTTGCTACAACCACATATTTCTGAACTTCCATGCTGCAAGTTTTCTCTGGAGTTTGTACTCAAAGTGAAGGCAAAAATAGCGTTTCCGTCCAGAAGAATAAATATGTAAGGCACGATAGCCAAGGGCAGACTGTCTTACCTGTGCTCTCTCTTCATCAAATTCCAGGCAGCCCATACCATCCAGTCTCTGTAGATCTATCCAGCCTTTCCAGATTACACAGACACCATTGAGAATCATAGGTGCCTTCAAGTACACCTGGAATAAAAGCAAAACACATGCTATGAATTTGCAAGCTCTCACACATGTGCCTGCACAATGACAATACTGATCCAGGAAGCTTCATATGTATTCTTAGAAGAACATCCAAACCAGCTGGTAACATGAGATTCCATTTAACAGCTTCTACTGCTTCCTTTCCAAGAACTCATTTTAATCAAGTGAGTGCTTTAACTTTTGCCTACTGTACTGGATGGAATAAATTTAAGCCGTGTTCTCATTTTATAAACTGGCGTACACCAGGATTTAGTTAGAATTCTTACTGCTTGCAGTTAAACTAAGTGTTTTTTCATGTCAGCTTACCTTTGTGTCACAAAGGAAGTGGCATGCTGCCAGACAGGGAGGATCCTACAGCACATTTAAATAGTTAAATGAGCACACTCCTTCCTACTCCAAAGAAACATTGTATTTTATCCCAATAAATGATTGATTTCAACAAAGAATAAGCACTGGTTTCAGTCCTCCTCAAATTTACAAACTAGTCAGAGTTCAGTAAAATACACCACATACACACTGTGCTAAAAATAAGGAAGTCTTCCTGTGTCAGTTCTAGCATGTGTGAAAGGCTTTTCAAAAGAAGCAACACTAGCTGATGAAAACCCAAGTACAGCACCAATGTGCACTGCACCTTGTACTGCAGCACAGAATAATGCATGATCTTAAGGCCCTACACCTAGATAACAGTAGCTGACACAGTGATTTCACTAGGGAACTTAAAAAGAGGCAAATACAACACTAAATGAGTTTCACATGTTATACTTAATAATATCTGTCTTAAACAAAATAAAGAGTCATAGCAAAATTACCTGAATTGTACAGAAAAAAAAATTAAAAATCAACCTTGAGTAGTTATTTCAGCCTACTTGTCAAAAACTCTCATGGAACAGGAGTTTGCCTATGTTGAATCACCAGAGAGGCAAACTTGCACACACGCCTGCACCCACTTCAGACTGAAAGACTGCTTAGACATTCCAAACCCATTTGAATTTTTTCAGCCTTCAGGAGCAGCTCAGGCTCAGCTAGGTAGGGGAACTTTCACACAGCCTCCTCTAACAGTTCTAAATTAATCCTCTGGCAAATCCTCATCAAAGCATAATTGATGTTTAGCACTATAACGCATTTCAAAGCGCCCCCACTGTGCCTACTTGCTCAGTTCCACACTTACCAGCTAAGGTCACTCAGGCAAAAAAAGAAAGGGCTCCAGAAGCAGGAGGCACAGAGGAAGGGAAGCCTCCCTCATGCAAAGGCTGTGCTGGCAGAATTAAGCACTGAGCAACATGAAAGGCAACCCAGGAGCAGAAGAAAGGGAACAAATAACACGAATCAAACTGGCAAACAAGTTATGTTATTTGCCAAAGAAAACAAACATTTGATCTCCAAGCCTGATTTTCACAACTGGTCACACTTTAGTATGAAGTGACACGGCTTTAGACCTCTTAATTAGTACAACACGCAGCAGCTCAATAATGAAGCAATATTGGTTTGAGCAGATCTTCTTCCCACCAGAGCTTCTACTGCAGGGTCTCTGCTCAGATCACAGACTGGTTTGCTGTGCCTGCACTCACAGACCATGAGAGTCATCACAGCCCTGCCTCGGTGGGGACAGCACACACCGTGAGGACAGCACAGCAGGCACATCTACCAGCCCACAGCCTCTGCATGCAGAGGTGTCAGAACCAGCATGAGTAAGACGTGCACTACCAGGAAACCACCTCCCACAGCCCTCATTTCAAGATTAAACACTGCAGCCCTTCGCCACAGTCTTCACTCATTCATCTCACAAGAAACAAACTAAGGATGCAGCATCAATTTAATAGATGTGTTTAATTAGTTTAGAAGTGAAAGACAGTTAAAAGTGGCTATTAAAACTGTCATTCTCTTCTAAGGAAAATGAAGAATAATTCAAGAGGGGAAATAAAAAGGCAGTATAAGCTAACCATGAGTCTGTAAAGACAAAACAGCCTACACTCTAATGCTGGTTATGTTTTGCAGGAGCAAACAAGCACGTTGTTGATCTTCAAATAGTGTTTACCTCTCACTCAACCTCCCCTAACCTTCTGGCCCACAACAGCAGCCTGGGACATCAAAAGTTATATGGGCCTTCCCGCAGATGACAAAACCCAGCATTCTGAGTTGTTCAGGAATACTTTTTGTTTGTTTCTTTGATATGGAATATTACGCTGCCACTAACCCATTTCAGTGGCCATTCAACTGCCCTGGCCACTGCAGCTGCCAGTGCATTACACATACACTTCCTGCCTCCATGCAAAGAGCAGGAGCTCAGACAGAGCTGCTGAGGGCTCAACACTTCAAATGCCTCATGCATCACCTGGAAAGCCAAGCTGCAAACGCTATGAAAGTCCCCAGAAGTCAAAGGGGAAACAAATTGACAGAGCCAATGTGATTCCTGATTCCTGCAATCTGCCCTGAGCATGCTGGCCAACAGCTGAGCTGCTGACACAGCAGCTTGGGAACCTCTGGCACGCAGCCTGACCTTTCCAGATAAAGTAGTCTGCCCTTGCTCCTGAATCAGAGCCTTGGAAGCCTCACACTACCAGATTCAGGAGGTCTTCAAAACTCTGATAAACAAACATTTTTCACTTCTGAAAGGATGAATTCCTTCTCAAGACATTCCGAGTTTTGAATTTACCACATAATCATTCAAACGTAGTAATCATTCATCTTGAAACCCCATGAGCTCATGCAGGAACTTTTCTGTCATTAAAACACAATAATGCATACTGGTACTTTTTAATTTATTTTAGAGAAAGGAATTTAAACTCCTTTCCCCCCCTCTCCTCTTTCAGGAAAATGGAAACCACCTAAGATTATAGCCAAAAACGTTTAACCACATATTTCCTTCTTTTCAGATAAAGCCATGTTGGTTCCCTTTCAACTTCTGAACATAACGGAATTATTAATAAATTACTGCTCTGTCTACAGAGCACATTATCTATTATGGCACCTCAAAATCCTGCAAAGTGGTCTTCTAAAAAATTTCTGAATTGTCTCTCTGAAAATTGCCTCAAGACAGTCACGGTAGGAGACCAAGGGCAAAAGCTGCTTTATTTCTAAAAAGATCCAAAATTCCCCCCCTCCCTAATATTACAGAAGTAGATAAAAGCATGTCTTTGTTAGAACAACCCTTTCAAGATTTTATTGCTAACCCCAGATTACCTGCATTTAAATCATTTTATAAATCCTCCACACACCTCTCAGTGCTTTTCATAATACCTGGCAGACAGGTAAAATTCAAGAGACAGGTGAAAAGCACTTCAGAACAGGAGGAAGGAGGAGAGGTTGGAAGTCAGGCATTACCAAATTCATACTCAGTGGACAAATTTAATGCCACAAAAAGAAACACCATTATAGGGACACACAAGAGGAAAACCTAAATTATGCAGCAGCCTCTTTTCAGAATACAGTCCATCCTATAAACCAAAGGAAGTATGGCTTTTCTGTCACTGACAGTAGACAGTTGTGTAACTAAGTTAAGAATCTTTGTTCACATGTTGAAGGATGAGAATAAGTTCTCTCATTTCACATTTTCCACACAGTGGCACAGTCAAAGCTTTGTTAGATTAGAAGATCTAGGTAAACTGTCACATACTGAAATATGCAATTTTTACTAGTTTATAGCAGCTGAATTTTTGTTCAGGTGGCTATTACAGAACTAATTTCATTTCAAATTACATCTTCCATTTCAAATTCCTACTACAGATCAAAGTAGCATTAGAATTTTTAAATTAGAAACACAAACATGTTACTTATACATTGAAAACAGGCTTTTAGTATTAGAACAAATATTCTGCTTGCTGACTGAACAAGCAGCAAGAGTAAACACTCTTATCTCCTGGCAGATTATCTGGACAGAGGACAAACAGCACCATAAACACACACAAACTTGAGAAGGTGCTGCATGAATAGGCTTAGCTGGGCTCTAAGTTGTTGAGCTGTGTTTGTGCTTCCTCGGCCTCCCCGCTGGCTTGTTCTCAAAGACCACACCTTCAACATATAGTGTATCTCACCTTCCCTTTTGTGTTCTTTCAACTAATCTGTTACTTCTTTTCATCTGCATTTAAATGAGCAACCCTCTCCTCCAACTCCAACTAACTGGGAGTTATCTCTGTTGTTAAGAACAAGCAGGGACACGGCTTCTGTAACACCATTCATTCATATTTTACAATCCAAACTATTTAAATAGAGGACAATTCTCAATGACTTTTAAAAAAGCTACTGTACTTTAGCACAAGACAAAACCCCTCGGTTTCACATCCCATTTTAGTCATCTAGTAAACCCTTATCTCACAACAGCAGGGCATTTAACTGATCTGCTGGAGGTGTGCTATCTGTGTACTCCATCCACACATCCTGCAGTTACAGAAAATGCTCCTTCTCCCTACAGCAACCAAGCCATTTCCTCCCCCCGCGACTGCACACAGTTCTCACCACCCACCAACTAATGAATCAGCAGGCTCACAACAGCCAGAGCCACCGAGATCAACTTCACCCCCCAGGAAACACCAGTCCCCAGTGAAGTGCTGCAGTCCCCTCCCTTCTGTTTTCCTTTCCCAGCACACTGGAGCAAAATGCATTCTTTCTGAAGAGGCTCAGCTCTGACTCACCCTGTGCCTCATCACGAACACATCTGCCCATTCACAACTGCTGCCCCTCTTGGCTGGGCCACGTCTGTCCATCCATCCCACTCTGATCCCACCTTCCCCTGATTCATACCCCACTTCTAAATATTTAAACAGCAGTCTCCCTGGTGATCTCATGTGAAATGCTGACCACTAAGAAGGAAACAGCTTTGAACACTTACTCCAAGAAAGAAAGGTGTTAAATCAAGTAAGGCTAACCTCATCATTTCAGCTTCTCTTAATATTATCTGATACACTGGCAAGTAAAAGGAGACAACCTGTGCAAAATGTTCAAATGAGAAACTAGGTATTCAGCTGTTTCCTTAAACAGCAACAGCACACGATTATATATACAGTTTCATAAATAAAATGCTGCAGTCTTGCCATACAAATAGGACATGAAATGTAAAGTTGCTCTGAAACAGTAGCATCAGTCCCATCCCTGTGTTACCCTCAAACTACAAAGACTCACTTTCCTATCTCAGAGAAGGGTCTCTAGCCTGGGTATCAAAGAGGGGACAAAGCATGAGAGAGAAAGCAAACTACAAAATGCCAAAAAAAAAAAAGCTTTTCTAAAACTTCGCAACAGAACTTATACACTAAAATCCTCAATTATTTGGGGAACAAAACAGAATAGTAACTTCATTAGAGCAACAACAACTGAAGTTACAGCAAAAGCTGATAACTTCATGCAAGGCTTCACACTACACTTTCAGATCTCGACCATTAGTTTAAGAGAAACTAATGACAAAACAACCAAGTCATGAACAGAGTTTACAGCATTTATCTGACTTTCTAAGTTTAATTCCCATACACTAACCTTGTAACATAATTTAAACTGGAACAAAACACAAAGAAACAGCTGAAAAGAATCCCATTTAGAAAGTGACTATAAGTGAAATAAGACTTTTTAGTGCTTTTCATTTGGATCAATCCTTCTATCTCATGCCTCAAAATGTATAATTCTTTCTTCAAACACACAAAAAAAAAAGTCTTCTATTTTAAAAGATACATCTTGGAATTTCTTCCATTATATGAAAATGAGGTTTTGCTAAAATTCAAGCCTTACACTCTTCTGCAAAAACATATGGGAATTGATACTTTCAGACCAAACAGTCTTTCCTAAACAGTGGTACATAGATGACCCAGTTGTGGCTTTCAAGATGAATACAGCTTCAAGTTTCTCAAGGGTGGCATCTCTGGCACAGCTGTACCACACCACCAGCAGCAGGTCCTTGCTGGTTCCTGAGCAGCTGCCAGGGTGGGACTCCTGGTCCAGCGCTGGCCAGGGCAGGAGCACAGCCCAGGGACACCTTCTTGGGCCCAGCATCCAAATTTCTCTGCCTGGGACCTGTTCCTCCAGCTCTGGCTCCTTGTGCTCACACAGAGACATTTCACTTGCAACTGAGGAAAGAATGCACTTCAATTCCCAACTAGAAAAACACCTCAGAACATGCTACAGTTTTCAACTTCATAGTCAAGCCTGATGGTCAGATACTGTTGCTTTGTTCAATTTTAAAGTATGCTTACATAAGTTACCAGGTTTTATTTCAAATTATCAGTAAACACTGAGATGCAACATAATTAATTTTTACAGTTCTATATAGTAAAATATCCACATACAGACTCACTTCAAAAATATCTTCGGAAGTATTATCAGAGCTGTGTCAAAACCTCTCTCAACATGCTTTGTATACTATTGAAATACTACAGTGATGGGGTTTAGTTTTTAAGATGTCAAAAAAAAAATAGCTGAAGAATTTTCTTACCTTACTGGAGAGCCAGAATTTCAAAGTCCCTCCTAGAAAACCTGGTATTTTTATGGTTTTTTGGTTGGTTGCATTTGTTGGTTTTTTTTCTGCATAGTTAGCTCAACTATGTAATCATGACTCCTTTGCAAAAGCAGATCGATGTTTCGTTAAATTATGCAGGTTGCTATTTCACTTAACTAAAAACCAAGTCTATAACTAAAAACAGATATGAAGCAGTAAGAATGTCAAAACAAATGTGATTAAAATCTGTGGAGCATTTTATTCCTGGATTAAGATCACTGGTCAGTACTTATGCCTAGAAGCTCACATAGAAAAATAGTAAAAATGCTACTGCATAGAAATTATACTCATCATCTAATAACCAAGTCTCCAGACACAGCTCATCATTCCAAAATGCTGCAATTTCTCAACTAAGCAGAAAACATGAACCAGACTTGATCAAAACCACCAAAAAAACCCCCAATACAAAGCAAAAAGTAGATGGCTTCTAGTTTTCACATTGTCACTACAGAAGAGCCTAATGCCTCCCAAAGAGGAATGCATCTCATGCTCAGGCTCTATCCATTTGCCTTCAAAAGGCAAAACCAACCACAGAGCTGGAACTGAAAATCAACAAAAATGCAAGGAGCATAACAAGAAAAATCTGAAAGGCAAATATATATGCTGGGATTTTCCCCTGTGAAATTTTACAGGGTCTTTTATCAGCCTATCTTTCCTGCTAGATTCTACATGAGAAAGATGGCTGGATTTTAAAATCTCCTCTCCTTTTTAATGTAGAGGGCATGCATTAAAAAAAGTCATTTTTCCTTGCAACAATTAAAAAGAATAATGCTTTTGCAGCAAAGTATTGCCAGGAGATTGCTGCTGGCTTTGCTGCTCCAAGTACACATTCACGCTTCTGCTCACAAACCCAGCAACTAACAGACACACAGTTTTCTGCCACGTTGACAGAATATTTTCCAGACAGAAATTTCAAAATTGGTTGTGAAATTTGCTCTTTTCAAGCTTTCAGAAGCAAAAAAGCAGTTACAACTAGCAACTGCAAGGATTAGAAAGAGGGGTTTATCTAAAACACATCACTTGCACACCATGATTGCTGGATGCAAATAAACAACCTGCTAATCCTCAACTTTTGGGCTGAAAATTTGAAACATGTAATGCAAATATACTCAATAGTACAAAAAAGAAATTACCTGACTTTGACAATATGGGCAAGCAACTAATAAAAACATCCAGGAACTGACTCAAGCAAGAGAGGGGCAAGAAAAGCAGCTTCTTTTGCTTTCATTGCCTTCTTGAGCACTCCACAGCCTCACCCTTCCCCTTAAGCAGGATTCAAGTCTGGAAAAACTGTTCAGACATTTATTCAGCAACTAGTACTGCATCAAGGCTTAAAATAATGTTAGTAGTTTTTTGTCTTTTGTATACTATAATAACTATTCAGCTTTCATAATTCAATAAGATTTCATAGTGTCATAATTATTCAGTAGAAAACTATCAGCTTCTGCAGAGAACATCCTTAACAGTGACTGGAAATTTTCTGTAACAGAATAACATCAAACTTGCAATTATGCAAGCTAATGAGCTCATTTTGTTACTTGTGCTTTGGACAATAAAGCTTGAAGAACCATTTCAGTAACTTTCAGAAAAGTGCCAGTTTCTCGAAGTAAATGTCTCATCATCTTATTGAATTTTTCTTATTTTTAATATGAATTAAGTGATTTTCAGAAAGAAGCAGACATTCTCAACAATGATGCTCTTACTTTTCTCATTCATTTATAAGAAGAGGAGACAAGCATAATATTAGCAACTTTCCTTAGTAAGTGGAGACTGATATGCAAACAAGAGGATTCAACAATCCAAATGTCTGAATTTCTTCCAGCATCTCTGCTGCAGAGATCTCAAATACTTGCTTTCATCCTTACAGCACTCATCTGTCCTTATATATAGCTGCTTCCCAAATGCAAAATTTAGCTCACTAACTCCAGTTTTGTTGCTCTTCTGGGAAACTTTAGGATGATGACATGGGTATATTTGAAATCTTGTCTATACAACTCTAATGAGTGCATTTAAGCCACCGGAAAGAATTCAAGGTAGTATGACTGAATAACTGCTTTTTGAATACATCATAAAAGCTAAACAGAATCAGGTTTACTGACAGCAGACCTTAAGTACTTCCACAGCCGTGCTGCAAGAACTGTTCCCAAGCATTGGTCCAAAATGGCATCGTCACTGCCTGCACCCTAATGCAGGGACAAGGCTGTGGGCAGTCACAAAAGCATTTGGAGGATGGGGGTGAAAGGATTGCAGGGAAAGGCTGTGAATCCTCGTCACATGAGAGGGGCCTGGGGTGACTCACGCCCCAGCGGCAGAGGGCACCCGGTGATAAATCACTCTGCAGGAACAACTGTCCAAACCCAGCCAGGGGCTGCCTGCCAGGACAGCGTGTCCAGTCTATGTCCTCTAAAGATTTCTCTTCCAAAACTCCAAGTTCCTAACTGCTCATAGTGAATAAACTGTATGCACACAGAGGTGTCTCCTAATTGTGAGGTAAAGTGAATAAGCTGAGGTACACTATGAGTGTGGCTTCAAACGGAGTTTGGATTAAACAGCTCCCCTCTGTGCAACATATATTCATAATGAAGAACATTTTCAAGTATCTAGGCAAAAAAAAGAGAAGTAGTTTCACCCTCCTCTAAAGCAAAAATGGGTTTAGGAGCATAAACAAAGGATGTTGCTGGGAAAAAAAAATAATAGAAAGAAAAGGAAACTGAGAAGTCTTTCAGCTAAGGAGTCTTAAGTACAACACAATAATAAATTACAGAATCACAAGTATCTATAGAAAACTAATATTTTACCCAAACCATACAGATGATCCTGTATGAAAACTGATCAAGGGGATCATCAAGAAAATTGGACCCTTCTCATCCACCAAGCCTTTACAAGACTCTCGCTAAGCAACTCCATGGGAAAAAAAAAAAAAAGCAGTTTAGCCAGGCTGGGTACAAACTGGATACACTACCAAACCCATTTGTCTGCTGTGAGAATAACCACACACTGACCTCCTTGTTTAAAGCTCACAGAAAAGTCTGAGAAAGATCAAAAGGAGTAACAGTGACGTGGGTTTCATCAGGACAGCACCACTTCCCTTGGCTGGAGCAGGCAAAAGCACCTCGAAGGCTCTGAGCACACAGACAGTCCAGCTGCTGATGTCCCTTCACTGTCCACCTGCTGCTCCTCACAGAAGAATCTCTCTCAGCTACCACAAGGTTCTGGGGTCATCATGACCACAAAAGGCGCGAGTAGGAGGATACCAATTGTTTAAGGCTGCTCAAGAAAAGCACCAGCAGACCTTTCATGCTCCACATTCTTGAAGCAAGCTGAAACTAAGCCAGAAGAGGAATTCTGTATCATTCTATTAGCACAAAGGCAGAGAACAACAGGTGAATATGATAAAAATCTTACACCAAAATGTTGTTATCCTAACATACCAGTATATTGAGGGACCAGTCAAGGACTTTACAAAGCCATGCAAGAAACCTCACCTGACCTTGGAACTGGAAAAAAGACTATTGCAGGAGAAAGCCTTTAGGAGTAGGACAGCTAATTAGAAACAAAATATCCTCACATATTAAAAGACGATGAACAAAGAGCTCAAGATACTCCTTAAAGGTTAATGCTGTCAGCTTTTCAACTAAATTCCATCTTACATGTCCACCATGCTTCCACCAGGCACAGATGCTCTGTGAACTTTTGTTCACAGCTCTTCAGGGCTGCAGCACTGTCTCATGAAATGCTTTAAACAGAGACCTTCATAATAATTTGAAGGAGCATTACATTACTACAGACAAACAGAATGATGAAATCTCAGTAACTGGGAAGACCACAAGCATCTTAGGGCTGAGACAGTTTGCCCTATGTGGTGGAACACCACAGTATGATCTTTAATTAATGTATTGTGGCTCTAGCATGCTTTTTTTTTTCCTCCCTAAATCCCTAACATCATACATCCTTTCCCACTGATTGGGCAAAAATCTAATCCTTTTGTCCAGAGACTCAATGATTTGCTTTTTAAAAATATTAATCCAAGCAGTTAACACCAACTTAGAGCAAAATAAAATCTAGTTATGACAAAAAACTGAGCAAGCAGAAACTCAGCATCTTTAGAAGAAAACTGAAAATCTGTAGTTATGGCTAGAACAAAGTTAATGGTTAATGAGTGGAAATCCTAGCTCCATCACATGTGGCACAGCAGGCACTCTGAATCAATTTAAATCATGTCTGATGTGCTTTCCTCCAAAGCTGCAGAGTTCACAGCGTATTGGAGTGAAATAAGCCCGTGTGGAAGACTCTGGTTTACGAGCAGCTGCCACCAAAGAGCAGACAGGAAGTAAAGCTGCGTTAGAATGATATGCAGAATAGTATTAGAAAGGGGAGAGGAAGTAAAACAACTTCCCAGACTTCATTGGTGACTGGTATTCGAACAGGAAAAAAGGATATCTGAGAACTAATGCTCTTTCAAGTAAGAAAGAGCAGAGCTACAGAAACATCTTGAATAACAAATGAAAACTGGGGCCATTACCTTACTCTAAGAAGTATACAAAATGAATCATGCAAAGAAAGCTGACCACACACTTCTTAAAAAAACACGATGACTTTGAAAATATTAGATTTGAAGAAGCACTGAAGTCCATACACAACTCAGGCTTAGGTCCCTATGTCATCAGTACAAACTGAAATAAATAAAGAACATCATTAACCACAATAAAACTAGCCTAAGTCATTAATGAAACCAGAAAACCAAGGTGAAAATAAAGCTCTCCATCTGATTGCAAGGTTTAATTATCTAATATTTCAGGTAATACATTAGACTACTACACTGCCTACCTTTCAATTTCTTAACATCTATTCATTCATTCTTTATCAGGAAAAATTTCAAAACCCTGGACAACACAGAGGATCAGAAAGCCTTGGTATGGTTCAGCTCCCTAGAAACAGGACATACACTGCATCTGACACACCCCACACACACCCACAATCCCAATGAAATACAGTGTTCTATCATTTTTACAATCTAGGCACCTATTTTTAGTGCTGATTTTCTTTTGCTATGACAAACCTGAAAAATTGCTCAAATGCACAATTAAATTTGCTGCAGGTCAAAGACAGCACAGAATGTTAAAGCTATCTCAGAAAAAATGTTAAACTTGAGTCTAAAATGAGTAGAAACATTAAGCGTACACTGAGCCATCCAATTCTTGGATTAATGAAGACAGGGTATCCACCAGAGGCCTACCCACCCATTGTGAACATCAGATGCATCAAATTAAAAGGCAAATTAAGCATACAAAAAAAACCCCTCAGTTAAGAAATACCAGATTGAAAATCCTCAAGCCTATGAAGTATGTATTTGCAGACTCCCAACTTCCACAAGAGTGTTGCTCTTACTAAAATTCAATCATTTAAACAGCAATTCTAGCAGATGCTGCATTGGTAGCTTTGTCAATCTGTGTACAAAACTGCTTTAGCACAATAGTGACATACTTCAAATCTGGATAAACTATTTTGGGCCATCATTTGTTTAGCCAAACACCAAAGCAGAATTCCAGAATAAAAATATTCTGATGTTGGTAAGTTTATCTACATTCTAGATCTCAAACTAATGCCTAAGATAATTATTAACTGACAGCTCCCCCCATAGCCTTTTTTTATTCATATAATTAAAAACATGCCGTGCTGGCATAAATCCAGTGATGAACAAACACACATTATGCACTGCCTCAAGAATCAAAGCTCATAAAACAATGTTGCACAGAGCTACAAAAATCACATGGTTTTAAGAGGCTGCTGAAGCCTATGAAAGAAATTCTTAATTAAACCAAATGACAAAAATCTAGAGAGAACAAAATCTCAGACAATTCATATGAAACTCTTAACTGTTTCCGCTGATAACATAAAACACTCTCCCACTCTGCTCACTCTGCTCCAATCATGGGAGTGGCTTACTTTCAGAGAAGTTTAATTCTGGGCAGAGCAAGCCTGTATTCATGTGTGATTTACACCAGTAAGGGCTGATTACAACAGTGAATTTGGGATTTGTTCATACCAGAGCATAACATTATTCCCATTTATCAGTTTGTCCACCTCTAGCCTCATTCAGAGGAATTCTTCTAAACATTTCAGTGAAGCAGCCTAGAATTTACTGTAAACACACATAAAAGAAGGAGTGGCACTCATTAATGAGGCTCATGTTCTATTTTAATACACAGCATACCTACCATGCTCTTACATGATTAAGACAACACAAGAAAATGGATGAAGTAGTTCAGTACTTTAAGAATTCATTCAGAGAAAATAAAGTTAAAAAAAAATCATAGGAGTAAATAAAATTAGTTTTGAACTGGCAAGAAGAGAGACTTCAGTCTTCTTACACATTACAAGAAAAATTCCTCATTCAATTGTGAGCCAGAATCAATATTTTTCAGTAAGAGCCAGATTCAATTCAGTTTCCTTAGCAAAGCAGTCAGTACCCAGACAGCCAACTTCACTTCTCCCCCAATTTGTCAAACTTCTGCAAGCCTCACAGGACTAAATGGAAAACAATTTTTTCCAAAAAAACTCATTAACTTGAATTCCACATACCATAACTGCCCTCAGGAATTTTTTTTTCTTCCAATCAAATTTTCCCACTATAGGAAATATTTATCTTCCACCTAGCAGCATTTAAAAGACCCAATATGCCATTAAACCTGAATATGCTTCAAGTATTTCCTCCAGACTGGTAGGTTTGGTAGCATTAGCTGTTTCTCGTTACAAGGGTAGGTAAAAAAAAATTAGGCAAAAGGAAGGATTTTGTAGTCCATTAAAAGTTTTTAAAAATA
Organism: Petroica traversi; assembly: GCA_025920805.1. Classification (NCBI taxonomy): domain Eukaryota; kingdom Metazoa; phylum Chordata; class Aves; order Passeriformes; family Petroicidae; genus Petroica; species Petroica traversi. Next base: position 6,050,127 of record JAHLSL010000036.1, on the reverse strand, counting down.
AAAAAAATACACAAAAATTAGCCTGAAACAGAAAAACTACAAGGGCTTAAATGCTGGTCTAAACCCACTGAGTTGGGCAGAAAGTCTGCTATTGAATTCCGTGATGTTTGGATCACTCCCAAAGCACCTACAGTAGAACAGATAAGAGACAGCATCTATATTTTAAAGGTATGTTTTTCCTGTAAAACAAAACCAGCTGTAGGTGATTTCAGTAACTTTATTCTGATGACACTAAGCAAGGTTTCTGTCTTTAAATCTAATACAGCTTCACAGTGACCATCACTGTCTCTAGGGAATTTGAGCTTTCAATATCAGTCTATGGGACAACCACCTCAAGAAAAAAGAGATTCAGAAATCAATTCTGAAAGTGAAGCTGCTTCTGTATTATAGCTAATGGTGAAACTGAGAACGAGCTTCATTCCACTCAGAGCACACTGACTGCTTGCTGTACCCACTGGCAGCCGAAGACACAATGCAATAACCTGTTGAAAGTGCAAATTTTCAGTCTACCACAATTCATTAGCCAACATCTAATTTCTGAACCACTTTAGAAGCATCTACACAACACCAAATTTAGAATGTTCCCTGAACTTTTATCACAGCAGAAATAGTTCTGTTCTTCAATATAATACAAAGCCACCACTACTGCCCACGTGCTTCCCAATTCTTCCATTTGCCTAAACATTAGCACGCTTTAAAACCAAGCAATACTTTATCTTAACAGCTTTCACTTGTACTCACATCATTTCCTACCTGCATGGAAATGTGAAATATTAGAAACCTCACATCACACATGCAGTCCATATTATGTGAGATCATAAGCACAACATAAAAATTTCTTTCAGCTTCAACAATTTCCTCCTTACCTTGCCCCCTTCTCTTTCAAAGTCGACATATTCCCGGGTCGGTGTCTGTCGCTGCTCCCCCTGCCAGCTGGCCGGAAAAAACTGGAGAGACAGATTGGTTCCTGTGGCCACAAAAGCCTTTTAGAAAAATCAATACAAACAGGATCAGGGAGCAAGACATTACATAAATTATGCAGGCAGTCATTTATTTTTACATCAGTTTATGTCTTAAGCCAGGCAGCATAGAGAATACTTAAAGTCAAAAACATGCACTCATCATTTTTCTTAAGTATTAAGTTACAAACATCTGATTCCATTTTGACAACATTTGCCATTGGCTGCTTCGGATATAAAATACAACATGGAATCAATACTTCTTTCAAATCAGTTTTGCTGACATTAGAATCTGTCCTTTCAGTTCTGTCTGGATACCCTGCATCAACTTAGTACCTGCAACATTAAAAACTGCCCATGCTTTTCACTGAGGTTGCGTATCTCTAAAAAAGGTACTGCTGAAGGAAAATGAACTGCTTAGACCCCTTACTAAGGACAACTTTTTTTAAAGAAAAGGATTTGTTTCCTTTCCCAATCTACTTACACCTAGAGAGACACTTAACTGAAACGTAAATATTCCTATTTTATCACCCATTGGCATGCAGCATCAATACACAGTTCAATCAAGCTTCACAGGACAAAGTCCTCATGCCACATTAAGATACCAGTGATACCCAGATCAGCAGATGCTGTGACAGTGAGAAAAGGCAACTGTAGGAATTCTTAGCTGCAGTCCTTTGTAAAATCATTAGAGGGACTGGCTTAGACATATTAGAAAAAGCATGCATTGCTTTCAAGCAAACAATATTCTACAATTTCAAATGAAAATGGGATTCAGTTTTCTTTATAAACTCCTTTTATTTGTTTGCATATCTTAACTCCAAGCCATGATGAGTATGGCAATTCCTAGACATGAAATAAAAAATTATTTTTGCAAGCAGAAGTGTGATTCACAGTATTTATACTCTTCTCTGGTACAGGTGAGCATGCTGCTCTGTAAGCATGTGAATACTCACAGACTCACAGCATATCACTCTTCTCCAATTCCCAGGGTTAAATATAATTTGTTGCAATCAAATGACTGTATTTATTACCATGATTACTTAGATTTAAATGTCATCAGTCTAGAATTTAGTTTTTCTCAAAAGCTATGCAACCACTACTTTAACAGCTGGAATTTCCTGACAAGTAGATTTCTTTCAAGCAACCCAGAATTCAACTACTTTATGGTATAACTGTACTGCTATCTGTGACAAAAAAAGCTACATGTTATTTAAACTAGTTCTGTTCATGGACTCCAACACGGTCATGGGATTAATACCTCCCATTTTGAAAGTATAAGTGCTTTGTCTTAGCTCATGGGAGGCTAATGCTCTGCAATCAGGTTTGGTTACAGGCTATCCTTAAAAACAGATTTTTAAATTTTTGTTGTTGTTGTTTTTGTTTGCTTCTTTTGTTTCCTGTAAGCACATTCTCAATGTCATTAAAATTAACAAATCAGTCCTAGTAATGCCAGAAGAATACTGTATTGGTGCCTTAATATTTGTTTGCCCTACAATACGCAAAGACAAACATTTCAATCGATGCAATACAAGTTTCATCAAGGATACACTTGCACAAATAGAAGGCATCAAAACTGTCAGAGCTGCAGACCATCACCATCAGGCTGACTACCTGGTATTATCCCTTTGCTTTTCTAAGGGATGCCATTCACCTATCAACAAAAAAATTATACGTATCTCCAAATATTTGTGACTCTGAGTCTTCACCACTTAGTCTGCTCAAGAACTGTTTTCCTACCTCTGAGCATCTTTAGTAAATATGTGTTTTATAGTCCTTAATTTATATATTTAAAATATCAAGGAGTGAGATCTTTGAGAGTATATCTGACCACTGAAGCCTTGTGGACCAGTCCAGTTCTGGTTCTGTGTCAAGAGGACTGCACTTGCTCTCTGGGAAACGCAGCAAGACAGTGAAGTGCCCATGCCTCCCTGCTTCCACCCCCAACCTGTGCCAGAGGGCCATAAAAAACTGGGCAGAAAGATCAGAGAAAAGAAGACAGAAGTACACAAATTCCACATCTCATGGAGTCAGGCAGGCACGTTTTAAACCATAAGCTACCTAAAAAGCTATGTAGATATTTTTCCTCTGGATTTCTAAAGCCTCTTCCCTCCCTTTGAACAGACAAAACCATCCAGGTAAAGTACCCACATGCTTCTCAAATCAAATCATAGGTCAATGCTGAGAAACTCAAGAACAGTCCTGCTAATAACCACACAGGACTACACGGAAGCCATTAGTTTTTGTCAAATAAACAAAACGGAATAAATAATAATTCTTAAAATCAAACTAGTGGTGTGATATTTTTCAACTTGAAAGTAAGAAAACTCTAGTTTTGTCTGCAAAGCCTTTTAAAGCCCAGTCTGAAAAGCTATCAGACATTTATGTCTTGAATTTTGTGAAAAGCTTATCAGGTAGTACAAGGGCAACCTGACCCACACACAGACAACATAAATACAAGAACCTTCCAAAGCAAACCAAACACAAGAGGTTACTCAAGTTATCAAAGCATTACCAGTAAATGTGAAATGTTATTTAATACACTTCACAATTACTTCTCAGAAATATTGGTAATTATTTCCTTTATTCAATCAAGAGCTATTTGACACACGTAGCCAACAACCTACTGCCGGTTCTACATTAAATCTCTGAGCTGTTCTCTGGGGGGTTTTGTCTGCTTCAAAATATATAAGGGCATTTGCAAAGGCTCCCTTTGGAGATAAAAGAATAAATCCTTGATGTCTGGAAAAACATTCAAGACTAAAAAAAAAAAGTAAAATTACTAGCTCTTTTTAACATCAGTCATTACACACACTACATTTCTAAATAAACCTGACTACTCATGCCCTGTTCACAAAACAAAACCAGATGTTTTCAGATGAAGAAATATAGAGCCTGTTTTACAATTAAGTAGAGTGAAAATATGTAGAACAGGCATCACTGGCTGCTTCCAAGGGATGAAGTTCTGGCAAAAAAAACCAAACCAGCAGCAGGCTCAGAAGTACAAAGGCGAAACAACAGCGATTTCCCATGTACATAAATAACTGCATAGGCTGCATTAGAAAGCTATTTTGTGAGCTACATGGCCTGGTTTTTTTAGTGAGGGAATCAGGTATATTATGCACTTTCACCTGTACAGGAACTTCCAGTGTTAGCAAACTATGTCTTCCTTACCTACCCATTGTTTCCCTGGTGTTTTCTTAAAGGAAGCAAACATGCACAATGAAAAATGAATATTAAAATACATTATTGTGAACCTGTCTACAGAGGCCCTCACAAAATAGCATTACAGGTTCTAAGACAAGAGATAACAAGCAGGGATAAGATTCAGCTAAAATAAAGTTATTCAGTAAAAGG
>JAHLSL010000036.1:6029056-6045411 GCA_025920805.1 Petroica traversi | reverse complement strand
AGCGGGGGTGGCGGTGGGGACGGGGCAGGTAGGAAGGGACAGCGCGAAGGCTGGGGGAGCCTCTGGGTGGTCCCAGAGCTGGCAGGAGGCGCCCCGAGTGCGCTGTCCCCTCAGTCAGTCCCGCTCGGGCCGAGGCGGGGGCCGGTCCCCAGGGGAGCAGGAGCACCCAGCACCACCTCAGGATGTGTGGCTCGCTGTCTTTGAAGTCGTGATGTCAGACTAAAGCAAAACCAAAACCCAGCACTTCGCTGCACTAGTGCTTGAAAAGTTCACTTTCATGCTAGAAACCCAGCCGCCGGAGCTCTTGATTCTTCGTGAACAGGCGTTTCACAGGAGCTAATGCAATCAAAGAGCACTGCAGGACGTACATCGCCTGCTCCCGAATCAATTTTTTCATGCATACCTAGGTTATAACTCGATTCCTCATTGCAGTCTACAACTTCCATCGTGAGGGGAAGCAGAGGGGCAAGCACCGATCTGTTATCTCTGGCAATTAATGAGAGGACCCAAGGAAATGGCCTGAAGTTGTGTCAGGGGAGGTTTGGGCTGGATATCAGAAAAATGTTCTTTCACCCAGAGGGTGCTTGGGGACTGAAACCATCCCCCCCCCCCAAGGATTTTAGCAGCTCTAGAGCATCATAAGAATGGCAGCATGAGCCAAAAAACAGCTGGGTATTACGATACCTATTGCCAGCATTAAAATATTAAAGCATATTAGATCTTTTGATAAAGAAATGAGGTCTTCTAATCTCTCAGTGTTACCACCTTAACTTTACACACAGTCATGCAAATCGAAGCCAGCAATGCTAAGGTTAGCCAAAAGACAAGATTTGAATCAAGTATGAGCAAAATAATAAAAAAGTGAGTGAAGTAACTGTAACCCTTAACTAATTGTATACAGACTTCACTGAAAAAAAAAACCTTTAGACTTTTTTTCTAAATTGAGAAAATATGCTATGAGAAACTTAATACATTTCTGATCAATAGGACAATGAGATAACTGTTTAAGCTGTATCTTCTGATTTTCAGTAGGTTCAGTATTGCAGACATACAGATAAATCCAGAAGTTAAAAGCATTAAAAGAACTGTTTTAAAGGATATTTTTCAACCTGAAAAGAAAATACCCCGGGATTGAAAACATAAAATATTATGTATTGTCTTGATTCATTTAGATTAATATCAGTCCTTAAGTGAAATTTTCGTGAATGTCAGACACATTTAAAAGGTCCCAAAATAAGACATTTAAAAAAAAAATCCATATCACTATTCATCTTACAGCAAGATCAATACCAGGAGCGTAGGCCTGCAGGAGAAGTGCCAAGTTCATAAGGCAGAAATCTGCTCTCTTGACCTCCAATAATCTTTCACTACTTGCTACAACCTCACCCAGTTCCACCTCCTCACTCCCGAAACTATGCCTTCTTCCAAACAACAGTTTGCAAAAAAAAATTACCAAGGTCAAAAGTGAGATGAGTGGTTGTAAAGCCCTAAAATAAGAAACAGGAGATGTAATCACCTAGCAAGTTTGGTGTTTTGACCTTGGCATATATTTTTCAAGACTTTGGAAACAACATCAAGTTTGACTGCTTTCCCCCATGCAGCTCTTTGTTTAACAGTTGTCATCCTGCAGTTTTCATCTTTCCAAAGTTTTTATTTTAAATAAAGTGAGTCAATATTATCAGAAAAGCTGTAAGAGATTGGGCACTGCCCGTGCTTGTTACCTCAGTTAGTTGATGCAGAAACAGGATAGCAGGAAGGGGTGAGATGGAGCATAGTGGCACAGGATCATATTAATCTTCTGAATTTATCTGGTTTCTCTACACTAAGCTAGCTGACATACACACACACACAAAAGAGCTTTTGCTGTGAATAATAATACCTTCTTAGCAAAGGGAGCCAATTATTTCATATTCATATAAAGAAAACAATTATTTTAGACATGTTTTGTCATCAAGAAAAGCTATAAAATTGCACCAGCTCTCCCTTTCTCTACCTCTTTCAGCCCCCAGTATTTAACAAGACAAGTAAGGTCTTAAAGACAGTAAAGCTCCTTTTTTTTATTCCTAACTAGATGGAGGAGAGGCACACAAACTAATAATGTCTTTGCTGCAAGAAAGGCTAGAGCATAATTTGCAGTTATTTACCCTGTTTGGCCAGAGTCACTGGCCACCAGCCAGACAGTCAACATAGATCAGAGGCAGCTTTGCAGGTGGTAGCTGGGGGACATGAGAGGCAAAGCTGAGGTTATCGTGTGAGAGATGGGATACAATCTCATGGGAATTCTGCAGCTCACCAAACTTTTTTTTTTTTGCTTTTAGCACAACACACCAAAACAAGCTAGAACCTTTTTCCTTGTGCATAACCAAATGCAACTGCTTCCCAAAGGCATCTTGGTGATATCTCTGCAAACCATTTCACCGTGGTTCAGGCTGCTCAGATTTTAGTAGGCTTAGCTCAGTCTGCAAATTCCTGCTCTGTTGATTCACAAGAACTGAGGCTGTTCATCAGTCCTCCGGGTGAGTCACCTTCAGAAAACAGAAATGGTCAAGCTTGTAGGCATGCTGCTTTCTGAGTGAATGCTTAGAACAGATCCCTTTCCAAAATAAGACCTAACATGTTTACAGTGCATTGATAATTGAGACAGAACACTACTGAAGGATTTACAGATGGAATGTTTTTGAGAAAGGGAGCTTTCTTCAAGTTCCAAGTTCTGTTATGTACTGTTCTTTCTCTAACCCTTCTTTACCACGTCTTTAAAACCTCTGGTTTCCCCTAGGTAGCAGCATTTGATGAGCAACTGCATGGCACCAGTGTTACATTGTTCTCTAGATTTCACACGTGTCAGACACTAATAAGCCAGACTCCTGTGTATCCATTGATCTATGGCAGCTGCAGTATAATCAAACACCAGCATTATGTATGTACAAGCTACTCTGTGATTATAGATCCATTAATAAACTGTTTGCAAGATATAATTATGCACATTAGGTGTGAAATGCAATCCACTTACGCAAGGTCTGTGCTTATGGGTACTACAAAACTGAGGGGGGGGGGGAGAAATTGAGCAAATTAATTGACTTCTTTCCCCCAGACTAATTTTGATTTCTCTGCTACTACAACTGATGCTCCCAGCCAGAATATCTTCATGGGAGTCACCCCACCAGTGGGGTGTATTGCTTGTCAGCTCACAGACCCACAGTCACATGCAGAAACAATCCTGAAATAATGTAGCTCACCCAGAGCAGCCTTTCATGTTTAGCCTGCATACATCAGCATAAAGAATTATCTTATCTGAGGACTCCCAAAATAAACCAAATTAAGGATATGGGCAATGACAAGGACCATGAACTATCAGAGTCAGTGGAAGTGCTTCTGTGGAAGCCTTTTATACAGAGATGGATGTAGGGACTCCAAAGGCAAGAATGTGCAGCTTTTAGGACTTGACCAAGTCCAAAGTTGATAGCTAAACATCTTACCTGGCACACAGATATAAGAGCTATACCACAACAGTTAAATAAAACAATCCAACTTTACATTATGAGTGGGAAGTTGCCTACCACTTAAAAAACACCAAGCACGGCAGGTATGAGGGAGGAAGCAGCACCTTATGTCTCTTCTCTCTAAACCAGGCTATGAGACAGCTGCACCTCTTCATTCCAGATTCCAAAGTTGGAACCTTTTTCCTAAAAGAAGATGCCTACAGGTGCTACTCAAAATAACTCAAAGCATTTGAAGTATTCAGCCAGGAGACTGGAGACCCTTCCCTCACTGAAGCTGTTGAAGCCCAAGTTCCCAGCCTCCCCAATGAGCATCCAGCCACAATTACTCTCACCCTGGAGAAGCTGTGTCCACACTTCTGCTTCAGCCTGGGTTACTACCACAGTGCAGCACAATACCTAAGACTTCATGGACAGGCCTATATGAAAAGCCAGTAAATCCTGGCTGTGTGATTTGGACTCCCTGGGCTGCATCTGGTTACAAGCACTGGCAGTTGAACAGTGTGCTTCACAAAGGAAAAGCCTTTCTCTCAATAACATACATGTGCAGCTTCTCCCCTGAAAGTATGGCCTGTTCAGCCTGGGACATCCACCTGAATACAGCCTTCTGACACTTGAGTGCCAGCAACTAAGCATGAAAGGGTCACAAATGTGCAAATATGAAAGTGCAGTGTGATACCAGGTTCAGGAGTCTGGTGTAGCCTCTGATCAATGACCTTGGTACACAGCATCTTAATGAACTGAAAATCTGTTTGAATTCTTTCCATTAACCAGGGGAATACAGATGAGGTTTTTTCTAGTAAAAAACAATATTAAATGCAATTTGAGAACATCAGAACAAATTATTCCTCCAAATGATGCAATGGAGCCTGAGTTACACAATTGTTAGAGAACTAAAACAGATTATCCCAGAAGGCTACTTGACTTCCATACTGGCTGTTTGGGACAGTGATGACAATTGCAGTAAGTATACATTTCTAGGATTTTATGCTATCTATACATGTTTTGGCAATGGAAGTATGCAGTTTTTATATTAAACCCCCTTTTTTCTCATTTTACCAATCTCAGTACAAACTGTTAAAAGAAATATTATCTGAACTCAGAGTCTCCCTTGTGTGGCAAGCAGAAGCCAGGACTGGGTGCCTCTTCCAGCCTTGCCTTTGGCCTTGTAAGTGATGATTTTGGGCGCATGGCTTCACCTCTAATGCCTTAATTCGCCCACCTATCAAGTGACTCGAGATTGCCAGATGAAGATCTTGAGATATCTATGTAAAGAGCCAGGCACTGTCATTATCCCAGATGTTGAGCAATGAGGAGAAAGTTTAACTGAGAACAAAATGTGACTCACACAAGCCTAAATACATAAAAGGAAGTGTTTAAAACTGCCTTTGTGAAAATAGCTCTAAGATGCTGTTATCAGTATACAGACAGTGCTAATGGCACTCCATTTTATGTTGTCCAGACATAGCTTTTTCTGCGTTATCTACTTGCTATCAGCCACACTGTCTCCTTACATTGCATTTTATAATCCATTAAAAACTTAAAATCTTAGAATAATTCTGGTTGGAAGGACCTTTAAAGGCGATCTAGTCTAATTCCCCTGTAATGAGCAGGGACAGCTTCAACTAGACCAGGTTGCTCAGAGTTCTGTCAAGCCTGACTTTGAATGTCTTTGGGAATGAGGCATCCACCACCTCTTTGGGCAACCTGTAAAAAATGTCACCACCCTCACTGTAAAAAATGTCTTCCTTATAGCTAATCTAAATTGACCTTTTCTTTGTTTAAAACCATTACCTCTGGTCCTACTGCAACAAGCCCTGCTAAAACATATGTCCCCAACTTTCTTATAAGCCCCCTTTAAGTACTGAAAAGCTGCAATAAGGTTTCCCTGGAGCCTTTTCTTCTTCAGGCTGAACACTCCTAAGTCTCCCTGTCTTCAGCCTGTCTTCGTAAGAGAGGTGCAGCAGCCTCTGATCATCTTCACCGTCTTCTCTGAACCGACCCCAACATGTTGATGTCCTTCCTGTTCTGGGATTCCCTGAGCTGAATGTAGCAAAGCAGAGTAAAAGGACAGAATCACCTCCCTTGAACTCCTTCAAAAGCATATGCATGATTTTGGGGGTGGCATGCAATTTTGAAAACATTAAGCACTATCACACATTACAGGGCCAGACAAGATCTGTAATCCTGGAGCTGTTCTAAAAGTGCCTGCAGATTTTCAAATCTCAAGGGCTTCCAGACGTGAGAATGGACAATGCAGATATTTTCAGTTCCTCAGGCCTAGCACAAGCCAGCTGTAGTATTCAGGCAGCTCAGAGTGGATGTGAACCTGCCCACCCAGGATATCTGAAGTTTCCTTCTAAATGAAAGAATCAGGGTAACAATGTTCAAAAGAGACTCTGTATAAAAGGCAGTCAAAATATGCACGTGTTCTAGTATTCTCCACCACCTGAATCCATCTGATAAGCTAAATGCAACATCATCACCCTGGATTAATTCTATTTTTTTCCAGTCTTCAGCGGGTCTTGGGCTTTGGTTTTGTTTTGGGGTTCTCCCTCTCCTGTTAGCATACACAGTGCTGTAAGACATTGGTTAACACAAACTTAAGTTGGTGGCTGATGTGAGAGAGGAGCTTGTATCCTGCATCAGTGTCTGCTCCTGCCTGAGCAGCACAGGGTATGTTAGGATTCAAAGCATGGAAGCAAAGCCCTTGTAGGGAGAGCTGTTCATGGGTTTTATTTGAGATCATGGGGAAGAAAGCTAAACAGTGACTCAAAGCTCTGTTCTTCTTTCACATGTGAATGTTTATTACTGAGCAAGCTGTCTTACAGTCTGTTATACTTTTGGTTATACTTAGTAAAACAGCTAGAGGTGATTCAGTTTTGGTACAGATAATGTCCAAGTGACTTTTCAGATTCTAAAGAGATTATTCTTGTAAGCTTTGAGATATCATTCTTTCCTCTCAGAGATCCAGTGGTGGAAAGAAATTGTATTTGTGAAGATTTTTTTACCTTCTGTTTCTAAGGAGTTTTCCTGAAGATACTGTAAGTTAGTCTCCTGCCATTCAGTCATCTTGGTCACTCATATTTATCCACATGCCCAACTTTAAATTTGCCTCAAAAAAAGCAGCAAAATGTTGACTTTTAAACCATTAGATTATTCTAAAAGTATTATTCTTATTTAAAGAATTAATTTCATTTTCAAGGTGAACACTTTTGAACTGAGCTGAGTTCTGCTGGTTTGTTACGCAGCAACCACATCAAAACCTTCCATTTCCATACACCTAACACACTAGACTGCCACATCTCATTGTAACAAATGGATTGTTGGCTCTTTTATTGTGCTTTCAGAGAAATCATTGGTCCACTTAGGAGAACCCAGGGACTGGGAGACAAAGTCATGAAACGTGTTGTCTAATTAAACATTTAAAGCTAGAAAGAGCTGCCACCATTTACAGATGGATCACCAAGGGGTGAAGTCTCTTGCTGAGGCTGATACTGGAAATTAGCAATATTTAAATTTATGTCTCAAACAAAGTCCGCAAGGAAATATTCCACTTTATCAGCACATTCCATCACGGGCAGGTTTGGAGTGCTCTGGCACAGGGGGTGCCGACCGCTGCTTTCATTACGGAGCTTGTGAAGTTAAAAAAAATACCTGGCTGATGCTTTGGGGTGCTACCGAATTGTGCCAGCCTCATGTCAGCTCCAAAAAAGCAAAGCAAAGCCCATTTCTTGGGTGTGTGCTGCTGAGGGAGCTGCCTTTTCACCTTCTTTTCATACAGAGCTGTTATTGTTTTGTTCGCATTGATCTTATCCTTGGAGAATTTGGAAGGGATTTCAAAAAGGCAGGGTGTTGATAGTAACTTTGTTTTCATGCTTCTCCTGTGTTGTTAGAGCTATTTGTTTTTACTGACTAGGAATTAGGATGGCTCCAGTTCTCCACCTTGATCCAAATAGGCGTGCCCTGGGTCAGAATGAAGCCTCATAGACTTTGCCTCGACTTCGTAAGGGCACAAGAATTTCCCCATGCAGACTTGGTTGCACGTTCCAGGTTGAAGGGTATATTTATAACAGCCCCTCTGCTTTCTTTATATCCCAAGACAGATTCCTCAGCACACTCTACCACAAGATTTTCCTATTAGATGTGGATTTTCCCTCTCTTCAAGTGCTTAGCATTGTAATTTGCTGCAGTTTTGTGCCTTTCCCCTCTGCCCAGACCTGTGCTTACCAAGAGGAAGGAGATCAGCAAGACATGCACGAGCCAACGCTGCAGCAGCAGCAAGAGGAGCAAGGCACGAGAGTGGCGGACGTTGCTCTTCACCCCTCGGTCACCTTTGTGGTCTCTGTTAGCAGCTGCAGCCTCTGTAGATGTCCAGTTAAGCTTGAGACTGACCCAGAGAACAAGAAGAAACAAAGGTCACTTCCAGTTTCACCAGAAAGAAATTCCAGTGGCTACTCCAACCCCATAATCCAGCCATGATTAATGTGTATCGAAGGCAGATCTGGTTTCATCAGAGATCCTTGATTTCAAGCAGTCTTAACTGTTTGGGGGAAGGAAAAAAAAAAGCCCAAAACAAAACCACCCTGGAAAGCTGAAGGAGGAAAAACACATCTGAAATACAAAGTTGGATCTTGTCACAGGGATGTTAACAAATGACAGTGTTCTCCACAAACTTGGTCTGTTCTGCAGGGCGTGAAAACAAAGTTGCTCTGGCTTCCTTGGGATTTGCACCTCCATGATTTCCTTTCACTCATACCACGTAATCTAAAGGTTTTGAAGGAATTTCTGCAACCTGCTTTCCCTCCCACGCTCAAATTTGCTTGAGTCTGACCTGCAGTCTGACTCAACAGTTTGTGGCATAAGACAACAGAAAAGAGGGAAAAAATGCGCACAGGTGTAGTGAGCTCCCACACCTTGCTTTACTACAAGTTTCATGTCCATCCAAATGAGTTTGTCTGTGGATGAAAAGTCATTTCAGGACAAGAAGAGTAACTCCTGAACTTCTCACAAGGAGCATCTCAGTATGAACTGAGATTACCAGGCCAACCAAACTGTGTCCACCATAGGGAGCTGCCATTTTGGTGAGGTTAGCACCTGACTGGTTGATCTTCTCTCTGAGATTTCAGATCAGAGCACTCAAAGTTTCCAAATATAGTCCCCACTCTAGTTCTCCTGTTCAGCCATAATGCAGCAGTATCATTCCCTAACCTTGTTCTCAGAAACAGCTGAGATTTTTGGCTGCATTTTAAAACAAAAAGGCAGAGATGAGGGAAAAAAAGCAGGGGGTGGAAAAGAGCTTGAGGGAAATGCCTGGCATGGAAAGGCTTTAGCCTAAATAGCTGAGCTTTGGCAAAGCTGTAAGTAGTCAGACTGCTTCTTAGAGTGAAAACCACACGACACACTCGATGGGTACAAACCCACTCATAAAAACCCAGACACCTCTCCTATCTACAAAAACCTGCACTCCACAGCAGATAGGGTGAGCAGTAATGAATGGGTTCAAATCGCAGCAGCAAGATCAAGATTAGGTAACAGGAGAACATTTAACTGTGAAGATAACTTGAGTCCTGGGATAGGTTTCCCAGGAGAACTGAACTTCCATCACAGGAGGTTGTCAGAAGCAGATGGATTGCAATCATCCTTGATATAGGAAAGAGCAGCTAAAAAGTGAACTGGGTGACACTTCAAGACTGTTTACTCTCTACACAATCATCTATACATGCTAATAATGAGCAATAATTCTCTTCCCTTAGTGAAACTATTTTATACACGTTGAAGTGATCTATTTTTTACATCCATGTTTTAACAGAGGCAATAAGACAATATCTCTACCCCAATCTGAAAGGGGTGGAGAAGCAGAGGCCCATGGAGGCTGTGACCTCTCCAGGCTCATAGTAAACTAGTTTAGGTAGGGCCAGTGACCAGTATTTAGAGTTCTGCATTCATCACTTCTCAACCCAAATTGTTCTTCTCCCTGAGAATTTCTTAGAAGTTCACATACACATTTTTATGGCCACTGATTGATGGAGTTCCTCTTTTGGCTGCTTCTTCTTCTGCTCTAGGGTTTATTTGAGCCCAGTACCCTAGGATCTCCTTAGAGCTACCTCATCCTCTCTTCTTTTCTCCAGCCAGGGGATTTCCACTCTGCTGTCAGATCCAAGGTTGCTTATGTCCCTTTTATCTAGCAATTTGCTGTACTTCATCTTTCTGAGGAAATATACCAAATGGGAGCTTTTTCTCCCCCATTTTCATAATCTACTTTTCAACTCTATCACTTCAGTTCCAACCTGGCAGGTCTTCACTGTATGTCTAACTACTTCATAAAATGGGCACTCCTGTTTATTTGATGTTTCTGTTCTTTCTTGTTCAAGGCTTTGTTTTAATTGCAGGAAGTCAAAGAGACATCCTTTGGGAATCAAAGGAAGCCACTTGAGCATGTCAGAAGATTCCACAGAATATATTCCACTGCTGTCCAGCTGAGGATGCCTGGTGGGCAGCTCATGACCCTGGCTTGTTTCATCACCACTTCTCTTTTGCTCTTAGCAGCAGCTTCCTTGCTGTTATTGTGCAATAACAAATTTATGAGTCTCAGTTTTCTGGGATCCAGGGGTTTTTGTTTCGCACCCTGCAGACTGATTTCACAGAGTGTTGGATCCTGACCCCCATCACATCTGCTCTCATTCACTTTGGCAATGAACTCATGTTCCACCATGCCATCTTAATGGTGCTTTTCTGTTCTTGTCAGGAGTCTACTGCCATTGCAGACCTTTGCCCTTTAGTATATCCTTATCTGGCAGGAACCTGAAGCAATATTTATTTCCAAAGATGAAAACCTGGTGCACTCTTCATGCTACTGTTTTAGGGTCAAGACATGTTTGGCCACCCACCTTAGGCTTCTGGCTCTGGGAAATGCCAAATACAGATTCAAGGGATTCACACCTTAGGCTTCACCAGTAACAATCTGGATGAAAGTGCACCAGGCACAACCTGCAGTGGCACTCGGGGATTACCTTCCTGAGACATCTTCCTGCAGGCAAAGAGTCCTTCATCGCCTCCGAGGTAAAGCTTGCAGGTTGTTATGAAGGAGAAACCAAGCCTAACTAACTGTAACTTTGCAGCTCCTTACAGTTGTCAGAGCAGGCCTGTTCTCTCTGGGCACCACTCATCTGAGAGAGGATTAGAAAACGACCAAGAAAATTGTTCTTAGCAGAAGATATAGATTCAAGCACTTTAACTTTCATGTAAGAGCAACAATAAAGCATTTCAGAGCAGAGCCCTAAGGTCCAGGTTTTCCTGTTTCAAAGTCTGTCACCATCACAGTGCATCTTGGTTGCTAAAGGCTGAATTTCAGTGGGTTTTCTTCCCTGGCTGGAATTTTATCTCCCACAGAGGAAGGCCTAGACACCTGAAAGTGTCTCCAGGAAGCAAATTCCCCCTGACAACCACAAAGCTGGGAAAAGCCTCCACTTTCTGTCCACTAAAAATACACCCTAGTCGTTTTCAATTCAAGTCGTTGCAGTCCCTGAATTCCTTTGGCACATGCTGAAATTAAAGCTGGTTGAGTCATTCTGGTCTTTAGGTAACTAGAGCTCAACGTCAAAGCCACACACCACTGCTGTCCCCACCCAGGCACAGGAGTACAGACAGTCCTAGCTGTGCTCTCAGTGGGTCTGTTTCCCAGCATTTATCACTAACACTGCACTTAGGAATAGTGTGATTGTCAGCAAACATCTAACAAAAGCCCAGGAGCACCATGCAGTGATTGAACTCACTGCCTGGGAGCTTCTTGCTCCCACGGTGTCTGCACACCAGCTTTCCCTCTGCTTTTTGTGAAGGGCGTGCAAAGTTCTTTGAAAGTCAGGTCTGCACGTTTTCCTCTGAAGCTGCCTGTAATCCACCTTTTTTTTAAATGTTTACGTAGGCAAAACTGAGTACCTCGGGTAACTGCTGCAGTCCCAAGCACGGAGGCAGGCTGTTAAAAACATGCTGATGCCCTTGGTTTGGAAGTACCATCCTCCTCCGCTTTGTTTCTCAAACACCGGTATTTAATGACAAACAAGAACTTTTCTCCAAGGAAAGAGACATTGCCACAACACAGAAGTGAGAAAACAGGATCACGAGTGCAAGGTGCCTCGTTTGAAATAGAGTCAAAGCAGAGGTGGGCATGAATATGGACATGAAGATGGGTCTCTCCATCTCGATCCCTCTGCACTGCCTTTGAACTGAAGAGGAAGTGCTTGTGGCAATGCAGGATGTAAAGCTGATTATGCTTTGCTCTGTAAGAAAACACATGTATCCAGGGAGCACATGACTGCTGAAAGATTAAAAGGAGCCTAAAATTCAGCACTTTGTCTGTATCAGCAGTTGCACTAAGTACTTGCTTTTTTTTCATCCTGCTTTCTCTTCAAAGACTTCAGAAAACTCTTCATTGACAGCTAAATGAGCACCCCGCATCCTGAAAGCAGAAGTACAGAAATTGAGGGGTAGTTTATTTTCCAGCTCAGCTGCATAAAATGAGCTAGGGCAAAGCAGCAATTGCAATTCAAAGACCTCAAGTCACAGTCTCCATCTGCAGTAGCACCTAGTTATATTCTCATCAACTATTCACTTACTGGTTTGTGAAAGCTGCCCAGCATTGAACTCTCCCTTGCTTTATCCTCTTCCTAGTTCCCCAAGTGTTTCAGAAACTCTTGGACTCTTGCAGAGGAAATGTTCACACTCTTACTTCCCTGCATTTTCCACTAATCTACTCAGAAATTATTTGAATAGCTTCTTTGTCTTTTTGATTCCCTGATTTCCATTTTGAGCATGTGAAACATTTGCTATGACAAGCGTTCCCCAGCAGAGCTCCCGTTTCTCTGCTGGTGAACCCGTAACTTCAATATAGTGCCAAGCACCTGTGAGATGCACGTGTTCAAAGAGACAATTACAGTTCCTTGGGGTACTAAGCCAGCAGCAGCTATTAAAAGTCATCTGGGCCAGAGGAGGTGCTTCAGCTGCTGATGGCTTGGGAGGCAAGGAAGGGACCACTTCTCCATTTCTGGTGCTCCTGGTGCCGGCAAGGCACACACACCTGGCAAAGAGCTCAGAAGTGCTTTAATTGCAGTGGAACATAAGCTTCAGCCTAATTTTTCTTCCAAAACTTCATTACTCTTGTGGGATTTTCTTGCAAGATGTATTGTCCTAACCCCAAGGGGTTGGCTTGTCAGGCACAGCTTTATCCTGACTTGTAAAGGCAGAAATATGAGATCAAGAGCAGCTGCTTTCTTTACATTGCCAATGTTTCCCATGACTTGTGCTCTCACCGTGCTCATGGCTACGGCCCCAGCTCAGGAAGACATTTATTCAGCACATGCCTAAAAGCCATTGACCTGAATGAGCCTCAGGCTTGTGCCTCAGATTTGTTCTGAATCAAGGCCTGATGGACGGGATATTTTTTTCTGCTCATTTAAACATTGAAACCCAAGACTGTAACACAGTATATTGAAATGTCCCTCTGCCGCTGTTCCATCAGCTCATGAATCTTGTGGAAAGGCCATCAGTTACAGGTTGCTGCAACTGTGGTAAAAACTGAACCTTACATTTATCTTTTCATGGTGTACATTAATGACTAAGATGTATGATGTTTTCTTGCTATCAGATTTAGAAAAGTTTGGAAGCTTGTGGCATATGATGGACTCCTTGAAATGTTTTCCTTGAATTGAATATCAGGTTGCATTTTGATTAGGAGAAAAATATAGCAGGAGAAGGCAGGCAGTGATGAATTAACAATTTCCTCTTGCTTTCTCAGACTAACTATTCATTGTAGGTGGAACAAATTTGTGTCAATTGAAAATTCCATAGGGGCATTGATTTATTTGGAATTTAAAGGTACAGTAAAAAAAAAAAAACATTCAAAGAGTCTTAATCATGAAGAGTATGGTTTTGATTAACTCTAGGATTTTTTAAAAAGAGCCAATTATTTTCCAAACTGTGGCAATTTCCAAAAAAGCTTTCTCTTTATACCAACAGTTTAGGTAGAGGCACATTGTTTCTAAAAGAAAAAACAGCACTAACACCAAACTAGCCTCATCTGTCATATCCAGCTACCATTTGCCTTTGGGTATTTCTAATTAAAATAATAAGGGAATCAACAATGGACCCCACCCACACCAAAGAGGGGAAGCTTAAGAAAGATCCAAAATTACCCACTGGAGCCAGTACTTGGTTCCCTGATAGCCCTTACCCTTTGGAAAATGCAGCTCACTATAAAATTCTCCATCACTCTAAGGGAAAGACAATTGGTCTATATTTAGGTCAAAAAATTAAACAGTAATAAACCCAGTGAATTCTAAGCAAGGCTGACAGTTGTGCTCAGAGCAACACAATCACAGAGGAAGGGTCATGCCAGTGGTCTGCCCGTGCAGCCGCTGTCATGAAGATGTCCCCGAGCAGGCTGGTGCCCACAGCTGTATTTCCAGCTCTAGAAAGGCACAAGTGACAGCTCCAGTGCTGCTGACAGTGTCTTGCCCTTCAGAGGCACTGATCCAGCTGCAGCCGTGCATTCAGGGGCATGGAGGGGATGATTCACAGCCTGAGCTGGTTCAGGGGCTACCTAACGGAGACCATCTCCTGCACAGCTGGGAACAGAGAGGAGGGAGCTGCAACCTCTCACAGGGCAGAGAAATGCTCCCCTGATGATGCTCCAGCCTGGACTTCATGTCTTAGACATCTTTCCCGACCTAAATGATTCCCTGTGTCTGTGTTCCCCAGCCCATGCAATGAGACATCTAAACACCACCCACCACTCCTGTACAGCAACATCCACACACGCCAGAAAACTCTGGAAACTTGGAGTGGCTCTCCCACATGGTATAAAACCTCCTGGTGCCTCCCAGGCATCCTGAAGTAATTCAAAGCTGGGACTAATGCTGTTTCAAAGGGCTCCCCATACACTATCAGAAAACAGATATGCAAGAACACATAAATTTAAATGAGGAAAGGGGCTGTGGATCTTTTAGATTTAAATGAAGAATTGTATCATGTGTGATAATTACAACCTTCACAGGCAGCAAATGCTTCAGTCAAGTTCACGCTCCTTTAATTAAAAGAGCTGTATCTCCTTCCACGTTACATATCCTCATCTAAATAATGAACTTCCAAAGCACATGACCCGATAAATACTGCCTCCAGACTGCACATTCAGTATCTTCAATAAATAAGGCTATACTTTCAGCTACTAACTAGTTATGAATAGCAGTTTAAAACAACAAAGCAGCTATTCAACAGCAAAGCTAAAACGGCATTTCAAGTGCTAAAATTGTTTGAAATTGTCACTAATGGGAGCCATTCTGCTCCAGTCAGCAGCCTGTTGTCACAGGGCTGGACACCCCAGAGACTCCTACCTCTCCATCACACTGAGCTCAACTTGGCCCTTGGGTTCAAGCTAATTGGAGCAGGGGATGGACGGCCAGAGCACGACCTCCTCAGCTTTGTTTACGGAGGAAGCTCTTCTCATTAGATAGCTGGATGGGTCTGCACATTGCTGGGAGACAAATATACGGACTTTCACTTGTAGGTCAGCAGTTCAGATCTGATGGGGATGAGTAATGACAAGCTAATTGATCTCAGATGGCCGTTTGGTGGTCTCTGCAAAATGAATTTGGTGATCTGGGTTCACGTCTCAGGGGACGAGCTCCATGCCGTAGAAAATCGGCACTGCAGAGCCCCTGCGCAAGGGCAGGGGCTGGAAGGAGATCTGAAAAACACGCTCTTTTCTTATTCTTAGAGGGAGTCCCTTGGCAGCAGGGCTGCAGCACACTGACAGCTGGAGACGAGGAGGTGGCTCTTTCTGAGAAACTCCCCAGCAGCTCTGGGGAGCTGGGCTGCGTTTCCTCAGCCGGCTCCTCTGCTCCCAGCGGAGGAGCCAAAGGTTTGCTAACAGCCCCTCTGCGTGCCGGGGAACTTGATGCCCACGCCTAATTGGAGAGATGCTGACCATGTTCTCTTCTAATCAGAAACTACCGTTTGCATTCTGGCTCTCTAATAATATATCCCCTGTCCTTCCAGCACACGAGTTAAAACATGACCCTATGCAATTCATCTTCCGGCTAAAATTAGTGATTTTTAGCGGCAATGCATTTCTTAAATTGTGTCCAGTGGGGCAGAAAGAGCCTGAAAAATTCCTTCTCTCAGGAGGGTCATTTATTCTGACAGCAATGCTAAAGCATATATCTTTCTGTCACAGCTCTGGCCCTCAGAAGAATTTCTAGATACAGTATTGCTTTTTTTATTTCTTTTGTTTAAACATTATTAATTGCCTCCCCAGCCCTCTTCACTGAAAACAATTGTCTGGGGTCAGACTTGAGGGCTGTTGTTTCCATTCCTGCTATGCACAAAGGACTGCTCCATTACGGAGCCTTGCTGGAGGAGCTGCAAACGGCCTGATCCTGCTCTCCCACTGCTTCATCCTGGACTCACTCTTTTAACACAAAAGTTGCTCAGCAGGTTTGGTCCCGGTTTGCAGGGGCAGGCAAACCTCAGCCTCTCCAACAGCATCGACCTAAGGCCAGAGGTACCAAAGCTGAGGGGCGCCTCTCGAAAGTGCTCCACAGTGTCCGCACATCTCCTTGGAGGCAGCAGCTCCAGCAGGTAAATGGGGAGGATGCGTCTGACCCAGCGGTCAGGACTCACAGGAGTTTCTGTTTGGCTTGTCCCCATGGGAAGCTGCCTTGGAAAAATGACAAATATTCCAAAAAGGAAGTCTGCGCGGGTCGGTGGGGAGGTGAAACACCGGCTTTGTTCTCCGTCCCAGACACGGTGCGCGGCCTCGGGCGAGCCCCGTGGCTCCCAGGCGGCCGTGCAGGCAGCGAGGGC